>JAYESA010000009.1:139267997-139875497 GCA_036927795.1 Iris macrosiphon
TCCTTAATGTCATCTGGAAGAAATATATCTAGTCAGGAAAGGAGCAGAGTATATCTCTAATAGCAGTTCTAATCAATGATAAAAAAATTGTAACAGGTAATAGATGTGAATATAAAAGATGCACAATAGATACGATGACAAATAAATAATAAGAAAATACTAGAATAATACAATAATGAGCAATATATCAATGAACAAGAATACTAATGCCTAATTATGTGAGTACTAGCTTTAACATGTGATCGGCTTGGGAACATGATACAAGATTTATGGCCTGGCTAATCATACGTGCACTGTATGATTAACACTATTCAAAAGCAAAACTTGATACAAGGAGGGTATGATCACATATCTACACTAAAATACTCTCTATCTCGACTGGTATAACAGATCCAACCATGGTATGCTATTGCACAGGATTCTCTAGGAAGGTAGCAAATCTTCCTGAGAATCAGTGTCTGTACATGCACAAGATAATCAATGAAACAAGACTTACACAAGATACACCATATACAAGGAATAACATCTCATTACGAGATTCGGATATACTAATCCGTGTAACCATCATGTCAAAAAATATAGATATCTACACCAGATACAATGAACATAGAGGATATCATAAATGAGAAACTATCAGAGAATGTACTCGCCTGAAGTCCAAGGAATAGTCTCACAAATGTCTGATATAGCGCCTCAAAGACCTAAATATGGAATACAACATTAATGTAAGGTTTCGGGAAGAAAATAAGTTAAACTAGTCAACTTCTAGGTCAACAAGTCAACTCTAAGTCAAAAGTCAAACTAAGTCAACTCTAAAGTCAACTATGGTCAAACTATGGTCAACTATCTATTTCTAGGTTGCAAAAGCCTAACACAAAGATATTGGGTTCAAATACTAAAGTCTAGGTCATAAAACTACATCTTAGGGTACTAGGATACCGTATCTTTGGATACGTAAAATAATAGGTAAAATCTTACATATAAATGTCAAACAATATTAATTATATAAATCATAATTATAATATTAAATAGATGCCTTGGTTCTGAACCAACTTGGTATTACCACACTAACCCATAATATTGATGCCCAAATCCAATACCTTGGGTATCTCCAATTACCTTGGTACTTACCTTGGTATCTCAAGGTAATATCCACTACTTTACTTATGCTAACTACCCTTAAATATAATATATGCTATAGTAATTGTTATGCATATAGTATACTATAATACAAATAACAATTAGGAGCATATTTACATATATATTAATTACCATATATACTTATATATATATCTATATATATAAATATATCTAATATATAGAAAACTGCCAAACTGTCGCTAAAGGCCCTGTTTGCTGTCGCTAAAAACTGATGTTGCTACTGATACTCTGCTGTTATAGTGACGGATCTCTGTAGCTGTCGCCAAAAACTGTCACTAAAGCCCCTGATACGGCAGTTGATACTGCTGTTATAGTGACAAACTTCCGCAGTTTGTCACTGAAGCTCTTGCTGCTGCTGCTAGATATTGCTGCTGCTGCTGCTGCGACGCTTCCTGCTGTCGCTATAGCGGCTGCTGTTGTTGTTACTGTTGTTGCTGCTGCTTCTGCGACACACGTCGCTGTCGCTATAGCTCCTGCTCTCTAATATATATATATATATATATATATATATATATATATATATCTCCAATATATATATAATAATATATATATATAAACAACATAATATATATACAATATTCATATAATACTACTAATAAATATACATACACCCATACATATATATTTACATAATATCTATATAGAAATATACAACTATATACATAGTAATAAAATTATAACAATACACATACGTATACGTACAAATAATTATATATACAATTTAAAACATACATATATAAATATACAATAACAACATATAAATATTTACTTAACATATACAAATCTATAGATACTACCATATATAAATATATATATATATACATGTAGAAGAATAGTTACATACAATATATACACATATGGTCTAAACATAGATACATTGATCGAAGACACAATATTACGTAAATATATATACACAACATTATATATATATATATATATATATATATATATATATATATATATATATATATATATATAATTATACGTCTCCATGAATAAGAACACAACATAATTAGATCTATAATTAAATTGCACACACATGGAACGTATCACCCCGTATCCCACTATATCTAAGATACGCATGCGACATGAGTCCACAACACATCCAAACGTACCCCAAAGGACACGAGCAAGTCTAAAATATTATTTATGAATAATACGAAGAGTCAAATATAATTCTACGTATTCGTGTCAAAATGTGACATGCTCAAAGTCCCGTGTCAGAGGAAAAATCCCCAAATTAACACGTATCACCAAATTATTGGGACACGACCTACACGTACCCAATTGTGGACATGATACTAACCCCAAACACACAAGAACATGCCAAATTGATCTATAGGACCAATTGACACGCACAACAAATATTAATCTCGGAATTCTCCCAAAATTGACACAAAAAATACCATAACTTTCTCAATAGGCCTCCTATGAACATAAAACCAAATCCCATGGGTAGCCTATGCATATGGGTTAATTTTTCATGGTTAAATCTTATATTTAAAATCTAATTTAAGTAAAAAAACTAAATTGTACCTATTGGAAGATGGATTCCCAATGCAACTTCAAATATGATGAAATTGGCCTCCAACTTGTAGATCCTTGCTCCTCTTTATTGATCCTTGCTTCCTTCTTCTAGATCCTTGCTCTACTAGCCTCTAATAGTGATTTAGGAAGGAATTATGATAAAATTTGGTAGAAAAATAAAGTGAAAATGAAGGAATTTGGTTAAGAGAAATTCTAGATCTAGTTTTAAAATGAAAAGAGGAGAGAGAAATCAATTCCCCCCTCTGTAATAGCCTCTCTTTCCCTTTCCTCAATCTACTAAATAATGTCCATTATACCCCTTAGGGCCTCTCATGAAGAAATAATTAAGGAAGCTTCTAGCCTAAAGTTTTAATTAATTTTAATCCATCTCCTAATCAATGGGCTTTCTAATTGGTCTCAAATCTAACAATTAATATATGTTGGTCCATGACTCTAAACTAAACACGTTAGGTCTACTAACATAAGTCCAAAATAAATAAATAACACCAAACAATAATTAAATAACACAACAAATAATTTTTATCATGCACAATATTTTATTAATTATAAAATTACTAAAATACTATTTCTTAGAAAATGTGGTAGTTACAAGTCTACCCACCTTAAAATATTTTCGTCCTCGAAATTCAACGATTAAAACTACCCCCAGAAAATAACAGAACATAACAATGAACAGAACTAAAGAACAAAACTAACTATGAAAGGACATAACATAATTAGTAAAGAACATACCTTAAGGCACAAACAAATATGGATAACGCTCTCGTATTTTATCCTCCCTCTCCCAGGTAGACTCCTCCGGAGAGTGATGCCTCCATGTGATACGCACCAAAGGAATAGTCTGGTTCCTCAGCACCTTCTCTCTCTGATCAGAATCTCAACTGACTGCTCTGGATAGCTAAGAGTACGGCCCACTTCTATCTCCGAGTGATCCAATACATGACTAGCATCTGCCAAATACCGTCTTAACTGTGACAAATGAAATACGTTGTGTACTCTCTTCATTACAGGTGGCAAGTCTAGTCTATAAGCAACTACATCGACCCTCTCTAGAATAGTGAAAGGTTTGTTGAATCACGGACTAAGCTTCCCGCCTCCACCGAAGCGAATCATATCTCGTGTCAGAGAAATCCTCCAAAACAACAAACCACCCACCTAGAACAAAACATCACCTTAAGAACTTAATCTATAACAAATAACTAATAACAAGCAGAAAAAAAAATCTAAACTATACCTCGAACTCCAAAGGCTCCAGTGGCTATCGGTCTAATGCCGCTATCTGTACTGCACCACTCGAAGTGTGTCTCTGATCAACTGAACCTTCTCCACTGTATTTACATCCATCTCTGGTCCAAGCAAAACTCTCTCTCCAACATCGTCGCATAACAAGGGAGTATGACACCTCCGACCGTACATAGCCTCAAAATGTGACATCTCTATACTAGCCTGGTAGCTGTTGTTATAAGAAAATCCACCAAATGGAGATGGTCCTTCCAAGAACCTCTAAAATTTAATACACAAGTGTACAACATATCCTTGAGAGTCTGAATAGTCCTCTCTGACTGCCCATCTGTCTGGGGATGATATGCAATACTAAACTTGAGCTGAGTGCCCAAACTCTCCTATAAACTCCTCCAGAAATGAGAGGTGAAATGACTATCCCGATCTGAGACTATGCTGACGGGAACTCCATGTATCCTAACGATCTGCCTCACATATATCTCTGCTAGCTTCTCCGTAGACAAACCCACCTTGAAAGCCAAAAAGTGGGCCGACTTGATCAACCTATCAACGATGACCCAAATTGTGTCTTTTCCTCCTGGAGATCATGGAAGTCTGGACACAAAATCTATAGTAATGTGCTCCCACTTCTACTCTGGAATGGGTAATGGTTGAAGTAAACCTCCTGGCATCTGCCTCACGGCTTTCACCTGCTGGCACACTACGCATCTGGATACAAACTGTGCCACTTTCCTCTTTATGCCATACTACCACACACTTTCTCGTATATCTCGATACATCTTGTTGGCACCTGGATATATGGAATACTGAGAGCGATGTACTTCCTGCAACAGCTCCTCATGCAGCTCCCCACTAGGGACACACAATCTAACTCCATGCCTCAAAGATCCATCCTCAGAAATGGTAAAATCATCCTCCAGTTCTACTCTTACCTAAGCTCTGATGCTCCTCAGAGATACATCTTCATACCGTGCAGCCTTGATCCTTTCATCAAATCTGAATGTATCTACAATCCCCATATCTGCATAGCACAACTAGGAACTATCACCTCAATGCCCAAGCTCTCCAAGTCCTCCAACAAATATCGATCATGCATCAAGAACATAGTTACCGGATACTTACTCAAAGCATCAGCAACTACATTAGCTTTCCCAGGATGATACTACAAAGATATATCAAAATCCTTCATCAGTTCCATTCACCGACGCTACCTCATGTTCAACTCCTTCTGTATGGAAACGTACTTCAAACTCTTATGGTCTGTGAAGATCTTCACACGCTCTCCGTACAAATAATATTTCCATAACTTCAGGGCGAAGATGACCGCTGCTAACTCCAAATCATGGGTAGGATAGTTCTTTTCATGAGGTCATAATTGCCTGGATGCATAGACAATTACTTTCCTATTCTGCTGAAGAACACAACCCAAACCTTTTTCTGATGCATCACTATAAATAGTGAAACCTCCAGACCCTGATGGTAACGTCAAAATAGGAGCAGACGTCAATCTCTTCTTCAATTCCTTAAAAGCAACCTGGCAATCCTATGTCCAAACAAACTCTACATCCTTCCTGGTGAGTCTGATCATTGGCTCGGCAATCCTCAAAAAATCCTGCAAAACCTTTCTGTAGTAGCCTGCCAATCCCAAGAAACTCATGATCTCTGCTACCGAACTCTGGGTCTTCCAAGATTCCACTGCTACGATCTTTTTCGATCTACTAAAATACCATCACCAGTCACGACATGCCCCAAGAATTCTACCTTGTCCAGGAAAACTCGCACTTGGACAACTTCCCATATAGCTTTTTCTTCCTCAGCACATCAAAGATGATCCTCAAATGCTCCTCATGCTCCTCCGATATCTTTGAGTATATGAGTATGTCATTGATGAACACCAACATAAACTTGTCAAGGTACTGATGGAACACCTTGTTCATCAAGTTCATAAATACTGTCGGTGCATTAGTCAACCCAAATGACATTACCATAAACTCGTACTGACCATACCGAGTTCTAAAAGCAGTCTTCGGTATATCCTCCGGCTTCATCTTCACCTGGTGGTAACCTGATCTCAAATCTATCTTAGAAAGCACCTTAGCACCACTCAACTGATCGAACAGATTATTAATCCATGGCAAATGGTACTTATTCTTGATAGTGAGATTATTTAAAGCCCTGTAATCAATGTACAGGTGCACCGACCTATCCTTCTTCAGTACAAACAATACCGGGGCTCCCTACGGTGAAGAACTTGATCTGATAAACTCTTTATCCTGCAATTCCTCCACCTGCTTCTTCAGCTCGACCAGCTCGCTGTTGGTTACTCTATAGACATGTTACAAAATTGGTTCTCCACCTGGCACCAAGTCTATAGAGAATTCAATATCTCAATCTGGCTGCAACCTTGTCAATTTCTCGGGAAACACATCCAAGAACTCTGCTATCAACGGATGCGGCAACTCCTAGTCTTCTACCATAGCTCCACAAATAATGCCTTCTCCCTTTTTTGTATCTCCTCTAGAAAACTCGAACTCTGGCTCTCCCGACGGACCAAACAAAACTTTATCTCCTCTACAATCTATGCTAGCACAGTGCCTACTCAACCAATCTATCCCGAGTACAATATCGTAGCTCGAAAGTGGCATTAGAAGTAGACACGCATTCAACTCTTGGGCTCCCAGAGTAACTCTCCGATCATTACAAATATCATTAACCAGGATAATGTCTCCCCCGGTCATGATCTTACAAGTCCTAAGCAAAGACTATGCTACCAAACCATGCTTCAAAACAAAAGAAACTAATACAAAACTATGGAAAGTACCACTATCAAATAAAGCTAAATATAGAATAGAATCAAGAAGAATAGAATCAATATGGCACATGATATAAGACACTCAAGGAAAGGACAGTTTAAAGATCAAGTATCAATATCAAAGGAGAATAGTTGAATGAATCAAAAAAAAATTCCTAGACGTGATTGGGTATCCCTCTCTCATCCTAGTATCCTATGTCCTATATCCTATCGCAGGCTTGCAGTAGTACAAATAAGTTGTCGTACTACCACGATATCGCACAACTTGCGAAGCCTGACTTTCATTGGCTACCACTAAAAATGTGTCACGACCCGCACCCGGTGTAAGGGTAAAAGTCGGGAACAACGCCTAGCTTACACCACAGAATCGGTGGTAGAACACTGTCTGGGTAATCTATTTAGCAATATACTGAACTACCAATAATAACAATATACTCAATCACAGATCTAAGATGGAATGAGCATGAATATGATAAAGAATAAAATAGTCACATAAACCTCATGAGTCTGAAATAATACATCAATGAGTCTGAAAGAAATACTAATAAAATAAACTGAAGACAAATCCAGTACAAAAGAATACTAAGAAGCTACTAAACTCGGGTAAACTGTCTAAGTTTGGATAAGTCCCTCCTGAGCCTGGGTCACAGACTCTAATCCCACAATATCCTGAGGTCCATAATATGTATGGTACCAGTCCTCAATATTATCTCGAAAAAATATATCCAGTCATGAAAGGAGTAGAGTACATCTCTAACAACAGTTCTATTCAATGATAAAAACTATGTAATAGTAAAAATATGTGAATATACAAGATGTACAATAGATACGATAAGATATATACAATAAGGAAATACTGGAATAATACAGTAATGAGAAATATGTCAATGAACAAGAATACTAATGACTAAGTGTATGAGTAGTAACTTTAACATGTGATCAGCTTAGGAACATGATATAAGATTTATGGCCTGGCTAATCATACGAACGGTGTATGATTAATACTATTCAAGAACAAGACTTGATACAAGGAGGGTACGATCACATATATATACTAAAATACTCTCCACCCCGACTGGTATAATTGATCAAACCATGGTATGCTTTGGCACGTGATTCTCTTGGAAGGTAGCAAATCTTTCCGAGAATCAGTGTCTGTATATGCACAAGATAATCAATAAAATAAGGCTTGCATAAGATACACTATATACAAGGAATAATATCTCATGATGAGATCCTGATATACCAATCCGTGTATGTAACTATCGTGTCAAGAAATATGGATATCTACACCAGATATAATGAACATAGAGGATATCATAAATGAGAAACTACTAGAGAATGTACTCGCCTGAAGTCCAATGAATAGTCTCACAGATGTCTGATACGGTACCTTGAAGACCTAGATATGGAATACAATATCAATACAAGATTTCGGAAAGAAAATAAGTTAAACTAGTCAACATCTAGGTCAACAAGTCAACTATAAGTCAAAAGTTAAACTAAGTCAACTTTAAGGTCAACTATGGTAAACTATAGTCAAACTATGGTCAACTATCTATTTCTAGGTTGTAAAAGTCTAACACAAAGATATTGGGTTCAAATACTAATGTCTAGGTCATAAAACTATATCTTAGGGTACTAGGATACCATATATCTGGATACGTAAAACAATAGGTAAAACATTATATATAAATATCAAACAAAATTAATTATATAAATCCTAATTACAATATTAAATAGATGCCTTGGTTCTGAACTAACTTGGTATTACCATACTAACCCATAATATTGATACCCAAACCTAATATCTTGGGTATCTCCAATTACGTTGGTATCAAAAGGTAATACCTAGTACTTTACTTATGCTAACTACCATTAAATATAATATATGCAACACTAATTATTATACATATAGTATACTATAATATAAATAGCGATTAGAAACATATATATATATATATATATATATATATATATATATATATATATATATATATATATATATATATATATTAATTACCATATATACATATACATATCTAATATATAAAAAACTGCTAAATTATCGCTAAAGGCCCTGTCTGTTGTCGCTGAAAAATGCTGTTGCTACTGATACTCTTCTGTTATAGTGACGCATCTCTACAGCTGTCGCTAAAGCCCCTGATACGACTGTTGATACTGCTGTTATAGTGACAAACTTCTGTAGTTTGTCACTGAAGCTCTTGTTGCTGCTGCTGATGCGACGCTTCCGGCTATCGCTATAACGACTGCTGCTGCTGCTGCTATTACCGCTGTCACTATAGCTCCTGCTCTCTAATATATACATATATATATATATATATATATATATATATATATCCAATATATATATATAATAATATATATATATAAACCACATAATATATATATATATACATACAGTTTGCATATAATACTACTAATAAATATACATACACCCATACATATATATGTACATAATATATATATAAAAATATACACCTATATACATTGTAACATAATTATAACAACACACATACTTATACGTACAAATAAATATATATTATATAGAAAACTGCCAAATTGTTGCTAAAGGCCCTGTTTGCTGTCGCTGAAAAATGTTGTTGCTACTGATACTCTTCTGTTATAGTGACGGATCTCAACTGCTGTCGCTAAAGCCCCTGATACGACTGCTGATACTGCTGTTATAGTGACAAACTTCTGCAGTTTGTTACTGAAGCTCTTCTTGCTGCTGGTGGATATTGCTAATGCTGATGTGATGCTTCCTACTATCGCTATAACGGCTGCTGCTGCTACTGCTATTACCGCTGTCACTATAGCTCCTGCTCTCTAATATATATATATATATATATATATATATATATATATATATATATATATATAATAATAATAATAATAATAATAATATATATATAAACAACATAATATATATACATAATATGCATATAATAGTACTAATAAATATACATACACCCATACATATATATGTAGATAATATCTATATAGATATATACACCTATATACATAGTAACATAATTATAACAACACACATACGTATACGTACAAATAAATATATATACAATATAAAATGTACATATATAAATATATAATATAACAATATAATAATATTTACTTAACATATACATATCTATACATACTACCATATATAAATATATATATATACATGTAGAAGAATAGTTACATACATTATATACACATATGGTATAAACATAGATACATAGATCTAAGACACAATATTACATAAATATATATACACAACATTATATATATATATATATATATATATATATATATATATATATATATATATATATAATTATACTTCTCTATGAATAAGAACACAAGATAATTAGATCTATACTTAAATTGCACACACATGGAACGTATCACCCTGTATCCCACTAGATCTAGGATACGCATGGGACACGAGCCCACCACATATCCAAACATACCCCAAAGGACACAAGCAAGTCTAAAATATTATTTATACAATAAGAAGAGTCAAATATAATTCTACGCGTCCTTGTCATAAAGTGACATGCTCAAAGTCCCGTGTCGGAGAAAAATCTCCCAAATTAATACATATCACTAAATTATTGGGATACGACATACACGTACCCAATTGTGGATACGACACTATCTCCAAACACACAAGAATATGCCAAATTGATCTATATAATCAATTGACACACACAATAAATGTCAAGCTCAAAATTCTTCTAAAATTGGCACAAAAAGTACCATAACTTGTAGATCTTGCTCCTCTTTGTAGATCCTTACTTCCTCCTTCAAGATCCTTGCTCTACTAGCCTCCAATGGTGATTTGGGAAGGAATTGTGATAAAATTTGGTAGAAAAATAAAGTAGGAATGAAGGAAATTAGTTGAGGAAAATTCTAGATCTAGTTTTGAAATAAAAAGGGGAGAGAGAAATCAATTCTCCCTTCTTTAATAGGTCGCCCCCCCCTTTTCCCTTCCTCAAGCTACTATGTAATGTCCATTATACCCCTTGGGACCTCTCATGAAGAAATAATTAAGGAAAAAAGCTTCTAGTCTAAAGGTTTAATTAATTTTAATCTAATTCCTATCATTGGGCTTTCTAATTGGGCTCAAATATAATAATTAATACATGTTGGTCCATGAGTCTAAACTAAACTAGTTAGGTCCACTAACATAAGTCCAAAATAAATAACTAATACCTAATAACAATTAAATAATATAATAAATAATTATTATCATTCACAATATTTAATTAATTATAAAATTACTAAAATATCCTTTTCTAGAAAATATGGTAGTGACAAAAAATTCCATCCTCGAAATTTAAACCCAAGACTAACTAAAGAAATAAGAAAAAGTACTACACTATCTACAAGATCATGCAATCAAATTCAAGCATATGAAAAAACAGTGTCACATAGCATGGATAAATGAATCACATAGCATGGATACGAAGGCATAAGAATGACTATACCTTCTGAGTCGAATAGGTATGGATATCGAGACCAGATATCATCTTCTCGCTCTAACGTCGATTCTCACAAAGGTTGATGACCCCAAGCAACTCGGAAAAGGTGAATAGTCTAATTTTTGAGCACCTTCTTCTTTTGGTCCAAAATGGATATGGGCTGCTCCTCGTAAGACAAGTTGGTACCAACAACTAGCTCAGAATGGTCGAGGCTATGACTCAGATATGGGATTACTTATGCAACTGAGATACATGAAATACATCGTGCACCTCACGTAGTGGAGGCAAAAGGGCAAGCCGATAAGCAATATCGCCTACCTGATCGAGAATATCGAACGGATCGACGTATCGTGGACTAAGCTTACCGAGAATCTTGAATCTAATGACTCCATGGGTTGGAGAAATCTGCATGAACACATGGTCGCTGACACAAAACTAAAATGGCCTACGATGCCGACCTGCCCAATGCCGATGCCTATTTTGCCAACCCGAAGTCTCTTTCTAATTTGCTCGACAACTTCTACTGTCTGCATGATCATTTCAGTGCCTACCATCTTCCGCTTGCCAATGTCATCCCATGCCAATGGTGACCTACACTTTCTCCCATACAACGCTTTGAAGGGTGCCATCTGGTTGCTGGCCTGATAACTTTTATTGTACAAGAACTCGACGAGATGTAGGTAATCTTTCCAAGATCCACGAAAGTCCAAATTACAAGCTTGCAACATATCCTCCAATATCTGGATGGTTCTCTCTGAATTCCCATCTGTTTGAGGGTAGTAAGTGGTACTAAATCTCAACTTAGTGCCCAACTTTGGTGCAAACTCTTCCAACAATTTAAAGGGAACCGAGTGTCTCGATCTGATACCATACTTACTGGGATCTCTTGCTGTCTTACTATCTATCATATGTACATCTCCACTAACTGTTTTATGGATTACCCTACTCGAAAGGGAAGAAAGTGAGGTACTTTTGTGAGACGATCTACTATTAGCCAAACAGCATCACGACCAGTCGGGGATCTAGGTAAACCAGTCACAAAGTCCATCGTGACATGTTCCCATTTCCACTCTGGAATAGAAAGTGGCTACAATAATTCTGCAGGTCGGCCTTCGCTTCCTGATATACCAAACACCGAGAAATGAATCGTGCTATCTCCCTCTTCATCCTATTCCACCAGAAATGTTATTTGATGTCTTGATACATCTTGGTAGCTCCTGGATGAATTTAATACTGGGAACGGTGCGTCTCGATCATTACTTCTTGTCGGATATCTCTACTTGGTACACAGAGAAATTTTTTGAACCTAAGAGTTCCTTATTCATGAATATTCAACTCTTTCCTGATACCAGATTCATATTCTGCCTAAAGCTTCTGAACTTTCAGATCCTCGGTCTGAGATGGCTTAATCCTCTCTAAAATGGTAGATTGCACATGTAAACTAGCCAATACTCTGACATCTTATGGAGGTACTATCTCAATTCCTAAATCTCGATGATATTCTAAGATATGCCACTGCGATGTCAACATATATTTACTACCTCTCATGCTAAGAGCATCCGCTACCATATTTGCCTTGTTTGGATGGTACTAAAGTTCCACATTATAGTCATTTATCAATTCTAGCCACCTCCTCTACCTCATATTCAAGTCCTTATGAGTGAATACATATTTTAAGCTCTTGTGATCTGCAAATATTTATACCCGATCACCGTATAAATAATGCCTCCAAAGCTTAAGTGCAAATGCTACTGCTACCAACTCCAAATCACGAGCCGGATAATTTTTTTCGTGATCATGAAGCTTACGTGATGCATAAGCTATCACTCTTCCGTG
Source organism: Iris macrosiphon (assembly GCA_036927795.1). Taxonomy (NCBI): domain Eukaryota; kingdom Viridiplantae; phylum Streptophyta; class Magnoliopsida; order Asparagales; family Iridaceae; genus Iris; species Iris macrosiphon. Next base: position 139,281,105 of record JAYESA010000009.1, read on the forward strand.
TTGTATCAATACACACTCAAGTCCTTTCCTAACGTATTGCAATACACTGTAAACCCTCCAAAACCTACTGGAAGCATGAGAATTGGAGCTGAAATCAATCTCTTCTTCAATTCTTCAAATGATGTCTGGCACTCTACTGATCGGTCAAACTTATTCTTTTTGTGCGTTAATCGAGTCAGTGGTGCAAAAATTCTTACAAAGTAAACTATGAACCTTCTGTAGTACCCCGCCAATCCCAGGAAACTATTCACTTTAGCTACTGTCTTAGGAACTGAACAACTCTCTATAGCCTCAACTTTCTTCGGATCTACTGCGACTCCTGCTCCAGAGATGATGTGATGTAAGAATGACATATGATCCAATCAATACTCACACTTTGTGAGCTTTATAGATAACTGATGTTCTCTTAAAATCTGTAAGACCTTCCGAAGATACCCCTCATGTTTCTCTTCGCTACTGGAATAAACAAGAATGTCGTCTATGAAAACCACCACGAACTCATATAGGTATGGCATAAAAATATGGTTCATCAAATCCATAAATATCGTTGGAGCATTAGTCAACCCGAATGACATAAATAAGAATTCGTAATACCTATATCGTGACCTAAATGCTGTCTTGGTTATGTCTTGATCCCGAACTCTTTACTTGATGATACCCTGATCGAAGATCGATCTTGGAGAAAACCTTGGTTTTACTCATCTGATCAGACAAATAATTGATTCTTGGTAATGGATACTTGTTCTTCACTGTAACAACGTTCAACTATCTATAGTTGATACATAACCGTGATGACCTATCATTCTTCTTCACTCGAACCACTGGTGCTCTCCAAGGTGATCCACTAGCTCGAATAAACTTCTTTGACTTTAGTTTCTCTATATGTTGTTATAGTATGTCTAGCTCTGATGGTGCCATTGGGTAAATTTTATAAGATATTGGTCCTGCCCAAGGATCAATTCTATAAAAAACTCAATGCATCTTACTGGAGGTAACCCTGGTGGTTTTTCAAGGAAGATGTCTAAGAACTCCTTAACTATCTCATGGAGTTGTTCTTCTACTAACGTTGTCGTTGCTATCCTCTTTTTATGTTGGTCTTCCACAAATCGATCGAAGGTGAAACCATCCGTGCCCGGGATACTAAATAATACCTCACCCTTATAGCAATCTATCGAAGCATGACTATCGTTTAGTCAGTCCATGCTTAAGATAACGTCAAAGTTACCCATAGGGAACTCGATCAATCGTACTAGTAGTGAACGCCCGCATACTACGATCGGACACTATAAACATATTCTACTAACTCCTACGAGCCCATTACTAGTGAGTATATTCAACCTCTCTGACAATGCCTCGAACTCCAGTCCAATACGTGTTGCTAATCGTACAAATACAAATGAATGAGATGTGCCTGAATCAAACAATGCTACAGCAGGAAAGGATGCGATAGAAATATTACCTGCCATCACGTTGCCCGATGCTAAAGCCTTATCCAAGGATAAGGTGAATGCTTGCTCATGGCCCTGTTGTGCTCCTTGCTGTTGTCTCCCTTGGTGATATTGTTGTAGCCTCTGTTGGACCTGCTTCTGGTTCTGATGCATCTGGTATATCTCTGTCACGACCTGCACCCGATTTAGGGGTACGAGAGCGTGGGTACGTCCAGCCTACGCCGCAGCATCGGCGGTAGAACGCGGTCTAGGTCATGATACTAACTAAGCAATCTCACACGAGCATCAAATCTCCATAAGGAGGAACGGATGACACAATATAAATGAATAACAATACTCAATCACATAACTACAGCACGATAAGAAATTGAAGAAATAAAATGAAATACAACACAAGTCTAATATAAATAAATCTGACTCAACAATAAATCCAAGTCTCAATAAAATACCGGAGACAAATCCGGTACCAAATACACTTCTGAAGGAAACTAACTAGATATCTAGTAATTCCGGCTAGACCTCCCAGAATCACGACTGCACTACTAAGTCCAAGACTGTAGCTACTCATTCTGTGGTCCACAAGTGTCGGATACCAGTCCTCTAGGCATAGCCTAGAAAATATTTTCCAGTCAGGAAGGGAGCAAAGTATATTTCTAAATAGCAGTTCTATATCAATGATATAAACTATGTAGCAGTATATAGATAGAAATATACAAGATGCATGTATATGTACGAGAAATATACAATAAAGGATATACTGTAAGTAAATACAGGAAAGGAAACAATATGTCAATGAGCAAGAATACTATGACTAAGTGTGTGAGTATTAGCTTTAACATGTGATCGGCTTGGGAACTTGATCAGGCTAGTTACATGTGATTAGCTATGATTCATGTAAGGTTAGGCTAACCGTTGGTTAGCTATGATGCATGTAGAGGTCAGGCTAATCACACGTAACAGCTATGAAGCATGTAGATGGTCAGGCCGCACCCGACGTGAGATGTAGGGTAAGCTATAATGCATGTAGAGTTGGGTATGATCACATATCTATACTAAAATACTCCCCACCCCCGACTGGTATAGTAGATCCAATCATGGTATGCTATGGCACGGGATTCCATAGAGAGGTAGCAAATCTCCCCGGAAATCAGTGTCTGTACATGTACAAGATATCAATGAAGCAAGACTTGTACAAGATACACCATGAACAAGGAATAACATCTCATGACGAGATCCGTATACACCATTCCGTGTAACCATCGTGTCAAGAATATGGATATTTACACTAGATACAATGAACATAGGAGATATCATAAATAAGAAGCTAATCAGAGAATGTACTCGCCTCAGATTGGTTGAAGTCGACGTGCAAAGCATGGATGTGTTGACACGGCATAAATATAATGCCACAATTCTCAAGGTGATCCCAAATGAAGTAACAGTTAGTTCCAATGAGTCCGGAGCAGTCCAAATAGCTAGAAACTATATAAAGAAGTCCAAGATCGGAGTTCGGCACGATAATTGAGATAAGGATACCAGGTCCGCAATACATAGAGAAAATATACAGAGATTAGCTAAGATCAAGATTAACAAGTTTAGCTAATAAGAGAAAAGGGTTGATTGTTTGTTGTTAAGGTAAACACCTTAGTTTATGAAAATCATTTCGAAATTACTTTGAACAATAATTGTTAAAACTTTTCTTTCGAACATAATTACAATTAAAAGTTTATTTATAAAAAATTTAGAATATATGTAAAAGCCAATATATATTTATATCTATAGTAAAATTGGTTACCAGTCCAAATAAACTAATTTTGAACTAAGCTTAATATAGAAACTATTTCTTAATTAATATTATAAACCCAAAACTTATTATATTTTTATATAACCAAAAATTCTTATATTTATTACATAACTTAACTTTACACATAATAAATAACTAAACTAATTATATCCTAATATAACTAAAACTGTTAACCCGTAACTTAACTAATACAATACATTGAAACACTGAATCAAAGGAAAGAGGGAACGAGGGAAGCTCACATTGGGGGATTTTCTCAGTGTCGACATGGAGAAGGTTCGTCGAGGTCAGACCGGATAAGGCGTCGGCGGTCGAGTGCTCACCTCGAGGCGGTGGCACCGGGCAGATCTGTTGTGGCGGGGAGGAGTTTTGACGGTAGTGGATGAAACTCCTCCGCCGTGGTCGCGCCGGGGTCACGCGATGGTCGGCTCCCACGACTTCGAGGCTGGATCTGGGATGCTCAGGGTGGCCGCGAAGCTCGGCGGCGGTTGGATCGATCGAGCTCGACGCACGCGGAAGGAGGGGACGGCTCAATCTGGTGGCGCTGGGCGATGGTCCACCGGATCTGGGACCAGGAAGCGGCGGCTGCTCGAGTCAAGGTCGGGCACAGGCGAACTCGACTCAGAGGAGGAGGTCCCGCAGCCACCAGAGGCGGTTAGGTTAGGATCAGATCTAGGGTTTGAACTGTTCTGTCATGTGTCAGGGTTGTGTTGGATCGTGTCCGGAGCTGGACATAATGGTTTGATGTTTGTACTGTGGTGGATGTGTCCAGATGGTGTCGGAAACAAAAAGAGGGTTGTGGATGTACTATGGATGTAAAGTGGATACGAACTAGTGGATACGACACCCGGGATCGGACCCGAGGCCGACACGGGCTGACACGAAGAAGGATGACACAGACACGCAGACGCAAATAGACTGGACTCAGAATGTGTGGAGATGGTGGCTATGTGTGCTGTCTTGTGGTGGTGGCTGAATGGTTTTGGGAATTGGAAGAAGGCTCTTGGAAAAAAAAACCCTAGAAACATTGGTTTATATAGACTAGTCATGAGAGATGGTAAACTTGTAAATTTCTAAAAGAAAAAGATTACAATTTAAGAAAATATTTTAAGAAGCTTTCAAGGCTAACTGATTCCCAATTAGCTACTAATTAAACCCATATTCCAAAATCTTAGAAAGTGTGTAATTTATTTACTATCTCAAATGGATACAAAAATTTATTATAAAATATCAACTAGTCCTTCAAATAATTTTTATTAAACAAATAATTTCATGATTTCAAACCAATAAATATTCGAAACTAGAGTATTATATATATATTATTTATTTATTTATTTATTAATAATCGACATTTAGAAAAAAATGATTTTATAAAAGATTTTTTTTAAAATTATCTTCTAAAATAAAACATTGTTCAAAAAATCTAATACTAAAAATTCAAGGAGAAAATATTTTATAAACTTGATATTTAAAATAAATTAAAATCTAAATATTTCATAAATTTGGAAATCGGAGGTTACAATCTCAGCTTACGTCAGTAACGGATGCTGAGTTAATGGCCTTACTGCTATTGCTGGCCCTCTCTGTTGAGCTGCCCCTGGTGCTGGCAGTGCTGGTAACTGTTGGACTGGCCCTCCTGGTCTTTGCATCATCGGGCAATTAGGAATTTGGTGATCTGGATTACCATACCTCATACAAAATCTATTGGTTATCCTACATACATCTCTAGTCCCTTGCCGTAGTAAGTGCAACCCACTCCCTGTCGCTGTTGCTATTGTTGTTGTTGTTGCCTTGGCTGCTGCCGAGCTGGTAATGTCATCGTCAAAACTGTCGTCCTCCTCGACGTTGAATCATGGATGTGAATGACAGGTTATGGTGCTGATGTCCAAGGTACTCCTCCTCCTCCACTTTGAGCATGAGACCTCTTCTGGCCTCCTGTCCTTGTCGATAACCTTTGCATGGTAAGCTCGTTCTTTCGAGCTGCTATCAGTACCTCTATATAAATCTGGTAGTTGTGTCCCTCTACCAATTATAAAATCTCTAGATAAAGTCCTTGTTGGAATCTCATTGCTCTTTCCGACTGCGCAGCCACCATAGTTGGAGCGAATCTACTCAATCTGTAAATCTCGGCCATCCACTGTTCTATCGGCCTGCTTGAGACTGATAAATCTCTGTTGGAGCTCATACTGCGCTACGACTCCAAAATATTTAGCCCTAAATTGAGCGCTAAAACTATCCTAAGAGATAGGATACCTTAATCCAACCTCTACTGACGTCCACTAGTCACGGGCAAGGTCTTGAAGCTATAATCGAACTTGATCAACTTGTTCATCAGCCGAAACCCTTGCTGCTGCCATAATAACCTCAATATCCTGTAACCAGGCATCTTCTGTGATGTTGTCCTCCATTCCATCAAAGTACCTTGGGTTAAGTCCGTAAAATCTAAATGATGCTTCCGAATCAGTCCTTTCTCCTCTTTCCAGGGCCGTTTGTAAACCCTGACTCAAGAAGATATTCTGTTATTACTGTTGAAACTGCTGATGTTGTTGCACCGCCATCTGGTGTTGCTGTGTAGCCATTATTCCCCGGAGGATCTCTAGCAATGCCAGAGTATCAAGTACCACTTGTACTGCTGGGGGTACGGGTATTTTAGGGGCTGGTTGCTCGATATATTCCACTCCTGGTTACACTGTGCCATCTTGTTCAATTTTTGGCTCTATTCAAATTTGACTTTGAACAGGTGCTTCCTTCCGTTGTTGCCCAGGGGAACCCTATCCTGCCATGTCTGCTACTCCAGCGACTGAAGAAGCCCTAAAGAAAAGGACAAGAACCATCAAGAATATGACAAAAATAATCAATTAGGCAAGCAGTTTAATAGTTCAAGCGATGGTATCGAGGAAGATGAAGCAAGATATCAAGGGAGACAAATTTTGATTGAGACTCCTATGACCATAACACCCTAGAAGTCTAAAAATATAGACCTACATGGGCCACTACTAAAACTTTATCACGCCCAAGTACCGGAATATGGAGACGGACATGGCCAGCTCTCCCGTACAATGTATAAAACGTCATATGGCAGTCACGGCTATAACTAGACAAGGGGATACAAACTACAAGCAAGTCACTTAGGGTCACGTAGAATATCTAATGTCTTAATCAATCAAATTAGAACAGTAAACATAGAACGTATATGACAAGGAAGTAAGGTATCTCAAACGTCCTACAAAAATATTCAAGAAACCTGCTACGCAAAAATAAGAAGGTTGGTAGAGTATGAATAGTACATGACCATGATCATCTATAGTCTAATTAATTACAATCATGTAGGAAACTAGATAACCAGATTAACGGCTAACAAGCGTCGGTGGCTAAATGCCCAAAATGAGTAGAATGTGAATTAACGAATAGGAAAGAAGAGACACACTCGTTTCCCTCAGTGGCTATCCTCCTGGTGTGCTCCATTATTTTGGAGAAGTATGCTTGATTCTCCGGTGCTGGCTTTAAACCTGTCCATGGAAACCAGTGGGGTTAGACCCCAAATAGCAAGTACCACAAAGGAAGCACAAATGCAGAAATAAAAGCAGGTTATGAAATATATATATATATATATATATATATATATAGTCTTATCTCGTAGTTTCGGTTCATATCCTATCATGACATAATAATCTAATCCTACAACCAAACAATGACAAGGGTTAAACCATCGTACCATGATAGTCCATATCCCTAGACTATTTGACAGCAGATACAATACACAAAAATGCTCAGTTATATAATTGGCAAATTATTTGTACAACTTACTTGATGGAGTCTTGGTTATCCCAGAGATATTATGCATATAGGAATCGTTAGATCGAACCAGGTACTAGCAGGGTTAGCCGAGCCATAAATTGCTATATAGCACATAGTAGTATGCCCCGGTCCCTCGTAAGGCCACCGTGCTAAGATCGCATAAAATACATAGTATCATGTAGTATTCATATATTGCCATCCACTAATGGGAATTTAAATTATATCCATGGGGACTAGCCTGCACACCCCAATTCAGATGACTAGAGGTGGCTAGTTAGGCATGATCTCGAGATTTCATTCCCTTCTAATGCTCTATAAGTTTAGTTTCCTAGTTAACCCTAATGTTAACTGGAATCTCATGGCGTGGTCACATGGTATTCTCCTTATATAACGTACCGTATTATGGCCATGCTTGGTACGAATCTACTTTGTCACTTGATAGTTTAATTTGGATTCACTCTAGCGTGATGCAACAATCAACAGATCCTAGCCACGCTTGATCATTGACTAACCCTTATGTCCATGCTGGAGATTAAGTCATATCACATGTCACATAGCGCATCGGTACATCATAGTGCAAATATATAATATAATCGCATAGGAATACTTGGCACGTAGGAACACATAACACGTAGTAAGTATATCAGCACGGATATAAGTGGTCGGATCATGACGCATAAATAGGTCTAATACTGTTGTGGTCATCAAAGTAATATATAACACTCATAAAGTCCAAAGGAACATTCAACCAAAACTAGTCCAATAAAACGTGTACAAGGGGTCACAAGCGCGCAGAAGGATCAAGGTTGCATGAGAAGTCAGGCCACATGACAATCCTGGCATCATGGAGTCATGCCACATAGGGTTATGCCGCATAGAGCCAGGCTAGGTTTACTCCTCGGGATAAGTGATAAGGTGATGGAGAATAATTAAAGTATCAGTGATGTGACATAAAGTGTGTCAGGAAGAAAAGGCAAAACCATAAAAAGATGTGCCACTATTTTAGAGTCATGCGTCCAAGAATGGTGACCGCATACCCTTCTTGTCGTATATCTGTCGGTGTAACATGAGTTCGATGCCGCATGGAGTATTTTTGACTTAGCGAATTTTTTATTCATTCAGCGACTAAACACAAGAAGCCCTTTCAGAACACATGTGTATTAGTCAGTCATGCGTCCAAAAAAGATGGACGCATATTGGTATACGATAAAGAGTTCATGCCGTATAGCATCTTCATGCCACATATCCCTCTCTGTCGCATATGGTGCTGGCCGTATGAGATCTTCATCATTCCAAATAGCCGGTTCAGCCATGACAAAATCTCCAAAACTAAAAATTTATTTTCTTCATAAAAACTACGTTTTAACTCCGAGTTGAGTGAACCAAAAGCCAAAACGCTCGAAATAAAGTGCTTCATCCATCCCAAATTTTTTTTTGAAAATACTATATTTTAGTAGATCAAAACTTGTTACAATTTGCACCCGGTGTAGAAATGTGAGTAGTGAACAACGTCCAGCCTACGCCGCAGCATTGGCGGTAGAATACTATTTGGATTCTATCTAGCGATAATGATCATCAAGATTTATAATGCCACTAATGAATGCCACTAATAAAGTATGAATACTCAATCAAAGATCTATAAGATGGAACAATCGTACGAATATGATATAAAGAGATGAAGAATCAAATATAACTCACGAGACAAGGTAATAACAAATGAGTCATCTAATATAAAAAGAAATACTAATATCAAAATGCTGGAGACAAATCCAGTACAAATAATTTTATCTACGGAGCTACATGTACTAGGTCGTTTGTCTCAACCAGGATGAGACCCTCTTGAGTCAAAGTCTCTGACTCTAAGCCGACTACGTCCTGAGGCCCGTAGTGAGTGGGATACCACTCCTTAGTGTCATCTGGAAAAAATATATCCAGTCGGAAAAGGAGAGAAGTATACCTCTCACTACTAAAAATTGTAGGATTAGCAAGATTTTTAGCGACGTCAAAATAAATCATTACTAATATTAAAGATATCAGCGACTCCAAAGAATAATGTCGCTATAAGTCGTTGTTCGGCGACATATAGCGATGTTTAGCGACTGTAATTTAGTTTTATAAAAGAATAGTCTCTATAAGTTTATTTAAGGTCGTTAAACATTGCTGATTTATATGATTTAGCGACGTTTAGCGACATATTTAGCGACGTTAATCTTTTAGATATTTAGCGACGTCTTTAGCGATACCTATGACGTCGCTAAATATTTCTATTAGCGACGTCATAAGTTAGCGTCGCTAAACGTCGCTAATTTATTTTATTTAGGGTTGACGAATTTCTCTTCCACCCATTTCCTTCGATTCTTCCTAAATTTTAAACCCTCCCCCTCCGTCAACTCCTCGGCTCCTATCCTCCCTCCGGTGTCCCCTCCTCCCTCCCGGCGCCCTACCTCGACGACCAACCTCCGGCCGCGTCCTCCCTCCTCCCCGGCGTCCTGCTCCTCCTTCCGTCAGCTCCTCCTTCCTTCGGCTCCCCTCCTCCCTCCGACATCCTTCTCCCTCCGGCGGCTCCTCCTCCCTCCGACGTTCTCCTCTCTCTAGCTCCCCTCCTCTTCACTCGGTTAGCTCCCCTCTCTATCTCTTTTCTTTGTCTCTCTCTTTTTAACATGACACGATACGACATGACATGACATATACTAACGCTAACCCTAACTCGAACACACACACACACGCACGCGGACACACTAACACATGCAGACACTAACCTAATACTGACACAAACATATGAACACATACAAATATAGACAAGACATGACATAGACATGACATAGGATACGATACAGACACATACACTGACATGACACAAAATATGACACATACCCTAACCTTATCTCTCTTCTAGTTAGTTGTCTGAGTTTAGGCGCAATCTTGCGTATCTGTATCGTATATAATACGATGCAGATCTTGATTCAAGAAGATTCGTATACACGGCCACGAGAATGACTCTTCAAAGCCGAGATATGATACGGTATTGGCTTCTTCTAGAACTCGTATCTAACTTAGGTTGATGCTTCTTGCTGCATGAGCTATTGCATTAGCTACTACAGACTGCTAAACCTGCTATTGAAGGTTCTGCAGTGCACTGGCTCTGCTGCTACTTACTGAGTTTACTTGCTGTTGTGCATCCTTCCTATTGTGTACTGTACATTATTGTTGTATACTGATTCCTCACTACTGCACTGTTCAGTACAGCTAGCTGCTACTGCTATAAATTAGTTTTTGCTTTCCCTTGTACTGTGGTAGCATATAGCTGTACACTGCTCAATTGTGCTCCACCTTGCTGTACCGCAGAGCTGGCACATTGTTCTTCCTTTAGTTGATCACTGCCAAATGATGCACACTGAAAGCTGTGAACTGCTCTCCCTAGTGACCCGAGCTCACTCAATCACTCAAATAACCATATGCACACACACACACACATATACATAGGGCATTGTGTATCAAGTTAGAGTAGTTCTTACCTTCCTCCAAAGAATCATACTGTATTTAATGATTTATAGGACACATACTATCATTTTTACAGAAGTATCTAAAAATGGATATGAATTACTATATGCGTCATCGTTCATTGATGTACAACCATCATCCTGATGATATGTACGGTGTGCTGGATAATTTCTTTGAGGGTGTACAATAGTTCCTGCAATTCGCCAAGGCGTTCCCTTAGTACTTGGACGGTACTAAAATTAAGTGTCCATGTGTGAGATATCGTAACTTGAAATATTATCCAGCAGTAGAAGTTACATATAATTTGTACTCGAAGGGCTTCACGCCGAATTACTATCAGTGGACCGTGCACGAACTTGTGTCTTTAGCATCAGAGTCGGAGCCTTGTGTGGAGTCATATATGCATGTCCACGACCACGCTGCTTACGACGACGGGTGGGTGAACATGGTTTTTGATGCTGCCGGAACTAATTTTAATCCGGACAATCAAGATGTAGCTGAGGAGGCACCGAATGCCGATGCTATAAAGTTTATGGAGTTGCTGGAGAATGAAAGGACTCCATTATATCCTGGTTGTGAGGATCATTCACCGTTGGAGGTGGTTACAAGATTGTTGAGCACTATATCGCAAGAATGCTATAACCGACTGATGGATTTGATTATAGAGATCTTGCCCGAGGGTGCAAAGTTGCCTAAAGACTTCTACCGATCTAAGAGGATGGTGAGATCGCTCTGGATGGGATACGAGAAAATTGATACATGTCGCAACGGGTGCATATTGTACTACAAAGACGACAAGGATGAAGATGCGTACAGATTCTGTGGTGCTGATTGCTACAAGGCTATTGGTAGAGGAAAGTCTGTCGGTACAAGGAAGCCTAATGATTTGATGTACTACTTGCCTTTGACGCCGCGGTTGTAGAGGTTTTTTATGGTTAAGGAGACTGCAGAAAATATGAGTTGGCACATGCGAAAACAGATTGAAGGAGTATTGGATTATCCATCCGATGGAGAAGCTTGTAAGCACTTTGATCGAGAGTATCCAGATTTTACTTCGGATCCGTGTAATATCAGATTGGGGCTCTCCTTTGACGATTTTACCCCATTCAGACTTTTGGGCTCCCAGTATTCATATTGTCCTGTGATCATCACTCGGTACAATCTATCACCTTGGATGTGCATAAAGATTCCTTATATGTTCCTAACCGTTATTATCCCGGGTTCGAACAATTCGAAGAGGAGCATCGATGTGAATTTACAGCCTTTGATAGATTGGTTGAATCAGCTGTCGAAAGTAGGTGCCAACACGTATGATGTTTCTAGAAAGCTAAATTTTTAGAGGAGAACAACACTTATGTGGACCATCAATAACTTTTTGGCCTATAGAATGTTATCGGGATGGAGCAATCATGGTCGTCTCTCATGTCCATATTGCATGGACCATACTAAGACTTTTCGTTTGAAACATGGAGGTAAACCGTGTTTCTTCGATTGTCATTGATAATTTCTACCGAAGGATCATCCGTACCGGTGGAACATGAATGCTTTTCGTGTGGGCGTTGTGGAGAAGGCTAATCCACCGCCAAGGTGGCCCAGATGCGCGATGTAGAAAGAGGTAAAAGATTTACCAAGTACTATCGAAGAGCCTGCTAAGGGTTACAAGTGTGACAAATTTGGTCGTACCCATAACTGGGTGAAGAGGAGCATATTCTAGGATCTGCCATATTGGAGCACCAATCTGATCAGACATAACCTTGATGTCATGTATATCGAGAAAAATGTGTTTGATAACATAATTAATACTGTAATAGAGGTAAAGAGGAAGACGAAAGATAATCCAAAGGTCGGGTTGGACTTAGAAGATATATGTAGATGTCCTGCGTTGCATTTGATAGAGGAGGGGAATGGAAAGTTAAAGCAGCCTAAGTCAGTTTTCTCACTGGAGAAATAGGATAAAGGGAGACTTTGTAGGTGGATTCAGGGTCTAAAGTTTCCAGACGGGTATATGTCAAACTTGAGAAGATACGTCGACCTCAAGGAGAATAAACTGGCGGGTATGAAGAGCCACGATTGTCATGTATTCATGGAAAGGTTAATTCTGATTACATTTTGGGAATTCTTATCGCAGGTCATTTGGGATCCATTGATAGAGCTCAGCATATTCTTCAAAGATCTTTGTTCTACTAAGTTATTCGTCGATCATCTAGAAAAGCAAGAGAAGAACATTACGGTAATACTATGTAAGATCGAGAAGGTGTTTCCTCCTGAATTCTTCGACTCTATGGAGCATTTGCCAATTCATCTTTCCTATGAGGCATATGTTGGTGGTCCTGTTGGTTATCGGTAGATGTACCCATTTAAGCGACATCTGAATCACCTAAAGAGAAAGGTAAAAAATAAGGCACCGGTTGAGGGCTCTATTTATGAAGCTTATGTTCTCGAGGAGATTATAAACTTTTGCTCAACGTATTTCAAACCTCATGTTGCTACTAATAGAACGAAAGCTCCAAAAAATAATGATGAATATCAGGAATCTAATTATGTAATACTCAAAGTATTCAATGAGTCCCGAAAGCCTTCGGGGAAAATGACGAAGAGATATTTGAATGACGACGAGCTAAGGGCTGCTCAGTTTTATATATTACTCAATTATGATGAGGATAAAGTGGAGAAGCTAGAGGGGTAAGTAATTAATACGTCCATGTTTATATCATCTTAATGTAATAGTATAAGCTACTATTATGCTACTAATCAGCGGTTGCTTTATTGTTTATTAGCACATATAATGATGAGTTGAGTTCGGTTAGACCCTACATAACAGACGAAGAAGTAGAACAAGAAATGAGGTACCATTTTCCTTCTTGGTTGAGTGCATATCTAAGGAGCTTGGTAATTACTTTTTTTTTGCACTTGCACAATAAATAACTTACTATCGCTACTTTGGTATTTAGGTCGATCGTCTAATAACACCCGGGACTAAATCTATTAGAAATCTAGCCAAGGGACCAATTACTTGTCACGCCCCGAGGCGTCCCCCGAGTCGTGACCGCCGTGCGGGCCTGGGGTTGCGCCCGCACAAGGCTTTAATGATTTGCATAGTAAGCACGTATTCAGAGTACGCAGATAAATTGAAACACAGATTTGAAACATAGAAAAGTTCTCTTTATTGATAATGAACATCTATTACAAACTCTTGAACGAGTCAGCTAATATGCCGAACGGCTTACAAAAGGGTTGACTCAAAATGAGATAGCAGTCCTTTGTATTACATCCTTTTTTAAACTCAAAACGATAAGGACCTCCCGGCTGGAGGATCGCCTTGCCACGGAGCTGCATTTGTGTATGAAGAGTTGCAGGCTCCTGACTCCAAAATGCTTCGGGGGCGCGGTGAAGATGCGCCAACAGTTGGACTGGATCGGGTAGACGACTTCGGCTCCTCGCTCGGTTCGCCTTGGTGCGGAGAACCTGTTTCAACGAGGGTCAGCATATCGAAATATGCTGGTGAAGGCGAACTAGCCTGACTATACCAATCAACACATTGTTTAGTGAAGCATGCATATTTGGTTGGTTTCTATCTTGCCTTAGTTCATTTACAGTTAAGCAGCATATTGAATTTACTGAAATGAACGTGCCACCGTTCGGTAGATTTTACCTGACCGTCTGAATTACCTGCACAATACTTACCATGCCTTCCCTGAAACGAAGACACAAGTTAGTATGCAACAGGTTTTAAATATACATAGGATCACTGGCTTCGATGCCACGAAGGGACGGGTTATAGTCTCAAGGCAAAGTGACGTGCAACGCGGGTGGCGAGCCCCGCTGCATAACACTTGCCGGGTAACATACGACTATACATACGTTCCGTCCGGATCGGATCGATCCCGGTGCCCCGGTGACCGTCCGCGGAACTCATAACATACCTTGTGCATAAGTCGTCCGTGATCAAGAATACTCATAGAATTTGTTCCATAGCATAACAGTTTTGCATAGTCATCCTGACAGTTTATTTCATAACAAGCATACATTTCCATACTTAGCACGATTCATAAAACAGTTATAGACGAACTAGCATACAGGATGATAACCGTTCATGAGTTTGGTTGACAAGCATAATAACCAAGTTATTCTCTTTTATCTTGGTTTCTTTTATTATTACTTGGTATCGTTTGATCGGGGCGAAGGAGTGAAGCTGGAAGCAGAGCTAGCTAATCGGGTTGGTAGCCACTCACTTAGATTTTGGAAAGAAGAAGGAAAGAGGCGCTTCACGACTCCGCTCGCAAGCCGCCTACTGCTCGTTCACCTGCACACGAACAGCTCGATTAATACTTCTTCCTCTCTTTCCAATCTCGGAATTGAAGTGCAGTTCAATGAACGAAAACAATAAAAATCATCGAAACCGTTCAAGGAAAACAAGCAAATCCCAAAACCAACTCAAAGCACGAAAGCAACAAGCGACATCGAAAACTGAGGCAATAAAAGATAGCAGCGGAGAGGTCCCTCCTGACTCTGCCGCTAAGCCGATCCTTGGGGCGCAGTCCACTGAATATGGGAATCGATTCCGAAGAAACAAATCCATAACGAGGACGAGTTCTTAATTCAATCTATCCCGATCGAACGATACCGTCTTGTGTTTCTTAGCCGCGCTCTCCGCACCGGGAGAACGGGGCGCTACATCCTACCCAACCAATTGGAAGTTTCGTCCCAAAACTTAAGAATAGAACCAACCGTTAGGGGTTATTGGGTTGAGACAGGAGCTTAGAGGGGAGTGGACAATCCCGAGCTATGTGGCCTTGCCCGCCACAGTTGAAGCATAGCCCCTTTCTGCTGTAACATCTATCAGTAGTGTGCCCACGTCTTCTACAAAAATCACAGTATGGTCTCTGGTTCCCTTTTGTGGCGACCACCGTCGTTATGTCGTTTTGCAGTATTGTTTCCTCCATCGTCGCTTTGGCGTTTGTGACTGGATGTATGCACAGCGCCGACAGAAACGTGAGGATATTGTGGTTCGAGAGATAGGGCGTGATTCATGACTTCACGCATTGTCCGATACTGAGGAACGGCTACGTGCGAATGGATGGCAGGACGGAGACCACCTTCAAACCTTCTAGCTCGACTCGCTGCATCAGGTAAATAGGCCCTAGCGAATTTGGAGAGTCGGTTGAATTCGGCGGAATACTCTTTAACTGTCATCCTGCCTTGCCTCAGTTGCACAAAGTCATTTTCCATCTTACGTTGCACTGGAGGGGGTATATACTCCTCTTCAAACGCGGCACGAAAGGTCGTCCACGAGATCGCCTCCTCTCCGTGATCAAGTTGGAGAGATCGTCGATGCACGTCCCACCAATCGTGTGCGTTGAGGCGGAGCTGCAGTTGCGCGCAGGCGACGCGCCTATCTTCGGGGACCTCTAGCAGAGTGAAGTGATCTTCAAGTTCTGCTAGCCAATCTAGAGCTACCACTGCGTCCTCAGTCCCGTCGAACGGGGTGTTGTAAACTTTCTTGAAGTGTCCCAAGTTGAAGGCAGTCACGTCCCTCGGCCTTGGAATCTGAGGCGTCTCCACTTCAAGCACGGGCTGTTCCACCGGAGTCGTTGCTGTTGTTGCGGCGGAATAGTTGGCAGCCAAAGTCTGAACGATCTGATGCAGGGTATCGACCTGCTTCTGTTGGACTGAGAATCGGGTCTCTAGATTACTCTCGAGCTTAGCTTGGCGAGCATCGTCTCGTTGTCGTTGCGATTCTAACATTTGCATTACCCGCTCAAGCGGGTCGACTTGAGACATGCCTCTTTGGCTTCGAGAGCTTCCCGAATTGCCCGAACTGCTCTCTTGTGTTTCGATCGGTGGTTGCACTGCAGATTGCGCTGGATCCATTCCTTCAAAAGAAGGTAAATTACATTAGGATCATAATGTATTATGGACTTATTGCCTGAACGTATCTCATTTTGGCCTAGCGAGTTCAAGAGTTCGCACAGGAATTTGATCGTTAAAGGAACTTTTCCAGCACGAAGTCTAAGGAACTTTGAATCTGTGCTCTGATACCACTATGTCACGCCCCGAGGCGTCCCCCGAGTCGTGACCGCCGTGCGGGCCTGGGGTTGCGCCCGCACAAGGCTTTAATGATTTGCATAGTAAGCACGTATTCAGAGTACGCAGATAAATTAAAACACAGATTTGAAACATAGAAAAGTTCTCTTTATTGATAATGAACATCTATTACAAACTCTTGAACGAGTCAGCTAATATGCCGAACGGCTTACAAAAGGGTTGACTCAAAATGAGATAGCAGTCCTTTGCATTACATCCTTTTTTAAACTCAAAACGATAAGGACCTCCCGACTGGAGGATCGCCTTGCCACGAAGCTGCATTTGTGTATGAAGAGTTGCAGGCTCCTGACTCCAAAATGCTTCGGGGGCGCGGTGAAGATGCGCCAACAGTTGGACTGGATCGGGTAGACGACTTCGGCTCCTCGCTCGGTTCGCCTTGGTACGGAGAACCTGTTTCAACGAGGGTCAGCATATCGAAATATGCTGGTGAAGGCGAACTAGCCTGACTATACGAATCAACACGTTGTTTAGTGAAGCATGCATATTTGGTTGGTTTCTATCTTGCCTTAGTTCATTTACAGTTAAGCAGCATATTGAATTTACTGAAATGAACGTGCCACCGTTCGGTGGATTTTACCTGACCGTCTGAATTACCTGCACAATACTTACCATGCCTTCCCTGAAACGAAGACACAAGTTAGTATGCAACAGGTTTTAAATATACATAGGATCACTGGCTTCGATGCCACGAAGGGACGGGTTATAGTCTCAAGGTAAAGTGACTTGCAACGCGGGTGGCGAGCCCCGCTGCATAACACTTGCCGGGTAACATACGACTATACATACGTTCCGTCCGGATCGGATCGATCCCGGTGCCCCGGTGACCGTCCGCGGAACTCATAACATACCTTGTGCACAAGTCGTCCGTGATCAAGAATACTCATAGAATTTGTTCCATAGCATAACAGTTTTGCATAGTCATCCTGACAGTTTATTTCATAACAAGCATACATTTCCATACTTAGCACGATTCATAAAACAGTTATAGACGAACTAGCATACAGGATGATAACCGTTCATGAGTTTGGTTGACAAGCATAATAACCAAGTTATTCTCTTTTATCTTGGTTTCTTTTATTATTACTTGGTATCGATTGATCGGGGCGAAGGAGTGAAGCTGGAAGCAGAGCTAGCTAATCGGGTTGGTAGCCACTCACTTAGATTTTGGAAAGAAGAAGGAAAGAGGCGCTTCACGACTCCGCTCGCAAGCCGCCTACTGCTCGTTCACCTGCACACGAACAGCTCGATTAATACTTCTTCCTCTCTTTCCAATCTCGAAATTGAAGTGCAGTTCAATGAACGAAAACAATGAAAATCATCGAAACCGTTCAAGGAAAACAAGCAAATCCCAAAACCAACTCAAAGCACGAAAGCAACAAGCGACATCGAAAACTGAGGCAATAAAAGATAGCAGCGGAGAGGTCCCTCCTGACTCTGCCGCTAAGCCGATCCTTGGGGCGCAGTCCACTGAATATGGGAATCGATTCCGAAGAAACAAATCCATAACGAGGACGAGTTCTTAATTCAATCTATCCCGATCGAACGATACCGTCTTGTGTTTCTTAGCCGCGCTCTCCGCACCGGGAGAACGGGGCGCTACATTACTACCATTAAAATATGGCCAAGTTTCTGTGTGAATGGATTTAGGTTTAAGTCAACAAATGCTCCTATCAGAGACAGCTTTCTGGATCTTGATTCTACAAAAAAAGTTATTTGTGTATCAAATCTTTGAACCACAAAGACGTTGATCCAGGCAATGATTTTTTTGGCATCTTACGAGAGATTATGGAGTTAACATATAATTATGGCACAAAACCTGCTAAGATAGTGCTATTCAAGTGTGAATGGTTCGATCCGATTCAAGATTAAGGTTAGAAAATTGACAAGCATGGCCTTGTGGATATAAACTACAAGCGTAGATATCAAGGATACGAACTATTTATCCTATCAAGTCAGGCTCAGCTCGTGTACTTCATAACTTATCCAAGATAGAAGACAACAAGATCGGATTGGTGGGCAGTATGCAAGACTAAAGGTAGAAATACCTTTGACATTGATGAAATAGTTTATCAGGAGGATGAGCTACCTCTAGTAACAAATATTGTAGATGTGGACTCAATGAAAGTTATTTATTACACGAATAATAATGTAGAAGATATAGAATTATCCGAAGAGGAAGACAAAGACGAAGACGAAGGCGAAGTAGATAAAAGTGAAGACGAAAAGAAAGAGAAAGATGAGGACAAAAAAGAGGAACAAGATAAATTTTTTGAAGATGATTAAAAATAAAATATTTTGCCTGTAGAATATAGTATATTTTGACTGTAGAATATACTATTTTGATGAAGATATATATTATATTTTGACTGTAGAATGTACTATCCATGTACTATCTATTTAGACTTGTGACACCACAAGTTATTTACTGTAAAATTCTATGAATGCTGTGAGATATACATAGCATTTTGACTGTAGAATGTACTATATATTTGTGTATTTTTTTATTCATCATATGTTGTTATCCGGTATGACAGGACGATGCGGAGGGTTTGACAGGTCCCAAGGTAGACAGAGTGCTCCTCCGGCACTACCTACTGTTGGTTCTGGATCTTCGTCGCCTAGTACTTCAATATATCGATCTGTCACATCTTCGACTGCGATGACATTACATGGCATCACTCCTGGGATGAGTAGTTCCAGGACTGATAGTACTCCCTTGTCCAGCGTTCCTCCTGCTGATGGAACCATGGAGACAGATGAGCATATGGAGGAGGTCGTGCCGACGTTGTCCTAGCATCAGCTAGATCCTCAATGCGCATCTCCGGAGGAGACGAGTACAGAGATTTGGGCCAACGGTACAAAGTAAGTCAATTAGATGGTTTAGCATCATATATATCATGTATTTATTTATTCATCATATATTGACTTTTTTGATTAAAATAATTATCCCTGTATAGATATCGTCCCTCGTCGGTACAAAGACGCCTGGTCCTCTTTCTGAGGAACAACTATGGTGGCCCTTGGATCAACTACTCTGAAGCTCCAGAGGAGAGAAAGATGTTCTGGTTTGCGCACTTCAAGGTAAAAAAAAATGTCTCTAATTTATGCATATTATATAACTTACTAAATTATTTATTGTAGCAAACATATTTCTATCATCCGTAAACCGCAATTTAGGCCTACAATCGGGTCATTTTTGGTAAAAACTTCTGGGCCGAGTTGATCGAGCAGATATTTTTTTCCATTGTTGCCAAGCTTATCCATGATGCTCTGGATGACCAGAAGGCTCATGATCGCATTAGAAAATTGATCCAAGGTTGGATCATGCCTGAGCAGTGGACTGCGATGAGGGCTAGATTCAACTATCCGAGTTATAAGAAAAGGTCTGAGAAGGCCAAGGCGGCTAGACGAAATACCGCAAAGTGGTATGGTGGCTCGATTCCGATGATAAAATATTTTCGTCGTTTGGTATATTTTTTATTTTAGATATATTATTTTAATGTAAGTATGATAAAATGGTAATAGAAAAAATATTAAAATTTAGTACTAAATAATATATTTTTAACAGGTACAAAGGGGTGAGGATGCAAACATGGTGACCATCTTCCTGGCCACCCATCGAAAGTGTAGAAATCTCATTGATGAGAGGGCCTCATAGACCTATGTAAGTATTACTTTACTTTGTGTTAATTTTAATATAACTTAGGCAATTATCGAGTATCTAAACATTTCTAGGCCGAGTATTTTAGGCTGCGTGAGCAGGCGACTGCTAGTGCACCTACTGCAGGAGAGGCTGGTACTTTCTCGCAGTCCTCTACAGCTCCGTCGCCGGACGAGCTGTGGGTGACCGCCGCTGGTGGTATCCAAAGGGGTAGGTACTATGGTACGAGATCCTATGGCGCCCTTGTTGTGATGCAGTCATCTAGGGCCCCCCGATAAGTGTGCATTCTGCACAGCCCTAGCAGTCGTCGGCCTGAGTCCAAGAGGCCGTTGACCGTCTGATTGTGTCTCTTCGTGATGAGTTGCTGCGAAGAATGGAGGAGGAGCCCCTGTCCCAGCCGCAGGCGGACGATGCGACGCTTATCGCACAATTTAATATGCTCGAGTGCAGCATCATAGAGCTCCAAAATTTGACAGCTGATCTTAGAGCATCGACAGAGCGCAGCTTGACGGAGCTGCATGCATCACAACTGTCCATGGGCAAGAGGCTGATGATGATGCAGATTCAATGGTTTATAGGAGTATGAGGCTGTTATCTACCATGAATTTATACAACCAGCCACTAGCAGAGTTGGAGCGGATAAGTCCTCCTGGTGCGCCTATATTGACACAGACTCCACCGACGTCACTGCCTTCTCCATCGACATCGGTGATGATTACACGGGAGTAGTATGATATGTTCTTATCCTTCATGTGCGCCGATGGTCGTCCTCTTGCAGATCTGCAGTAGTCTTAGTTAAGGCCATTTATTGATTGTTTGTGTTTCAGACCTATGATATTTGGTCATTTATGAATATTTTTTATTTTTGAGGCATTCAAACATTATATCTTGTATTTTTTAGGATGAGGCATTCAGATATTATTCCAGATTCGGATTATAATTTCAATATTTTGTTTTCT
Source organism: Iris macrosiphon (assembly GCA_036927795.1). NCBI lineage: Eukaryota > Viridiplantae > Streptophyta > Magnoliopsida > Asparagales > Iridaceae > Iris > Iris macrosiphon. The sequence goes on from JAYESA010000009.1 coordinate 139,302,381, forward strand.
TCAGACATTATTACCGGTGTTGAGTGTTCAACCGAAGGGGTCGGCGAACCCAGCAAATTCAACGGAGGGTTGCTCCGAATCTATTTGATTATGAATTAATAAACTGCAGGAAGAATTGTTTGGAGACAATTCAGTATTCATTTTTTACTGTATCTTTAGCGATATTTTTAGCAACGTTTAGCGATATTTACTCACGTCGCTGAATACATCGCTATATATGTCGCTAAATCTGTCGCTATATACATCGCTAAATCCATCGCAAACTGCTGACATAGAGTATTGCTAGGTCATATAACGTTGCTAATTTAGTCGCACAACATCGCTAAATGAGTCGCACATACGTTGCTATAAAAGTTGCTAATAACGTCGCTAATTACGTCGCTAATTTAGCGATATATAGCGACAAAATACACGTCGCTAGTTTAGCAACGTTGCATCGCTAATATAGCAACGCATTTACGTCGCTAAAAAATATTGGCATAGCGATGTTTGGCAATATTTTCCTCTGTCAGCGACTAGTTTAAAAGTGACTTCAATAATACGTCGCTAACTACATCGCTAAAATTATTTAGCAAAGTTTTTTGGTCATTTAGCGACTTACTTTACGTCGTTAATTTGACTTTTTCTGATAGTGTCTAATAGTAGTTCTGTTGAATGATATAAACTATGTAACAGTAAATAGAGCGAATATACAAGAAGCAATATATATATATAAGAGATATGCAAAATAGGAATACTGAAATTAAATACAAGAATGAGCATCATGAATATGAGAAAGAAATACTACTACTATATGAGTAAGTACCAGCTTCAACATGTGATCGGCTTGGAAACTTGCACAAGGATTAGAGCCTGGTTAATCATATGTGCGGTGTATGATCAACACTTACAATGACATGCACAAGTAGGGTATAATCACATATCTATACTAACACTTTCTGCCCCGACTGGTATAGTGGATCCAACCATGCTACCTTATGATACGGGATTCACTAGGTGGGTAACTAGTCTCCCTAAGAATCAACGTCTGTACATGTAAAAAAAATCAAGGAACAAGCTTACACAAGATATACCATAAATATCAAGGAATAACATCTCATGACAAAATTCAGATATACCAATCAGTGTAACGATCGTGTCAAGAAATTAAGAATATCTACACTAAATATAAGAAACATAGGGGATATCATAAATAAAAAACTATCAGAGAAATTACTTGCCTAAAATTTGGTTAACAGTATCAAAGATGTCAAAAATGGTGCCTCTGAGACCTAAATAAGAAATATTACATCAATACAAGATTTTGGAATAAAAATAAGTTAAACCAGTCAAATTCGAGGTCAAAAAGTCATTTTTAGGTCAAAACAGTCAAACTAGATCAACTCTGGGTCAAACTAGCTATTTCTAGATTGTATGAGTTCATCTCTAGGTTATTGGGTCCATACACTATGTAACTAGGCTATACTAGCTATGTTAGGATACTAGGATACCAACACTATACCGTATCGTAAGATACATAATATATATCTATATAAAATATTATATAAGTTATACAACTATACTACATACTAGTATCCCTAACTAAATTATTACTAAGTGGATACCTTGGCTTTGAACCAACACAGTATCATGCTAGCTACCCTCATCTTGATATATAATACCCAATACCTTAAGTCAACCCTACAACTAATAATTACCTTGGTATCATAAGGTAATCATAGACTAACATTCAATCTCTCTAACCGATACACTATAATACTGTTTATGAATATCTACTACTTATACGATTATAAATAACATTCTATATATACTAACGTTAACACCCAGCAGACAATTAATATATATATACATACCCAACTTAAAACTAGCTATAACATATTAACTAACTAATCAACCACTATATATATACTAACCATATAAACTTACCTCCAACTAACAACTAAGCTTAAATACTAACTATACGACTCTAACCTACGATTTACCTGACCCCTCTCACCATGGTAGCTATTGTTCATCAAGTTATTGTTGCTGCTGTTCTCACTTGTGTGCAGCTGCTGTTCTTCACTGCGTACTGCTGCTGCTACACTTTACTACATTGCTGCTATTGTTGCTTTTTACTACATGCTACTGCTGTTATTCACTACACTATTGCTGTTGTTGCTCTTTATTTCTTACTGCTGATGCTCTTCACTGAGTGCTGCTGCTGCTGCTCTTCAGTACGTGCTGCTAGTGCACGGCCCGAGTCCCTCCTTTACTTACCCTCACTAACACAATCACACAAACACATATATACATACGCACTATATATATATATATACTTACACATAGCAACACTAGTAGTGCACATGAACTTCCCTACTCTCATATGACAACCAATACACTCAAATAAAATAGAAACATAGCTATATATATATATATATATATATATATATATATATATATATATATATATAATAACTACAAATACAATACTCTAATAGCTATAACCAAGGTAAATTGAATTAGAATGTAAAGTATCAAACACGTAGAGTGCACCACACCCGTATCACATTCAATCTATGATACGCTTGCGATACGGCTCCACCACACCACCAAACGTATCCCGAATGACACAAGCAAGTCAAGAATCATAATTAGAAGTACTACGAAGAGCTAGCTACTCAACTACGTGTCCGTGTCAAAATATGACATGCTCAAACCCCCGTGTCGGAAGAAAACCCCTAAATCAATCTGTATCACCAAATTATTATGATACGGCCTACACGTATCGAATTGTGGACACAATACTACTCTCACACAACCAAACACATGTAAATTTGGTCTAATTGACCTATTGACAAACATAAGATTTGTCAATCTCGGAATTCTCCCAAAATTGACACAAAATACCACATAACTTTTTCCATAGGCCTCTTATGAACCTAATTTCACTTCCTATGGTAGCCTTAGTACATGGGAGGGTTTCTATTAATTAAATTATAGATTTAGAGTCTAATTAGAGAGAAAAAACTGAATTATACCTATTGGGAGATGGATTCCCAATGGAATTCTCCAGATGAGTGTCACGAGCCTTCAACTTGTGCTCATTCCTTCTCCTTGTAGATCCTTCCCTCCTCCTTGTTCTAATAGCCTCCAATGGTGAGTAGAGAAGGAATTGGAAAGAAATTTGGGTAGGGATTGGCATAGGGATAAAGGAATTTGGATGAGAGAAATTCTAAATCTAGAATTGAAATGAATGGATAAAGAGAGAGAGTCTCTCTCCCCCCCTACTATGGCCGGCCTTGCCTCTACTCAAGTCACTATGAAAAGTCCATAATACCCCTTGGGGCTTTTTATGAAGGAATTAATTAAGCAGGAAAGGTTCTAATCTAATTAGTTTAACTAATTAAGTCATCCTCCTAATTAATGGGCTTGCTATTGGGCTCAAATCTAATTAGAATTAATGTTGATCCATGAGTCTAGTCTAATCTAGTTAGGTCCACTAACACAAGTACAAAATTAAATCTATCATCTAACAATAATTAAATAATATAATAAATAAATATTCAACAAGTACATAAATTATAAAATGACCAAAATATCCTTTCTTAGAAAATATGGTAGTGACAAAACCACCAAATAGTCAAAGAACCCATGAAACCCTTGTAGAAGCATGAAAAATACGTCGGATGACTATACGCGGCACATTGGTACAGAGCAGCGTAAGCAGAGGCCTTCAGATCCATCAAGAGTGTAACAGAGCTTTTTCCGCTAAAAAAGCAGCGTGAAATATAAAAAGCTCAAAGGACCATCCGCGTAAGGCAGTACGTCCAAGCCGCTTCAGCGTAAACAGGGTGCTTCATCGCCTCCAGGGCGTAAAACTCATCCTCTTTCAAACGTAGCATTGAGGTGTACAAGAGACCCTTCGTATTCTCTGAAGTGAACCTATCAGAGCCTGCAAATGAACCTGACCTATGGACTTCTGACAAAGGGATACGGCTCGACTACCCAAACGACGGCTATAATGATGGCAAAGCACTGCGACCCAGGCTGTCAAATACCGCCATCCCCTTCGCGTAAACTGCTTTTACAAGCATGAAGGGATACGCTGCCTTATTTTATACAGGCAAAGCACGAGCTATTTTACGTTCTGCAGTAGACAAACCGCCTGCCACACCAGAAGCTGTACTCCGTACGGGGTTCGAGGCACGTCTCTTCGTCTAATGCACAGAGCGGTGACAGTTTCTCAAGGCACGTCTCTGCGACTGATGCGCAGAAGGAGTTGTAGACCTTCAAAAATACGCCTTCATATTTAATGCACAGGATGGTGGCAAATCTCGGCATTTAATGCAAGAGATTTGATTATATCTTCAAAAGTCGTAATTCCGGCTAAGACGTCCACATCAGCACTATGGCACGGTACGTAGCGGCTCCTACGCCCATCCAGCATTTGTGCTTATTCGGCTTCTACGCCCATTCGGCTTCTACGCCTGCTCGGCTTCAATGCCCATTTGGCTTCTATGCCTGTTCGGCCTCTATGACCACTCGGCTTCTACGCCTGTTCGGCCTCTATGACCACTCGGCTTCTGCGCCTGTTCGGCTTCTACGCCTATTCGGCTTCTATGCCGGTTTGATAACTATTTGGCTTCTATACCATGGTGACAGACATTTGGCTTCTATGCCAACCTCTTCTACGCAATGGATACCTACCTACATGGCTTCTACGCCGTGATCTTCGTAGCGATTATACGTGTTTTGTCCCTTAGTTGGACCCGCGTCACACGCTCATTCAAAGGATCATCTATACGCAGGCATTGGTTACTTTAACCGTTATGTAAAAGGGTGCTGTACTTTCCACTCCTCGGTTTCTACACCGAAGGAGTGGTCACTGTCACTAAAACTATAAATAGAGACCTCTATCAATGAGGAACAAGGTCGAAAAATTGGTCTAGAAACCAATATCAGATCCGAGGTCGAAGAAATTAGAGGTCGAGACTTGAAAAATCGAACAAGGTCGAACCTCCAAAGAGATCGAACCACGGTTCGAAACATTAGAGATTGAGGAGAGAGAGAGAGAGAGAGAGAAGAATCTGGAGCTCGGGCAAAGAGTAGGGATCGACGACCTTGGCATCACGCATCCACCCTCTTCTGCAACCTTCGAAGCTGCTTCCTGTCTTCCACGGCACTTCTTCAACATCGTGTGGTCCAAGGGCTAAAGTGATCGACTGCAGATCAGACACCTATAGCAATATTTACCCAGATTAAATAAATTGTACTCCCATATCCTCGTATAGGATCAAATTATACAAGTTTGTTTGTAAACCAAAGAAGGCGGGTTTCGTATAAACCCCATCTTGAATATATTTTAATTCTTTCGTTTAATACCATAAACAAGATGGCGACTCTGCTGGGGACATCTTTCTCTTCTAATGAGGAAGCGATTGCTCAACACGATGCGGTATCCGTGGGATCCATGAAGAAGACACTGGTCGTCCAGTTCGACCAGTCTGCCTACGAAGACATGCTTCGAACCGGGGGTAGCTCTCACCCTCTCTCCGTCCAGGACAACAGGAAGCTGCGCAAGGTCTGGATGCCCAAGACATCCTCTACCATTCCCGTGGACTCTCCGATCTCTCCGACCTCTCCGACCAATGAGGTGGTAGCATTGCTCCCTCCGTGCCCTGCATGCAAAATTCAGTCTCCCGCTACGCGCGGTACAGACGAAACTTCGGGCAAAGCCTCAACGCTGACCCCGAAGTATCCACTGCGCTCTACGCGTAGGAACCAGTCTCCCGCTACGCGTGGTACAGACAAAGCTTCGGGCAAAGCCTCAGCACTGATCCAGAAGTATCCACTGCGCTCTACGCGTAGGAACCAGTCTCCCGCTACGCGCAGTACAGACAAAACTTTGGGCAAAGCCTCAGCGCTAACCCAGAAGTATCCACTGCGCTCTACGCGTAGAAACCAGTCTCCCGCTACGGGCGGTACAGACCAAACTTCTGATTATGCCTCAGCGCCAAGTCGGAAGTACAAATCATGCTCCATGCACAAGACAATATCTGACCTCTACCGGGAACCAGATGAGCGCCGTGATTTTCGCAAGGGGAAGCAAGCAGCAGAGTACTCAACTCCTCGGACGTTACGCCAGCGAAGAAGCAATCTGCCTACCCTCCGGATTACGTGGGAAGCCGACGGCCGACTGAGGACCTCTTCAGCTTTACGCCAGTCTGAGCAAATCTCCAAACTACGCCAGGCGAAGTCCTACGACGTAAAGCAAGCTCAGGTTGCGGGAAGGCACCCTCCCCGGGGATTATCCGCCACCCAGATGGCCAACCTATTGTACATAGGTGGCATAGGGAGAACCACGATGCCCAATCTCCGTATACCCACTGGGGGGAACAGAAGGAACAAGCCGTCGTCTTCTTCCTCTCCTGACCTGCGCGAATACCTAATCCAGAAGCGTAAGGAGAGGGGACCTTCCAACATGTCTATTACGCCCCCTAGCGAGCAATGTTGTAATAGTCATAAAATTGTGATTGACTCCTGCTGTTCTAAAGCAAAACGGTCGGTTTTTGACCGATTGAGCTACTCTCAGTCTTTCCAAGAAGAAGAGCCCGCGCATGCATCCGTGAACATGGCTTCACACATACCTAGAGGAGGGTCGAGCTCAAGACGTCATCCCTCTGGGCCTCCGAGCCGAAGGAGATTCGAAGACCTCCTCAGGAATACTGAAGCTGGGGTGTTCCAAAACACCCGTGCAAGGTCACAGCAACCAGCTTCAGACTCGTCTGATTCTGACGCTGGGGGTCGCCAATCTCCCTGATCAGATGATGAGAGTATAGAGTCGACTTCTGCAGCGACCTATACTAACCCTTCGAGGACGCCCAGGGAAATGGGAGTTTACGCCATTGAAGATGAACGCGAGGAAGCTTTGCCGTCAGGAAACGCGGAACAACGCATCACTGTACTGGAGACATCTCCGAAACAAATGCAATCCATAATGGAGAACATGCACCAGATGATGCTAACTCAGCACACAACTGCCATGGCTCAAGCGTCGGTCCCGCCAGCTCAGATACGTATTGGGGTGGACTTACCACCATCTAACCCGAGCCAAGAGCCTGCTCTAGATCAAGAGTCAGCAGTTCCTCCGCTTCCTCACTCATTACCGCCCGTTGGAGTCACGATACAACCAACTCCGCACTACACCGTAGCCCCGCTTCTAACTAAAAATCCGATGCAGGCAGTACGGGAGTTGAAAGCCTAGTTTGACACCTTGAAGCACAAAGATCAGCTCAAGAAACTGGGAATCAACCAACCATACCCAGCTATCTGGGAAGAGGACCCTTTCCCTCCGAAGTACAAACCTCAAACTATGGCTCTGTTCGAGGGGAAAACATCACCAAGTCAGTACATGAACTATTTCAGTATGATGACGGTATTGCTACAAGGGAACGACGTCCTCCTCACTCGGGTGTTCAAAGGCTGCCTCTCAGGAGTAGCCTATCAATGGTACCGTAGCTTGGCAGACAACTGCATTACTTCCTTCGAAGACTTCAAAACTTTATTCTTCACGCGATTCTACGAGGGTGGAATGGACATGTCTATGTCCTCTCTCATCGAAGTCAAGCAAAGGAAAAAGGAGGACGTTCGCACCTTCGTCGAACGTTTTCGTCAGGCCACCTTACAGATGCCTTCAGGAGTTCCAGACTTTGCGTTAGTAAACATTTGCAGGAAGAACCTCCTTCCCGTAGTCTCGGTGTTTACAGGACCATATCAGTTCCATGAGTGGCCCTCGTTCATCATCTCGGCAGTGGCCGCCGAAGACAACAGTCGCAAGGCGCGCGACAATGGCATTATGATCTCCGCCTCCGATAGAGGCAAGAGGTCATCTCCTAGCAGCGACCATCCTCGCAGCTCTAAGGGAAAAGAAGTTCTGACAGTCAATACGTCCACACAAAAGACGGCGGCGACCAGGCAGACGAGACCCGGGACTTCCAGGCCCGTCGAAGTCTACTCTTTCGACGACGACGATATCCCTAGTATATTCGAGTGTCTCGTCAAAAGTGGCAAGATCACCCTTCCGGAGCTGAGGCGGCCCCAAGAAGTCGGCAGTACTGACAACCCCAAATACTGTATCTTCCACAGATACGTACACCACCCGATGAAGGCGTGTTACATACTGAAAAGGAAGATCCAGGGGTTAATCGATGCTAAGGCCATCACTCTACACAACACCGAGAAGACGGTCATGGCCAACATAATCTCTCTGTGGTTCGGCAATCTGCCTTCCCAAGAAGTCATGGACGGTGTCACGCCTATTTCCTAGACCACGATGGACATCGTCAATCTCCCGCCAGCTAGGGGTCAAAATTATGACCTGGTACCCCTAACCACCCGGCAGGGCAAGATTATGTGGGTTCATCCGGATTTGGTGTCAGAGCTCGAGGAGGAGACTAAAGCTACGAAAGCTACGTCTAGAAGAAGCCCCAAATGCAAACCATGCCATATGGTTGCAACTTCTTCGCCATCAGACGAAGATGAGGTATTCGCTGCAACCCGTTCAGGGAAAGCCTACCTCAACGACTATGGAGCAAGTCAGGAAGATGCACCGGCGGACGCTTCAACTGCCAAACCTTCAGGACCAGCCCCCGTCGTACCAGATGCCAACACTTCAAAACCGACGTCGGCGGACAAAGGGAAGCAAAGAGAAGTACGCTTTGATAAACCTGTAAAAAACATTCCAAACAAAGGTTTTGAGAAGCCGTACAACTTCGACATCCTGGCGCAACTGGCTAATACACCAGCCAGGCTCTCCATCTTTGAGCTACTCAGGCTCTCCCAAGACACTCGTCTAGCCCTGAGTGAAGCACTGATGCAGGCGGAGGCATGCTTGACCCAGCTCAAGTCCCCCGACGAAGAACCAGTGGCATGTCCTCAATGCCACAGCGTGATGGAGGTGGTCCCAAATATCACTTTCACCCAAGATGATATGCTGTTAAAACATAACAAGTATGACAGGCCCCTCTATTACACCGGGTACGTCGGTTCTATGGAGGTCGATCGGATTCACATAGATCCGAGATCGTCGATCAGCATCATCCCTCACAGCCTGCTCAGACCATTGAGGATTCCTACCAGCGAACTGGCTTACACCTCTACTACAATCGTGGGTTTCAACGCTGGAAGAAGTAAGCCGTTGGGAAAGATTTGCCTGAGGATCCAGATTGGCAACCTCAGATCGGTGGCAACATGTTACGTCATCGATTCAGAGGTGTCCTACAATATTTTGCTGGGAAGACCGTGGATCCACGTCCACAACATCGTCCCTTCAACTCTACATCAATGTCTTAAATATGTAGACCCACAAGGAACGGTACAAACGGAGGTCGCCGACCTAAACACGTTTAAAGGAGTAGAATCCTACTATTCTGATGCCGTGTTGTACTCTCAAGACCACACGGAAGAAGTGTCGGGCGAGATAGAGAAGGAATCCCTCCGGGAGCCAGGAGAACCCTCTGTCGCGCTACCGCTGTCAATCAGAGTGAAAGGAGATCCACTCGTCCAAAAGCCACGGAGCCTATGGCTATTCGCCTGAACAAATCCAGGTCGGGAAAAGGGAGTAATCCTCTAGTGGTCACTCTGAACCAGAAGCCTCCACATTTGGTCATCAACCTTCGGCACAACGGGCAGTCGACCGATATAAACGCGACCAGGAACGGAGTTCCAGATGATAATAAATATCCTCTTTTCCAGTACATTAACGCTCAAATTCCAAATCAGGAATCCACTCCCCATGATGAGGTAGAACCCATAGCACAAAAATTCTTGGAAGTTATGAACTCCTACCGTCCGTATGTCTGGGAAGCAGCGTCATTATCCAACGTCATCACGACGTATGGATCGCATGAGGGTTCTATCTTTATTGTCCCGCCTACCTGCAGCAGCCAGCGTGCGATAGTCTTCGGCCGCATGCATAATAAACCGGCTATCCAGGAAGATTCTTTCAATGATGATACTAGAAAAATACAAGTTCACCAATACAGCCCGCAAGCGTTGAGGATCATGCAAAACATGGGCTACGACTTGGAGCGGAAGCCAGGCCTCAACTATGAAAGAGGTAGACGAACGCCACTGCGCGGCGACCCCTACTATCAACGAACTTATTTCGGGTTGGGATATACCACCTCCTATAAATCGGACGAGGATATCTTTTCCTCTTCTCAGAATAACTCGTCACCCTCCGACTCGCCTGAAGCTCTCGAGCAAGCATTATCAGCAAATATGGTGGTGGCAGATCCTTTTGAAGCAGACGAACAGGATTCTGATCCGTTTGAAAATGACTCTTGGGCTCAACAAATGGATACGCAGTGGGAATTCTGCTTCGAGCAGAGGGAACCTCCCACCAAAGACGAAGTTATCCAGGTTGATGTTGGGGGTGAACTTTCGCCAAAACCGATATTCATCAGCAACAATCTTTCCCCAGCTGAACGGGAAGAAGTTATCCAGCTGATAAAAGAATATATCGACGTCTTTGCGTAGAATTATGAGGACATGCCGGGCCTTGACCCGAAGGTGGCTACTCATAAACTCAATATATTAACCGACTCGAAGCTTATGAAGCAGCACCAACGTCGGTTCCGCCCGGACTTGATGGACGCCATCGAAGCTGAAGTCAAGAAGTTGATAGCCTGCGGTTTCATCCGGGAAGAACAACATCCCGACTGGGTCGTCAACGTTGTCCCAGTCATGAAGAAAAATAGGAAAATACGTATCTACATCGATTACCGAGATCTGAATGCAGCCTACCCCAAGGATGAGTTCCCTCTTCCCTTTACGGACATCATGATCGACAACACCTGCGGTTTTGAATGTATATCTTTTATGGATGGATTCTCGGGATACAATCAGATCAAGATGCATCCTGAAGACGAGAAGCACACTGCCTTTCGGACTCCGTTGGGAGTATATTGTTATACGGTCATGCCCTTCGGATTGAAGAATGCCAAGGCTACATACCAACGGACTATGAGTAACATATTCCACGAGCATCTATGCAAAACAGTAGAATGTTATGTGGACGACATAGCCGTCAAGAGCCGCCTCAAAGATGATAATATTCAAGACTTGAGGACGGTATTCGAGTTAATGTGCCAACATCAACTCAAGATGAACCCTACGAAGTCCTTTCTGGGTGTATCTAGTGGTAAATTCTTGGGATTTGTCATCATCGCCAAAGGCATCCAGGTGGACCCTGACAAAGTCCAGGCCATCGTAGAAATGCGACCGCCCCGCAATGTGAGGGAACTCCGGGGATTTCAAGGCCGTTTGGCTTATATCCGGATGTTCATATCCAACCTCTCGGGAAGATGTCAGCCCTTTTCGCATCTCATGAAGAAAGGTGTATCCTTCGTATGGGACGAAACCTATCAGCAAGCATTCAGGGATATCAAACGCTACCTCACCAGTCTGCCGGTTCTGGTGCCTCCCATCATGGGAAGACCGTTCTTGCTGTATGTTCGAGCGATGGATCATTCGCTAGGAGCTCTTCTCTCACAGAAGAACGATGTGGGGCATGAACAGGCTATCTACTACCTCAGCAGGATGATGGTCGGAGCCGAACACCGGTACAACCCAGTGGAGAAAGAATGCTTGGCTCTGATGTTCGCTATCCAGAAGACGCGGCACTATGTCACCGGCCAGACTATTCATATCATCTCCAGGATCAATCCTCTTCGAGTACTGATGAGCAAGCAAAGTGTTCTTAATTCTCGACTCGCGACTTGGGCGATGCTGATAACACCATATGACATGGTATACGTCCCACAGAAGTCCATCAAAGGCCAAGCGCTGGCCAACTTCCTAGCTGCTCATCCGATCCCGGAGGCCTCCAAATTATACGAAGACATTCCCGACGAAGTTGCAGAATGTAATTCCGCAATGGAAAGTGATGCATGGCAACTTTTCTTCGACGGCGCCTCCAGTACTGGTCCCCAGGGAAACGTAGTTTCAGGGGTAGGAATCGTCCTGGTCACTCCTGATAAACTCGTCATCTACCGGGCATATTCTCTTAACGAACCATGCTCCAACAATGTGGCAGAATACAATGCTCTGTTAATCGGGCTCCAAGTCGCTAAAGAGCTGGGGGTCGAATCCCTGGAAGCTTTTGGTGATTCTTTGCTTATCTTCAATCAAGTCAGAGGAATATATGAAGTCCGGAATCCAGACCTCATCCCCTATCACCAAGCAACGGTCGAGATAGCCATGACATTCAAAGGGTTCTTCCTAGAGCATGTACCTCGATCTCAGAATCTGGAAGCTGATGCCCTAGCCAGTCTAGCTGCGGATTTAGCCACTCCTATAAGAAGGCAGGATTCGGTAATCCTTCTTAACAGAGATTTATTCTGCGTGAAAAATAACTTTCACATAGAACGCAGCTACACTGTGAACACGGATCCCCCTAGAAGAGACTGGAGAAGTCCCTTCATAGATTTCGTCGCATACGAAATCTTGCCGGAGGACCCCAAAGAAGCAGTATCCGTCAAAAGACGATCATTACGCTTCTACTTTGATTCATCTTCACAATGCCTATATCGCTGGACCTACGACGGACTGCTATTAAGATATCTCTCAGACAACGAAGCACAGCAGATTATCCGGGAAGCTCACGACGGCGTATGCGGAGCGCATCAGCCCGGTCCTAAGCTACAAGATCGTATCAGGAGAATAGGCTATTACTGGCCCACTATGATCACAGACGCGATCAGCTATGCAAGACAATGCAGAGCCTGTCAGGTTCATGCAGACTTCATACGTCAACCGTCTGAATATCTACATCCTACGATTGCATCCTGGCCTTTCGAAGCATGGGGTATGGATATCATTGGTCCTATTCACCCGTCTTCTTCCAGAGGTCACCGGTTCATACTGGCCATCACGGATTACTTCTCCAAATGGGCAGAGGCGGTCCCTCTTGCTGAGGTAAAGGCATATAACGTAATCAGCTTCATCAAGCATCACGTCATTTATCGCTTTGGGATCCCCCGAAGGATAATCCATGACAATGGGCCTCAGTTCATCAGCCAAGCGTTTCATCGATTTTGCGATAAAAATTGAATACATAATATTGCCTCTACGGCATATTATCCAGCTGCTAATGGTTTGGCGAAAGCTTTCAACAAAACTATTATCAAACTCTTGAAGAAATTTGTCTCTTCAAACAAAAGAGACTGGAATGAGAAGGTGGGCGAATGTCTCTGGGCATACCGTACAACGGTACGGACAACGACAGGTTGTACCCCATTTTTACTGGACTACGGGAGCGAAGCAGTTCTTTCCATCGAAATCCAGATCCCATCGCTCAGGATAGCCGTGACTAATGAGCTGACTCGAGAAAAGAATGACCTGTTAAGGCTTCAGGATCTAGAAGGATTAGACGAGAAATGCCTCCAAGCTCAACAGCGCATCGCGCTCTACCAAGCACGCATTTCCAGAGCTTTCAATCATAAAGTAAAGGAATGAGTGTTCAAAGTCGGCGAGCTAGTTTTAGCCGTAAGAAGGCCGATGATTCTTACTCACAGGAGTAAAGGGAAATTTCAGCCCAAGTGGGAAGGCCCTTATGTGATCGAGACAACGTTCTCGAACGGCGCTTACAGGATAGCCCAGCCTAATGGAGGCCTGTTAATGGCTCCTATCAACGGTAAATTCCTGAAGAGGTACTATGCTTAACCTCCTCTGCTCAAGTGGAATATAGCGAGAGTCTCAAAGTCTGACCAAACTACTTCCAAAGCGAAACTAGTTAGGTCATATTCTATCATGTCAGTATGACCTCTGAATAGGTACGTCCTGCTAGAAGTTTCTCGAGAGTCTATCACGTTCATACTACCTCTGATATCACTCTCACCCAAACCTGTTATTTATATTCCAAAATGATGGGTTCACAAAGTCAGAAACGATTAGCTTTATTTGTTCCCGAAAAGAGCAGAATTACATTGGGCAAGCAAAAAGAAAAAAGGGTACATCACTGTGGGGGAGCAGTCGGATCGCGAATCAGCTTCGCCAGTGCAGCTACGTTCTCGTCCCTGGAAACCAAGACATCAGCGCGAGCCTGTTCCAGCCGTGCCTCGGTATTGTTCGTAAAGGACAGTTCGGCCCTTGCCCGTAGAGAGCCAGCTCGGGCAGCTTTCGCACGCTCTAGGTCCCGTCGCGCGGTGCTCAGTCGACCAGTCGCAACGTTTAGACCTGCCAGCGACTGAGAAGCCCACTCTTCTGCCAGAGCGAGTTTCTCCTTCAACTTGCGAACCCTCGCTGCGTTCCTTTCGTGCTCGGATTGGCACTTCGTCTCAAGAGCAAGAGCCTCCTCCATGACTGCTTTTCTTTTGTCCGCCTCTAGCTTATGTGCTTTGACGGAGTTATCTAGTCTCTCCTGCTGTTTGGTAAGCCGTGCAGTCATGAAGTCGTATCTGGCCTGCACCTCAGCTTCAAAACTGCCTCGAGTCAGCTGCAAGTATTCGTTAATAAGTTGCTCCAACCCATTAACCATCGCCTCCAGGGCGTTAGCGACCTCGGAATCGCCGAACTCCCTGACCGCCCCAATCGAAAACTGGGAAGCCTTCTTCAGATGCTCAAAATCCAGATTCTTTGCTAACACCATTGATATCAGCGTGTTCAAACTGGGGTAGAAGATGCTGGTATACAGCTCAGTCAGCGCAACCAGATCTGGTTGGACATCAGGAGTGGCCGCGATATTGGCGAGTTTACCTCCAGGAATGATTGCAGACGAGGTGGCCACAGCCGCCGCCTCGATAGGTGGTACGACCGAAGAAGGTGCGACAACGACGGTCGAAGTCATCGGCATACTCGCAAGAGGCGAGGTCACGATGACGGGTTCGTCCTCCTCTTGAGATGATGAAGAAACTAATCCGGGCGAGCTGGCCCCCGAAGGTATTTCATCCTCGAAGTCGAACGCCTTCGTATCATCGCCAGGAGCCCGAGCAGAGCCAGAAGGCGCTTCAGCGCTATACTCGCCTTGGACACCATCCCCTGAGAAGAAGACAAGAAAGTTGATATCAATATGATAGTAATCTTTCTAAGAGGAGACATAAAGATGACCTTTACCCGTAGCCAACGGTATATATGCCGCGTCTGCAGCCAATGTAGCTATATCGCGCCTTAATGACGCAATACGAACTGTCATACATAGAGAAGGAGGTGGGCCAACCGACATCGCCAAGAGCTCCACCAAGCCTCCACCGAGACGTGGTCGAGGTTCGTCAGCTGGAACCTCGCTGGTCATGCTCACGGATACGGCAGGAGTTTCATCCGTTGCTGGTCTAGAGGAAGATTCTCACATTTGCCTCGGCCACGCGGGCGACTTCATTCCACTACCGGAGGCAGTGGCAGCAACGGCAGCCTCAAGCAGGAGTTCTCCGACACTGCCAGCCGAAACTGAAGGTCCCTCTCCGAGAGGCAAGGAATCTCCAATCAAAGGGACATCCCCAACAGGAGAGACAGTTGGTTTCTCTCTAGGGGCCTCGACACCAGGAATACGGAGAGGGCGATCAACCGTCTTCTTCATCCTTTTGCGAGGCGAAGTCTGCTTCGAAGCAGGAGCCCTTCGCTTCCCAGTGACCGCCAAGGCCCCCACAGCCGGAGGCACTTCGCACCTCGGCACCGACACCAGAGGCTCATCCGGAGTGACGGACTCCTCACCTTCGTCAGATGAAACCGAGGGGACATTGATTCTTCCCCCAGGCTTGGAAGAAGGCACCCTAAAACTTCCATGAATGTCAAAATCGCGATGGAAGGTGTTGATCGCCACGTAGAACTGAGCGTACGAATGGAGGATGCGCAGCTCCGTGGAGAGGGTGACGACCGGCACGAAAAAGATTGCTTCCGTGCAGCCCATGATGAAATATCGCCATCCCCTGGATCCATCAATGAGTCTTTCCCTCGACCTAAAGCTGGTGATGGCATTGCCCACGTGCAGCTGATCGTACCCAAACTGCCTGGCGAACCGACTAGGCAAGTAAGGCTCGAAGAAGCAATGGTCTTCGCTTCTGTACAGTAGATGGGAGGGTCTGATGCAGACCAACCAATTAAAATCTTCCGGAGAAAGATTGGTCTTTTCTCCACCTAAATCCTCAAGCCTAATCCCCGACTGATTGCGATATACAGAGGGGACGGTGCAGAGGAGCTTCCAGCAATGACCGAGGCTCAGCGCCAGCTGACAGTCTAAGACTGTGTTCACATTCCAGAGAGAGTCCTTGTAGTTCAGCAAGAAACTACCCCCCGCGCTGCTACCAGGGCCGGGAGACATCACCCGGGGGTTGTGGAGAATTAACCATCCCATCAAGTACAGGTATGGTAACTCTACCCGGGGAAATCTATCACGTCGAGCTGCATCGACGAGCAGTCCGTCAGTCATGGCTCTCAATCCAGCCCGTATACGGCACACCATAGCAGGGAGCAAGCCCAGCCTTGCCCCGAGCACCAGACGGACAGCGGGCCACAGGATGTTTCGGTGAATGCGATCCGCAGATGCGATGCCGGGCACCACTACTCGACGCAGCCATAGGGAGAGAAAGCCAGCCAGCCTGGCTTCCTCAGACAAAGGCATACGACAGCGCCTCAAGTAGCTATAGGCCTTGGTGCCTTCAGGGTACTTTCCTACCCCGTTAGTGAGGAAATGATCTGGAGCTTTAGCCTCCTCCATAAGATCCTCGACGACCTGGACACTAAGCACGCCCAAGCAGTTCAAGGGCTCATTCTTGTCCCCCAAAACCTTCACCGACTTGACGGCCCTGGCCCGATGGAAGAAGAGGTAGGACATCCACTTAGTAGTGTGAGCCAAGTCAGAAGGCTCATTATAAAAAGCAGGCACGTGAGGTAATGACACATCAGCTCCTGATATACCTCCACAACCCGAGGGTCCGAGTCCGCCAACTCCCGGTTGATAGGAACATACTCTTCATACGGGGTATCCCCCATCGGCAGTCTCGAGATCACTGCCATTTCGTGGAGGGCCAACCCCATCTCCCCCAGTAGAGTGGCAAAGGTCCCGGTGAGCGAAATATATTGCTCCATCAGTGCCAGAAACAGGTTAGGGTTGTGAGGCAATCCAACACTCGTCACGCTCACGGTAGCGTACAGTCCTGTGACCTCCAGCTCTCTCCGAAAGTGCTTCAAAGCCCAGTCAACTAGGCAGGACCATTGGAGGTTTGTTGGGGTGATCCACCCATTGCACCGAGGATTCTCCTTGGGGTATACCCTCCCTCGCACTATGAAGTCATTGCAGGAAGTCGGCAATTGGACCGGCTGGATCACTGAACTGTCTTCACTCGGGACGCTGCCCGGGCACAGTCCCCTGAACAACGTCACGACGCCAGAGGGGCGGCTGACAAACGACCCCTGGTCGGCTCCTTTCAAGTGAAAGATCTTCCCCGGCTTGCCGTGAAGATCAGGAGTCAGCGTCCACGACATCCTCCTGCGATGAGTGGCATGGAAGAAAGCCGAGATGGGATAATCTCTCGGCATCATGGGCAGATATAAGACCACACTCTCGACAGGGAAAACCCAGGGTTCTCTCTTGGGCTTCGTCTGGGACTGTTTGTCAATCATGTCCCCAAAAAGAAAAGCCGGCTTGATATACTGATCCCCGTCTATATACGTCAGGGGCTCTCCGTTGATCATGTTCAGCAATGTCCGCTCACCCTGGGCCGATATCAAGATCTCCCTTCCTTCGGGATACTGGGGTCCGGAGATAGGAAATGTCACGTGCGACAGATCCTCCAAATAGTTCGAGTGCAGCATCCCAGCAGCGGATCCCATCACCTCGGCTAGTGGATACTCATGCAAGTTAACTGTGAAAGTGCAAAGAAAACACGTCACTTACGAATTTTGCAACATAAAGACCAAGAAACGACAGTCCTTGCTTTACGCCAAGACTGTACAAAATTTGGTCATTTTACGCCGGAAGCCACTTCCTGAAGCATAATTGGCGGTATACAGTCCGAGCTTTATGCCAGACTTCCAAAATTCTAGTTATTACGCTGGAGGTTCCATCCAAAGCGTAAAACTAAAATTTTATAGTATACACTAAGTTTTCGGCAGTCAGAGCTTTTACGCTCATAACTGCGAAAACATGGAGTTTTTATGCTGATACATTAGAAATGTGGGAGTAAAAGATAAAAACGTCTCCGTGCGTCATCTTCCTCGAAGAGGCTATCAGCACAGAAGATGACCTAGCGCGGTCACGTTCAACATGTGCGAAGGATTTTTTTTATCGTTCTTTGTCATCCCAAAGGCTATACCTCTAAGGCCGGGTGCGCTACTCGTCGGCAGGATGCTTCGCTCAGAAGGAAGTCCGCCTTGCCCGGCCGAAGACTCTCTCGCCGGGGCAGAAGAACGAGAAGAAGAGCCTGTGCTCTTCCCCTTAGTGGAGGGGGTTTGTTTCGGCGCCATCTCTGAAAGCTCGGAGCGCTCGGAGAAAGAACGAGGGGAAAATCTTAAACGATCGAAGGCTCTCTTTCGCAGAAGACGGATAAAAAGTTTTTCTCTCAAAAGCTTGGGATATATATTGAGTTCGGGTCGACTCCTCGAATCCTCAGACTGGCTCCTCGAAACCCCAACCAAATCTCACAAATTTAAATATTTGGTTATGATTGGGTACTACGTCAGCCCACTACTCTCGAAAGACGGACAGTCAGCAAATTCGAAGAGTTTTTCGTGCGAAAGCAGGTCAGCGGTTCCTATGCTAAAGGAGCTTTCTACGCTCGACAGCAACAGATCTACGGTTTTACGCTCACAAGCTATAAGTCTATGGTTTTACGCCCGGATGCCTTTGTGCTTGGTAGCTTTTACGCTCGAGAGGCCACAAACCTACGACTTTACGCTCAGCAGGTACCAAATCGATGATCTCACGCTCGGTGGCGTTTAGTTCGTGCTCAGAGGCAACGGATCCAAGACCTTACGCCCGAAAGATTTTTTTATTTTTCACAGGCTACAAATCTACAGTTCTACGCTAAGGAGCTTTCTACGCTCGACAGCAACAGATCTACGGTTTTACGCTCGCAAGCTATCAATCTATGGTTTTATGCCCGGATGCCTTTGTGCTCGATAGCTTTTACGCTCGAGAGGCTACATACCTACGGCTTCACGCTCAGCAGCTCCAAATCGATGATCTCACGCTCGGTGGCTTTCTATGATCAATAGGCTACGAACTCAGGATTTTTAACTCATCTACACTACGGATCTCTGACTTTCCGCATATCCGAACAGCAAGGCGGTTAATTACAGGAGTTTATACAGAAGATACTCTGTCTTGGCCTCAACATATCCCAAGTATCCGAAGCATACAGAGTTCAAACATTGAGAAATTACTCTTCTCGGGTCAAATGGAGGTTCATCCAGACTCCAGTCTGAATATCTCGTCTATCAAAATGGAAAACTCAGTTTGATAGTCATTCCTCGACCCTGTTCCAAGGGATTTACAAGAAGTCGTTCTTGAAGACAAAGTCTGAACAAAAATTCTGTTCATCAGAAGTTCAGAGCTCTACGCGGTTCCTTAGTCCTAGCAACAGGACAGTTCTAAAATGTTCAAAATGCTCAACAGAGTTCTATGGACTATTTGCTATGCATAAAGGACAGGACCTAGCACTCTTTCTAAGCAGAGTCGGCATAAAGAATCAGACGTGTCGAAGCTACACATATTTAGACTTCAAACAGCAACGTATGGCAAAATGATCATATGAAGAAGCAAGACGATTTTATTAAAGATTAAAATCATGATTACATATGAGGGAAATCCAATCTACAAGGGTTTTCTTTTCATTTTCATGACTACATATGAGGGAAATCCTGTCTACAAAGGGCTTCCTCATCATCATCTTTGAAAAGTCGCACCCAGAATCGGTTCTACGAGGTTCTCGCATCGGTGCAGGTCTTCCCCTTCTTCCATGGCAGTTCATCGACCACCACAGTCATGAACAAGAAGATCAATAACGGGAGGATACAGAACTGGGCCTGCATAAATGATGCAGATCCCATGCTCTGTACGCCACGACCAATCCAGTTGAGGCTTCTTTAAGACCCAACTCGATCGAGGACGGCTGTTGCAGCTTGTCTTCTCTCTCATCCCCGAGAGTATAATAGGAGAAGATACCGCTTGCAAGCCGTGCAGTCCAATACGACCGTTCCCTTCTCCTGGAAGAACAGCCATATAAAGTTGCTGATTATCCCGAGCAAGGGAGGCTAAGATATCCTTCCATGATCCATCGTTGCAGTGGACACTTGCTCGAAGATGCTGTCTTTTTCGGCTCCTTATACGCTGGAAGAACATAATCTCCTTCTTCCTCAAGTCGACCCGGCGAACTCCGGTGATCATCTCTGCGTGGTAATAGAAATCTGGGGAGAATGGGTTAACTCCCCCAGCCTTTTTATAGGCTAAAGGGGTCACACCGGTCCCCAATAAATCTGCCATAAAGTCGGCATCGACCGTTTCAACGCTCCATTCAAAAACGTTTTGAGTCACGAGGAGCGGTTCATGCTTCATTCAAAGCGTTCCAAATTCTGAGGAATTTGAAAGCTTTGAAGGGGGTCTTGTAGAAGCATGAAAAATACGTCGGATGACTATACGCGGCACATTGGTACAGAGCAGCGTAAGCTGAGGCCTTCAGAGCCATCAAGCGTGCAACAGAGCT
Source organism: Iris macrosiphon (assembly GCA_036927795.1). Classification (NCBI taxonomy): domain Eukaryota; kingdom Viridiplantae; phylum Streptophyta; class Magnoliopsida; order Asparagales; family Iridaceae; genus Iris; species Iris macrosiphon. The sequence goes on from JAYESA010000009.1 coordinate 139,323,059, forward strand.
TTTTCCGCTAAAAAAGCAGCATAAAATATAAAAAGCTCAAAGGACCATCCACGTAAGGCAGTACGTCCAAGCCGCTTCAGCGTAAACAGGGTGCTTCATCGCCTCCAGGGCGTAAAACTCATCCTCTTTCAAACGTAGCATTGAGGTGTACAAGAAATGATTCGTATTCTCCGAAGTGAACCTGTCAGAGCCTGCAAATGAACCTGACGTCTGGACTTCTGACAAAGGGATACGGCTTGACTACCCAAACGACGGCTATAATGATGGCACAACACTGCGACCCAGGCTGTCAAATACCGCCATCCCCTTCGCGTAAACTGCTTTTACAAGCACGAAGGGATACGCTGCCTTGTTTTACACAGGCAAAGCACGAGCTATTTTACGTTCTGTAGTAGACAAACCGCCTGCCACACCAGAAGCTGCACTCCGTACGGGGTTCGAGGCACGTCTCTTCGTCTAATGCACAGAGCGGTGACAGTTTCTCAAGGCACATCTCTGCGACTGATGAGCAGAAGGAGTTGCAGACCTTCAAAAACACGCCTCCACTTTTAATGTACAGGATGGTGGCAAATCTCGACATTTAATGCAAGAGATTTGATTATATCTTCAAAAGCCGTAATTTCGGCTAAGACGTCCACATCAGCACTATGGCACGGTACGTAGCGGCTCCTATGCCCATCCAGCATTTGTGCTTATTCGGCTTCTACGCCCATTCGGCTTCTACGCCCATTCGGCTTCTACGCATGCTCGGCTTCAACGCCCATTCGGCTTCTACGCCTGTTCGGCCTCTATGACCACTCGGCTTCTACGCCTGTTCGGCCTCTATGACTACTAGGCTTCTGTGCCTGTTCGGCTTCTACGCCTATTCGGCTTCTATGCCGGTTTGATAACTATTTGGCTTATATGCCATGGTGACAGACATTTGGCTTCTATGCCAACCTTTTCTACGCAATGGATACCTACCTACGTGGCTTCTATGCCGTGATCTTCGTAGCGATTATACGCATTTTGTCCCTTAGTTGGACCCGCGTCACACGCTCATTCAAAGGATCATCTATACGCAGGCATTGGTTACTTTAACCGTTGTGTAAAAGGGTGCTGTACTTTCCACTCCTCGGTTTTTAAACCGACGGAGTGGTCACTATCACTAAAACTCTATAAATAGAGACCTCTATCAATGAGGAACAAGGTCAAAAAATTGGTCAAGAAACCAATATCAGATCCGAGGTCGAAGAAATTAGAGGTCGAGACTTGAAAAATCGAACAAGGTCGAACCTCCAAAGAGATCGAACCACGGGTCGAAACATTGGAGATTGAGGAGAAAGAGAGAGAGAGAGAGAGAGAGAGAGAGAGAGAGAAGAATCCGGAGCTTGGGCAAAGAGTAGGGATCGATGACCTTGGCATCGCACATCCACCCTCTTCTGCAACCTTCGAAGCTGCTTCCTGTCTTCCACGGCACTTCTTCAATATCGTGTGGTCCAAGGGCTAAAGTGATCGACTGCAGATCAGACACCTATAGCAATATTTACCCAGATTAAATAAATTGTACTCCCATATCCTCGTATAGGATCAAATTGTACAAGTTTGTTTGTAAACCAAAGAAGGCGGGTTTCGTATAAACTCCATCTTGAATACATTTTCATTCTTTCGTTTAATACCACAAACAACCCTAAGTTCTAAAAGTAGATCTACATAAATCCATCCATCAAAACCAAAAACTCCAAGCACTAAAAGTATTTAGAATCATCATAAGCATATAATGACTAATAAAATGCAAGAAAAATCAATAATCAAAAATTAAGGAATTTCTCCATGTTGTACAAGGTGTACTTGCCTAGAAATAAAAGAAAGAGAGAAAATGAAGAATGAGAGAAGTGAGAGAAAAAAGTTAGCTTATATAGCTAGGGTTTGAGGTTTAGACCATGGGTTCAAATTCATGATTAAATCAACTCACAAATAAACCATGAACCATGCTAAACCAAAGAATGGATCTAGTCTCCATGCATGCAACCTATTGATCATGCGAGCAAGAAATACTCTAAGCATAAATAGATACAAGCAAAAAATAAATATATTCCAAAATATGTATTTCGGGAACGGGGAGTGACACCCTGCCTTATTAAAATTTGAGGGCAAAATTTATCTAAGGAGGAGAGAGTTGTGAGACTCATCGTACTGTTCTAGTATACGTACCCGAGATACGTATATTATACATATATAGCTTGTTTATTATTCAATTGCTTACCTCATTTTTTATGCCATTCATGCATTGTTTAGGTTATTTTTATAAATTTTTCTTAGTTGCATGCTTTGGACTGTTGGTCCCATAGTTTTCTTGGTGTGTGGCTGTGATGAACCCGGTTGAGGGGCATGGATTATGATCTAATGGCCTACAATCCTAGCTCTTCCTATATAAGCAATCCCACTTTCTTTTCTCTACTTTTTTTTTCTTTTATTTCTCTTTCCTTCTTCATTTCTTCCCCAGTAGAGAATAGCAACCGAGCTTGGCCTTGGCCTTGGGTGACCTTGGTAGTGTTGGTATTAGACTAGAACTTGACCGTAGGTAAGTATATCTTGCCAATCAAAGGAACAACCATGGATCTATCTTTGATTCTTAGTATAACTTTTTTAATCATTTGAGCAATTTTATTTTTGGGTAACACAGAGAAATTGTCTCATTGATGATTTTGTTTTCCTTGAATATGATTGCTTATGGAGCTTGAGAACAGCAAGTCGGAGAATGCAAAGTTGGCCTAAGAATGCAAATAAAAAGTAAGCCAGAAATCTTGGCGCTTAAAGAGAAGTTCCAGTGAGCGCACTTGTGTGAGTTTCATAAATTTCTTAGAAAATGCGCCAAGATATGTTGAATACTCTGGGTGTACTTCTCTACTCCTACGTATGTTTTGTACTATGAAAATTCTTTCAAAAGTATGCCAATCCTACTTGGCATAGTTTTGAATGGGTCTGCAAGTCATCAAGAATGTACGACACTGCTTTAATAGCCAAGTTGGCACACTTTGCAGATATTGCACAATTGGCACACTTAGGTGAATCTTTTCTTACCGGCGCACTTTGTTGCTTCTAGAGAATGGTATACTTTGTTGTATTGGCACACTATATGGCATTCTTCAGAGATGGCACACTTTATAGCCTCTCGTAATTACTTAATGACTAAGCAATGACTTCTGACCATTCTTAAGAATTGTGTTCTCAACTACAGGATTGTATCGACTACTGTGCCATGTCTTGAGACTTGTGTTTGTCTTTTAGTAGACCTTCTTATGCTTGTTTGTGCGCCAAACTTCATTGCTGGCATACTTGATGATAGTGTGACAAGTTCAAGGCTTCGACACTTTGATTTGTGCGCCAATGATAGATTTTTATGCCAAGCTCCTGGCTCGCGAACTTCTATTATTGTGCGCCAAGGTTCTAGAGTATGCTTTAGTTTGATTTGCTCGGATTTTGCTCGGAGCACTTTTTTTTATCAAAGTGAGCTAGAATTGTCCGGACTAGTAATTTGTGTGCCAAAACTATTTTTGGCCATTTGTGTGCCAATAGTGGTTATTGCCCATTCTGCGTAGATAATTTATTTTTCTTGCCTGAATATGCACCCACCCTATATTATTGATTTATGTGCCTGTATGCCAGTATTCTCTTTCATATGCTTAACTCTTAATGATTCTCTAGTTCTCTTTTAGCACATTAATTTAGTTAATCCTGGTTATTTTCTGAATATGACATTATTGATATTGATCTTAATTTTTTAACATAATCTAGTGATTGTACACTATAAATAAACTCTTGAATCTTGATATAGAACTGATAATCTTGATACTGTACTGATAATCATGATACTGAATTAATAATCCTGATATATTACTGATAATCCTGATACTGAACTGATAATCCTGATATTGAACTGATAATCCTGATAGTGGCTCGACGTAGCGCACTCCTGACTCAATTTTTTTTGTATTGTCCTGATCAAGGCTATTAGTAGCACATGTATTATATATCTCGTTGTTCCCGTGGTTGATTTTGATTATGCTTGTCAAGCTGCTGTCCTGTCTTGCATTATATCTAAGGCAAATTCTTGAGCACTATAGTAGGAAATTCTTGATAATTTTCTAGGTTAATAACTAGAATAATAATTTAGAAAACATCTAGAGAGATTTCCTGGCTACATGCAATCCTGGTATCCCAGCGACACCTGATAGATTTAGAGTTCTCCGTCGTGAGGGGCACACTTTTAGCACACCGACGAGTGTTGCACCACCAGAAAAGACAATAAAATGATTATACCTGATAAACCTATATTATGTACCCGTTCGTTTAGATAACCAGGATAGTCTGCAAGGCATGTGGCTGTAAGAAATCTCAAACTACATGTGTTTGTAATTAAGATTGTGATAACCCTAGTTAGCTAATGATAGCAAGCCATAGTGCATGATTGGTCGTGATCGCTCAATTTTCAGTTTAGTCTAGTCTTATCCTGATTTAATTAGCAGTTAATCCAAAAATGGTAACCGAAGTACTGATTCCAGATATCCTTATTCATTTACTCCAGAACTGCTTAACTGTTATTTTATCCGCTGCACTTATTTACCTATTTCTTGTGCTATTTCTTATTGATTCGTCTGTATGTTGATTTTTAGTTCATAAGATTGGCTCTCTTATAGTACTTGCTATTTTGGGGTTTGACCACACAGGTTTTGTATGGCCAAATTTTGGAGCAGGACCGTAGGATCTTCCTTACTTCCCACCTCAAGATGGCGAACACCAGGAGCACCCTGGGCCATGCGCGGGTTCTTTTTTTCTCACCCACTTAAACTTGTATAATTATTCTTTTGAGGAGTTTAGCAACCGAGCACCGGTTTAGCTTATATTTTGGGACTTAATATTTTAGCCTGCTGGCCTATATGTAAAGAATAAACTAGACTATAGCTAGAGCTGATCATGTAACATTGTACTCTGCTAGTTCTTCATTTTGGTAACTAGCTTCATGATCATCTCAGTATATATAGTTTGGGATGTCTTACTATTATATATTGGTGATCATACATCTTCTAAACTTGTTCCTTGCTTGAGATTGAGATACCTAGGATTCTTGACCCAGGATTGCCAGATAGATTGTAGAGTAAACCCTCGCATGTCAAGGCAGCCGTGACCGTATCTCAGGGTATAGAGTACTCTGGTATACGTAGCTGGCTTTGTCTTCCCCCGCTCAATAGTATTCTGGTTCTGGGGCATGACAGGTTGGAAGGAGGATGGTTGAGTAGAAGGGATTTGGGTGGGTATAGGTCAGACTCGGAGTCGAGCAGCAATAAAAGATCGAGGTGAAACTTTAAATTTATACATTGAAAGATCAATGTCGTGGTCCTCTAAGATAAGTGTGATAAACATCCCATAAATAAATGATCGACTATTTGTGTTTTCATAGAGTAAATCATGGTTTTGGGCAAATAAAAATGTTTCACCAAGTATAGATAATACATGCAGTGAGGGCCTCATAGGTGACATCATAATTCCCTGATTTGGGAATGCAGAGGTAGAGATGAGTCGATATAGATCGTAATAGAAAGGTATAAGATCCTTGGAAGCATGTCAGAATGGAGCATTGGGGACACAAATAAGCACAATAAAGATTGAGTATGAAGAGAACCATTCCCTAGATTGGTGTAGGAAAAGAAATTAAGACTGGTTAAAGTGGGCCTTCGGGTGGTAGGTTTGGGTTGAAAGGGTTGGAATTATTAAAGTCTATGTAAGCAGAGTAAGATTCTGCTATAGTGATGTAACCACCGTTCCCAAATTTCTTAAATAAAATTTAGAATATATTATTTTTAAATAAATTTTGAATTGATATAGTTTTCCTAAATAACTTTTGTAAACCCCCTCGACCAAATTTTAGGTCTACTTAGCTTAGATAGAGAAACTAGGGTTAGTTTGAAGCTAATTAGAATTAGAATACAGTATTTTAGATTTATTGTACAATATTGGTATCACTTAGTGCACCTTACCGTTGCTTCGATATTTCGAGAGCTACACTATTATTTACCTTCGAACAAATTTTACACACTTTTCCTAGACATGCCAAACTTCTATTTTGACCCTTGTGTAACTCATAAATACCCTCTCTTGTGCTTCATTTTAGTCGCACAATATTCGTTACAAATGTCCAAATTTAAATCCAAATAAATCTAACTTTGCATCTTTGTCCGCTCCAATCAAAATTGGAGACACAACCTCGACCCGTTTTGGGCAACCCAAATGATGATAATATTTTATTCTGAGCCTACTACGTCCATGACACTTGTGTCCCACCTAATTTTAGTCCTATGTATTTCCAATTAATTAAAGAGCATCAATTAGACTAATTTTAACTAAATTGGTGTAAGGACCCAACCTCACCCAAAACTAGACCCAACTCTAACCCAAACCCCCACTTACACCCCTCCCTCAACCCTAGAAAAAATACCCCAGCCGGCACTAATTCCAAGGAGAGCACCCCCTCTCTCTCTCCTACATATACAACTCCCTCTCTCCAAAAACCTAAAACCACAGCTACTTCTTCACCAAACCGAACCCTAGAACACTACACCACCCTTCATCGGTCACCACCCTTCAACCCGACCACCTACCACTGCACAGCCCCGCCGCCAACCATGACCTTCCCCCTCCGCCTGTCTCCCCCTCGACCCTGACCTTGGCTACCGCCGCTTCCATCATCGTTCACCTCATCACCACCACCATCACTATCCCGATCTTGCACCCGACTCCCTTCTTCCCAGTTTATCTCAACCCGCCACCCTCATCACCATCTCTACCGCCAACATCATCACCTTCTACCCCACCATCAGCAACCACCGCCACCTTAGCACGTTGTTCCCGTCGCCAAAATCATTTTCACGAACACCATCATCACCATCACCCACACCCATCTACAGCCCGACCTACGATGAAGACCACCGCCACCATAGCCACCGTCCTCCCAGGGCCATCCCCTACCGCCAGCAACCTGCCACCACTGCCACTGTCGCCGCCACTGCCGCTGCAAGGTGATGCTTTGCTACGAGTTGCTGCCGGAGCTGCTGCTGCTGGGTGGTGTGAACGTCGGAGCTTCGCCCTCCCTCGCCGGAGGCAGGCAACCGACGAGCCGTCGACACCCCCCCTCGGCCACGATCGACTATGTATATATATTGCATTCTCTTTTTTTCATGTACGAATACGTCGATATATTATTGTTTGAAACATCTTAAGTGAACCCTTGTATATAGGTGTACATGTGTTAGAATAAAATTAGTATTAGATTATAACTCATAGTAAATATGATAATTTAATAAGGAATACTTGTGTTGACCTATGGTTTAGACAAACTGGCCGTGTATACACTAGCATGTTAACTAGGACTTATATTTTTTATGTAATGCATCATTTAGTTTTATAGCGTATTTGGTAATTCGTTGTCTTGGTGTACACAGAAATTGAGAATGTGACACGTGTACGTCTTAGCTGTGCACACACGCAAACCTGATAGTTGACCAGTCATGACCCCCTTGCGTTAGTTTCTAAGTGCAATATAGTTATAATTTCCGTACGTACTAGTGTAATGACTGATGATTATATTATATTATATGTATAGGGTCGCTGGATCATTCAGGCGAGACTTCGGGGGCAGGGTTTTTGTACTCGCAGCTTGAGGACCCAAGCAAGTATACCTTGCCTGATTTACTGTTTAATTTAAGTTATAAAATATTGTATGATATATTATTGCAATATTACATAAAACTGCGAGCGTCCGAGAATGACTCGGGTGTAGTCGACGAATATGTCAATATGTAGTGTGTTAACTTTGCCACTAGAAGACTTACCTACCAATGTGAGGATATTCTGATATCTTCCTAGACCCTGATACTTTTATACGCATCACGATAACAAACTCATGTTGGGATACGGGTTTGTGTATCTGACTAGCTATCGGTGCGTGTGACATTCATTATGGTTTAGTACGTAATCAGGGTTATCTAATTAATTGAGACTTGGCATATAGTTACGTGGTATGCACGTTGTGTATTCGACTTGTATATCTGCATTGGGCGAGAAGGACAACAGGTAGGCGTATGTGATAAACACATTAGAATCCATAGTATCCAAAGGAGCCATGGATCCAATGACTTCCTTTATTCAGATACCGCGTTCTTCGGAGTAATACGGACGTATATATTTGCAGATACCTCATTCTTCGGAATAATAGATGTTACATGTACAGATACCACGCTCTTCGGAGTATGACGTTATGCCTACACCTACCCATACGTACCAAAGTTGTCCTCACATTACATTCACTTAGATGGTCAGCATACCCCTTTATTTTATTTAATATTTATATTGTCATACATTTTTATATCTTGTTACGTCCCTCTGAGGACCTGGTTTCCTTCCAAATTTGGACGAGGCTTACTACCCTACCGTGTACGAGCCTGGGCAAGAGACGAGGTACGCGTCCGATGAAGAGCTTGGGGTGCTACCATCAGAGTTTTCTTCATCCTTGGTTGGCCTTCCGCCTAGGGCTGGAGCATCCTTATCTAGTTAGCTGATGCTCTAGTCGCATTCTCTTATCTGTATTTCAGTACTCTTATTTTATCATTGTAGTAGGTTTGTTCCCATCAGACATATCTGGATTATACTATGATATTTTAGATTTTGCACTTATTTTTCCAGTATTTATTCCAGTACTCTTTATTTATATTTGTGGATAAGATTAGAAATTACCTGATGTATGTTAGTATATTAGACTTGTTAGTATTTTAGGACAGCGTAGTACGCTTCGTCGGGTCCATTAAATTGGGTAATCCAATGGAGTCGTATTAGCTGGCCATTGCCACGTGGCCTGGTCCCATATATTTTGGGACTGGGGCATGACATGGTTTTAGTGGTAGCCCATACAGGTCTCTATGTTTATCGCTTGTGGTATGGTAACATGTCCAACGAGCCTGCAAAATGATTGAAATTACTAGATCTCATCCACCTTGATTATGTCTTTGAACATCCTTCATATTTTAAATTTATGCATCATGTTTGTTTGTTTCTGTACTCTTTTAATGAAGTTCTATCTCTTACAGCGAGATGAACTTGCAGAGTGGACGCAAGGCATACGGTGCCATAGTTCCATCCGCCACCGCACCGAGAGAGGAGACATCCCAGGGGCCACCCGGAGAGCAACCACCACCACAGGCCCCGGTGATCCCACAGGCCCCGCTGATACATTGGCACCAGACTTCTCTTGATGACCCAACGCAGCATCACGAGGGTCAGACTTCTCAGACTATCCCGATACAGCACTTCGAGGGCCAGACTTCAAGGGCTATGCTGATGCCGCAGACCGAGAGGCCGACATCTAAGGAGACACCTAAAACGCAGCCGAAGATACGACTGCCACCACCTCCACCCTTTCCACCTCAGATGCCACATCCAGAGGGATAGTCACAGATGTTTCATTTCTTCCAAGCTATGATACAGGTGCAGTGGAATCAGACCGAGACCTTGAGACAGAGCTTGATGGCCATTCTAGAGAGGACACCTGCCCCAGTACCCGTACCAGCACCTACACCTGATCAACCAGCTGGTACTGAACGAGGGTTTCGCTAGATAGGCCCGAATATTTTTTGGGCAGCGAGATAACAGAGGAGATCTCTGATTGGGTCGCCAACTCGAATATGCTACTGGAGGCTTCTCAGCTACATCCGGACCTTTGGATGATCGCAGTGATGACCCAACTGAAAGGCAATGCCCATCACTGGTGGGACTTTATAGTGAGCAGTATCGGTAAGACGCAAACGTGAGAGCTGTTCTTAGAGTATTTTAATGCAAAGTATTTCTTGGCTATGGTCAGGAATGTCCTATACTCCTAGTTCCTGCACCTGGAGCAAGGGAATATGACCGTAGACGCATGTTACGCGAAGTTTAGTCGACTCAGCCGATTCGGTGCCGCCTTGATACCCAACGATCTGGAGAATGCCATGAGATTCTATCATGGCCTGACTTTCGAGCTGCAGAGGTACACCACCACCCAGGCGAGGATCTCTTATGAGTAGGTTCTGTCAGAGACGAGGATCCAGGAGGCCATTGGCAAAGGGTTGAGACATTCCATCAAGACCGTACCAGCCAGAGGTCAGCCTAGAACAAGAGGGCTGATCCGTCGTCCGGGAGCGCAGACATAGTAGAGGACAGTGCTATACCAGCAGAAAGAGCTTCTGACTTATCACCATTGTGGCAAGAAGGGACATATTGTCAGAGATTGTCGAAAGAAGCTTGGATTGTGCATGATATATGGAGCGAATCAGCACCTTGCCAGAGATTGCCCATATCGTAGGAATGCAGCACCGCGGACAGGATAGAGGTCAGCAGCACCAGTCCTGTAGATACTAGCCCCGCCAGGAGGTCAACGTCCACCGGTACCCGAAGGATTTCAGAGGGGACCACCCTTGGCCCCACAAGAGGCAACGTTTGATAGAGCTAGACAGCAGGTCGGAGGGTAGAGGCACGGGAAGGCCTTTGCACTAGCAGTGATTAAGGAGGAACCAGAAGGGGAAGCTATCATAGGTACCATTTTAGTTACATCATTGCCTGTGACTGCATGGTTTGATTTTGGTTCTACACTATCTTTCATATCTAGTAGTTTTATAGCTATGCATAGAGTAGCTACTTTTTCCTCACCTAAGAGTTGGAAGATTCTTATCGGAGGGGGCATTGTATTGATTACCAGCATTATTAGAACGTGCTCGGTAGTCGTGTGTGGTCGAAAGATGAGAGCATAAATTTTGGTATTCCAGATGCCAAACTTCGATGTTATGCTAGGCATGGACTGGTTGAGCCAGTATAATGCCATATAGGATTGTCGGAGAGGTAGCATCATTTTTAGACCGCCAGATCACCCAAAGTTTGAGTACATATGGGGGACCATCGAGCAAGGAGTAGGCCAAACAGTTGGAGCTTACATGGCAATGGAGACGGTATCCCTACCGATAGTTGCAGAGTTTGAGAATATTTTTTGGAGGAGTTGCCAGGCCTACCGCCGGATAGAGAGGTAGAGTTCACTATTGAGTTCGAGAATATTTTTTGGAGGAGTACCCGAAGCAGCGTCGATATCTTCAAATATGTACCGGTTGGCGAAGAGGGAACTGGATGAGCTGAAGCTACCGTTAGAGGAGTTGTAGATCAAAAGATTTATCCATCCTAGTGCATCACCCTGGGGAGCACTAGTATTGTTTATACCAAAAAAGGTTGGGATATTCCTTATGTGCATTGATTATAGAGCCCTTAATGCTTTGACTATCAAGAACAAGTACCCCTACCGTAGATTGATGATTTGTTCGACCAGCCGATAGGAGCAATGGTGTTCACGAAGATTGACTTAAGATCGGGGTATCATCAGGTGAAGGTGTGGAAAGAAGATATTCCAAAGACGGCATTCAGGACTCGTTATGCCCACTACGAGTTCTTGGTAATACCTTTTGGACTGACGAATGCGCCTGCAGTATTTATGAACCTGATGAATAGAGTCTTCCACCAGTATTTGGACCAGTTTGGGGTAGTCTTTATCAAAGACATCTTGGTGTATTCAAAAAGCCACGAGGAGCACGTGGAGCACTTGAGGATAGTGTTGGAAACGCTAAGGCGTGAGACGCTCTATGCCAAGTTGAGCAAGTATGAGTTTCTCCTAGACCATGTCTCTTTCCTCGGACACGTTATCTTAGGAGATGGCATTTCAGTAGATCCAGCAAGATTTCATCAATAGAGACGTGGCCGACCCCTACTAACATCTCGGAGGTGAGGAGTTTCCTAGGACTTGCCGGATATTATCGGAGGTTCGTAGAGAACTTCATGAGGATCGCTGAGCCGATGATCCGCTTGACCCGCAATGAGCAGGAGTTTATTTGGACTGAGGCGTGTCAGACGGCGTTCGATGAACTAAAGAAGCGACTGACTACGACACCTATCTTGACTATACCTTCTGGATCCGGAGGATTTATGATCTACAGTGATGCATCTGGGAAGGGATTATGATGTGTCTTAATGCAGCATGGGAAAGTTATGGCCTATGCCTCTAGCAGCTGAGGACCCAAGAGAAGAACTATCCCACTCATGACTTAGAGCTTGTCGTAATGATCTTTGCCCTAAAGCTTTGGCGGCACTACCTATACGGAGAATGGGTAAAGATATTCATAGACTACAAAAGCCTAAAGTACGTCTATACTCAGAAGGACCTGAACCAGAGACAAAGAGGTTGGCATAAGGTGATGACAGACTTTGAGATTGAGCTAAAGTACCATCCGAAAAAGGCCAACGTGGTAGCTGATGCATTGAGCAGGAGGCCCATGGCTTTCTTTTTGACTATCTAGCAACACCTATTGAGAGATCTGGAGCAGTTGGGTATAGAAGTCATTATGCTCGAAGCAGATGGCCAGTTGTCAAGTTTTCTGGTGTAATCAATATTGGTTGAGAGGATCAAGGCTGCCTTGCCAACAGATGCCAGATTCCAGAGGCTTCGACAGAGGACAGAGGTCGGGATGCAGACAGGATTGCTCATACACGAGGACGAGACTTTGAGATGTGGAGATCGTCTTTTTGTTCTGAATGAAAAACTTTATCAGGAGCTGATGTCGGAGACGTACAGTTCAATATACTCTATTCATCCAGGAGGTACAAAGATGTATAGAGACTTGAGGCAGTACTATTGGTGGTATAGAATAAAGAGGAAGATACCCCTCTTTGTAGCGAAGTGCCTGGTGTGTTAGCAGGTCAAGGCTGAGCATCAGAGGTCTGCAGGTTTACTTCAGCCGCTCCCGATACCTAAGTAGAAATGGGAGCATGTCACTATGGACTTCGTTATAGGCTTTTCGAGGAGTCCTAGTGGTCACAATGCGATATGGGTGATCACAGATCAACTCACTAAATTTGCTTACTTTTTACCCTTCAGAGTTGGACATTCTACGGAGTTCTTAGCAAATATGTATATGAGGTAGATCGTGTGACTGCATGGAGTTCCAGTCAGTATAGTGTTTGACCGAGATACGAGGTTCACATCTTACATTTAGCGGAGTATGCAAGAGAGTCTCGGTACCCGCCTGAAGTTTAGCACATCGTATCACCCGCAGACAGATGGCCAGTCTGAGCGCACCATTCAGATACTAGAGGACATGTTGAGGGCGTGTATGCTTGATTTTAGTGGATCATGGGAGGACCATTTATATTTGGTCAAATTTTCCTACAATAACAGCTATCAAGCGAGCATTCAGATGGCTCCCTATGAAGCATTGTATGGCAGAAATTGTCATTCTCCAGTATACTAGAGTGATGTGGGCGAGAGACAGATTCTTGGACCAGAGTTGGTTATTCGTACAATGGAGAAGGTGAAGAAGATCCAAGGGCACCTGCGAGCGGCACATGACAGACAGAAGCATTGGGCAAACTCACATCGACGACCCCTAGAGTTCCAAATTGGAGATCATATGTTTCTAAAAATCTCGCCTACCAGAAGAACCATCAGGTTTGGAGGCAGAAAAAAGCTGAGTCCGAGTTGCGTCGGACTATTCGATGTGTTGGAGCACATCAGAGAGGTTGCTTACAAATTAGCCCTGCCACAGACATTAGAAGGAGTTTATGACTTCTTCTATGTATTTAAGCTAAGGAGGTACATGCCAGATCCGATTCATGTACTTGACCACTCAGAGATCACAGTCGGACCGAGTATGTTTTACTAGGAGGAGCCAGTAAAGATTCTGGACAGGAGCGAGAAGGTGTTACAAGGTCAGACTATCCCTCTAGTTCGTGTCGCATGGAGGTATCATGCACCAGGCGAGTCAACCTAGGAACGAGAGGATGATATTCGGTAGTATTTTCCCCATCTCTTCGAAGACCTAGGTATGTAGTAGCATTTAATTTCAGTCAATAGTTTTTGCCCTATGTCTATTTTAATTTCGAGGACGAAATGCTCTAAGGAGGATAGATTATAAATCCCCTCGACCAAATTTTAGGTCTACTTAGCTTAGATAGAGAAACAAGGGTTAGTTTTAAGCTAATTAGAATTAGAACACAGTATTTTAGATTTATTGTGCAATATTGGTATCACTTAGTGCACCTTACCGTTGCTTCGATATTTGGAGCATTACACTAGCATTTATTTTCAAACAAATTTTACATACTTTTTTTAGACGTACCAACCTTCCATTCTGACCATTGTGCAACTCATAAATACCCTCTCTTGTGCTTCATTTTAGTCGCACAATATTTGTTACAAACGTCCATGTTTAAATCCAATTTTGAATCTTTGTCTGTTCTAATCAAAATTGGAGACACAACCTCGAACCATTTTGGACAACCCAAATTATGAAAATATTTTATTCTGAGGCTACTACGTCAATGACACTTGTGTCCCACCCAATTTAAGTCCTAAGTATTTCTAATTAACTAAAGAGGTCCAATTGCACAAATTTTAACTAAATTGGTGTAAGGACCCAACCTCGCCAAAAACTAGACCCAACTTCAACCAAAACCCCCACTCACACCCCTCCCTCAACCCTAAAAAAAAATACCCCAGGCGGCCGTAATCCCAAGGAGAGCCCCTCCCCCCTCTCTCTCCTACATATACAACTCCCTCTCTCCAAAAACCTAAAACCACAGCCACTTCTTCACCAAATCGAACCCTAGAACACTATACCACCCTTCACCGGTCACCATCCTTCAACCCGACCACCTCCCACTGCACAGACCCGCCGCCAGCCACGACCTTCCTCCTCCGCCTGTCCCCACCTCGATCCCGACCTCGGCAACCTGTTGCCACAGCGCCAGAGTACCTCCAGCCACCTCCTCCTCCATCATCGTTCACCTCATCACCACCACCATCACCATCCCGACCCTACATCCGACTCCCTTCTTCCTCGTTCATCTCAACCCGCCACCCTCATCACCATCTCCACCGCCAACATCAACACCGTCTACCCCACCATCAGCAACCACCACCACCTTAGCACGTCGTCCCCGTCACCAACATCAATATCACCAAGACTATCATCACCATTACCCGCACCCATCTACAACCCGACTTACGTCAGAGACCACTGCCCCCCTAGCCACCGTCCTCCCACTGCCATCCCCTACCGCCAGCAACCCGCCACCACTTCCACTGCCGCCGCCGCTGTAAGGTGCTACTTTACTGTGAGTTGCTACCGGAGCTGTTGCTGCTGCATGATGTGCACGCCAGAGCTCCGCACTCCCTCGCCGGAGGCAGGCTGCCGATGAGCCATAGACACACCCCCCTCGGCCACGATCGACTAGGTATATATATATTGCATTCTCTTTTTGTCATGTACGAATACGTCGATGTATTATTGTTTAAAACTTGTTATTTGAACCCTTGTGTATAGGTTTACATGTATTAGAATAAAATTAGTATTAGAGTATAACTCACAGTAAATATAATTATTTAATAAGGAATACTTGTGTTGACCTAGGGTTTAGACAAACTGGCCTTGTGCACACTAGCATGTTAACTAGGACTTATATTTTTATGTTATGCATCATTTAGTTTTGTAGCATATTTGGTAATTCATTGTTTTGCTGTACACGAAAATTGAGAATGTGATACGTGTACGTCGTAGCTGCGCGCACACGCGACCCTGCTAGTTGACCAGTCGTGACCCCCCTGCGCTAGTTCCTAATTGCAGTGTAGTTATAATTTTCGTACGTGCTAGTATGATGACTGATAATTATATTATATTATATTATATTATATTATATTATATTATATTATATTATATTATATTATATTATATTATATGTATAGGATCGCTGGACCGTTCATGCGAGACTTCGGGAGCAGGATTTTGGTACTCGCAGCTTGAGGACCTAGGCAAGTATACCATGCCTGATTTACTGTTTAATTTAAATTATAAAATATTGTATGATATCTTGTTGCAATATTACATAAAATGTGTCACGACCTGCACCCAAAAATTGGGCATGAGCCGTGGGTACGTCCAGCCTACGTCGTAGCATCGGTGGTAGAATGATGTCTAGGTCTCAAACATTACTCATCCTGTCAATGATCTCAACTCCATAGGGAGGACAATGATAATACATGAATCAACAGTTTATAATATACTCAATCACAAGACTATTAAAAAGTAATAGCATAATGAGATAAGGATTGAGAGTACTGACATAAGTCTAGCACAAAAATAAATACATCACAAGTCTAGAGTCTAGATGTCCTAAAAAGTCTCAACAATAATACAACCCAAATCTCAGTTCTAGAACAATGATACATAAATAAGACAGTCTAAATGCCTGCAAGTGGAATCTCCTCTAAGATGGGAAATTCCTCTGGAATTTCTGGTACTAAATCCCCCTCTGCTCTCTGGCCATAGTGGGTAGTACAGAAGTCCTCCAAGTCCACCAAAAAATATTATCCAATCAGGATTGGAGCGAAGCACATACACTAAACAACAGTTTTATTTATGTTGACAAAAACTATACAACAAAGTAAGGAATACAAGATGAATAAATACTGAAAATTTAGAATACTAGAGAATATAAAATAAGCACTAGAACATCTAGCAATGAGTAAAAATATATAAGTAAATGCTGGAACAAGTGAACTGAAATAAAGAATAAATATCTGGCTATGTGTTTGAAATATCAGTTTATTATGTGATCGGCTTGGGATGAGATCAGGCTTGATATATATGATTGGCTATGATACATGTGAGGTTAGGCTAACCATCTAGTTAGCTATAATGCGAGCAATAGTCAGGCTAATCATATATATCAGGCTTTGAGGCATGTAAATGGTCAGGCTACACCCGACGTGATTAGTGGGGTGAGCTATGATACATGTAAGGTGGGGTATGATCACATAATCTGCTAATATTTCCCCATTCCCAGCTAGCACGATGGATTCCAATCACGACTCCTCACGACAGGTATCTAAGTTGCTAACCCGTGTATCCACAGTGTCAGAATCAGCTATATAATACAACTAAATTATAGAATTAATCAACAAAACAAAAACTGTCAGAGAATGTACTCGCCTGTGGTCCCGAGGAAGGTGCGAGGATCAATGTCCAAGGCGAGATCACAATGACCTAATTATGGAATATCAATGTCAAAATACTGAATTAAAGGGATAAACATGATTAACTAATTAAATGCGAGGCTTCTAGGTCATGTCTAAGTCCATACTAGGTTAACTAGGACCATACTAGGTCTAAACCTTGTTACTCTAGGCTTTTATGTTAATACTAAACAATATTTACATACTAGGCTATTAGTATAAATATAACTCCTATATAGATTCTAAGGTATTACTTAAACTATTTAACTCTTACTTAACTAGTACTCAAATTCTAACCTCAACTCATATACACTAAGTATTAACTAGGATACCAAGAATATACATTATGTGATACATTAGACTAACACACAAAGAGTGATACACAAGGTACTACTTGCCATGTTTCATACTGGAACCCATGCCCTCAACCATACCTCACCTAGGATACCTACAAGGCTGCTACTAGTACCTCAATTGCTGCCTACAAGAACTGACCAATTGCACAACATAACACACACATGGTTTAATCTTTGAGACAACCATATGGCTACTGGCAGAAACCACAGGTACCTAACTTGCTCACTGATACACACAGGTTATACTACTGATACACAATACAGATAGATAAGGTAGCCACAGTTCAGTTTTGGAACTGAAACTGTGTACTGATACTCGCTGCTAAGTTACTCCCTCACTGAACTCAGTCAATGGACACAGGAAATCTAACTCATTAGCTAACCTATCTCCCTTACCTACTTACTGGCACAGGCAAACCTGAAGGCCCTGAACTGGAATAAAGGCAGTAACATATAGACTTAGGAAGCAACAACTGGAAAAATTCCCATCAAAATTAATTCCAGCTTAGTCACACATTTGCAGGAAAACCAAATGAACAAATAACTCAAGGTAGCAAAACATCTATCATGATCACTACATTTAGATACAACTGAATAGGATACTCAAGGTAGCCAAAATAAGAGCAGCTATCCCAACTCTAACTGGCAACTGATAGCTTAAAACCAAAGTGGATTTAAACTCATCATAGCCCCCAACTGAACTCTAAGGCATTCACACACATGATCCTACACTGCTACTGATACTCTAACACTTGAGTTAGGCACTGGTACACACCTCTGTGCTTACTAAACTGAACTCAGTGCACAGGCACACACACACACACACACACAAACCTAGTGCTCAGTTCACCCAAAATACTGAGATATCGGATACACAATGAACTCAAATCACTGATGCACTAACCCTCCACCACTATCTACTGATACATAACCCATTGCTCACTCAAAATACTCCATCTCAGCAGGATACCCAATACTAAAACCCCCAATCCACAATACACATCAACCTTAGACACTGAACTCGACTCTGCACAGTGAACTTTCCTATAGTGCCAAAATCATAAGTCTCTCACCTCCACATACACTGATACATAGAACCCTACCTCTCATAACTCTTAATCACTGACACAATAAACACAATTCTCATAACCTTACTGAACTAAGTCAAAGGACACACTGACACAACTATCATATCACTGATACAGAACTTGGCCCTCTTATCCCCAATCACAATACACCTCAACCCTTAATACTATACACTCAAAGAATCAAACTACCATACACTCACAGCTAAACCCGACTGTGCAGTTCATCCTTCCATCTACACAACAGTGTCTATGGTGCACAGCTCACTCAATAACAAATACATAGAACCCGACTATATAGTGAATTTCCCCCCATCGATATACACACAATAGCACATATACCTAGGTATATATCTACACATACATATATACATATATATACATATCAAGGTTCATGAGAAACTAGGTTAAAATTAGGTATTTCCCTCCAGGGAGCATTTCATCAAACATATGAAGTACAAAAATGGATTCCACACTAAGAACTCCTGAATGCCCAAATCTAAACCCTAAAATCGAGATCAAACCTATGTGTATGAGATATAATCAGGTGTAAATACATACCCCCATGATTAGGGTTCACGAAATTGGGAAAAAACCCTCGTTGGAACACCAAAATCGTAGAATCACCTAGGGCTTCATGGAAAAACCCAAAGAACCAATCCTAAATCAAATGGTGGGCTCCTAAAGGCCAAACAACAATTAAAAATAGAATTAAATGGGGTTTCAATTTGGATTCTTACCTATTGGGAGATGGTTTCCCAATATAGCTCTTCTTTCTTCAAGCCTCCTTGGTCCAAGCTCCTAGATCTCTCTTGATGGAGGAGAAAATGGGTTTCTAGGGCTTATAAATTCTGAAATTTTTGGGGAAGGAAGGATTTTCTAAGTGGAGGCTAGGTTTAGGGTTTTCTTTATGAATGAAGAAGCTTAAGGGAGGCTTTCCCTCATTATATAGGACTAGGGTTAGGGTTTCTAATGCCAAGTGCCTAATTAGCCTTTCATAATGGTCATGAAGAACTTAAATTAATAAGGGTTTAGTCATTCATCTAGGGTTTAACTAAAAACTAAAATACTGATTAGGGTTTGGTCTCAAGGGTTAAACCTGATGGATTTTTAGGTCAAACCCATTAACCTATGCATTAAGAACACTCTACCATTTAATAAACTTATCATACATATTTATTTACACAATAAATTATACATGGAAATTACAATAATGCCCTAATCTAGAAATGTGGTAGTGACAAGTCTACTCTCCTAAAAAAAATTTGTCCTCGAAATTGAATTGAACTAGAACAAGAACGAAATCAGATAAGGAATTATACCTCGTCTCGAAGAGATACGGGTATTGCTAGCGCATTTTGTCCTCTCTCTCCCAGGTCGACTCGCCTGGAGAGTGATGTCTCCATGCAACACGAACCAAAGGAATGGCCTAGTTTCGCAATACCTTCTTTCTGCGATCCAAGATCTCTACGGGCTGCTTAGGGTAGCTGAGAGTCGGACCAACCTCAATCTCTGAGTGATCTAGTACATGATTAGGGTCTTCCACGTACCGTCTCAGCTGTGACACCTGGAACACGTCATGCACTCCCTCTAGTGTAGGTGGCAAGTCTAGTCTATACGCCACTGCACCGACCCTCACAAGAATACCGAAAGGTCCGATGTAGCGTACATGCTCAACACACAGTATAAAACAAAACAATCACAAGACAGAAAAATAATAACCTATACCTGAAACTCAAGGGGTCTATGGTGGCTGTCGGCCCAATACCGCTGTCTGTCATACGCCACTCGCAGTCTGTCTTTGATGAGTTTCAGTTTTTCAGCTGCATCCACGAACATTTTTGGTCCAAGCAAGGCTCTCTCTCCGACGTCATCCCAAGATAACGGTGTATGACACCTTCGTCCATATAGAGCCTCGAATGGCGATATCTCGATGCTGGCCTAGTAGCTGTTATTGTAGGCAAACTCTACTAGGTGTAGATGATCCTCCCAAGAACCTCCGAGATCTAGATCGTAAGTGCATAGTATTTTGGTTATGTAATATAAACGAGAAAAGATTTGATGAATGCGGGAAAACGAGGTCTTGTACGAAGACCCTTCCCTTCTTTTATTGTTTACAAACAAGATTATACAAATCCGATCCTACACGAGGATGTCTAAGTATAATTTATTTAATCTGGATGAATATTGCTATAGGTGTCTGATCTGCAGTCAATCACTTTAGCCCTTGGACCACACGATGTTGAAGAAGTGACGTGGATGACAGGTAGCAGCTTCGAGGGTTGCTGAAGAGGGTGGATGCCCGATGCCAAAGTCGTCGATCCCTTCTCTCTGCCTGAGCTCCGGATTCTTCTCTCTCTCTCTCTCTCTCTCTCTCTCTCTCTCGACCCTCCAATTTGTCGACCTTGTTCCTCATTGATAGAGGTCTCTATTTATAGAGTTTTAATGACAGTGACCACTCAATCGATGTAAAAACCGAGTAGTAGAAAGTACAACACCCTTTTACACAACGGTTAAAATAACCAATGCCTGCGTATAGATGATCCTTTGAATGAGCATGTGACGCGGGTCCAACTAAGGGACAAAATGCGTATAATCGCTACGAAGATCACGGTGTAGAAGCCACGTAGGTAGGTATCCATCGTGTAGAAGAGGTTGGCATAGAAGCCAAATATCTGTCACTATGGCATAGAAGCCAAATAGTTATCAAACCGGCATAGAAGCCGAATAGGTGTAGAAGCCGAGTGGTCATAGAGGCCGAGTAGGCGTAGAAGCCAAGTGGTCATAAAGGCCTAGTAGGCGTAGAAGCCGAGTGGTCATAAAGGCCGAGTAGACGTAGAAGCCGAGTGGTCATAAAGGCCGAGTAGGCATAGAAGCCGAGTAGACACCGAGGCTGAGTAGGCGTAGAAGCCGAGCAGGCACCGAAGCTGAATGGGCGTAGAAGCCAAGCAGGCACCGAAGCTGAAAGGGCATAAAGGTCGAGCGGATGTGGACGTTTTAGCCGGAATTATGGCTTTTGGAGATATAATCAAATCCTCAGCATCAATCGTGGAGATTTGCCATCATCCGGTGCATTAAACGCATAGGCATATTTTGAAGGTCTGTCACCCTTCTGCGCATCAAGCGCAGAGACGTGCCTCAGGCATCTGTCAGTATTCGGCTCATTAATTGCAGAGATATGCCTTGAGGGCCTGCCATCACTCTGTGTATAAAAATGCAGAGACATGCCTCGAGTCTCGTACGGAGTGCAGCTTTTGACGTGGCAGGCGGTTTGTCCTCCATGGAGCGTAAAGAGCTCTCATCTGCCTGTGAAAAACTGGGCAGCGCGTTCCTCTGTTTACGTAAAAGCGGTTTATGCAAGGGAAATGGCAGTAAATAAGAGCCTGGGCTGCAGTGCCTCGCCATCATTATAGCCGTCACCTGGGTAGTCGAACAGTATCCTTTTATCAAAAGTCGAGACTTCAGGTTCATTGCAGGATCTGACAGGTTCATTGCAGGGTCTGACAGGTTCACTTTGGAGAATGCGAAGTGTCCCTCGTACACTTGAAAAGAGGATGAGTTTTACACCATATAGGCTATGAAGCAACCCGTTTACGCTGAAGCAGCCTAGTCATACTGCCCTACGCGGATGGTACTTGAGCCTGTATTTCACTGGTGCTCGGCGGAGAAGCTCTGTCTGCATTTTTGAAGGCTCTGAAGACCTCTGTTTACGCTGCTTTGCATCAATATGCTGCGTAGAGCTATCCAGCGTATTTTTTATGCTTCTACAAGACCCCCTTCAAAGATTTTAAATTTCTCATAATTTGAAACGCTTTGAATGAATCATGAATCGCTCCTCGTAACTTAAAACATTTCTGAATAGAGTTTTGAAACGGTCGAGGCTGACTTTATGGCAGATTTATTGGGGACCGGTGCCCTCTCTCGCCTATAAAAAGGCTGAGGAGTTCTCCTGTTCTTCTCACACTTCCTTCCCATACAGAGATGATGGCCGAAGTTCGTCGGATCGACTTGAGAAAGAAGAAGATCATGCTCTTCCAGCATGTAAGGAGCCGAAAAAGACGGCATCTTCGAGCAAATATCCTCTGCAACGATGGATCATGGAAGGATATCATAGCCTCCTTTGCTCGGGATAATCAGCAACTTTGTATGGTGGTTCTTCGGGAGAGACGAAAAATCGTATTTCACCACGCTGGTTGCAAGTGGCACCTTCTCCCGTTACCTCTGGTGACAAGAGGCAGACAAACCAGCTCTGTCCCTGTTTGAGTGGCGGTGGCCTGTAGGCAAGCAGATTTACTCTGCTTTCCTTCTATTGGAGGATGGGTCTATGCCCAGTTTTGTATCCTCCCGCCACTGATTATCTTCTTGGAAGAAGAGGAAGACCATCACCAACGTGAGAACCTGTGAGAACAGCTCCTCGGTGCGATCTTCAGACGATGATGAGGAAGCCCTTTGTAGACGGGGTTTCCCTCAGATGTAATCATGAAAAAAATAAAGAAAAATCCTTGTAGATTGGATTTCCCTCATATGTAATCATGACTTTAATCTTTAATAAAATTGTCTTTCTTCTTCATATGATCATATTGCCATACTTTGCATGTGAAGTCTGAATATGTGCAGCTTCGACACGTCTGGTTCTTTACGCCGACTCTGTTTAGAAAGGGTGCTAGGTCCTGTCCTGTCTTTTACGCATGACTTAGTGATGCATAGAAAGCCGCTTTAGCATTCGAGTGTTTCGAACTGTCCTGCTGTTTAGGAGTGAGAAACCGCATAGAATCCTGAACTGTTACTTCTGATAAGCAAAATCTCTTTGTTCAGACATCATCCTCAAGAATGATTTCTCGAAAAATCCCTTGGAACAGGGCGAGAAATGGCTGTCAAACTGATTTGCCATCTTGGTAGATGAGATATTCAGACTGGAGTCTGGATGAACTTCGAATCGACCCATGAAGAAAAGTAATTTTTCAATGTTGAACTATGTATGCTTCGGGTACTTGGGATATCTTGAGGTCAAGAAGGAGTATCTTCTGTGAGAACTCCTGTAATTGACCGCCTTGAGGATCGTTCAGATGTACGCGTACTCTTGCCTGCATATCTTTCAGATGTGCGGGAAGTCATGGAGCACGAAATAATTAGTTGGCAGCCTCTGAGCGTAAACTAAACACCAACGAGCGTGATATCGTAGACTTGTGGTTCCTGAGCGTGAAGTCATAGGTTTGTAGCCTTTCGAGCATAAAAGCTACCGAGCACAAAGGCATCCTGGCATAAAACTCGACTTGTAGCTGTCGAACGTAAAGTCGTAGATTTGTAGCCGTCGAGCGTAGAAAGCTCCTTAGCGTAGAACTGTAGATTTGTTGCTTCTGAAAAAAAAAATTTCCGAGCGTGAAGTCGTGGATCCGTCGCCTCCTAGCATAAACTAAGCGCCACCGAGCATGAGATCATCGATTTGGTATCTGCTGAGCGTGAAGTCGTAGGTTTGTCGCCTCTCAAGCATAAAAGCTACCGAGCACAAAGGCATTCGGGCGTAAAAACCATAGACATATAGCTTGAGAGCGTAAAACCGTAGATCTGTACCTGTCGAGCGTATAAAGCTCCTTAGTGTAGAAACCACGAACCTGCTTTGCTCGGAAAACTTTTCGAATTCGCTGACTGTCCGCCTTCTCTGAATAAATAGGCTGACGTAGGACCCAATCATAACCGAATATTAATTAAGGGATTTGGTCCGGGGTCCGAGGAGTCATATCCGAACTCTATATATATCCCAAGTTTCTGAGAGAAAAACTTTTCATCCGTCTTCTGCGAGAGAAAGCTTTCGTCTGTTCGAGTTCTTCTCCGTTTCTTCTTCGAGTCTTCAAAGTCTTCCAGCAATGGCCCCGAAGCAAGCATCCTCCACCAAGGGAAAGAAGGTTGATTCTTCTTCTCGTTCTTCCACTCAAGCGAGAACGTCTCTGGTTGGACAAGGCGAACTTCATTCTGAGCGGAGCATCCCGTCGACGAGTAGTGCACCCGGCCTGGAAGGTAGAGCTCTTGGAAAGAAGAGAATGACTAAAAATCCTTCGCACACGTTAAACGTGACCGCGCTAGGTCGTCTTCTGTGCTGATAGCCTCTTTGAGGAAGATGATGCAAGGAGACGTTTCATCTTTTACGCCCATATTCCTAATGTGTCAGCGTAAAACTCCATTTTTTCGTAGTCGAGCGTAAAAGCTTTGACCGTCGAAAACTTTGGTGTATACTATTAAAATTCGATTTCTTACGCTTGTGTATGAAAATCCTGGCATAATAACTTATTTTAATCAATCTGGCATAAAGCACAGACCGTATACCGCCAATCTTGAATTTTACGTTAAGGAAATGGATTCCAGCATAAAGGCTCAAGTTTCACAGTCTCGACGTAGAGCACGGACTGTTGATTTTCCTTTTTGCAGATGCTACAAGTCCCGAAATGTCTAGTTAGGAACTGACATGTTTCTTCTGTGCTTTTGCAGTTAACTTGCATGAGTCTCCGCTAGCTGAAGTGAAGGGCTCTGCCGCTGGGATGCTGCACTCCAACTATCTGGGGGATCTGTCACACGTGACATTTCGGCTCAGGTCGAGCGAACGCTGCTGAACTTGATCAACGGGGAGCCCCTTACGTACGTAGACGGGGAGCAATACCTGAAGCCGGCTTTCCTCTTTGGGGACATAATCGACAAGCGGTCCCAAACAAAGCCTAAGAGAGAACTCTGGGTTTTCCTTACCGTGGATTTGGTCTTGTATCTGCCCATTATGCCGAGAGACTACCCCATCTCGGCCTTCTACCATGCTACGCATCCCAGGAATATGTCATGGACGCTGACTCTCGATCTTCATGGTAAGCCATGGAAGATCTTTCATTTGAGGGGAGCTGATCAGGGGTCGTTTGTCAGCCGCCCTTCTGGCTCTGTGACGCTGTTTAGGGGACTGTACCCGGGCAGTGTCCCGAATGAAGACAACTTGGTGATCCAGCAAGTCTAATTACCGACTTTCTATAATGATTTTATGGGGCGTGGGGGAGTGTTCCCTAAAGTGAACCCTCGGTGTGGCGGGTGGATCACCCCTTCAAACCTTCGATGGGCTCGCCTAGTTGATTGGGCCCTGAAGCATTTCCAGACCGAGTTGGAGAACATCGGTCTGTTTGCAGCCGTGAGTGCCACCAGTGTTGGGTTACCTCCTAACCCTAACCTGTTCCTGGCACTGATGGAGCGATATATTTCGCTCACCGGAACTTTCGACACTCCACTGGGGGAGTTGGGATTGGCCCTGCATGAGATGGCAGAGATCTCAAGACTGCCGATGGGGGATACTCCATACGAAGAGTATGTTCCTATGAACCGGGAGCTGGGGGGTTCAGACCCTCGGGTAGTGGAGGTTTATCAGGAGCTGATGTGCCACTACCTCGCCTGCACCACTTTTTATGATGAGCCCTCAGATTTGGCTCACATCAGTAAATGGACGTCTTATCTTTTCTTCTACCTGTCCAGGACTGCTAAGCTGGAGAAGGTATTGGAGAGCAAGGATCTGCCTGTGAATCCCCTGAGTGTGCTTAATGCTCAGGTAGTTGACGATCACATAGTGGATGCTGGTGCTCTAGACCGGTTCCTCGACGAAGGGGCGGGGAAGTATCCTGAAGGCATTAAGGCCCATAGTTATTTGAGGCGCTGTCGCAGGCCTCTGTCCAGGGAGGCTCAACTGGCTGGCTTCCTCTCTATATGGCTGCGCCGAGTAGTAGTGCCTGGCGTCGTGTTTGCGGATCGTAATCACCGCAACACATTGTGGCCTGCAGTGCGTCTGGTATTCGGGGCAAGACTGGGCTTGCTCCCTGCCATGGTGTGCCGTATACAAGCTGGCCTGAGGGCCATGACTGACGGGCTGCTCCTCGATGAAGTTCGGCGTGATAGCTTTCCCCGGATAGAATTAGCATACCTGTATTTGATGTGGTGGTTAATTCTCCACAACCCCCGGGTGATGTCTCCCGGTTCCGGCAGTAGTTCGGGGTGTAGTTTCCTGGAACATGAACACGGTTATAGACTGTTGGCGGGCGCTAGGCTTCAGTCATAGTTAGAATCTTTTCTGCACCGTCCCTCCTGTGCATCTCAATCAATCGGGGATTAGGCTCGAGGATTCTGGTAGGGAGAAGACAATTCTTTCTCTCGAAGCTTTTAATTGGTTGGTCTGTATCAGACCATCACATCTGCTGTACAGAAGCGAAGATCATTGCTTCTTGTAGCCCTACTTGCCCAGTCGGTTTGTCCGGCAGTTTGGGTATGATCAGTTGCACGTGGGCAACGCCGTCACTAGCTTCAGGTCCAGAGGTGGACTCATTGATGGAGCGAGGGGATGGCAATATTTTATCATGGGCTGTACTAGGGCAATTTTTATTGTGCCCATGGTTACACTCTCCACGGAGCTGCGCATCCTGCATTCGTATGCCCAGTTCTACGTGGCGACGAACACCTTCCATCGCGATTTTGATATGAATGGAAGCTTTAGGGTGACCTCTTCCAAGCCTGGGGGAAGAGTTGAAGTCCCCTGGGTTTCTTCCGATGAGGGTGAGTCCGTTACCCTGGATGAGCCTCTGGTATCGGTCCCTAGGGGTAAAGTACCTCCGCCTGCAAGGGCTTTGGCAGTTCTTGGGAAGCGAGGGGCTCCTGTTCCAAAGGAGACTTCCCATCGTAAGAGGAAGAAGAAGACGGTAAATCGTTCTCTCCGGATTCCTGCATTGAGTCTCCTGGAGGTGAGCTCGCATCTCCCCGTGCTGGGGACGATTCTTTGATTAGAGGTTCCTCGCCTTTTAGAGAGGGTCCTTCTACAGTTCCGGCTGGTGGAACCGGAGAATCTCAGCTGGACACTGGTGTCGCGGATATTGCTTCAGGTAGTGGAGCGAGGTCGCCTTCGGGACTGAGTATAATAAAGTTCCGTATACCTCTAGCCGGATCGGCATCGGGAGGGACTTCTGCCGCGCCTGCAAGTGCACCAAGCGCGATTCCAGCCGATGAGCCTCGGTTGGATTTGGAGGAGGACTTGGAAGACTACCTGTCAGCTTCTGTTACAGACCCCCTTTCCCAGGTATGACAGCTCGTCTAGCATCATTAAGAAATGATTTAGCTGTACAGGCTGCGGATGCGACATATATGCCGTCGGTCCACGGTAAATGTCATCTTCACGTCTTTTCTTTTAGGAAAGTTATCACTATGTTGATATTAACTTCCTTTCGTCCTTCTTTCAGGGGAAGACCTCTTTGGGGAGGGCAGTGTAGGTGTGTCCTATAGCTCTGGCGGCGATACTGAGGTACCCAATTTTGAAGAGTAGACATCTTCGGGCGCTGGCTTGCCTGTCGAGGAGACTCTGATATCCCAAGAGGAGGATGAGCCTGTCATTGTGACAGTGCTTCCTTTGAGCATGCCGGTCACTTCGTCCGGTGTTGGCGCTTCTTCTTTCGTCGCACCACCTCTTGAGGCAACGGCCGTGGCGACATCGTCTGTGGTTATTCCTGGAGGGGAAGTTGCCACGATAGCGGACACTCCCCGTGTTCATGCGGACCTAGCTGCGCTGACCGAGCAGTACATCGGTATCTTCTACACCACTTTGAGAACGCTAATGTCAATGGTGTTGGCGAAGAATCTGGATATTGTGTCGCTGAAGAGATCCTCTCGGTTCTTGATAGAGGCGATCCGGGAATTTGATAATACCGGGGTAGCTAACGCGCTGGAGGCGATGGTTAATAGTTTGGAGCAACCCATTAACGAATACCTGCAGCCAGCTCGAGGCAATATTGAAGATCTGGTCCAGGCCAGATACGACTCCTTGACTGCGCATCTTGTTGAACAGATGGAGCCTCTGAATAAGTCCATCCTGGCTCAGCAGTAGGAGATGGATCATGAGCGTGTCCAATTGGAGTATATCGTTTCCGAGTTGACCCGGTGCGAAGCCGAATATGAGGAAGAGGTAGCGAGGGTCCGTATATTAAAAGAGGAGCTCGCTTGTGCAGAGGCGAAGGTTCTGTCTTTGTCAGCAGCCCGAGATGTGCTGATGGAGCGTCGGGCGGCTGTTCAGCAGAACCTGACACATGTGGGTATTATGCATGCTGATTTTGTGCATGCTCGGTCTGAGCTAGTCGCTTTGAGTGATGATGCAACAAGGTTGGAGCGGGCTCGTGCCGACGTTTTGAACTCCCGAGATGAGAGGATGGCCGTACTGGCGCAGCAGCTTCGTGACCTGATTGCTCTCCCTTCATGATGTACTTTTGCTTTTCTTTTTCTACGTACTCTTGCTCTTTTCTGGGGATAATAAAGAGGCTTTTCATCTGACTTGGTAGACCCATCATTTCGGAGTGTAAATGACAGGTTTGGGTGAAAGTGTTAGCAGAGGTGGTATGGACGTGATATACTTTTGGTAAGTTTTAGCAGAGCATATCTATTCAGGGGTCGTATGGACATGATAGAATATGATCCAACTAGTTTCGTTTTGAAAGTAGTTTTGTCAGAATAAAGTTTTTGCCATATTCTGCTTGAGCAGAGGAGGTTTAAGCATAGTACCTTTTCAAGAATTTGCCATTGATAGGAGCCATTAGCAGGTCTCCATTAGGCTAGGCTAACCTGTAAGCGCCGTTTGAGAACGTTGTCTCAATTACGTAAGGGCCTTCCCATTTGGGCTGGAATTTGCCTTTACTCCTGTGAGTAAGAATCATCGGCCTTCTTACAAATAAAACTAGCTCGCCGACTTTGAACACTCTTTCCTTTACCTTTTGATTAAAAGTTCTGGAAATACGTGCTTAGTAGAGCGCGATGCGCTGCTGAGCTTGGAGGCATTTCTCATCCAATCCTTCTAGCTCTTGAAGCCTTAACAGGTCATTCTTTCCTTGAGTTAACTCGTTAGCCACGGCTATCCTGAGCGACGAAATTTGAATCTCGATGGGGAGAACCGCTTCACTCCCGTAGACCAACGAGAATGGCATACAGCCTGTCGGCGCTCGTACCGTGGTGCGGCATGCCCAGAGACATTCTCCCAGCTTCTCGTTCCAATCTCTCTTGTTCGAAGAGACGAACTTCTTCAAGAGTTTGATGATAGTTTTGTTGAAGGCTTCCGTCAAACCATTAGCAGACGATAATAGGCCGTAGAGGCCACGTTTCATATCCGGTTTTTATCACAAAATTGGTGGAACACATGGCTGATGAACTGAGGTCCATTGTCATGGATTATCCTTCGAGGAACCCCAAAGCGATAAATGACGTGATGCTTGATGAAACTGGTCACATTAGATATTTTTACCTCAGCAAGAGGGATCGCCTCTGCCCATTTGGAGAAGTAATCCGTGATGGCCAGTATCAACCGGTAACCTCTGAAAGAAGACGGGTGAATAGGACCAATGATATCTATACCCCATGCTTCGAAAGGCCAGGATGCAACCGTAGGATGTAGATGTTCGGACGGTCAATGTATGAAGTCCGCATGAACCTGACAGGCTCTACATCGTCTGGCATACTGGATTGCGTCTGCGATCATGGTGGGCCAATAATAGCCCATTCTCCTGATACGGTCCTGTAGCTTAGGACCAGGTTGATGTGCCCCGCATACGCCGTCGTGAGCTTCACGGATAATCCGCTGTGCTTCATCACCAGAGAGACATCGTAATAAGAGCCCGTAGTAAGACCGACGGTATAGGCATTGCGACGATGCGTCGAAATAGAAGCGTAATGATCGTCTTTTGACAGATATTGCTTCTTTAAGATCTTCTGGCAAGATTCTGTATGCTACGAAATCTATAAAGGGACTTCTCGAGTCTCTCCTCGGCGGATCTGCGTCCACCGTGTAGCTATATTCTATGTAAAAGTTATTTTTCACACAGAATAAATCTCCGTTAAGAAGGATTACCGAATTCTGCCTTCTTATAGGAGTAGCTAAATCTGCAGCTAGACTTGCTAGGGCGTCAGCTTCCAGATTCTGAGATCGAGGTACATACTCAAGGAAGAATCCCTTAAATGTCACGGCTATCTCGACTGTTGCTCGGTGATAGGGGATGAGGTCGGGATTCCGGACTTCATATATTCCTCTGACTTGATTGACGATCAGCAGAGAATCACCGAAGGCTTCCAGCGATTCGACCCCCAGCTCTTTAGCGACTTGGAGCCCGATTAGTAGAGAGTTGTATTCTGCCACATTGTTAGAACAGGGCTCGCTAAGAGAATATGGTCGGTAGATAACGAGTTTATCAGGAGTGACTAGGACGATCCCTACTCTTGAAACTACGTTACCCTGGGGCCAATCCTGGAGGCGCTATCGAAGAATAGTTGCCATGCATCGCTTTCTGTTGCAGAATTACACTCTACGACTTCGTCGGGAATGTCCTCGTACAGTTTTGAGGCTTCCGGGATCGAATGAGTAGCTAGAAAGTCAGCCAATGCTTGGCCTTTAACGGACTTCTGAGAGACGTACACCATGTCATATGGCGTTAATAACATCGCCCAAGTTGCGAGTCAAGAATTAAGAACACTTGGCTTGCTTATCAGTACCCGCAGAGGATTGATCCTGGAGATGATGTGAATGGTTTGGCCCGTGACATAGTGTCACATTTTCTGGATAGCGAACATCAGGGCCAAGCATTCTTTCTCCACGGGGTTGTACCGGTGTTCGGCTCCGACCATCATTCTGCTGAGGTAGTAGATAGCCTGCTCGTGGCCCATATCGTTCTTTTGTGCGAGAAGAGCTCCCAGGGAATGATCCATTGCTCGGACGTACAGCACGAACGGTCTACCTATGACAGGAGGTACCAGAACTGGTGGACTGGTGAGGTAGCGCTTGATATCCCCGAACGCTTGCTGACAGTCTTCGTCCCATACGAAGGATATACCTTTCTTCATGAGGCACGAAAAGGGTTGGCATCTCCCGGAGAGGTTGGATATGAATCTCCGGATATAAGCCAGACGGCCTTGAAATCCCCGGAGTTCCGTCAGATTGTGGGGCGGTCGCATTTCTAAGATGGCCTTAACTTTATCAGGGTCCAGTTGAATACTTTTGGTGGTAATGACAAATCCCAGAAATTTGCCACTAGATACCCCCAGAAAGGACTTCGTAGGGTTCATTTTGAGTTGATGTTGGCGCATCAATTCAAATACGGTCTTCAAGTCTTGGATGTGATTATCCCTGAGGCGGCTTTTGACAGCTATATCGTCTACGTAACACTCCACTGTCTTGCATAAATGTTTATGGAATATGCTGCTCATAGCCCGTTGGTACGTAGCCCCGGCATTCTTTAATCCGAAGGGCATGACCGTATAGCAGTATACCCCCAGTGGTGTCCGGAAGGCAGTATGCTTCTCTTCTTCAGGATTCATCTTGATCTGATTGTATCCTGAAAATCCGTCCATGAAAGACATACGTTCAAAACTGCATGTATTGTCAATCATGACGTCTGTGATAGGAAGAGGGAACTCGTCCTTAGGGCAGGCTGCATTCAGATCTCGGTAATCGATGCAGATACGTACTTTCCCATTCTTTTTCATGACCGGGACAACATTGGCGACCCAATCGGGATGTTGTTCCTCACGGATGAAGCCGCAGGCTATCAACTTTTTGACTTCAGCTTCAATGGCGTCCATCATGTCCGGACGGAACCGGCGTTGGTGCTACTTCATAGGCTTTGAGTCGGACAGGATGTTGAGCTTATGAGTGGCTACCTTTGGATCAAGACCTGGCATGTCCTCATAATTCTACGCAAAGACGTCGATATACTCTTTTATCAGCTGGGTAATTTCTTCCCTTCCTTCTTCGGAAAGGTCGTTACTGATAAATATTGGCTTTGGTGAAAGCTCATCCCCTACGTCAATCTGGATAACTTTATCTTTAGTGGGAGGTTCCCTTTGCTCGAAGCAGAATTCCCATTATGTATCCATCTGCTGAGCCCAAGCGTCATTGTCGAATGGTTCGGATTCTTATTCGTCTGATTCGAAGGAATCCGTTGCTACCATATTTGCTGATAATGCTTGCTCGAGAGCATGAGATGAGCCGGAGGGCGACACGCCATTTTGAAAAGAGGAAAAGATATCCTCGTTTGACTTAAAAGTCGTCAGGGAGGTGGCATACCCTAACCCGAAACGGGTTTGTTGATAGTGGGGATTGCCGAGCAGTGGTATTCGTCTGTCTTTCCCGTAGTTGAGACCTGGTTCCATCCTCAAGTTGTAACCCATATTTTGCATGATCTTCAGGGCTTGCGGGCTATACCTGTGAACTTGTATTTCACTAGAGTCGTCATCAAAGGAATCTTCTTGTATAGTCTGTTCGTTGTGCATGCGGCCGAAGACTATTGAACGCTGACCGTCGTGGGTTGGTGGAATAATAAAGATGGAATATTCGTGTGGTCTACCTGACATGACGATATTAGATGTTGACGTATCTTCCCATAAGATTTCCTCGCATTTGACCGTTAGGGGAACTGAAGTCTGTTTATGACTCTTGTCTTTGCGTTTCCGGACCAGATAATCCCGTAGGTCAGAAGGAGTTGTAGAAGAAGAAGATGATTGCTTGTTCCTTCCATTCCCATTGGTGGGCATGCGGACGATGGGAGTCATAGTCTTCCCTGTGCCACCCGTATACAACTGGTTGGCCATCTGGGCGGCGGATAATCCCCGGGGAGGGTGTCTTTTCGCAGCTAGAGCCTTCTTTACGCTTAGGGACTTCGCTTGGCGTAGTTTGGAGCTTCGCTCTGATTGGCGTAAAGCTGAGGTTGTCCTTAGGCGGCTATCAGCGTCTTGCATAATTCGGAGGGCGTGCAGATTGTTCCCTTGCTGGTGTAAAGGCCGGGAAGTTAAGTGGTCCGCCGCTTGCTTTCCCTTGCGAAGATCACAGGGATCATCTGGTTCTCCGTAGAGGTCAGATGTTGTTCTAAGCGTGGAGCGTGTATTGTACTTCTGATTTAGCGCTGAGGCTTTATCAAAAATTCTGTCTATTCCACCAGGGACGAGAGACTGAATTTCACACGCAGACCGCGGAGTATACTTCTGGGTTAGCACTGAGGCATTACCAAAAGTTTTATCGGTTCTGTCAGAGATAGGCGACTGAATTTTATGCGCAAGGCACGGAGGGAGCAATGCTACAACCTCATTGGTCGGAGAGATCAGAGAGATCGGAGAACCCACAGGAACAGTAGAGGATGTCTTGGGCATCCAGACCTTACGCAGCTTTCTGTTGTTTTGGTCAGAGAGAGTGTGAGAGCTGCCCCTTGTTCGGAGCATATCTTCGTAGGCAAACTGGTCGAACTGGACGACCAGTGTCTTTTTCACGGATCGCACGGATACCGCATCGTGTTGAGCAATAGCTTCCTCATCAGAAGGGAAAGACGTCCCCAGTAGAGTCGCCATCTTGTTTTGGGTATGTAATATAAACGAGAAAAGATTTGATGAATACGGGAAAACGAGGTTTTGTACGAAGACCCGCTCCTTCTTTTATTGTTTACAAAAAAGATTGTACAAATCCGATCCTACACGAGGATGTCTAAGTACAATTTATTTAATCTGGGTAAATATTTCAATAGGTGTCTGATCTGCAGTCGATCACTTTAGCCCTTGGACGACACGATGTTGAAGAAGTGCCGTGGAAGACCGGTAGCAGCTTCGAGGGTTGCTGAAGAGGGTGGATGCCCGATGCCAAAGTCGTCGATCCCATCTCTCTGCCTGAGCTCCAGATTCTTCTCTCACTCTCGACCCTCCAATTTGTCGACCTTGTTCCTCATTGATAGAGGTCTCTATTTATAGAGTTTTAGTGATAGTGACCACTCAATCGGTACAAAACTGAGTAGTGGAAAGCACAGTACCCTTTTACACAATGGTTAAAATAACTAATGCCTGCGTATAGATGATCCTTTGAATGATCGTGTGACACAGGTCCAACTAAGGGACAAAATGCGTATAATTGCTCCGAAGATCATGGTGTAGAAGCCACGTAGGTAGGTATCCATCGTGTAGAAGAGGTTGGCATAGAAGCCAAATATCTGTCACCATGGCATAGAAGCCAAATAGTTATCAAACCGGCATAGAAGCCGAATAGGCGTAGAAGCCGAGTGGTCATAGAGGCCGAGTAGGCGTAGAAGCCGAGTGGTCATAAAGGACGAGTAGGCGTAGAAGCCGAGAGGTCATAAAGGCCGAGTAGACGTAAAAGCCGAGTGGTCATAAAGGCCGAGTAGGCGTAGAAGCCGAGTCGACACCGAGGCTGAGTAGGCGTAGAAGCCGAGCAGGCACCGAAGTTGAATGGGCGTAGAAGTCGAGCATGCATCAAAGCTGAATGGGCACAGAGGCCGAGTGGATGTGGACGTTTTAGCCGAAATTACGACTTTTGGAGATATAATCAAATCCCCAGCATCAATCGAGGAGATTTTCTATCATTCGGTGCATTAAACGCAGAGGCGTGTTTTGAAGGTCTGTCACCCTTCTGCGCATCAAGCGCAGAGACGTGCCTCAGGCATCTGTTAGTATTCGGCGTATTAATTGCAGAGACGTGCCTTGAGGGCCTGCCATCACTTTGTGCATAAAAATGCAGAGACGTGCCTTGAGGGCCTGCCATCACTCTGTGCATAAAAATACAGAGACGTGCCTCGAGTCTCGTACGGAGTGCAGCTTTTGACGTGGCAGGCAGTTTGTCTTCCACGGTGCATAAGGAGCTCTCATCTGCCTGTAAAAAACTGGGCAGCGCATTCCTCTATTTACGTAAAAGCTGTTTACGCAAGGTAAATGGCGGTAAATGAGAGCCTGGGCTGCAGTACCGTACCATCATTATAGCCGTCGCCTGGGTAGTCGAGCAGTATCCTTTTCTCAGAAGTCGAGGCATCAGGTTTATTGCAGGATCTGACAGGTTCATTGCAGGGTCTGACAGGTTCATTGTAGGGTCTGACAGGTTCACTTTGGAGAATGCGAAGCGTCCCTCGTACACTTCAAAAGAGGATGAGTTTTACGCCATATAGGCGATGAAGCAACTCGTTTATGCTAAAACAGCCTGGGCATTCTGCCCTACGCGGATGGTCCTTGAGCCTGTAATTCATCGGTGCTCGGCGGAGAAGCTCTGTCTGCATTTTTGAAGGCTCTGAAGACCTCTGTTTACGCTGCTTTCCATCAATATGCTGCATAGAGCTATCCAGCATATTTTTCATGCTTCTACAAGACCCCCTTCAAAGCTTTTAAATTCCTCATAATTTGAAATGCTTTGAATGAAGCATGAACCACTCCTCGTAACTCAAAACGTTTCTGAATAAAGTTTTGAAACGGTCGAGGTCGACTTTATGGCGGACTTATTGGGGACCGGTGCCCTCTCTCGCCTATAAAAAGGCTGAGGAGTTCTCCTGTTCTTCTCATACTTCCTTCACTATACAGAGATGATGGCCGGAGTTTATCGGATCAACTTGAGGAAGAAGGAGATCATGCTCTTCCAGCATGTAAGGAGCCAAAAAAGACGACGTCTTCGAGCAAATGTCCTCTGCAATGATGGATCATGGAAGGATATCGTAGCCTCCTTTGCTCGGGATAATCAGCAACTTTGTATGGTGGTTCTTCGGGAGAGACGAAGAATCGTATTTCACCACGCTGCTTGCAAGTGGCACCTTCTCCCGTTACCTCTGGTGAGGAGAGGCAGACAGACCAGCTCTGTCCCGGTTTTAGTGGCGGTGGTCTGTAGGCAAACAGATTTACTCTGCTTTCCTTCTATTGGAGGATGGGTCTATGCCCAGTTTTGTATCCTCCCGCCACTGATCATCTTCTTAGAAGAAGAGGAAGACCATCACCAACGTGAGAACCTGTCAGAACAGCTCCTCGGTGTGATCTTTAGACGATGATGAGGAAGCCCTTTGTAGACGGGGTTTCCCTCAGATGTAATCATGAAAAAAATAAAAAAAAACCCTTGTAGATTGGATTTCCCTCATATGTAATCATGACTTTAATCTTTAATAAAATCGTCTTTCTTCTTCATATGATCATCTTGCCATACTTTGCTTGTGAAGTCTGAATATGTGCAGCTTTGACACGTCTGATTCTTTACGCCGACTCTGTTTAGAAAGAGTGCTAGGTCCTGTCCTATCTTTTACGCATGACTTAGTGATGCGTAGAAAGCCGCTTTAGCATTCGAGTGTTTCGAACTGTCCTGCTGTTTAGGAGTGAGGAACCGCGTAGAATCCTGAACTGTTACTTCTGATAAATAGAATCTCTTTGTTCAGACATCATCCTCAAGAATGATTTCTCAAAAAATCCCTTGGAACAGGGCGAGAAATGGCTGTCAAACTGATTTGCCATCTTGGTAGATGAGATATTCAGACTGGAGTCTAGATGAACTTTGAATCGACCCATGAAGAAGAGTAACTTTTCAATGATGAACTCTGTATGCTTCAGGTACTTGGGATATCTTGAGGTCAAGAAGGAGTATCTTCTGTGTGAACTCCTGTAATTGACCGCCTTGAGGATCATTCAGATGTACGCGTACTCTTGCCTGCATATCTTTCAGATGTACGGGAAGTCATGGAGCGCAAAATCATGAGTTGGCAACCTCTGAGCGTAAACTAAACACTATCGAGCGTGAGATCGTAGACTTATGGTTCCTGACCGTGAAGTCGTTGGTTTGTAGCCTCTCGAGCATAAAAGCTACCGAGCATAAAGGCATCCGGGTGTAAAACCCGACTTGTAGCTATCGAACGTAAAGTCGTAGATTCGTAGCCGTCGAGCGTAGAAAGCTCCTTAGCATAGAACTGTAGATTTGTTGCTTCTGAACAGAAATTTTTTCGAGCGTGAAGTCGTGGATCTGTCGCGTTCTAGCGTAAACTAAGCGCCACCGAGCGTGAGATCATCGATTTGGTATCTGCTGAGCGTAAAGTGTAGGTTTGTCGCCTCTCGAGCATAAAAGCTACCGAGCACAAAGGCATCCGGGCGTAAAAACCATAGACTTATGGCTTGCGAGCGTAAAATCGTAGATCTGTAGCTGTCGAGCGTAGAAAGCTCCTTAGCGTAGAAACCACGAACCTGCTTTGCTCGGAAAACTTTTCGAATTCGCTGACTGTCCGCCTTCTCTGAATAAATAGGCTGATGTAGGACCCAATCATAACCGAATATTAATTAAGGGATTTGGTCCGGGGTCCGAGGAGTCTTATCCGAACTCTATATATATCCCAAGTTTCTGAGAGAAAAACTTTTCATCCGTCTTCTGCAAGAGAAAGCTTTCGTCTGTTCGAGTTCTTCTCCGTTTCTTCTTCGAGTCTTCAAAGTCTTCCAGCAATGGCCCCGAAGCAAGCATCCTCCACCAAGAGAAAGAAGGTTGATTCTTCTTCTCGTTCTTCCACTCAAGCGAGAACGTCTCTGGTTGGACAAGGTGAACTTCATTCTAAGCGGAGCATCCCGTCGACGAGTAGTGCACCCGACCTGTAAGGTAGACTCTTGGAAAGAAGATAATGACTAAAAATTCTTCGCACACGTTAAACGTGACCGCGCTAGGTCGTCTTCTGTGCTGATAGCCTCTTTGAGGAAGATGATGCATGGAGACGTTTCATCTTTTACGTCCACATTCCTAATGTGTCAACATGAAAGTCCATTTTTCCGTAGTCGAGCATAAAAGCTTTGACCGCCGAAAACTTTGGTGTATACTATTAAAATTCGATTTCTTACGCTTGTGGATGAAAATCCTGGCGTAATAACTTATTTTAATCAATCTGGCTTAAAGCACAGACCGTATACCGCCAATCTTGAATTTTACGTTAAGAAAATAGATTCCAGCGTAAAGGCTCAAGTTTCACAGTCTCGGTGTAGAGCACGGACTGTTGATTTTCCTTTTTGCGGATGCTGCAAGTCCCGAAATGTCTAGTTAGGAACTGACGTATTTCTTCTGTGATTTTGCAGTTAACTTGCATGAGTCTCCGCTAGCTGAAGTGATGGGCTCTGCCGCCGGGATGCTGCACTCCAACTATCTGGAGGATCTGTCACACGTGACACTTCCTATCTCCGGGCTCCAGTATCCCGAAGGAAGGACAATTCTGATATCGGCTCAGGGCGAGCGAACCCTGCTGAACTTGATCAACGGGGAGCCCCTTACGTACGTAGACGGGAAGCAATACCTGTAGCCGACTTTCCTCTTTGGGGACATGATCGACAAGTGATCCCAAACAAAGCCTAAGAGAGAACTCTGGGTTTTCCCCACCGTAGATTTGGTCTTGTATCTGCCCATTATGCCGAGAGACTATCCCATCTCGGCCTTCTACCATGCAACGCATCCGAAGAAGATGTCGTGGACGCTGACTCCCGATCATCATGGTAAGCCAGGGAAGATCTTTCATCTGAGAGGAGCTGATCAGGGGTCGTTTGTCAGCCGCCCTTCTGGCTTTGTGACGCTGTTCAGGGGACTGTACCCGGGCAGTATCCCGAGTGAAGACAGCTTGGTGATCCAGCCGATCCAATTACCGACTTTCTGTAATGATTTTAGGGGGCATGGGGAGTGTACCCTAAAGTGAACCCTCGGTGTGGCAGGTGGATCACCCCTTCAAACCTTCGATGGGCTCGCCTAGTTGATTGGGCCCTGAAGCATTTCTAGGCCGAGTTGGAGAACATCGGTCTGTTTGCAGCCGTGAGTGCCACCAGTGTTGGGTTACCTCCTAACCCTAACCTGTTCCTGGCATTGATAGAGCAATATATTTCGCTCACCGGGACTTTCGCCACTCCATTGGGGGAGTTGGGATTGGCCCTGCATGAGATGGCAGAGATCTTAAGACTGCCGATGGGGGACACTCCATACGAAGAGTATGTTCCCACAAACCGGGAGTTGGGGGGTTTAGACCCTCGGGTAGTGGAGGTTTATCAGGAGCTGATGTGCCACTACCTCGCCTACACCACTTTTTATAATGAGCCCTCTGATTTGGCTCACATCAGCAAATGGACGTCTTATCTTTTCTTCCACCGGTCCAGGACTGCTAAGCCGGAGAAGGTATTGGAGGGCAAGGATCTGCCTGTGAATCCCTGAGTGTGCTTAATGTTCAAGTAGTTGACGATCTCATAGTGGATGCTGGTGCTCCGGACTGGTTCCTCGACGAAGGGGCGGGGAAGTATCCTGAAGGCATTAAGGCCCATAGTTATTTGAGGCGCTGTCGCAGGCCTCTGTCCAGGGAGGCTCAACTGGCTGGCTTGCTCTCTATATGGCTACGCTGAGTAGTAGTGCCTGGCGTCACATCTGCGGACCGAATTTACCGCAATATGCTGTGGCCTGCAGTGCGTCTGGTGTTCGGGGCAAGACTGGGCTTACTCCCTGCCATGGTGTGCCGTATACAAGCTGGCCTAAGGGCCATGACTGACGGGCTGCTCGTCGATGAAGTTCGGCGTGATAGCTTTCCCTGGATAGAATTACCATACCTGAATTTGATGGGGTGGTTAATTCTCCATAACCCCCGGGTGATGTCTCCCGGTTCCGGCAGTAGTTCGGGGTGTAGTTTCTTGTTGAACTATCGGAAGTCTTCCTGGAACGTGAACACGGTTATAGACTGTCGGCGGGTGCTAGGCTTCAGTGATAGTTGGAAGCTTTTCTGTACCGTCCCTCCTGTGCATCTCAATCAATCGGGGATTAGGCTCGAGGATTCGGGTAGGGAGAAGACAATTCTTTCCCCCGAAGCTTTTAATTGGTTGGTCTATATCAGACCATCACATCCGCTGTACAGAAGCGAAGATCATTGCTTCTTGGAGCCCTACTTGCCCAGTCGGTTTGCCCGACAGTTTGGGTATGATCAGTTGCACATGGGCAATGCCGTCACTAGCTTCAGGTCCAGAGGTGGACTCATTGATGGAGCGAGGGGATGGCAATATTTTATCATGGGCTGTACTGGGGTAATTTTTATTGTGCCCGTGGTTACACTCTCCACAGAGCTGCGCATCCTGCATTCGTATGCCCAGTTCTACGTGGCGACGAACACCTTCCATCGCAATTTTGATATGCATGGAAGCTTTAGGGTGCCCTCTTCCAAGCCTGGGGGAAGAGTCGAAGTCCCCTCGGTTTCTTCCGACGAGGGTGAGTCCCTTACCCCGGATGAGCCTCTGTTATCGGTCCCTAGGGGTGAAGTACCTCCGCCTGCAGGGGCATTGGCAGTTCTTGGGAAGCGAGGGGCTCCTGTTCCCAAGGAGACTTCCCCTCGTAAGAGGAAGAAGAAGACGGTAAATCGTTCTCTCTGGATTCCTAGCATTGAGGCTCCTGGAGGTGAGCTCGCATCTCCCCGTGCTGGGGACGATTCTTTGATTGGAGGTTCCTCGCCTTTTAGAGAGGGACCTTCTACAGTTTCGGCTGGTGGAGCAGGAGAATCTCAGCTGGACACTGGTGTCGCGGCTATTGCTTCAGGTAGTGGAGCGAGGTCGCCTTCGGGGCTAAGTATAATAAAGTTCCGTATATCTCTAGCCGAATCGGCATCGGGAGGGACTTCTGCCGCGCCTGCAAGTTCACCTAGCACGATTCCAGCCGATGAGCCTCGGTTGGATTTGGAGGAGGACTTGGAAGACTACCTGTCAGCTTCTGTTAGCAGACCCCCTTCCCCAGGTATGACAGCTCGCCTAGCATCATTAAGAAATAATTTAGCTGTACAGGCTGCGGATGCGACATATATGCCGTCGGTCCCGGGTAAATATCGTCTTCACGTCTTTTCTTTTAGGAAAGTTATCATTATGCTGATATTAACTTCCTTTCGTCCTTCTTTCAGGGGAAGACCTCTTTGGGGAGGGCAGTGTAGGTGTGTCCTATAGCTCTGGCGGTGACACTGAGGTACCCGATTTTGAAGAGTAGACATCTTCGGGCGCTGGCTTGCCTGTCGAGGAGACTCCGATATCCCAAGAGGAGGACGAGCCTGTCATTGTGACAGTGCCTCCTTTGAGCATGCCGGTCACTTTGTCCGGTGATTGCGCTTCTTCTTTCGTCCCGACTTGCCTGTCGAGGCGACGGTCGTGGCGACATCGTTTGTGGTTATTCCTAGAGGGGAAGTTGCCACGATAGCGGACACTCCCCGTATTCATGCGGACCTAGCTGCGCTGACCGAGTAGTACACCAGTATCTTCTACACCACTTTGAGAACGCTAATGTCAATGGTGTTTGCGAAGAAGCTGGACTTTGCATCGCTGAAGAGATCCTCTCGGTTCTTGATAGAGGCGATCCGGGAATTTAATGATACCGGGGTAGCTGACACGTTGGAGGCGATGGTTAATGGTTTGGAGCAACCCATTAACGAATACCTGTAGCTAGCTCGAGGCAATATTGAAGCTCTGGTCCAGGCCAGATATGACTCGTTGACTGCGCATCTTGTTGAACAGATGGAGCCTCTGAATAAGTCCATCCTGGCTCAGCAGCAGGAGATGGATCATGAGCGTGTCCAATTGGAGTATATCGTTCCCGAGTTGACCAGGTACGAAGCCAAATATGAGAAAGAGGTAGCGAGGGTCCGCATATTAAAAGAGTTGCTCGCTTGTGCAGAGGCGAAGGTTCTGTCTTTGTCGACAGATCGAGATATGTTGATGGAGCATCGGGCGGCTGTTCAGCAGAACCTGACACATGTGGGTGTTATCCATGCTGATTTTGTGCAGGCTCGGTCTGAGCTAGATGCTTTGAGTGATGATGCAGCAAGGTTGGAGCAGGCTCGTGCCGACGTTTTGAACTCCCGCGATGAGAGGATGGCCGTACTGGCGCAGCAGCTTCGTGACTTGATCGCTCCCACTTCATGATATACTTTTGCTTTTGTTTTTCTATGTACTCTTGCTCTTTTCTAGGGATAATAAAGAGGCTTTTCATCTGACTTGGTAGACCCATTATTTTGGAGTGTAAATGACAGGTTTGGGTGAAAGTGATATCAGAGGTGGTATGGACGTGATATACTTTTAGTAAGTTTTAGCAGAGCATATCTATTCAGGGGTCGTATGGACATGATAGAATATGATCCAACTAGTTTTATTTTGAAAGTAGTTTTGTCATAATGAAGTTTTTGCCATATTTTGCTTGAGCAGAGGAGGTTTAAGCATAGTACCTTTTCAGGAATTTGCCAT
The DNA here is from genome assembly GCA_036927795.1 of Iris macrosiphon. Taxonomy (NCBI): domain Eukaryota; kingdom Viridiplantae; phylum Streptophyta; class Magnoliopsida; order Asparagales; family Iridaceae; genus Iris; species Iris macrosiphon. Next base: position 139,365,640 of record JAYESA010000009.1, read on the forward strand.
TGATAGGAGCCATTAGCAGGTCTCCATTAGGCTGGGCTAACCTGTAAGTGCCGTTTGAGAACGTTGTCTCGATTACGTAAGGGCCTTCCCATTTGGGCTGGAATTTGCCTTTACTCCTGTGAGTAAGAATTATCAGCCTTCTTACAGCTAAAACTAGCTCGCCGACTTTGAACACTCTTTCCTTTACCTTTTGATTAAAAGTTTTGGAAATGCGTGCTTGGTAGAGCGCGATGCGCTGCTGAGCTTGGAGGCGTTTCTCATCCAATCCTTCTAGCTCTTGTAGCCTTAATAGTTCTTTCTTTTCTTGAGTTAACTCGTTAGCCACGGCTATCCTGAGCGACAGAATTTGAATCTTGATGGGGAGAACTGCTTCACTCCCGTAGACCAACGAGAATGGCGTGCAGCCTGTCAGCGCTCGTACCGTGGTGCGGTATGCCCAGAGACATTCTCCCAGCTTCTCGTTCCAATCTCTCTTGTTCGAAGAGACGAACTTCATCAAGAGTTTGATGATGGTTTTGTTGAAGGCTTCCGCCAAACCATTAGCAGCCGGGTAATAGGCCGTAGAGGCCACGTTTCGTATCCGGTTTTTATCGCAAAATTGGTGGAACGCATGGCTGATGAACTGAGGTCCATTGTCATGGATTATCCTTCGGGGAACCCCAAAGCAATAAATGATGTGATGCTTGATGAAGCTGGTCACATTAGATATTTTTACCTCAGCAAGTGGGATCGCCTCTGCCCATTTGGAGAAGTAATCCGTGATGACCAGTATGAACCAGTGACCTCTGGAAGAAGACGGGTGAATAGGACCAATGATATCCATACCCCATGCTTCGAAAGGCCAGGATGCAACCGTAGGATTGCGTCGATGTAGGACCAATGATGTAGATGTTCGGACGGTCGATGTATGAAGTCCGCATGAACCTGACAGGCTCTGCATCGTCTAGCATACTGGATTGCGTCTGCGATCATGGTGGGCCAATAATAGCCCATTCTTCTGATACGGTCCTGTAGCTTAGGACCAGGTTGATGCGCCCCGCACACGTCATCGTGAGCTTCACGGATAATTCGCTGTGCTTCATCACCAGAGAGACATCGTAATAAGAGCCCGTCGTAAGACCGACGGTATAGGCATTGCGACGATACATCGAAATAGAAGCGTAATGATCGTCTTTTGACAGATATTGCTTCTTTAAGATCTTCTGACAAGATTCTGTATGCTACAAAATCTATAAAGGGACTTCTCTAGTCTCTCCTGGGCGGATCTGCGTCCACCGTGTAGCTATGTTCTATGTGAAAGTTATTTTTCACACAGAATAAATCTCTGTTAAGAAGGATTACCAAATTCTGCCTTCTTATAGGAGTAGCTAAATCTGTAGCTAGACTTGCTAGGGCGTCAGCTTCCAGATTCTGAGATCGAGGTACTTGCTCAAGGAGGAATCCCTTGAATGTTACGGCTATCTCGACTGTTGCTCGGTGATAGGGGATGAGGTCGGGATTCCGGACTTCATATATTCCTCTGACTTGATTGACGATCAGCAGAGAATCACCGAAGGCTTCCAGCGATTCGACCCCTAGCTCTTTAGTGACTTGGAGCCCGACATTAGAGCGTTGTATTCTGCCACATTATTAGAACAGGGCTCGCTAGGAGAATATGCTCGGTAGATAACGAGTTTATCAGGAGTGACTAGGACGATCCCTACTCCTGAAACTACGTTTCCTCTGGGGCCAGTCTTGGAGGCGCCATCGAAGAACAGTTGCCATGCATCGCTTTCTATTACGAAATTACACTCTGCGACTTTGTAGGGAATGTCCTCGTATAGTTTGGAGGCTTCCGGGATCGGATGAGCAGCTAGAAAGTCAGCCAATGCTTGGCCTTTGATAGACTTCTGAGGGACGTACACCATGTCATATGGCGTTAATAACATCGCCCAAGTTGCGAGTCAAGAATTAAGAACACTTGGCTTGCTCATCAGTACCCACAGAGGATTGATCCTGGAGATGATGTGAATGGTTTGGCCCGTGACATAGTGTCGCATTTTCTGGATAGCGAACATCAGGGCCAAGCATTCTTTCTCTACGGGGTTGTACCGGTGTTCGGCTTCGACCATCATTCTGCTGAGGTAGTAGATAGCCTGATCGTGGCCCATATCGTTCTTTTGTACGAGAAGAGCTCCCAGGGAATGATCCATTGCTCGGACGTACAGCACGAACGGTCTACCTATGACAGGAGGTACCAGAACTGGTGGACTGGTGAGGTAGCGCTTGATATCCCCGAACGCTTGCTGACAGTCTTCGTGCCATACGAAGGATACACCTTTCTTCATGAGGCACAAAAAGGGTTGGCATCTCCCGGAGAGGTTGGATATGAATCTCTGGATATAAGCCAGACGGCCTTGAAATCCTCGGAGTTTCGTCAGATTGCGGGGCGGTCGCATTTCTAAGATGGCCTTGACTTTATCAGGGTCCACTTGAATGCTTTTGGCGGTGATGACAAATCCCAAAAATTTGCCACTAGATACCCCCAGAAAGGACTTCGTAGGGTTCATTTTGAGTTGATGTTGGTACATCAATTCAAATACGGTCTTCAAGTCTTGGATGTGATTATCCCTGAGGCAGCTTTTGACAGCTATATCGTCCACGTAACACTCCACTGTCTTGCGTAAATGTTTATGGAATATGCTACTTATAGCCCGTTGGTACGTAGCCTCGACATTCTTTAATCCGAAGGGCATGACCGTATAGCAGTATACCCCCAGTCGTGTCCGGATGGCAGTATGCTTCTCGTCTTCAGGATGCATCTTAATCTGATTGTATCCTGAAAATCCGTCCATGAAAGACATACTTTCAAAACCGCATGTATTTTCAATCATGACATCTGTGATGGGAAGAGGGAACTCGTCCTTCGGGCAGGCTGCTTTCAGATCTCGTTAATCGATGCAGATACGTACTTTCCTATTCTTCTTCATGATCGGGACAACATTGGCGACCCAATCGGGATATTGTTCCTCACGGATGAAGCCTCAGGCTATCAACTTCTTGACTTCAGCTTCAATGGCGTCCATCATGTCCGGACGGAATCGGCGTTGGTGCTGCTTCACAGGCTTTGAGTCGGGCAGGATGTTAAGCTTATGAGGGGCTACCTTTGGATCAAGACCCGGCATGTCCTCATAATTCCATGCAAAGACGTCGATATACTCTTTTATAAGCTGGGTAATTTCTTTCCTTCCTTCTTCGAAAAGGTCGTTACTGATAAATATTAGCTTTGGTGAAAGCTCATCCCCTACGTCAATCTGGATAACTTCATCTTTAGTGGGAGGTTCCTTTTGCTCGAAACGGAATTCCCATTGTGTATCCATCTGCTGAGCCCAAGCATCATTGTCGAATGGTTCGGATTCTTGTTCGTCTGATTCGAAGGAATCCTTTGCTACCATATTTGCTGATAATGCTTGCTCGAGAGCGTAAGCTGAGCCGGAGGGCGACGTGCCATTTTGAAAAGAGGAAAAGATATCCTCGTTTGACTTGGAAGTCGTCAGGGAGGTGGCATACCCTAACCCGAAACTGGTTTGTTGATAGTAGGGATTGCCGAGCAGTGGTATTCGTCTGCCTTTCCCGTAGTTGAGACCTGGTTCCATCCTCAAGTTGTAACCCATATTTTGCATGATCTTCAGGGCTTGCGGGCTGTACCTGTGAACTTGCATTTTACCAGAGTCATCATCAAAGGAATCCTCTTGTATAGTCTATTCGTTGCGCATGCGGCCGAAGACTATTGAACGCTGACCGTCGCGGGTTGGTGGAATAATAAAGATAGAATCTTCGTGTGGTCCACCTGTCATGACGACATTAGATGTTGACGTATCTTTCCATAAGATTTCCCCATGTTTGACCGTTAGGGGAACTGAAGTCTGTTTATGACTCTTGTCTTTGCGTTTCCGGACCAGATAATCCCGTAGGTTAGGAGGAGTTATAGAAGAAGAAGATGATGGCTTGTTCCTTCTATTCCCATTGGTGGGCATGCGGACGATGGGAGTCATAGTGTTCCCTGTGCCACCCGTATACAACAGGTTGGCCATCTGGGCGGCGGATAATCCCCGGGGAGGGTGTCTTTCCGCAGCTAGAGCCTTCTTTACGCCTAGGGACTTCGCCTGGCGTAGTTTGGAGCTTCGCTCTGATTGGCGTAAAGCTGAGGATGTCCTTAGGCGGCCATCAGCGTCTCGCACAATTTGGAGGGCGTGCAGATTGTTCCCTTGCTGGCGTAAAGGCCGGGAAGTTGAGCGGTCCGCCGCTTGCTTTCCCTTATGGAGATCACAGGGATCATCTGGTTCTCCGAAGAGGTCAGATGTTATTCTATGCGTGTAGCGTGTATTGTATTTCTGATTTAGCGCTGAGGCTTTATCAGAAGTTTTGTCTATTCCGCAAGGGACGGGAGACTGAATTTCATGCGCAGAGCGCGGAGTATACTTCTGGGTTAGCGCAGAGTGCGGAGTATACTTCTGTCAGAGACAGGTGACTTAATTTTACGCGCAAGGCACGAAGGGAGCAATGCTACAACCTCATTGGTCGGAGAGATCAGAGAGATCGGAGAACCCACAGGAATAGTAGAGGATGTCTTGGGCATCCAGACCTTACGCAGCTTCCTGTTATTTTGGTCACAGAGAGAGTGAGAGCTGCCCCTTGTTTGGAGCATATCTTCGTAGACAGACTGGTCGAACTGGACGACCAGTGTCTTCTTCACGGATCGCACGGATACCGCATCGTGTTAAGCAATAGCTTCCTCATCAGAAGATAAAGACGTCCCCAGCAGAGTCGCCATCTTGTTTTGGGTATGTAATATTAACGAGAAAAGATTTGATGAATACGGGAAAATAAGGTCTTGTACGAAGACCCGCCCCTTCTTTTATTGTTTACAAACAAGATTGTACAAATTCGATCCTACACGAGGATGTCTAAGTACAATTTATTTAATCTGGGTGAATATTGCTATAGGTTTCTGATCTGCAGTCGATCACTTTAGCCCTTGGACCACACGATGTTGAAGAAGTGCCGTAAAAGACAGGTAGCAGCTTCGAGGGTTGCTGAAGAGGGTGGATGCCCGATGCCAAAGTCGTTGATCCCTTCTCTCTGCCTGAGCTCTAGATTCTTCTCTCTCTCTCTCTCTCTCTCTCTTTCTCGACCCTCCAATTTGTCGACCTTGTTTCTCATTGATAGAGGTATCTATTTATAGAGTTTTAGTGACAGTGACCACTCAATCGGTGTAAAAACCGAGTAGTGGAAAGTATATCACCCTTGTACACAACGGTTAAAATAACCAATGCTAGCGTATAGATGATCCTTTGAATGAGCGTGTGACGCGGGTCCAACTAAGGGACAAAATGCGTATAATCGCTACGAAGATCACGGCATAGAAGCCACGTAGGTAGGTATCCATCGTGTAGAAAAGGTTGGCATAGAAGCCAAATGTCTGTCACCATGGCATAGAAGCCAAATAGTTATCAAAACGGCATAGAAACCTAATAGGCGTAGAAGCCGAGTGGTGATAGAGGCCGAGTAGGCGTAGAAGCCGAGTGGTCATAAAGGCCGAGTAGGCGTAGAAGCCGAGTGGTTATAAAGGCCGAGTAGGCGTAGAAGCCGAGTAGACACCGAGGCTGAGTAGGCGTAGAAGCCGAGCAGGCACCGAAGCTGAATGGGCGTAGAAGCCGAGCAAGCACCGAAGCTGAATGGACACAGAGGCTGAGCGAATGTGGACGTTTTAGCCAGAATTATGGCTTTTGGAGATATAATCAAATCCCCAACATCAATCGTGGAGATTTGCCATCATCCGGTGCATTAAATGCATAGGCGTATTTTGAAGGTCTGTCACCCTTCTACGCATCAAGCGCAGAGACGTGCCTCAGGCATCTGTCAGTATTCGGCATATTAATTACAGAGACGTGCCTTGAGGGCCTGCCATCACTCTGTGCATAAAAATACAGAGACGTGCCTTGGGGGCCTGCCATCACTCTGTGCATAAAAATGCAGAGACGTGCCTCGAGTCTCGTACGGAGTAAAGCTTTTGACGTGGCAGGCGGTTTGTCTTCCGCGGAGCGTAAGGAGCTCTCATCTGCTTGTGAAAAACCGGGCAGTACGTTCTTCTGTTTACGTAAAAGCGGTTTACGCAAGGAAAATGGCGGTAAATGAGAGCCTGGGCTGCAGTGCCGCGCCATCATTATAGCCGTCGCCTGGGTAGTCGAGCAGTATCCTTTTGTCAGAAGTCGAGGCGTCAGGTTCATTACAGGATCTGACAAGTTCATTGTAGGGTCTGACAGGTTTATTGCAGGGTCTGACAGGTTCACTTTAGAGAATGCGAAGCGTCCCTCGTACACTTCAAAAGAGGATGAGTTTTACGCCATAATAGTCGATGAAGCAACCCATTTACGCTGAAGCAGCCTGGGCATACTGCCCTACGCGGATGGTCCTTGAGCCTGTATTTCACCGATGCTCGGCAGAGAAGCTCTGTCTGTATGTTTGAAGGCTCTGAAGACCTCTGTTTATGCTGCTTTGCATCAATATACGGCGTAGAGCTATCCAGCATATTTTTCATGCTTCTACACATAGCATATCCTTGAGAGTCTGAATAGTCCTTTCAGACTGCCCGTCTGTTTGGGGGTGGTATGTGGTATTAAACTTGAGCTGAGTGCCCAAGCTAGCCTGCAGACTCCTCCAGAAGTGGGAAGTGAAACGACTATCCCAATCCGAGATGATGCTCACAGAAACCCCATGTATTCTGACAATCTGCTGCACGTACATCTCTGCTAGCCTCTCTGTCGATGTGCCCACCTTGAAGGGTAAGAAGTGGGATGATTTGGTCAACCTATCCACGATGACCCAAATCTAGTCCTTCCCACCTGGAGAACGTGGAAGCCCTGAAATAAAATCCATAGTCACGTGCTCCTACTTCCCCTTTGGGATAGGTAAAGGTTGAAGCAATCCACCTGGCCTCTGCCGATCCGCCTTTACCGGCTGGCACACTAGACACCGGGATACGAAGCGTGCTATCTCGCACTTCATTCGATACCACCATACGTGCTCCATCAAGTCTCGATACATCTTGTTGGCACCGGGATGCATCAAGTACTGAGAGCGGTGTGCCTTATGCATAACCTTCTCGCGCAGCTCTTCGCTCGGCACACACATCCTCGTGCCATGCCGTAAAGACCCATCATCCACAATAGTAAATTCGTCTGACAATCCTGTCCGAACTTGTGCCCTGATACTCCTCAGAACCTCATCATCATACTGTACAGCTCTTATTCTGTCCATCAGCTCAGACTGTATCTGCAATCCCCACATTTGAATCTCAATACTGAGAACTAGCACCTCAATTCCCAAGCTTTCCAGATCAGCCAACAAATGTATATATGTCGTCAAGTATATAGCCATCAGATACATGCTCAAGGCATCGGCAACTACGTTGGCCTTTCCTGGGTGGTACTGCAATAAGATATTGAAGTCCTTCATCAACTCCAATCACCTCCTCTGCCTCATGTTCAGCTCCTTCTATGTGAACACGTACTTTAAGCTCTTGTGGTCTGTGAAGATCTTCATACGCTCTCAGATCAGGTAATATTTCTACAGCTTTAGAGCGAAGATAACCGTTGCCAACTCCAAGTCGTGGGTGGGGTAGTTCTTTTTATGAGGGCGTAATTGCCTGGAAGCATAGGCAATTACCTTCTCGTGTTGCTGAAGAATGCAACCCCAACCCTTCCCTGAAGCATCACTGTAGATAGTGAATCCACCTGTCCCCGCTGGCAACGTCAAAACTGGAGCTGTCGTCAGTCTCTTCTTCATCTCATCAAATGCAGCCTGCCAATCCTCCGTCCAGACAAAATCCACATCTTTCCTGGTCAACCTGGTCATTGGCGCTGTAATCTTGGAGAAGTCTTATACAAACCTCCTGTAGTATCCTGCTAGCCCGAGAAAACTTTTGATCTCAGCTACCGAACTGGGGGTAGCCCACGACTCCACTGCCTCGATCTTCTTCGGGTTAACTGAGATTCCGTCACCCGTCACCACATGCCCAAGAAATTCAACCTTGTCAAGGAAGAATTCACACTTTGAAAGTTTTCCGTATAGCTTCTCCTTCTTGAGAGTCTCTAAGACCAACCTCAGGTGCTCTTCGTGCTCCTCTGGGTCTTGGAATACACAAAAATATCATCGATGAACACCACCACGAACCTGTCAAGGTACTGGTGGAACACCTTGTTCATCAAGTCCATGAATACTGCTGGTTCATTGGTTAAACCAAATGACATTACCACGAACTCAAACTGGCTATATCTGGTCCGAAAGGCTGTCTTTGGCGTGTCTTCTCTCTTCACCTTCACCTGGTGATAGCCTGACCTCAAATCTATCTTTGAAAATACCTTCGCCCTGCTCAACTGATCGAAAAGATCATCTATCCTCGGCAGCGGGTATTTGTTCTTGATAGTGAGGTTGTTCAGAGCTCTATAATCGATGCACATGTGCACCGTGCTGTCCTTCTTCGGTACAAAAAATACCGGAGCTCCCCATGGTGATGAACTGGATTTGATAAAGCCTTTGTACTGTAGCTTCTCAACTTGCTTCTTCAGTTCTGCCAGCTCGTTGTTGTTGATTTTATAGACATATTGTGAAATGGGCTCCGCTCCTGGAACCAAGTCTATAGAGAATTCAACATCTCTGTCTGGCGGCAAGCCTAGCAACTCCTCTGGAAATACATCCAGGAACTTCGCTATCAAAGGATGTGGCAACTCCTTTTCTTCCATCCTGGATCCGTAAAATGTGCTCCTGCTCTGCTCCGCTGCTCCTCTGGCGACCTCGAACTCCGGCTCTTCTGGTGGTCGAAATAACACTCTGCCTCCATAATAATCTATAGTGGCATGGTGCCTACTCAACCAGTCCATTCCGAGTATAATATCGTATCCCGGAAGGGGCATGACGAGCAAGCACACGCTCAACTCTCGGTCTTCCAATAATACTCTCCGATCCTTACAATAATCATGGACTAGGATAATACCTCCGCCAGTCATGATCTTGCAAATCCTATCTAATGGTTATGTCTCTAAATGATGTTGAAGAGCATAATATACATATACGAAACTATGGGAAGCGCCAGAGTGGAATAATGTAAATGCTGGAATGCAACCGAGAAGAAATGAACCTGTAATCTAGTCTCCTGCTGGCTCGACCTCCTCGACTGCCATGGCGTATGCTCGTCCTTGGGGTGCACCTCTCTGCTGCTGGTGCTGAGCAAACCTCTTCTGCTGCAGTAGAAGTAGTCCCCTCTGCTGGCCTCCTGGTATGGTAGGTACCCTGGCTGGTCCCCTCTAGGCGGATGCTCCACCCTGACCTGGACGAGTCTGAATAGTAGGGCAATCCCTCAGCTGATGTGCTGACGATCCGCAGGACAAACATGTGCCCAACCTCTTCCTGTAGATCTCTCTAGTATGTCCTGCCTTCCCGCAGTACGCACACTGGATAGCGGGCTAAGTCTGTCTCTACTGCTGCTACTGGGCCTGTCCTCGGGCTGGTGCCTGGTGCTGCTGATGCTGCTGCTAGAAGTATGGATGCTTGCCCGTTCCCGTACCACTGTTTGCTTCTCCTGAAGTATCGCGTCCCCTCTTGGGCCTGAGGTCCAAGTCATCCTCAGTTATATGGGAATCCATCAATATGCCCTTGAAGGTAACAGTACGACGTCCCAATATGTGAGACTTGATCTCCCTTGCCATCCCTTTTCTGAACTTCCGGGCCTTGTCTCCTGGATCTCGAATCATTGATGGCGCAAAATAGCTCAGGAGGCAAAACTCTGCGGCGTACTCATCAACTGACATGCTCCCTTGGACCAAGTCATGGAACTGACTCTCCAAGGCTCCCAAGACAACATCAGGAAAGAATTTCTCCTTGAAGAGCTCGGCCTCCCAAGTAAGTCCCCCAAAAATAAGCCTCAGCTTAGTGCAAAACCATGTTAGTGCGATATCAAACATCTGACTACCGGCGGCCTCGATCTGAAGAACCTTCGGAAGCTGCGCCAAGCCCATGTTTCTCTCTATGTCCTCTAGCCAATGGTCGGCGTAGAGTATCCCCTCAGTACCTTTGAACTCCCGAGGCATCATCCTCTTGAAGTCCACGATAGTGCCCGGCCTCTAGTAGTGCTGGCCAGGATGCTGGTGCTGTACAACTCTCTCCACAGCCTGGAGAGCCACCTGATGAGCGTTCTCCATGCTCACCCTCATCATATCGGTCTAGGCCTGGTACGCCATTGCATGCACCCTCTGAGCCTCCGCTAATGTCCTCTGGGCATCAACCATGCCCTGGATCAGCACGAACATCTGTGCCCCATAAACGGACATACCTCCGAGAAACAGAGTCAGTGGTGGTGGAAGAGGCTCTGTCACAGCTGTGGGAACCCTCTGAACAGGTAGGGGAGGAGGACCCCCAAAAAGTGCAGACACTCCCACATACACAGGAGATGTAGGAGGCATTACGGATGTCTGTCCAACATGGCGAGAGGTGGCAGACCTCTCTGAAGTTGCTGCTCCAGTCTAAAGGACCTGGTCTTCGGCGGCATCCTGAAGACAAATTGAAAAGAATTAATTAAGGTAATAGACACGATATCATCAAGGAAGGACAGTAAAAATTCTAAAGGAAGTAATCATTAAGAATAGCATTATAAGGATCAGAAATTTCCTAATTATTATTGAGCATATTCTCGGCCTAAATCCTATTTTCTAACGCAGGCTCGTAGCAATACTCTAAGCGAGCACTACTACGATATCACTCTAAATACGAATCTAGATCGGCATGGGCAACCACTAAAAACGTGTCACGACCCGCACCCGGAAATTGGGCATGAGCCGTGGGTACGTCCAACCTACGCCGCAGTATCGGCGATAGAATGCTGTCTAGGTCTCAAACATAACTTATCCTGTCAATGGTCTCAACTCCATAGGGAGGACAATGATAATACATGAATCAACAGTTTAAAATATACTCAATCACAAGACTATTAGAAAGTAATGGCATAATGAGATAAGGATAGAGAGTACTGACAAAAGTCTAGCACAAAATAAATACATCACAAGTCTAGAGTCTAGATGTCCTCAAAAAGTCTCAACAATAATACAACCCAAATCTCAGTTCTAGAACAATGATACATAAATAAGACAGTTTAAATGACTGCAGGTGGAATCCCCTCTAAGATGGGAAATTCCTCTAGAATTTTAGGTACAAAATCCCCCTCTGCTCCTGGGCCATAGTGGGTAGGATAGAAGTCCTCCTAGTCATCTGAAAAATATTATCCAATCAGGATTGGAACGAAGCACAGACACTAAACAACAGTTTCATTTATGTTAACAAAAATTATAAAATAAAGTAAGGAATACAAGATGAATAAATACTGGAAATATAGAATACTAGATAATATAAAATAAGCAATAGAATATCTAGCAATAAGTAAAAATATATAAGTAAATGCTGGAATAAGTGAACTGAAATAAAGAATAAATATCTGGCTATGTGTTTGAAATATCAGTTTATTATGTGATCGGCTTGGGACGAGATCAGGCTTGATATATATGATTGGCTATGATACATGTGAAGTCAGGCTAACCATCTGGTTAGCTATGATGCGAGCAATAGTCAGGCTAATCATATATATCAGGCTAATCATATATATCAGGCTATGATGTGTGGGGTGAGCTATGATGCATGTAAGGTGGGGTATGATCACATAATCTGCTAATATTTCCCCATCCCCAGCTAGCACGATAGATTTCAATCATGACTCCTCATGACAGGTATATAAGGTGCTAACCCGTGTATCCACAGTGTCAGAATCAGGTATACAATACAACTAGAATTAGAGAATTAATCAACAAAATAAAAACTGTCAGAGAATGTACTCGCCTGTTGTCCCGAGGAAGGTGCGAGGATCAATGTCCAAGGCGAGATCACAATGACCTAATTATGGAATATCAATGTCAAAATACTGAAATAAAAGGATAAACATGTTTAACTAATTAAATGCGAGGCTTCTAGGTCATGTCTAAGTCCATACTAGGTTAACTAGGACCATACTAGGTCTAAACCTTTTTACTCTAGGCTTTCATGTTAATACTAAACAATATTTACATAATAGGCTATTAGTATAAATATAACTCCTATATAGATTCTAAGGTATTACTTAAACTATTTAACTCTTACTTAACTAGTACTCAAATTCTAACCTCAACTCATATACACTAAGTATTAACTAGGATACCAAGAATATATTTATGTGATACATTAGAGTATCACACAAAGAGTGATACCCAAGGTACTACTTGCCATGTTGCACACTGGAACCCATGCCCTCAACCATACCTCACCTAGGATACCTACAAGGCTGCTACTAGTACCTCAGTTGCTGCCTACAAGAACTGACCAACTGCACAACATAACACACACATGGTTTAATCTTTAAGACAACCATATGGCTACTGGCAGAAACTACAGGTACCTAACTTGCTCACTGATACACATAGGTTATACTACTGATACACAATGCAGATAGATAAGGTAGCCACAGTTCAGTTTTGGAACTGAAACTGTGTACTGATACTCACTGCTAAGTTACTCCCTCACTGAACTCAGTCAATAGACACAGGAAATCTAACTCATTAGCTAACCTATCTCCCTTACCTACTGACTGGCACAGGCAAACCTGAAGGCCCTGAACTGGAAAAAAGGCAGCAACATATAGACTTAGGAAGCAACAACAGGAAAAATTCCCATCAAAATTAATTCCAGCTTAGTCACACATTTGCAGGAAAACCAACTGAACAAATTACTCAAGGTAGCAAAACATCCATCATGATCACTACATTTAGATACAACTGAATAGGATACTCAAGGTAGCCAAAATAAGAGCAGCTATCCCAACTCTAACTGCCTACTGATAGCTTAAAACCAAAGTGGATTTAAACTCATCATAGCCCCCAACTGAACTCTAAGGCATACACACACACGATCCTTCACTACTACTGATACTCTAACACTCGAGTTAGGCACTGGTACACATCTCTATGCTTACTGAACTAAACTCAGTGCATAAGCACACACACACACACACACACACACACACATACACACACACACACCTACTGCTCAGTTCACCCAAAATACTGAGATATCGGATACACTATGAACTCAAATCACTGATGCACAAACCCTCCACCACTGTCTACTGATACATAACCCATTGCTCACTCAAAATACTCTCAGCTCAGCAGGATACCCAATACTAAAACCCCCAATCCATAATGCACATTAACCTTAGACACTGAACCCGACTCTGCACAGTGAACTTCCCCACAGTGCCAAAATCATAAGTCTATCACCTCCACATACACTGATACATAGAACCTTACCTCTCATAACTCTTTATCACTGACACAATGAACGAAGTTCTCATAACCTTACTGAACTCAGTCAAAGAACACACTAACACATCCATCATCTCATTGATACATAACATGGCCCTCTTATCCCCAATCACAATACACCTCAACCCTTAATACTATACACTCAAAGAATCAAACTACCACACACTCACAGCTAAACCCGACTGTACAGTTCAACCTTCCACCTACACGACAATGTCCATGGTGCACAACTCACTCAATAACAAATACACAAAACCCGACTGTACAGTAAATTTCCCCCATCGATATACACACAATAGCACATATACGTCGGTATATATCTACACATACATATATACATATCAAGGTTCATGAGAAACTAGGTTAAAATAAGGTATTTCCCTCTAGGGAGCATTTCATCAAACATATAAAGTGCAAAAATGGATTCCATACTAAGAACTCCTGAATACCCAAATCTAAGCCCTAAAATAGAGATCAAACCTATATGTATGAGATGTAATCAGGTGTAAATGAATATCCCCATGATTAGGGTTCACGAAATTGGGAAAAATCCCTCGTTGGAACACCAAAACACTAGAATCACCTAGGGCTTCATGGTAAAACCCAAAGAACCAATCCTAAATCAAATGGTGGGCTCATAAAGGCCAAACAATAATTAAAAACAGAATTAAATGGGGTTTCAATTCGGATTCTCACCTATTGGGAGATGGTTTTCCAATGTAGCTCTTCTTTCTTCAAGCCTCCTTAGTCCAAGCTACTAGATCTCTCTTGATGGAGGAGGTAATGGGTTTCTAGGGCTTATAAATTATGAAATTTTTGGGGAAGGAAGGGTTTTCTAAGTGGAGGCTAGGTTTAGGATTTTTTTCATAAATGAAGAAGCTTGAGGGAGGCTTCCCCTCATTATATAGGACTAGGGTTAGGGTTTCTAATCCCAAGTTCCTAATTAGCCTTTCATAATGGTCATAAAGAACTTAAATTAATAAGGGTTTAGTCATTCATCTAGGGTTTAACTAAAAACTAAAATACTGATTAGGGTTTGGTCTCAAGGGTTAAACCTAATGGGTTTTTAGGTCAAACCCATTAACCTATGCATTAAGAACATCCTACCATTTAATAAACTTATCATACATATTTATTTACACAATAAATTAAACATGAAAATTATAATAATACCCTAATCTAGAAATGTGGTAGTGACAAAAATGTGCGCATCCGAGAATGACTCGGATGCAGTCGACGAATGCGTCGATGTGTAGTGTATTGACTTAGCCACTAGTAGACTCACCTACCATTGTGAGAATATTCTGATTTTTTCCTACACCCTGACACTTTTACACTCATCACGATAAAAAACTTATATTGGAATGCGGGTTTGCGTACCCGACTAGCTATCGGTGCGTGTGACATGCATCACATTTTAGAACATAATCAGGGTTATCTAATTAATTGAGGCTTGGCATGTAGTTACATAGTATGTGTCACGCCCCAATCTTTCGCAGGCTAATCGGCCATCCCCGCTAGGCGGGAATCACCCTCGCCAGCGCTCCCGCGGGACGATCGCTTCCACCCATCCGGGCGTGATGCCGCACGAGCGTGATCCACGCCTGTGCAGGGCCGTGGTTCATTGGCTGGCGGTAAGAGTTCTAAGCCACAGAGTCGCACAGATTGTCTGAGTACAAAAGAGTCATGAACGCATAGGCGATCGGTAACAAGTTCTCTGAGTTGACAATATAGCGGAAGCATTAAAACACAAGTTGAAGTAAAGCAAGCTCTTTATTGATATAAACATGTGTTACAGGCGACGTATAGTCGAGATTATAATTCACTCAAGCCTCTCTCTCTGAAACAGTAAAAGCATGCCAAGTGGCTACAATTGTGGAATAATTTGTACAGGCGATGTTCAGGCGAGTTCTAACATTATATCTTGTATATGTGCTTCTGTTCCGGATGCACCGTTGCTTCAGAGTGATCTTCACACCTTAGCACGCACAAAGGAGGCATCCGGACCGAACGAGGTTCTCCCGTACCCTGCATACAAACTGGTAGATTATCAGTACATTGAATGCACTGGTGGGGAAGCTACTCGCCCGCTCGACAAATCTAAACACGTAATACAGGTTCCGTGCACCAACTATTAAGTTGTCTTTCTAGTTGCCTTAGGATCAGTTTTATGCAAATATTGAATAGCCTAGTTCGTGTGGCAGTGCGCCGTACGACATGAGAGGAAACACGGTAAGACTTACCAACTTACCCTTTCTCCTTCCCTGTCCAAGGCAAACATTATAAATTCAAGCACGGGCAAGTATAAACGTTCAGGGGCATTCATAATGAAAACCACGGCAATAGCATATGCAATATGAGAGTCGTTAAGTTCAGATCGTTCAGGTGTTTAGTTGTTCATTAATGCGATGCAGTGACTCGCACGCGGATAGCCGCTAAGCGAGGATGACTTATCTATATGAACGTTTGTCGCTGGCATAGCCATAAAGGAACGTTTATAGTCTTGAACAAGGATGGTATGAGACGAAGCACGTGAGGCGCTACACGCCATCCTGTCCGCACGTGAGACTATCGTGCAGCTCCATCCGGATTGAAACGGTCCCAGTGTCCCGGTGACCACTCGTAGAACCAAATGACCTTGTTTCCAAGTTGTCTGCGACATGCAGGTCAGGGTCAGTTTCAGTCCACAACTTGATATGATAATCCATGATTCGTGATCTGAACGAGCGTTTTCTCCAAGAGCTGAGATTCATTCGTTACATGACGTGATTCTTGTTCAGATATAAACTTGATGTGATTATCATTCAGTTGTCACGTTAAAGGATTCACGTTCAGTATTCATTACCCTGATGCGTGCCCCTGGTTCGGGGATTGCCTTGGCGACCCAACGGTCCCGGATACATGCAGGTTCATTCAGGCACGGATGGACTACGTAGTATTCTCCTGGGGTTTGGACGAAAATATGGCAACATACAAGCAGACAAGCATGTATTTCTAAGGAACATAAGCAGACACGTTTGCTCGGACCCGAAGGTAAGCCGAGAGATGAAACCGTTAGGGACTTAGCATGCGAGGGTCTGAATATAAGCAGTATTTCAATTCCATGTTCTAGCATGAGAAATACAAATTAGGATTATTTCCTTAGCTAGGTGCGTTGGATTTATTAGCATGCAGGGGGTGAATCACCAAGCGACTAGCATGAATATTCCATATTTTATGTGTGCTGGCTAAGCAAAGACAAGTTTACCATAGCCACCCACCTTAATGATGATTCACCTCGGTAGAGCGATACGTCAAGCGAGCCTCTGAAAGCCTAAGCCGAATTCCTGTAGGGACAAGTCTGGATATTCGTTGCTTTTTGTTTGAGGCAAAGCGGGTCGGGACAGCTGTACTATTGCCGTTTGAGATGGCAGTCCGCTTGAGCGAAACGGGGTATTACATCCTACCTAACTCAGAAAAAGTCTTGTCCTCGAGACTTACTAAGGACAAGAAGTAATCTAGGGTTGAGGCAATCCTAGACAAGTCATTGTACTTGTTCATTTGGATATTTACTTGCACAAGCATGGAAATCAGCATATCGCTTAGACTGGATCGTGCGCACTTTCGAAGTGCACTTCTAGCGTGAACACATCAACCAGCTTAGTGATAGCGAAGTCTTAGCACTAGAGTTTCACCTTTTCTTAAGTCTTGGATGGTGCACTAGTTCAAGGCATCCCTCGAATAGATACATTAAACTTAGAGTTAGTGAAATCGGACAAGCTACTAGCGATACTCTCAAGGGTTCGCACAGGTTGGCATAAAGGCCACTCGCAGCACAATATCATACAAGTAATCATATCATATCAATCAAAACGCATTTTAAAAGTATTTAAACTTATTATTGGAATATTCCATCGAGGCATTGAGAGAGCGCGTACATATAACCCACGAACGAGCTTTCGAAACAGAGATATCGAATTGAAGTCCAAAGGCATAGAAGTCAGGCTCTGATACCATTATGTCACACCTCGATCTCCCGCAGGCTAATCGGCCATCCCCGCTAGGCGGGAATCACCCTCGCCAGCGCTCCCGCGGGACGATCGCTTCGACCCATCAGGGCATGGTGCCGTACGAGCGTGATCCACGTCCGTGCAAGGCCATGGTTTATTGGCTGGCGGTAAGAGTTCTAAGCCACAGAGTCGTATAGATTATCCGAGTGCAGAAGAGTCATGAACGCATAGGCGATCGGTAACAAGTTCACTGAGTTGACAATATAGCAAAATCGTTGAAACACAAGTTGAAGTAGAGCAAGCTCTTTATTGATATAAACATGTGTTACAGGCGGCGTATAGCCGAGATTATAATTCGCTCAAGCCTCTCTCTCTCTGAAACAGTAAAAGCGTGCCAAGTGGCTACAATTGTGGAAGATTTGTACAGGCGATGTTCAGGCAAGTTCCAACATTATGTCCTGTATATGTGCTTATGTTTCGGATGCACCGTTGCTTCGGAGTGATCTTCATACCTTAGCACGCATGAAGGAGGCATCTGCACCGAACGAGGTTCTCCTGCACCCTGCATACAAACTGGTGGATTATCAGTACATTGAATGAACTGGTGGGGAAGCTACTCGCCCGCTCGACAAATCCAAACACGTAATACTGGTTTCGTGCACCAACTATTAAGTTGTCTTTCTAGTTGCCTTAGGATCAGTTTCATGCAAATATTGAATAGCCTAGTTCGTGTGGCAGTGCGCCGTGCGACATGAGAGGAAACACTGCGAGACTTACCAACTTGCCCTTTCTCCTTCCCTGTCCAAGGCAAATATTATAAATTCAAGCACGGGCAAGTATAAACGTTCAGGGGCATTCATAATGAAAACCAAGGCAATAGCATATGCAATATGAGAGTCGTTAAGTTCAGATCGTTCAGGTATTCAGTTGTTCATTGATGCGATGTAGTGACTCGCACGCGGATAGCCGCTAAGCGATGATGACTTATCTATATGAACGTTTGTTGCTGGCATAGCCATAAAGGACCGTTTATAATCTTGAACAAGGATGGTATACAACGAAGCATGTGAGACACTACACGCCATCCTGTCCGCACGTGAGACTATCGTACAGCTCCATCCGGATCAGAACGGTCCCAGTGCCCCGGTGATCGCCCGTGGAACCGAATGACCTTGTTTCCAAGTTGTCCGTGACATGCAGGTAAGGGTCTGTTTCAGTCCACAACTTGATATGATAATCCATGATTCGTGATCTGAACGAGCGTTTGCTCAAAGAGCTGAGATTCGTTCGTTACATGACGTAATTCTCGTTCAGATATAAACTTGATGGGATTATCATTCAGTTGTCACGTTAAACGATTCACGTTCAGTATTCATTACCCTGATGCGTGCCCCTAGTTCGGGGATTGCCTTGGCGACCCAACGGTCCCGGATACTTGTAGGTTCTTTCAGGCACGGAACGGCTACGTAGTAGTCTCCCGGGGTTTGGATGAAAACATGGCAACATACAAGTAGACAAGCATGCATTTCTAAGTAACTTAAGCAGACACGTTTGCTCGGACCCGAAGGTAAGCCGAGAGATGAAACTGTTAGGGACTTAGCATGCGAGGGTCTGAATATAAGCAGTATTTCAATTCCATATTCTAGCATGAGCAATACAAGTTGTGATTATTCCCTTAGCTAGGTGCGTTGGATTTATTAGCATGCAGGGGGTGAATCACCTAGCGACTAGCATGAACATTCCAGATTTTATGTGTGCTGGCTAAGCAAAGACAAGTTCACCGTAGCCACCCACCTTAGCGATGATTCGCCTCAGTAGAGCGATACGTCAAGAGAGCCTCTGAAAGCCTAAGCCGGATTCCTGTAGGGACAAGTCTGGATATCCTTTGCTTTTTGTTTGAGGCAAAGCGGGTCGGGACAGCTGCACTATTACCGTTTAAGACGGCAGTCCGCTTGAGCGGAACGGGGTGTTACAGTATGCACGTCGTGTATTCGACTTGTATATCTGTATTGGGCGGGAGGATAACTGGTAGGCGTATGGGATACACACATTGGAATTCGTAGTATCCAGAGGAGCTACGAATCCAATAACTTCTTTTATTCAGATACCGTTTTCTTCGGAGTGATACAGACGTATATATTTGCAGATACCTCATTCTTCGGAATGATGGACGTTACATGTACAGATACCATACTTTTCGGAGTATGGATGTTATGCCTATACCTACCCATACGTACTAAGGTTGTTCTCACATTGCATTCACTTAGATGGTTAGCACACCCTTTTATTTTATTTAATATTTATATTGGCATACATTTTTGTATCTTGTTACATCCCTCTGAGGACCTGGTTCCTTCCAGATTTGGACGAGGCTTACTACCCTGCCATCTACGGGCCCGGGCAGGAGACGAGGTACGCGTCCGAGGTGGAGCTTGAGGTGCTACCATCAGAGTTTCGTTGATCACTGGTAGGCCTTCCGCCTAGGGCTGGAGCATCCTTATCTAGTTAGCTGATGCTCTAGTCGTATTCTCTTATCTGTATTTCAGTACTCTTATTTCATTATTGTAGTAGGTTTATTCCCATCAGACGTATCTGGATTGTACTATGATATTTCAGACTCCGTACTTATTTTTTCAGTATTTATTCCAGTACTCTTTATTTATATTTATGGATGAGATTAAACATTACCTGATGTTTGTTAGTATATTAGACTTGTTAGTATTTTAGGACAGTGTAGTACGCTTCGTCGGGTCTATTAAATTGGGTAATCCCATGGAGTCGTATTAGCTGGTCATTGCCACATGGCCTGGTCCCGTGTATTTTAGGACTAGGGCGTAACAACTTTCCAATAGGATTGCACCTTAAAATAATTGGTCCAACAACTATTTTAGGGAAAAAAGGAGAAGGGTGGCATACTAGTAATTAATTAAAAGATCTAGATATTTATAAAAACTTTTAGAAGCTCTCTGACTAGCTTTTAATTACCTCAACTAACCATAACTAATTTCTAACAACAAAAGATCTTGAAAGTTCTAATCTCATCTATAAATTGGGTTCATTTTCTATTAAATCTTAATCCATCAAAGTCTAGTCACTGTAGCTAGAAGCGCAAGCTAAAAACCAACATAGAGCAAACATCTCTTCACTTCAGAGATTTTCCCGCCTACGGTTCAAGAACCGTAACGGTCGAGCTCGAGAGCGAGATAGCCATGGTGATCGAGCTCGTCAATGGCGAAGCTTCGTCGGAGAACATCATCCCTCCACTGACGACCGATCATTCCCGTCGGCCATCCTTGGATGTGATCAACGAATCTAGTCATCTTCTTCGATGAACTCTGAGCCTTTTCTCTATCAGCCATGGCGATCGGTGCTCCGGTGTCGTCGCATCTACGACCGGCCACTGGCCGACTCTGGGACATCCTCAGCCATTCCAGTCGATCGTAGATCGGCGGCTCTCCATAGTCTAGTAAACTCACCATCGTGCTGATCTTAGCGTTGCACACTCCGACCAGATGGTGGATTCTTCTCCGATGAAGAGCATCACGTCGATCGTTGTGAGCAATTTCCTTCTCCGATCAGTTCAGTATCTAAAGTTCTTCTCTTTCTTCTCGATTACTTTATATCAGGAAAAATAACTCTATTTTTATTGATCAGTTCTTATCGATAGTTAGTTCATGAAGGATTGGTTGAACTCGGGGTCAATCAACAAAATTGACAAGTTGATCGGTAATATCCTCGTGTTCCTCGTTCTTCTTCGATTGGAATTTTGATCTATTTCATAAATTTTGATCCTAGTTGATCATTTATGGTTCTTGATTTCTGTCAAACTTGACAAAGACGGATTCGAGCTCAAAATTATTGAATCTTTGATTGCTTTATTTTTGTTTCTTGATCAATACAATTCAAATTCAAATATACTAATCGATTTCTTCTTCATGCACAATAGGTATTCAATCAAATAACTCTAAAGAAGTCAAGAATTCTTGAGTATCAGGTGAACATCTAGAATTAGTTTCATAAAGATGAATTCAAATATGATGTTTGTTAGTAATTACTCGATCCTATTTTGTCCGGATCAAATCGATTATTCTTGGTTCAATCACTAGATCCTCTGGTTGATTTGATTCATTGTTCAGCATATTTCGAACGGATAGGTATTGATTATTCGTGTCTGCACTGGACACAATTATATATGAGTCAGGTAACATTTTTGAAGCTTGTTTCTTTCTGAAATTGGTGTTAGCACTGAATCTGATTTCGATTTTCAAGCTCTGAGTACTCTGTGTAAACAAATTGACATGAAGTTTCGTTTCCTTATTTGAATCATGAGATCGTGTCTCGGTCTAAGAGACTTAATGTGTCAAAATTGACATTGGAAGGATGGGGTCCAGTTCTCTATGTTGAATTTGAAACATAACACAGAGGCAGGACTCTGATTCACAATAACGTGAATCTGAGTTCTGTGATACTCAATGAATGAGGGTTGCTGGTCGGCTAATTAGAATTAGGAAATTATTTTAGAAGTTTCTTGTAGGTCAAGCCCAGAGGTAAAATATGTTAGAATGCATCTCGTTTCCGATTGAGCGCTCAAAAGGAGGGTGGCAATAGAGTTGGTAATTTAATCCCACATCGGATAGGAGGTGGGATCATGAGGTGTAGATAATTGGGATTGGTTCAGGCTTTATATGGGAATTCCCTTTTAAGGCATATGGGCCCAGTCTAATATCGTATCTCATGGGCCAACTCTGGTTTGGGTCACACCGCATTCCCAACAAGTGGTATCAGAGCCCAAGGTTACGGGGGTAGATTAGGAGCATCAACTACACTAATTAGCTTTAAATATGGATCTGACTAGTGCAAGGTAGAGCAAGACGTTGTGGTTGGCACACAATGGTGGTGTGGATGAACGTGTCAGGTTTAGTTCTGCGGTCGAACGGATCGAGATGATAATATATTTGATCTCCTTGGTACTCGATTAGCGGGAATGGACAAAGGTGGCCGAAGTGTGCTAAGGTTGTTCTACTAGCGGAAACGAGCAAAGGTAGCCTAAGTGTGCTAAGGGTGTGTAACACCCCGTTCCGCTCAAGCGGACTGCCATTTCAAACGGCAATAGTGCAACTGTCCCGATCCGCCTTGCCTCAATGAGAAGAAAAAGATATCCAGACTTGTCCCTACAGAAATCCGGCTTAGGCTTTCAGAGGCTCGCTTGACGTATCGCTCTACCGAGGCGAATCATCGCTAAGGTGGGTGGCTATGGTGAACTTGTCTTTTCTTAGCCAGCACACATAAAATCTGGAATGTTTATGCTAGTCGCTAGGTGATTCACCCCCTGCATGCTAATAAGAATCCAACGTACCTAGCTAAGGGAATAATCCCAACTTGTATTGTTTATGCTAGAACATGGAAATTGAAATACTGCTTATGTTCAGACCCTCGCATGCTAAGTCCCTAACGGTTTCATCTCTCGGCTTACCTTCGGGTCCGAGCAAACGTGTTTGCTTATGTTCCTTAGAAATGCATGCTTGTCTGCATATGAATGTCTAACGAAATATTTTGTGCAATGTATAAGCTCAATCCTGAATGCATAAATTGAACGTAGATGCAATATAAATGAATCATGCAAAAGTGCTTGTCTTGTACTCACGTAGCCTCCGGGCGATAATTACGTAGCCTCATATGATTATCACGTAGCCTCCGGGCGATATTCACGTAGCCTTCGGGCGATAATCACGTAGCCTCCGGGCGGATATTCACGTAGCATCCGGGCGGATCACGTAACCTTCGGGCGAATGAATATTATTATTCGATCACGGACAACTTGTGCACAAGGTATAGTTCCTGCGGGCGGCTGCTGGGGCACTGGCACCGTTCCGTCTCCGGACGGAACTCACGTTTAGTCTCACGTACTTGGACGGGATGGTATGGGGCGCCTCTAGTATTTGCACGTAGCAAACCATCTTCGTCACAGACTATTGTCCATTTTGGCAATCAAGCCAGTGATCATCATGTATATTTGAACCTGTTGCATACTAACTTGTGTCTCCGTGGCAGGGAAAGCATGGTTAGTTGTGCAGGTGATTCGGATAGTAAAGTAAAAGACACCAAACGGTGACAAGTATATTTCAAGTAAATCATTGTATGCGACACACCTGATACTCCTGTAAATCGTATGCTTGTAACGTGATCTTGCCCCCAACATCGTGTTTGCATATGCTATGCCTCTTGAATGTTATACTTGCCCGTGCTTGAATTAATAATGTTTGCCTTGGACAGGGAAGGACAAATGGTAAGTTGGTAAGTCTCGCCGTGTTTCCTCTCATGCTGCACGGCGCACTGCCCGACACGTTAGGCTATTCAATATTTGTATAAAACTGATCCTAAGGCAACTAGAAAGACAACTTAATAGTTGGAGTACGGAACTTATATTACGTGTTTGGATTTGTCGAGCGGGCGAGTAGCTTCTCCACCAGTGCATTCAATGTACTGATAATCCACCAGTTTGTATGCAGGGTACGGGAGAACCTCGTTCGGTGCGGATGCCTCCTTCGTACGTGCTAAGGCCAGGAGTTCCCTCTGAAGCCTTAGAACGGTGCGTCCGGAACAAAAGCACATATATAAGACATAATATTAGAACATAGCCCGAACATCGCCTGTACAATCATTCCACAGTTGTAGCCACTTGGCACGCTCTTACTGTTTCAGAGAGAGAGGCTTGAGCGACTTGTAATCTCGGCTATACGCCGCCCGTAACACCTCTTTATATCAATAAAGAGCTTGCCTTACTTCAACTTGTGTTTCAATGCTTCCGCTATATTGTCAACTCAGTGAACCTGTTACCGATCGCCTATGCGTTCATGACTCCACTGCACTCGGATAATTTGTGTGACTCTGTGGCTTAGAACTCTTACTGCCAGCCAATGAATCATGGCCTTGTACGGGCGCGGTCCACGCTCGTGCGACATCATGCTCGGATGGGTCAAGCGATCGTTCCGCGGGAGCGCTGGCGAGGGTGATTCCCGCCTAGCTGGAACGGCCGATTTGCCTGCGGGAGATCGGGGCGTGACATAGTGGTATCAGAACCTGGCTTCTACGCCTTTGGAATTTATTTCGAATATCTCTGTTTCGAAAGCTCGTTCGTGGGTTATGTGCACGCTCTTTTTCAATGCCTCGATGGGATATTCCAACAATAAATCTAAATACTTTCAAAATGTGTTTTGAATGATATGCTTGCTTGTGTATGCTATTATGCTACGAGTGGCCTATGTGCCAACCTGTGCGAACCCTTGAGAGTATCGCTAGTAACTTGTCCGATTTTCACTAACTCTAAGTTTGGTTGAATGCATCTATTCGAGGGACGCCTTGAACTAGTGCACCATCCAAGACTTCAGAAAAGGTAAAACTCGAGTGCTAAGACTTCGCCATCACTAAGCTGGTTGACGTGTTCACACTAGAAGTGCACTTCGAAAGTGCGCATGATCCAGTATAAGCGATATGCTGATTTCGATGCTTGTGCAAGTGAATAACAAAATGAACAAGTACAATGACTTGTCTAGGATTGCCTCAACCATAGAATACTGCTTGTCCTCAGTAAGTCTCGAGGACGAGACTTTTTCTGAGTTGGGTAGGATGTAACACCCCGTTCCGCTCAAGCGGACTGCCATTTCAAACGGCAATAGTGCAACTGTCCCGACCCGCCTTGCCTCAACGAGAAGCAAAAGATATCCAGACTTGTCCCTACAGGAATCCGGCTTAGGCTTTCAGAGGCTCGCTTGACGTATCGCTCTACCGAGGCGAATCATCGCTAAGGTGGGTGGCTACGGTGAACTTGTCTTTGCTTAGCCAGCACACATAAAATCTGGAATGTTTATGCTAGTCGCTAGGTGATTCACCCCCTGCATGCTAATAAGAATCCAACGCACCTAGCTAAGGAAATAATCCCAACTTGTATTGTTTATGCTAGAACATGGAAATTGAAATACTGCTTATGTTCAGACCCTCGCATGCTAAGTCCCTAACGGTTTTATCTCTCGGCTTACCTTCGGGTCCGAGCAAACGTGTTTGCTTATGTTCCTTAGAAACGCATGCTTGTCTGCTTATGAATATCTAACAAAATATATTGTGCAATGTATAAGCTCAATCATGAATGCATGAATTGAACGTAGATGCAATATAAATGAATCATGCAAAACTGCTTATCTTGTACTCACGTAGCCTCCAGGCGATAATCACGTAGCCTCCGGGCGATATTCACGTAGCCTCCGGGCGATATTCACGTAGCCTCCGGCCGATAATCACGTAGCCTCTGGGCGATATTCACGTAGCCTCCGGCCGATAATCACGTAGCCTCCGGGCGGATATTCACGTAGCCTCCGGGCGGATCACTTAACCTTCAGGCGAATGAATGTTATTATTCGATCACAGACAACTTGTGCACAAGGTATAGTTCCTGCGGGCGACTGCTGGGGCACTGGCACCATTTCGGCTCCGGACGGAACTCACATTTAGTCTCACGTACTTGGACGGGATGGTATGTGGCGCCTCTCGTATTTGCATGTAGCAAACCATCTTTGTCACAGACTATTGTCCATTTTGGCAATCAAGCCAGTGATCATCATGTATATTTGAACCTGTTGCATACTAACTTGTGTCTCCGTGGCAGGGAAGGCATAGTAAATTGTGTAGGTGATTCAGATAGTAAGGTAAAAGACACCAAACGGTATCAAGTATATTTCAAGTAAATCATTGTATGCGACACACCTGATACTCCTGTAAATCGTATGCTTGTAACGTGATCTTGCACCCAATATCGTGTTTGCATATACTATACCTCTTGAATGTTATACTTGCCCGTGCTTGAATTAATAATGTTTGCCTTGGACAGGAAATGACAAATGGTAAGTTGGTAAGTCTCGCCGTATTTCCTCTCATGTTGCATAGCGCACTGCCCGACACGTTAGGCTATTCTATATTTGCATGAAACTGATCCTAAGGCAACTAGAAAGACAACTTAATAGTTGGTGCACGGAACTTATATTACGTGTTTGGATTTGCCGAGCGGGCGAGTAGCTTCCCCACCAGTGCATTCAATGTACTGATAATCCACCAGTTTGTATGCAGGGTGCGGGAGAACCTCGTTCGGTGCGGATGCCTCCTTCGTACGTGCTAAGGCCAGGAGTTCCCTCTGAAGCCTTGCAACTGTGCATCCGGAACAAAAGCACATATACAAGACATAATGTTGGAACATAGCCCAAACATCGCCTGTACAATCATTCCACAGTTGTAGCCACTTGGCACGCTCTTACTATTTCAGAGAGAGAGGCTTGAGCGACTTGTAATCTTGGCTATACGCCGCCTGTAACACCTCTTTATATCAATAAAGAGCTTGCCTTACTTCAACTTGTGTTTCAATGCTTCCGCTATATTGTCAACTCAGGGAACCTGTTACCGATCGCCTATGCATTCATGACTCCACTGCACTCGGACAATCTGTGCGACTCTGTGGATTAGAACTCTTACCGCCAGCCAATGAATCATGGCCTAGCACGGGCGCGGTTCACGCTCGTGCGGCATCACGCCCGAATGGGTCAAGCGATCGTTCCGCGGTAGCGCTGGCGAGTGTGATTCCCGCCTAACGGGAACGGCCAATTTGCCTGCGGGAGATCAGGGCATGATAGGGTGCTCGGCTAGCGAGAATGAGCAAAAGGTAGCTGGGATGTGCTAAGGTTGTTCGGCTAGCAAAAACTAGCTAAGGTGAAGATTGTTGGATTGTATCTCGTTTTCGATTGAGTGCTCAAAAGGAGGGTGACAATGGAGTTAGTATTTTAGTCCCACATTGGCTATGTGGTGGGATCTTGAGGTGTAGGTAATTAGGATTGGTTCAGACTTTACATAGGAATTCCCTTTTAAGGCATATGGGCCAAGTCTAATATCGTATCTCATGGGCTAACTCTGGTTCGGGTCACACCGCGTTCCCAACAAAATAAAAAATTAATTCCAATAAAGTATGGACTGGGCCCAGCACGGTTCAAACTTCAAATAAAAATAGTTGATAAGTAAAATTGTTTAAGATTAATAAGTATATATGAGTTAGAGAGGTTATTAAAAATCAAGAACTAGTTAGTTAGATTAATCAAGAAATCAATTAGTTAAAGTTAGATATAAACTTGATTAGTTAGCTAGTTTTGGTTAATTAAAAAATAGTTAGAAATTACTTAGGAATAAAGAAGTCTAGAAGTATCCAAGTAAATTATTAAGAGTTTTAGCCTTGAACCTATTCTAACACTTATATACCTTGCCTTCTAGGTGGACTTAGCACCATCTTCATCATTGGATTAAGGCAAGTACATACCCTCTCTCTACTTTAAAATATTGCATTAATATATTATTGCACTTTTTATCATGTGTCATTGATTGTGTCTTGATCGATTGAGTTATTTCGGGAGGGAGGATACTGTACATCATGTAGTTCATCTAGCCTGGACAACTATTAACTGCTACCACATCATTGATGTGCCTTATGTCCAACCATTGATTGACTGCTAGCACATTGTGTGCCTTATCCCTACTAAGCCCCAACATGTTGGTCTAGTGTCCGATTATGTTTGCTACACATAGATAGTGCATGTAGTCAAGTATTTTATTTTAATTGTTCTTTTTCAGATTATTATTTATTATTGCATTATATTGTTTAGTAGTTTGGGATGTATGTTTCTTTGTTCCAAATCTGATGGGATGTTGACATATTAGGCATGGAGATTTGTTCCTGGCACGAAAAAGGAGCCTACAAGACTTGGACTTGATTCTTTCAGATGTACGGATGTAATAGTTTTTGATTTTATAGTTATTTATAGAATTTGTCTCCGGAGTAGGGATGAGCATTTGGTTAATTCGGTTCCAACCGAACCGAATAACCGAAAAATGAATTGGACCGAAACCGAATAAGCAAAATCGAAATCAAATCGAAATGGCCCATAACCGAACCAAACTGAACCGAATTGAATCGGTTCGGTTATTCAATTTTTTGGTTTATTTGCACTTTTTTTTGTTATATATATATATATATATATATATATATATATATATATATATATATTAAATTTTTTTATTCGATTTTCGGTTTTGGATAGAAACCGAAACCCAAAACCGAAACTGAATAAGAAAATTTAGTATTTTTAAAATCGAAACTGAACAGAATTTTTTTAAACCGAACTGAATCTCTTATTTGGTTCTGTTCGATTTGGTTCAATTTTTGGTCCAAGATCGAATAATGCTCACCCTACTCTGGAGGGTTGATATGTATGATGTACTAAAAAGTACTCATACAGGACCGCGTGCTCGTGTGTGTGGATGTGTGTCTAGTTTATTATTCTTGCTTTATCTTCCATAGTTGCTGTGATTGAGGATGGTCGATCTAAGATGAGTATTAAAGATTATTGAGGTTTAGAACAGCTAACTACCGTCGATACTGTGATATAGATTGGGCGTTCACAACCCGTACCCGATCTTACGGTAGTGGGACATGATACATTTGTAGTGGTGACCCATTTAGGTCCAACCAAATAGTACTTGCGATTTAAAGTACTATTGGGAACCTGTTAGGCTAGAAAATTTATCACATCATAGGTCGATTATATGTCTTTATCATTTATTGAAATTGCTGCATCTTCTAGAGTCCTATGCAGAACTAAGAGATGTGAGGTCGTGGTTACAATCCTACAGCTCTTGATAGATTATCTCCTTCCCTATCTCTACTAGCTTCTAAATTCTTTAGGGTCTAAAATCTAGTTAATATTCACTATTTGGTAATTAAAGAATAAAAGATTTAAAATTCTTTAATAACCCATAAAACCTCCAATTATATAATTCGACCCAATAAAAGCTTATGAACCTATAATTCGACCCAATAAAAACTTATGGTTCAAGTCAAGTATTATCAATAACCAAAATACCAAACCTTCCTATATATAGACTATTTCAAATTTCTTTATTTGTTTTACTCAAAATATTATTAAATTTTCTCTTTGAAAAGTCCAATTTGATTCTTCCTTAATAACTAATCTCAAGTCCAAGGTATTTGTAGAATAATCACAAATCCATAGACTAGTTATTCTATCTAAAATTTTCTAAATTTGGCTCAGCCAAAAATTAACTTTACTAAGAGTCCACATTCTCTATTCAGTCAAAAAGTATTATCCATGCCTATATATATAATAATTAAGATATAATCTTTAAATGTTTAAGGTCCAATATAATTTATTAGAACTCCTTGATTTAAGGCCCATAATTTCTAGGTATTTCATTATCCCTAAATAGGCTTTATATAAGTTGTATAGTATACTAATAATTTTATTCAGGTCCCGAATTTCTGAATAGACCTTCTTCTTTTTATTGGACAACAAACCAAATTCATCAAAGGTCCTAAACTAAGGAGATCTTTGCTTAACTTTGGCATTTTTTGTGAATTCTCCTTAAAAAGTATTGCTTTTAAAAAAGGACTCAGCCTAACCACTTATCTAACCTTTCCTTGTCCCCCCAAAATTGTTCTTAGAATAGTTTCAGTTCAGACCAATATAAAATCTGATTAACTTAAGCCAATAATATTATTTTTTTCAGCCTAAGATCCTATTAGATCAATAAATCCCAAACATTTACTTAGTCCATAACTGTATCTTAATTAAGTCTAATAAATCTAACTATGTTTACATAAGTACGTCTAATATGGTTAAAGTCTATTTATCTTCTTTTAAAAATATGTGGGAGGATACTAAATGTCCGAGTGAATTCACGATTATTTTTGCCTTTAAGGACAAAATATTAAATTAAGCTTATTTAGTAACTAATTCATCATGAATTAAATAAGCCCAAACAAAATTCTAAAAGTCTGTTGATAAGGCTTGATACTATTTACTAAATATTTTGACCCATGCCCCAAAAGGCCAAGATTAAAGTTTAAGAAGTCTTGAAGTTATTTTAGTCAAACTATAGAAACTTGTTACTGATACACACCTAGATTATGTATTCTTTAATATAGGCTAAAACCAATTTATTTTAAAGGTCCAAAATCCATACTTATATATATAAGCCCAGGACAGTTTTTTTAAAGCAGTCATATAAGGCCTAACAGATTCTATTATATATATTGACTTGATTTCATACTTTAATTTAAGTCTCATACCTGTAAGTTCTATTGCAAAGCAACATACCCAATTTACATTTATTCCTTCAATCTAAAAGACGAAGTCTTCATGAAATCTTGTTCCAAATTCCATAATATAAACCTATGTTATACTTAAGTCCCGACCCAACTTATTTGTTCTTACAATTTACGTTTATTCCTTCAATCTAAAATTGAAAGTCTTCATGAAAGCTCTTTTCAAATTCCATAATATAAACCTATGTTATGCTTAAGTCTTGACCCAACTTATTTTTTCTTACTACTCTTCTTAATTATTATTGTTCTTTTAGGAAAACAAAGTCATTTTTTCTATTTTACCAACAACTGGCCAAAGTTAACTAACTTTATTCAAGCTAGTCCAATTATCCATCCAGAAAGTATCTACTTTAAGCAGCTTTTGATCAATACATAGTTTATCCTATTATAAGCTTATGTCCCTAACCCTTAATTATTCTATTATAGAAGAAAAATTGATTTGCTTGATTTCTTCCTTAATTAGTTAAGGAAACATAGATTGTATCAGTATTCAAAAATAATATTTTTTTAACTTCTTCTGATTCTTTCAAATATTTTTTAATTAAATGTAGCTTAACATTCTTCTCCTCCTTATTGCTTGAATATCTAGATGTGTTTATCAATTGTGTCATTTCTGAAATTTTGAGGACGAAAATTCCTAAGATGTGTAGATTTGTAACCACCGTTCCCAAATTTCTTAAACAAAAATTTGAATATATTATTTTAAAATAATTTTGAATTGATATATTTTTCTTAAATAACTTTCCAATATGATTGCTCCTTAAAATAATTGGCCCAACAATTATTTTAGGGAAAAAAGAAAGACGGGCCGCATACTAGTAATAAATTAGAAAATCTAGATATTTATAAAAACTTCTAGAAGGTCTCTAAGTAGCTTGTAATCACCTCAACTAAACATAACTAATTTCTAACCAACAAAGGATATAGAAAGTTCTAATCTCATCTATAAATAGGGTTCATTTTCTATTAAATCTCAATCCATCAAAGCCCAGTCAAAGTAGCTAGAAACCCAAGCTCTTTCGTTGGTTTAAAAACCAACAGAGAGCAGACATCTCTTCACTTCAGAGATTTTCTCGCCTACGGTTCAAGAACCATAATGGTCGAGCTCGAGAACAGGATCGCCATGGTGGTCGAGCTTCGTCGGAGAACATCATCCCCGCACCGACGGTTGAACGTTCGCGCCGGCCATCCATGACTGTAATCAAAGATTCTGATCGTCTTCTCCGACGAACTACGATCGTCTTTCTCCGTCAACCATGGCGATCGGAGCTTCGGCATCATCGCCTCTACGACCGTCCACTAGCCGACTCTGGGAAATCCTTAGCCATTCCAGTCAATCGTTGATCGACGACTCTCCATAGTCTGGTAAACTCACCATTATGCCGATCTAAGCGTCGCACGCTCCGACTAGACGGTGGATTCTTCTCTGGTGGTGAGTATCACGTCGATCGCTGTGAGTAATTTCCTTCTCCAGTGAGTTCTGTTGGAAATACGTCTGCTCTGATACCACGTATTGGGAACACATGCACTCTGATACCACGTATTGGTCGTGCAGCGGAAGAAGCGCTTTGCCAACCCACCTGTGATAACCAATCAATCTATGAACACCAAGAACAGATAAAGACAAGTATATGGCGGTGACTACGTCACCTGGACAAATTCTAACCTTTATAACTTAGATGAAATTACAAGATTGCAAAGAACTAATGTTGAAATGCTTTGTCCTAATAGGTTCAACACCCTCACCACACTCAAGAAAAAAGACAGAAGATTATAATTAAAATCACTCACCAACCCGTAGTAATCTCCCTAACCGAAGTTGACGACTCCTCGATTAGATCTCCTTTTTTCTTTTGTCTTGGATGACTAAGTCCTAAGAGCAAAGCATTGGCTTTCTCTTAGACTTTTTGTGGACGAGCACCATGAATCTCCAACTTGTACTTCTCCTTTGTGCCTCCACCCTCCTCCCTATTTATAAGATAAGAAACCTATTTAAGGGTTAGGAAAGCCGCCAAAAATAGCCAACTATAAGATTCACCCGTCCACTAGCATCCAACGGTCCAAAATATAATATAAAAATTCCAAAATTCGAGCAGCCGCTGTCGACACCAAACTCGGACCGAGTTTGGTTCAGAGGTTCTGGAATACCACACCGAGTTCGGTCCGAACTCGACCAGAGACCGAGTTTGGACCAAACTCTGTCCCCTTCAGTAGACTTGATTCCCAACAAGTTCATTATCTGAAGTTCTTCTCCTTTTTCTTGATTAATTACTTTGGAGCAGGCAAAATTAACTCCATTTTCATTAATCCATTATCATCGACAGTTAGTTCATCGACATCAGTTGAACTCGGGGTCGTTCGACAAAATTGACAAGTTGATCGGTAAGATCCTCGCGTTCCTCGTTCTTCTTCGATTGGAATTTTGATCTTTGATTTGATTCTTTGTTCAGCAAATTTCAAACGAATAGGTGTTGATTATTCGTGTTTGTGCTGGACGCAATCATCTATTAGTCAAGTAGCATTTCTGAAGCTTGTTTCTTTCTGAAATTGGTATTGGCTCTGAATCTGATTTCGATTTTGACGCTTTGAGTACTCTGTGTAAACAAATTAACATGAAGTTTCATGTCCTTGTTTGAATCATTTGGTCGTGTCTCCGCCTAAGAGACTTAGTGTGTCAAAATAGACATTAGAATGATAGGTCCAGTTCTTTGTGTTGAATTTAAAACATGTCATAGAGGCGGGACTCTGATTCAAAATAATGTGAAACTGAGTTCTGTCATACTCAATGAACTAGGGTTGCAGGTCGGCCAATTATACTTAGTAAATATTTTAGAAGTTTCTTGTAGATCAAGCCTAGTGGTAAAATAGAAAATTAATTCCAATAAAGTATAGACTGGGCCCAGCACTGTTCAAACTTGAAATAAAAATAGTTGATAAGTAAAATTGTTTAGGATCTCTAGATAGCTAAGAGTAGGACCAACATCTATCTTTGAGTGATCCAACACATGATTAGGATTCTCCACCTACCGTCTTAACTATGACACGTTAAACACGTTGTGCACTCCCTCTAATGCAGGTGACAAGTCTAGTCTGTAAGCAACTGCACCGACCCTCTCGAGAATACTGAAAGGTCCGATGAATCGCTGAGTAAGCTTTTCGCCTCCACCAAAACGAATCGTGTCTCGTGTCAAAGAAATCCTCAAAAATAACAAACCACCAACCTAGAACAAAATACAACCTTAAGAACTTAATCTATAATAAACAACCAATATCAAGCACAAAACAAAAATCTAAAACTATACCTCAAACTCCAAAGGTCTCCGGTGGCTATCGGTCCAATGTCGTTGTCAGTCTTGCGCCACCCGACTTCTGCCTCCGATCAACTTAACCTTCTCTGCTGCATCCACAACCATCTTTGGCCCTAAGAAAGCTCTCTCTCCAATATTGTCCCATGACAAGGGAGTACGACTTCTCCGACCGTACAGAGCCTCAAATGGTGATATCTCTATTATAGCCTGGTAGCTGTTGTTGTAAGCAAACTCTATCAAATGGAGATGGTCCTCCTAAGATCCCTCAAAATCTAGTGCACAGGTGCGCAGCATATCCTCGAGAGTCTGAATAGTCCTCTCTGACTGCCCATCTGTTTGGGGATGATATGCAGTACTGAACTTGAGTTGGGTGCCCTAACTCGCCTACAAACTCCTCCAAAAATGAGAAGTGAAATGACTATCCCGATCCGAGACTATGCTGACGGGAATCCCATGTATCCTGATGATCTGCCTCACATACATCTCTTCCAGCTTCTCCATAGACAAACTACCTTGAAAGGCAAAAAGTGGGCTGACTTGGTCAACCTGTCAACGATGACCCAAATCGCATCTTTCCCTCCTGGAGATCGTGGAAGTCCGGACAAAAAATCTATAGTAATGTGCTTCCACTTCCATTTCAGAATGGGTAATGGCTGAAGTAAACCACTTGACCTCTGCCTCTCGGCTTTCACCTGCTGGCACACTATCTGGATACAAATTGTGCCACTTCCCTCTTCATGCTATACCACCACACACTCTATCACATATCCTGATATATCTTGTTGGCACCTGGATGTATGGAATACTGAGATCGATGTGTTTCCTGCAATACTTCCTCATGCATCTCCCCACTCGGCACACATAATCTAACACCATGCCGCAGAGAACTGTCCTCAGCAATGGTAAAATTATCCTCTAATCCTGCTTTTACCTAAGCTCTGATGCTCCTCAGAGATACATCTTCATACTGGGATACCTTGATCCTATCGATCAACTCTGTGTGTATCTGAAACCCCCATATCCGCATGGCAAAACCAGGAACTATCATCTTAATGCCCAAGCTCTCCAAGTCCTCCAACAAATACCTATCCTGCGTCAAGAACATAGCTACCAGATACATGCTCAAGGCATCGACGACTACATTGGTTTTTCCAGGATGATACTACAAAGATATATCAAAATCCTTTATCTGTTTTAGCCACCGATGCTGCCTCATGTTCAACTCCTTTTGAGTGAAAACATACTTCAAGCTTTTGTGGTCTGTGAAGATCTCCACACGCTCTCCGTACAAATAGTGTTTTCATAACTTTAAAGCAAAGATGACTGCTGCCAACTCCAAATCGTTGGTAGGATAGTTCTTCTCATGAGGATGCAATTGCCTGGATGCATAGGAAATTACTTTTCTATTCTGCTGAAGAACACAACCCAGCCCTTTCCCCGATGCATTACTATAAATAGTGAAACCTTCTGACGCTGATGGCAACGTCAAAATAGGAGCAGACGTCAACCTCGTCTTTAATTTCTCAAAAGCAACCTGACACTCCTCTGTCCAAACAAACTCTACATCCTTCATGGTGAGTCTAGTCATCGGGTCGGCAATCCTCGAAAATTCTTGCACAAACTTGCTGTAATAGCCTGCTAGACCCAAGAAACTTCTGATCTTTGCCACTGAACTCGGGGTCTTCCAAGATTCCACTGCTGTTATCTTCTTCGGATCCACTGAAATTCTATTACCAGTCACAATATGTCCTAAGAACTCCACCTTGTTCAGGAAAAACTCACACTTGGACTACTTCTCATACAGCTTCTCCTTCCTTAGCACATCCAACACAATCTGCAAATGCTCCTCGTGCTTCTCCGGTGTCTTCGAGTATATGAGTATTTCATCGATAAATACCACCAAGAACTTGTCAAGGTACTGGTGGAACACCTTGTTCATCAAATTGATAAATACCATCGGGGCATTAGTCAACCCAAATAGCATCACTATGAACTCATACTGGCCATACCCAGTCCTAAAAGCAGTCTTCGGAATATCCTCCGGCTTCACTTTTACCTGGTGGTAGCCTGATCTCATGTCTATCTTGGAACACACCTTTGAACCACTTAACTGATTGAACAGGCCATCAATCCGTGGCAATAGATATTTATTCTTGATAGTGAAATTATTTAATGCCATATAATCGATTCACATGTACATCGATCTATTCTTCTTCGGTACAAACAATATTGGGGCTCCCCACGGTGAAGAATTGGATCTAATAAACCCTTATCCTGTAATTCATCTACTTGCTTCTTCAGCTCGACCAACTGGTTATTGTTTACTCTATAGATATGCTATGAAATTGGTTCTACACCTGGTACCAAGTCTATAGAGAACTCAACATCTCGATCTGGCGGTAATTCTGGCAATTCCTTAGGAAACACATCATAGAACTCTGCTATCAAAGGATGTGGCAACTCCGTGTCATCAACCATAGCTCCACAGATAATACCTTCTCTATACTCTATAGCTTCTCTAGCAAACTCAAACTCTGGCTCTTTTGGCAGGCTAAACAAAACTCTACCTCCTCTATAATCCATACTAGCATGGTACCTACTCAACCAATCCATCCCGAGTATAATATCGTAGCTCAAAAGTGGCATTACAAGTAGACACTTACTCAGCTCTCGGCCTCCCAGAGTAACTCTCCGATCATTACAAATATTACTAAATAGGATAATGCCTCCCCTTTTCATTATCTTTCAACTCCTAAGGAAAGACTCAGCTACCAAATGATGCTTCAGAGCAAAAAAAACAGATACAAAACTATGGAAAGATCACTATCAAACAAAGCTAAAGCTGGAATAGAATCAAGAAGAATAGAACCTGCGATGACATCTCCGGTAGACTCAACCTCCTCGACTGTCATAGCAAACGTTCGTCCCTGACATGCATCTCCCTGATGCTAGTGCTGGGCATAACGATGCTGGTGGGTCAGAAGCAGAGATTCCCTCGACTATACTACAGGTGGCCTCGCCTGTGTCCTCTGAGCTGGAGCTGCTCCATAAACTATATGACAAGGGTTGGAAGGACAATCTCTTAACTGATGCCCCTTGGCACCATAATACAGACAAACTCCCAACCTCTTTCTGCAAACTTCTCAGATGTGGCCGCGCTTGTTACAGTAGTAGCAGAAAGATTGTTGTGACTGTCTCTGCTGCTGTGGTGCCTGAGCTGGAGTCTGGTGCTGTTGTGGCTGCTGTAAAGGCCTGAACTAGAAATAAGGGCACTTAGCAGTCACTATGCTGCTATTAGCTCCTAGAAAAGAATCACGATCTTTCTTGGGTTTCAAGCCCAACTCCAGCTCAACCTTGCGTGCCTCCGTAAGTATCTCCGAATATGTCTCATAGAAAGACGGAATGAGGATCTTCACTTCCCAGTTCAGACCCTCGCAAAAATGGATAGCTCGAATCTCTGGCTCCCTCACCAAGTACTCCTCAAATTGGCTCAACCTACCAAACTCTACGGTGTACTCCTCCACGGACATGCTTCCCTAAATAAGGCCCTCAAACTGCCTCCCCAAGTCTAATATGTCCGCCCAAGCAAAGAACTTCCTCTTGAAGAGGTCCTTGAATACCTCCCAAGACTGCCTTACATCAGCAAGAAGTGGCTCATTCTTGAACCAAGGGAGGGTGATGTCGAACAGCTAAAGTCCTACTGCCTCAACCTTCAGATCCTCAAATAGACGGGACACCCTTATGAGATACTTAATATCCTCGAGCCAATCATCAGCGTAGACGATGCCCTCAGTCCACTTGAAGACCCGAGGTTCCAGCTTCTTGAAGTCCTAGACATTACCCAGTCGAAGCTGGGCAACCTATGGAACAACCTGCTACTGGACCAAAACTCCTCTCTACTGCAGCAGGGGCAAGCTGATGAGCACTCTCAATGCCCTACCGTAACACGTCGGTCTGCCTCTGGTGTGCCTCGGACTGGGCCACCTGAGCCTCTATTATCTCATGAAACAATGCGAACTCCTGAGTCACATCTATCGGTATGGAAGGTGGAGGTGGAAGTCCCTCAGACATAGCCGGAACAGTCCCCTGTACAGGAGATGGACTCCCGAACGCAGCTGATACGCCAATCACCGGAGAAGTGACTGGTGCAGGCCCTCGGAAAGTCGCAGGTCTCTCAGAAACTGCTCTCCTCTGCTGTGTTCGAGTCTTAGGCGACATCCTGAGGCAAAACGAAAAGAAAGAATCAATATGGTATATGATATATTCATTCAAAGAATGGCAGTTAAAGATCAAATATCAATATCAAGGAAGAATAATTAAAATGAATCAATAGAGTTTTTTCTAGATGTGATTGAGTATTCTCAGCCTATAGCTTATATCCTATATCCTGAAATAGGCTCGTAATAGCACTCAAATAAGAGCACCACTATGAATTGCACTACTAAAGACCTCGAAGATCTGCATGGTCCACTACTAAAAATGTGTCACGACCCGCACCCAATGTAGGGGTAAGAGTAGTGAACAACACCCAGCCTACGTCGCAGCATCGGTGGTAGAACGCTGTTTGGGTAATTTATCTATCTAATAATCAAGATATAAATATGCCACCAATATAATATGAATACTCAATCAAAGATCTATAAGATGGAATAATCACACGAATAAGATAAAAGAACTAAAGAATCACAATACAGCTCACAAGACAAATAATATCCAATGAGTCAAAGAAATACTAATAACTGAGATGGAGACAAATTCAGTACAAAGTATCTAACTATTGTACTACGAGTTCTGGGTCGTCTGTCTCAGTCGGGATGAGATTCTCATGAGCCAAGGTCTCTGGCTCTAAGTCTACCATGTCCTGACGCCCGTAGTGAGTGGGGTACCACTCTTTAGTGTCATCTGGACAAAATATATCCAGTCAGAAAAGGAGCAAAGTACATCTCTAACATCAGTTATAATAAATGATATAAACTATATAATAGTAAATATGTGCGAATATACAAGATGCGATATACAGGTATAAGAGATATGCATTATAGGAATAATGGAAATAAATACAAGAATTAGCATCATAGGAGTGAACAAGAAATACTACTACTAAGTGAGTGAGTACCAGCTTCAATATGTGATCGGCTTGGGAACTTGCACAAGGATAAAGGCCTGGTTAATCATACGTGCGGTATATGATTAACACTATTCAATGAACAAGACATGCACAAGGAGGGTATGATCACATATCTACACTATATACTTCCTGCCCTCGACTGATATAGTGGATCCAACCATTGTACGCTATGACACGGGATTCCACAAGAAGGGCGCTAATCTTCCCATGAATCAATATCTGTATTTGTACAAGAAGAACATGGAAACAAGGCTTGCACAAGATACACCATAAATACCAAGGAATAACATCTCATTACGAGATCCGAATACAATCTGTGTAACCATTGTGTCAAAAAATCAAGGATATCTACACTAAATACAAGAGACATAGAGGATATCATGAATGAGAAATGATCAAAGAATATACTTGCCTGAAATCTGGTGAACAATATTAAAGATGTTCGGTACGGTGCCTCAAAGACCTAAATAGGGAATATTTCAACAATACAAGGTTTTCAAATAAAAATAAGTTAAACTAGTCAACTTCTAGGTCATAAAGCTATTTCTAAGTCAAAATAGTCAAACTAGGTCAACTCTAAGTCAAACTTGGTCAAACTAGCTATTTATAGGTTGTATGAGTCCATCTCTAGTATACTATGTAACAAGACCATACTAGCTATACTAGGATACAAGAAAACCAACAAGATACGTATCATAAGATACGCAATTTATTGGATATGAAAATATTATAATATATATATACAGGACAAAATATATATGACTCCTAGCTAAACTAATGCTAAGTGAATACCTTGGCTTTGAACCAAAAGTGGTATCTTACCATCTATACACCCATCTTGATACTCAAACCCAATATCTTGAGTAAAATCCAATACCTAGATATTACCTTGGTATCACAAGGTAATTCAATATCTAACATATAACTAACTACTCATACTCCTCACTATACATTAATATGCATTTAAACATATAACAATACTGTACTAAACTATATACTAACATACCCTTTCGGATATTCAATACCCGTACCCAAGATGTCTTAACTATCACTACCTTGGTGTATCTCAAGGTAATACAGAAATAATACTAACCAATGCTAACTAATGCTTATATATATATATATATATATATATATATATATATATATATATATATAAAAGCTAGTTAGTTTATATATATATATAACTACTAGCTAATCAATATAATCAACATAAACTAACTAGCTTTTATATACATATATTATATATATATATATATATATATATATATATATATATATATATATATATATATATATATATATATATATATATATATATATAAACTTATTAATTTACTAGCTTATAAAAATAAGCTAACTAGTTTATTGCAATTGCTGCTGCTTACTGCTGCTGCTTATCACTGTTGTCGCTGCTGCTTTCTGCTTCTGCTGCTGCTGTTTACAACTTCTACTTCTACTGCCGCTGCTTACTGATGCTGCTGCTGCTTCTGCTTCTCAGCTTCTGCTGCTGCTGTTGCTGTTGCTGTTGCTGTTGCTGTTGCTGCTGCTTATACTGCTGCTTTTTAGTGCTTATGGCCTGTTTATCACTGCTTATTCTTACTGTTTTCATTTTTTCTTTACTGTTTTCATTGTTCTCTTTTCCCCTCTAGCTCTCACACACACACACACACACACACACACACACACATATACATATATATATATATATAACCATAATATCACTATACATATATATACATATAACCATACTAAAGATGCACATGAACTCCTACTCTTCCATGATCACCAACACATCAACAAGAATTATAGAATATACATATATATCATATATATATATATATATATATATATATATATATATATGTGTGTGTGTGTATATATATATATATATATACATATCTCATATAATAATTATAATTATAATATTATAATATCTATAACCAATGCTGTTTGAATTGAATTGTAAAGAAACAAACACGTGAAGTGCACCGCACCCGTATCACACTAGATCTATGATAAGCTTGCGATGCGGCTCCACTACACAACCAAACGTATCCCAACGGATATACGTAAATCAAAAATTATAATTATGAACAATACGAAGAGCTAGCTACTCATCTACGTGCCCGTGTCAAAATATGACATGCTCAAACCCTCTATGTCGGAAGAAAACCCCCTAATAAACCCGTATCTCTAAATTGTTGAGATACTAGGCCTACACGTATCTAATTTTGGACATGATACTAGCCACACACAACCAAACATATGTCAATTTGGTCTAATTGACCTATTGACAAACATAAGATGTGTCAATCTCGAAAATT
The DNA here is from genome assembly GCA_036927795.1 of Iris macrosiphon. NCBI lineage: Eukaryota > Viridiplantae > Streptophyta > Magnoliopsida > Asparagales > Iridaceae > Iris > Iris macrosiphon. Next base: position 139,407,041 of record JAYESA010000009.1, read on the forward strand.
TCCTAAAATTGACACAAAATACCACATAACTCTTTATAGGCCTCCTATGAACCTAATTTCAATTCCAATGATAGCCTTAGTATATAGGGTGGGTCCTAATGATTAAAATATAGATTTAGAGTCTAATTAGAGGGAAAAACTGAATTGTACCTATTGGAAGATAAATTCTCAATGAAATCTCCAAATTGAGTATAAAGAGCCTTCAACTCGTAGATCATTGCTCTTCTTTATAGATTCTTGCTTCCACCTTGCAGATACTTGCTCTAATAGCCTCTAATAATGATTATGGAAGGAATTGAAAATAAATTTGGGTAGAATTTGATGTGGAAATAAAAAAAATTGGAAGATGAAATTCTAGATCTAGATTTAAAATAAAAAAAATGAAGAGAGAGATTTTTTTCTCTATTCTAAACTAGGCCATCCACTTGCCCCCTTCCCCAATATACTATAAAATATCCAAAATATTCCTTGGGTCATGTCATGAAGACATTAATTAAGGAGGAAAGGTTCTAGTCTAATTGGTTTAACTTAATTAATCCTACTCCTAATGATTAGGCTTATTATTGGGCTCAATTCTAACTAGAATTAAATGTTCGTCCATGGATCTAATCTAAACTAGTTAGGTCCACTAACATAATCCTAAAATAAAATACTAATATCTAACAATAAATAAATAATAAAATAAATAAATATTCAACATGCACAATATTTAATTAATTTTTACTACTAGAATAAGCGGGATTAGCGACGATTTTTAGCAATGTCAAAGGAAAACGTCACTAATATAATATAAATTAGCGACTCCATGTAAAAACGTCGCTAGATGTCGCTAATTGGCGACATTTAGCGATGCTTAGCGACTTTTATTCAGTTTTTAAAAGATTAGTCGCTATAAGTTCAATTAAGGTCGCTAAACGTCGCTAATATATTTTATTTAGCGACGTAATTAGCAACATATATCTTTTAGACATTTAGCGATGTCATTAGCGAAGTTAGAGACGTCGCTAACTTAGCGACGTCATTTTTGGCGTCGCTAAAACGTCGCTAAATTTATTTTATTTAGGGTTGTTTCCCCCTATTTCCTTCAATCTCTCCCTCTCCCTCTCCCAAATTTGAAACCCCCCTCCGGCTCCTCCTTCCTCCCTCCGGCGACCCCCCTCCTACCGCGTCCTCCCCCTCCAGCTCCCCTCATCCCTCCGGCATCCCCTCCTCCATCCCGACGACCCCCCTCCGATCGTGTCCTCCCCCCTCCGCCGTCAACTCCTCCTTTCTTTGGCTCCTCTTCTTCCTCCGGCGTCCTTCCTCCGGCTCCCCTCCTTGATGAGCTCCTCTCTCTGTCTCCTTTCTCTTTCTTTCTTTCTCTCTAACACGATACAACATGACACAACACAATACGACACGATACGACACGACACGACATGACACATACTAACCCTAACCCTAACTCGAACACACACACGCACGCAGACACACTAATCCTAACTTGAACACACACACACAAATATATGCGGACACACACATACCCTAACTCTAACCCTGGTTGCTGTTCATTGCTGCTGCGGTTGCTCTTTTTGTTGCTGCAGTTGCTCCCCTTGCTGCTACCGCGTCCCCTGGGTTAGGGTTTCTTTATTTGGTAGAATAAGAGAAGTAAGAACGAAATTGGGGAATTAGGGTTTCTTTATTTGTGGAAGAACAAGAACAAAAAGAAGAGAGACATTACAACTGAGAGGAAAATAAAGTAATTCTTAAAGCAAGAAAATACTTTGGCCAAGTTTTCCTTCTCTCACTGGCTTATTTATATATCCTTCACTACTACTACAGTACTATAACCGATTCTATAAGCTAGCATAACCAAATGGCTGAGCTGGCAAGCCCCTGGGATTGATGAAATGGCAATACATTGTGTCAATGATGACCTGGGAAGGAGAGTAATAGATATCAATATCTGTTATTGATGTTATCTCTGTACCAGACATTATACTATAATATCTCTGTATCAGACAATATCCAGTCCTGATATTGATACTCTATGAAGAGAACTACATCTCAATAAGCTTGATTGCAAGTTCTGAGGTATTCTCTCTACTAAGCCACTGAGCCACTCCAAGTAGGTTCCTATCAATACCCTCCCCTTGAATTGACCTTGTCCCAAGGTCACTTTAAATGAAATCCTTTAGAAACTGTTTATGCTCTGCAAATTGGGAATGACTGCTACTTTCTGAAACTCTCTTCCATATTATTTGCCATCCATGCCCTGTATTTGGACATATAAACTACCAATTGACAAGTCAGATGATATACACTCACACACACATAGGGCATTGTGTATCAAGTTAGAGCAGTTCTTACCTTCCTCCAGAGAATCATACTGTATGTAATGATTGACATGTGCGGTGTACGGGATGAATTCATTGAGGGTGTACAGCAGTTCCTACAGTTTGCCAAGACGTTCCCTCAGTACATGGGCGGTACCAAAATTAAGTATTCGTGTGTGAGATATCGCAACTTGAAATATCATCCAGAAGTGGAAGTCACATATCATTTATACTCGAAGGACTTCACGCCGAATTACTATCAGTGGACCACGCACGGAGAACTTGTGTCTCTAGCATCGGAGTCGGAGCCTTATGTGGAGCCGTATATGGATGTCCACGACCACGCTGCTTACGACGACGAGCGGGGCGGACATAGTTTTTGATGCGGCGGGGCCTAGTTTCAATTCAAAAAATTATGATGCAGCTGAAGAGACACCGAATGCCGATGCTGCAAAGTTTACGAAGTTGCTGGAGAATGCAAGGACTCCACTATATCCTGGTTGTGAGGATCATTCACTATTGGAGGTGGTTACAAGATTATTGAGCATCAAGTCCAATTTTAACATGTCGCAAGAATGCTATAACCGACTGATCGATTTGATTCTAGAGATCTTGCCCGAGGTTACAAAGTTGCCTAAAGACTTCTATCGATCTAAGAGGATGATGAGATTGCTCTGGATGGGATACGAGAAAATTGATGCATATCGCAACGGGTGCATGTACTACAAAAACGACAAGGATGAAGATGCGTGCATATTCTATGGTGCTGATCGCTACAAGGACATTGTTAGAGGAAAGTCTGTCGGTGCAAGGAAGCCTACCGATTCGATGCACTACTAGCCTTTGACGCCGCGGTTGCAGCAGTTGTTTATGGTTAAGGAGACTATAGAAAATATGAGTTGGCATAGGCGAAAAAAGATCGAAGGAGTATTGGATCATCCATCCGATGGAGAAGCATTGAACCACTTTGATCGAGAGTATCCATATTTTGCTTCGGATCCGCGTAATGTCAAATTGGGGCTCTCCTCTGACAGTTTTTCCCCATTCTGACTTTTGGGCTCCCAATATTTATGTTGGCCTATGATCGTCACTCCGTACAATCTACCGCCTTGGATGTGCATGAATACTCCGTATATGTTCCTAACCATTATTATCCTGGGTCCGAACAATCCGAAGAAGAACATCAATGTATATTTACAGCCTTTGATAGATGAGTTGAATCAGCTGTGGGAAGTAGGTGCCAACACGTACGATATTTCTAGAAAGCAGAATTTTCAGATGAGGGCAGCACTTATGTGGACCATCAACGACTTTCTGGCCTATGGAATATTATCGAGATGGAGCACCCATGGTCGTCTCTCATGTCCGTATTGCATGGACCGTACTAAGGCTTTTTTTTAAAACACGGAGGCAAACTATGCTTCTTCGATTATCATCGATAATTTCTGCCGAAGGATCATCCGTACCGGAGGAACATGAATTATTTTTGTATGGGCATTGTAGAGAAGGCCAATCAACCACCAAGGTGGCCCGGATACACGATATGGGAAGAGGTAAAAGATTTACCAAGTGCTATCGAAGAGCCTGCTAAGGGGAACAAGTGTGACGGATTTGGTCGTACCCATAACTGGACGAAGAGGAGTATATTCTAGGATCTTCCATATTGGAGCACCAATCTGATCATACATAACCTTGATGTCATGCATATCAAGAAGAATGTGTTTGATAATATAATTAATACTGTAATGGAGGTAAAGGGGAAGACGAAAGATAATCCGAAGGCCAGGTTGGACTTAGAAGAAATATGTGGACGTCCTACGTTGTACTTGATAGAGGAGGGGAATGGAAAGTTAAAGCAACCTAAGTCAGTTTTTTCACTGGAGAAAGAGGATAAATGGAGACTTTGTAGGTGGATTTAGGGTCTAAAGTTTTTAGACGGGTACGTGTCAAACTTGAGAAGATGCGTCGACCTCAAGGAGAATAAACTTGCGGGTATGAAGAGCCACGATTGTCAGGTATTCATGGAGTGGTTATTTCCGATTACATTTCAAACCGCAGGTTATTTGGGATCCATTGACAGAGCTCAGCATATTCTTCAGAGATGTTTGTTCTACTAAGTTGCTCGTCGATCGTCTAGAAAAGCAAGAGAAGGACATGGCAGTAATACTATATAAGCTCGAGAAGGTATTTTCTCTTGGATTCTTTGACTCTATAGAGTATTTGCCAATTCATCTTTCCTATGAGACATGTGTTGGTGGTCCTATCGATTATCGGTGGATGCACCCCTTCGAGCAGCATCTGAATCACCTAAAGAGAAAGGTGAAAAACAAGGCATGGGTTGAGGGATCTATTTATGAATCTTATGTTCTCGAGGAGATTATAAACTTTTGCTCGACGTATTTCAAACCTCATGTTGCTACTAATAGAACGAAAGCTCCGAGAAATAACGACGGATATCAGAAATCTAATGATGCAATAATCAAAGTATTCAATGCGTGTGAAAAGCCTTGGGGGAAAATGAAGAAGAGATATTTGAATGACGACGAGCTAAGGGCTGCTCAGTTGTATATATTACTCAATTACGATAAGGATGAAGTGGAGAAGCTAGAGGGGTAAGTAATTAATACGTCCACGTTTACATAATCTCAATATAATAGTATAAGCTACTATTATGCTACTAATCAACAGTTGCTTCATTGTTTTTTATCATATATAATGATGAGTTGTGGTCGCTTAGAAACTACATAACAGACGAAGAAGTAGAACATGAAATGAGATACCATTTTCCTTCTTAGTTGAGCGCATATATAAGGTGCTTGGTAATTACTTTTTATTTTTGCACTCGCAAAATAAATAACTTACTATCGCTACTTTAGTATTTAGGTCGATCGTCTAATAACACCCAAGATAGAATCCATTAGAACTCTAGCCAATGGACGAATTACTGTCGTTAAAATATGGCCAAGTTTCTGTGTGAATGGGTTTAGGTTCAAGTCAACAAATGCTCCTATCAGAGACAGCTTTCTGGATCTTGATTCCACGAAAAATAGTTGTTTGTGTATCAAATCTTCGAACTACAAAGACGTCGATCTAGGAAATAATTTTTTTGGCATCTTACGAGAGATTGTGGAGTTGACATATAATTATGGCACAGAATCTGCTAATATCGTGCTATTCAAGTGTGAATGGTTCGATCCGATTCAAGATCAAGGTTGGAAAATTAACAAGCATGGCCTTGTGGATATAAACTACAAGCGTAGATATCAAGGCTACAAACCATTTGTCCTATCAAGTCAGGCTCAGCTCGTGTACTTCACAACTTATCCTAGACGGGGGATAGCGAGGTCAGATTGGTGGACAATATGCAAGATTAAAGCTAGAAATACCTTTTACATTGACGAAATAGCTTATCAGGAGGATGAGCTACCTCTTGTAACAAATATTTTAGATATGGACTCAACGGAAGTTACTCATTACATGAGTAATAATATAGAAGATGTAGAATTATCCAAAGATGAAGACGAAGACGAAGTAGATAAAAATGAAGATGAGGAAGCGGAAGAGGAGGACGAGGAAGGCGAACAAGATAAATTTTCTGAAGATGATTGAAAATAAAATATTTTGCTTGTAGAATGTAACTATATTTTGATTGTAGAATATACTATTTTGACGAATATATGTATTATATTTTGACTGTAGAATGCTGTGAGATATGCATAACATTTTGACTATAGAATGTACTATATATTTGTGTATTTCTTTATTTATCTTATGTTGTTATCAGGTATGACAGGATGACACGAAGGGTTCGGCAGGTCCCGAGGTAGACAGAGTGCTCCTCCGTACTGCCTACTGTTGGTTCCGGATCATCGTCGCCCAGTACTCCAGTTTATCGATCAGTCACATCTTCGACTTCGACGACGTTATGTGGTATCACTCCTGGGATGAGTAGTTCCAGGGGTGATAGTACTCCCTCGTCCAGCGTTCCTCCTGCTGACGGAACCATGGAGATAGATGAGCATGTAGAGGAGGTCATGCCGACGTTGTCCTAACATCATCCAGATCCTCCATATGTACCTCCGGAGGAGACGAGGACAAAGATTTGGGCCGACGGTATAAAGTAAGTCAATTAGATGGTTTAGCATCATATATATCATGTATTTCTTTACTCATCAAATATTGACTTTTTTTTATCAAAATAATTATCTCTGTATAGATATCGTCCGTCGTCGGTTCAGATACGCCTGCGCCTATTTCTTAGGAACAACTTTGGTGGCCCTTGGATCAATTACTCTGAAGCTCCGGAGGAGAGGAATGCGTTCTGGTTTGCGCACTTCAAGGTAAAAGTATATTATATAAATCCTCTAATTTATGCATATTATATAACTTATCCGTGATGCTCACTTACTAAATTATTTACTGTAGCAAACGTATTTTTATCCTCCGTACCGGGCCGAGTTGATCGAGCGGCTGTTTCCTGCCGTTGCCGCCAAGCTTATCCGTGATGCTCTGGATGACCAGAAGGCTCATGATCGTACTGGAAAACCGATCCAAGCTTGGATCATGCCTGAGCAGTGGACTTCGATAAGGGCTAGATTCGACGATCTGAGCTACAAGGAAAGGTCTGAGAAGGCCAAGGCGGCTAGGCGGAATGCTGCAAAGTGGTGTGGTGGCTCAATTTCGATGACGGAACATTTTTGTCGTTTGGTATATTTTTTATTTAAGATATATTATTTTAATGTAAGTACGATAAAATGGTAGTAGGAAAAAAAATTTAATTTTAGTACTAAATAATATATTTTTTATAGGTACAGAGGGGTGAGGATGCAAACATGGTGACCGTCTTCTTGGCCACCCATAGCAAGGACGAAAATCTTATTGATGAGAGGGCCTCGCAGACCTATGTAAATATTATTTATTTTGTATTAATTTTAATATAACTTAGGCAATTACCGAGTATCCAAATTTTTTTAGGCCGAGTATCGTAGGCTACGTAAGCGGGCGACTGCTAGTGCACCTACAGCTGGAGAGGCTGGTACTTTCTCGCAGCCCGCTCCAGCTCCATCGGTGGATGACCTGTGGGTGACCGCCGCTGGTTGTCTCCAAAGAGGTACTTACTATGGTACGGGATCCTATGGTTCCCTGGTTGCGATGCAGTCATCTAGGGCCTCTATGACAAGTGCGCATTCCCAACAGCCCTCGTAGTCGTCGGCCAGAGTCCAGGAGGCCGTTGACCGTCAGAGTGCGTCTCTCTGTGATGAGTTGTTAGAAAGGAAAGAGGAGGAGCCCCGGTCCTATCTGTAGGCGGATGATCCGACGCTCATCGCACGATTCGATATGCTCGACCGCAGCATCACGGAGCTCCAGGATTTGATAAATGATGTTAGAGCCTCGACAGAGCGCAGCGTGACAGAGCTGCAGGCATCACAACTATCCATGGGCGAGAGGCTGACGATGATGTAGGATTCAGTAGTTCATAGCAGTACAAGGCTGTTATCTACTATGGATTCTTACAACTACCGACTCACAGAGTTGGAGCGTATACGTCCTCCTGGTGCGCCTACATTGACACAGACTCCACCAACGTCACTACCTTCACCATCGACATCGGTGTCAATTTTACGGGAGCAGTATGATCTGTTCTTATCCTTCATGTATGCCAGTGGTCATCCTCCTGCAGATCCGCAGTAGTATAGATATTTTTATGGATATTTGCTAGATATTTATATATTTTTTTTATTTAGGATGAGACTCATTGTATGGATATATATTTGTTGTATTCTTTATGACGATATTTGTTGGATGTTTTATTTTCTTCAAATTTTATTATATTATTCATATTAAATATATGTCAATTTATCGGTGTTGAGTGTTCAACCCAAGGGGGTCGGCAAATCCAAAAAATTTAACGGATGGTTTCTCCAAGTCTATTTGTACAGATTGTGAATTAATAAACTACATGAATAATAGTTTGGAAACAATTCAGTATTCATTTTTTAATTTTTTCACTATACAATTAGCGATATTTTTAGCGACGTTTAGCAACGTTACTACACGTCGCTAAATATGTCGCTAAGTTGCTAATTAACGAAGTTAAGCGACATATGAGTATGTCGCTAATTAGCGACATTAAGCGACAGATGAGCACGTCGCTAATTAGTGACGTTGCGTCGCTAAACGTCGCTAATCTAGCGACATATTTACGTCGCTAAAAAATATCGGTATAACGATATTTTGCGACTTTTTTCCTGTCAGCGACTAGCTTAACTACGACTTTATTAAAACGTCGCTAATTTATTTTAGCAACATTTTTAGTCCATTTAGCGACGTTTTTAGGCGTCACTATTTTCAATTATTCTGGTAGTATTTGAAATGACCAAAATATCCTTTCCTAGAAAATATGGTAATAACATCTATACCTGGAAAGGGACCAGGTCCTCAGTAGGATGTAACAAGATACAGAAAACAATATACCATAATATACAGAAAGTAAACATCCAACATGGTTGCCTAACTAGTCTATGTTATATGCCATTTAAGAACAACTTGTACGCGTATGGACTATCTGGCTAAATAATGAGATTGGCATAATTTTCCTGGAAATTAGTGGCCTACAAAGCATAACGTCTTTCTATCGTTAGAAGCTGCCTGTAAATAATATATAAGGGTCATCTGACCACGCATCTCCAACGGAGCGTGCAGGTTACAAAAGGATAAAGTATAAAAGAGCCACATACGCTTACTCATTGTTCTCCCCACCCAATGATACTAACGTGTCACATCTATCACACGTAAACACATCTAGTAAGTGCTAAGTCTACTAAACTTGGTATTTCTAATAGCAATTATTCCTTATCATTCGTACGACCTTTACGTACAGGTGGCCATCCTAATACGCAAGTTCGTGTCCTACATGAGACTCAAAACTCGTGTAACAAATATGTCACGGCCAAATAAAACATAATAATATCTCAACTCATGGGGTGGTATCGTAAAACTAGGTCAACATACATAATATAAATAAAGACAAAAGACGATGCAACCATCGCTGCACCAAAGTCTTTCTTGGACGTACAGTTTTATAGAGAAAAATAAATAGAAATGAACAACAGAAAATAAATATACAGCATTGAATGTAACTAAACAGTACTATGGCAAGGTATACTTGTCTGGCAAGCAATTTGTAGAGTATGGATATCCAGACGATAAGTACATGGAATCAGAAATTACGGCCTCCGAACAAACATCTTCGGATGCAGAAATAACACCACCAATTTCTCCGAAATTAGCGAGATATTCAGAAAAGTCTACCCTTTTGTCCATTTTGGACACAGGAAAAAAATGATAATTTTGGGTCAAAGTGGGATCAACATGTGGGACATTTTGTACCAAAATATATGCGAAGGGGAAAGCTTTCTAAATTAGACAAACTATAGGTCAAGCATATCCTAAACGATGATACAAACTCAACGATATGTCCAATTTTGGATTTCGGTGAGCCGATCTCAAAATCGAGCCTCAAGTCAAACCATGGGGCCCACAAAATGGCAGTTGGGTCAACTCTCAAAATCACGTAAAACTTGGATCACAGGACCAGTATGATACCACGAATCCAATGGCACAAGTTTTATCGCTTTCCGACTAGCGTGTGCCAACTAATGGGGAAATTTGTAAAACGTCGATACAGAGAACTTTTTACAGATACTAGTTGATTCCGATGTGCACACACATCCAAATCAACTGCTGCGAAAGCCCGCATGTTAGGGTATACCATACTCTCCTTTTGGTGCAACTAGTACGTGATGTGGTGGTCCAGTTTATCGGAATGCACTCCGTATCACAAGTTTCTAAGTTTTTGAAAAGCTATTTTTTTAGTATTTTAAATCTAAATTTTTAGCATAGAATTAATGATAAAAAATATACAAATATTAGGTCGTTGGGTTCCTGGTTATATAGACTAGCTATCAAAAAAAAGAAAATCATATTTAAGTGTGTTTGATTGGAAGAATATCGCCTTCCAAAATAGCATATTGGCTTCAAAAAATTTCAATTCACATATATCTAAAACAGTAGATTTTTCGAAAAGTTTCGGATAAATTTACATCAGAAATAGGGTGGTTCGAATAAAACTACTTGAAGACATTAGAAGGTGTTCATGTTGTGGTTGAATCTAAACAATCTGGATCAAAATTCGGTCGCGTATGAAGGAAGAAATTCAGCGAGAAAGATGGGTACCTGGATTCAGTTTCAGAAGGCCGATTGGGTCGCGGGTGCTGCGGTTGCGTCATGGTGGTGTCGGGCAACGCAACAGGGGAGAATGGTCGTAGGGATGCAGGGTTGAGAATGATAGGGGTGGATAAATTTAGGGTTAGGGTTTTGATTCCTATATATATATATATATATATATATATATATATATATATATAACCGGTATTAGGGGGGTTGTCCGCGGGTTTGGGTAGCTAGGGTCAGGTTTTGCTGTACATGGAAGGGGTAGTTTGTTAGGATTATGTATTTTTTGTGTTACTTAGTGTATTTATTATTATTATTTTCTCCTTTCTTTTCTTTTCCATCCTTTTCTACTAATTTATATATATATATATATATATATATATATATATATATATATATATATATATATATATATATATATATATATTCTTAACTATAAAAAATGTTTTATTTTATTTATTATTAACATTATTATTTTTATTATTACCATTATTTCCATAAAAATAATTATTATTTTATTTTTATTCTATTTATTTCAAAAAAAATTAGCTTCTAATATATTAAAGTACTAGTAGACATCGTTATGTACTGCCATAGGTACATAACCTACTATTTTATATTTAATTATTAATTAAAAATTCTAAGGTGGTTATATTCTACCAAACTTACAAAAAAATTGTCTTCGAAATTAAAGCAAAAACACAATAAAAATATGAGAATATTATACGATAGAAAAGAACAAAGTAAATCGTACTTCGAACAAATACGAAAAATGTTTGCACTTGTCATCCTCACTCTCCCAAGTGGATTCTCCTGGTGAGTGATGTCTCCATGGCATACGAACCAAGGGGATAGACTGATTCCTCAGCACCTTCTCTTGACAGTCAAGAATCTCCACGGGTTGATCTTGGTATGACAAGCTCGGCCCAATGGAAATCTTGGATTGATCGAGAACATGGCTGCTAGCTGCCATATATCACCTTAGTTTCTACACATAGAATACATCATGCACTCCCTCAAGCGAATGTGGTAGTGTCAGTCGATACAAAACTTCTTCAACTCCCTTGAGCACGTTAAATAGTCCAATGTATCTTGGACTCAACTAACCGCGTCCTCCGAAGGGAATAGTGCCTCTAGTTGGCGATATCCTCAAGAAGACATGATCGCCTTCCTTGAACTCGAAAGAACAGCGATAAAGATCTGCCCACTCCTTCTGTCTGTCTTGCGCTGCTTGTAAGTGCCCCCATATCCTCTTTACCTTCTCCATAGTGATGACAACCAACTCGGGCCCCAAGATCTGACTTTCTCCCACATCGTTCCAACACATGGGAGGCCTATACTTCCTTCCATACAAAGCTTCAAACGGAGCAATTTGGATGCTCGCTTGATTGCAATTATTATAGAAAAACTCCACAAGATGTAGGTGGTCCTTCCATGATCCTCCAAAATCTAATATGTATGCTCTCAACATATCCTCCAGAGTCTGAATAGTACATTTTGACTATCCGTCTGTCTGCGAATAATAAGACGTAGTAAATTTTAGACGAGCCTAGGACTCTTTGCATGCTCCACCAAAAGTGTAATGTGAAACATGAGCCCCTATATGACACAATGCTAAATGGAATACCCTATAATCTCACAATCTGCCTCATGTATAAGTCAGCCAAAGTTTCTGTAGACTGGCCAACTCAAAAAGACAAGAAATGAGCGGACTTGGTAAGACGGTCTACTATCACCCATACTGCATCTCGCCCACTTGGACTCTTCAAAAATTCAGTAATGAAGTCCATGGTGATGTGCTGTTACTTTCATTCAGGGAACGAAAGTGGTTGCAGTAACCTTGCTGTCCTCTGGTGTACAACCTTGATCTGCTGATACACCAAATATTTGTCCACAAAGCGAGCTATCTCCCTCTTTATCTCATGCCACCAAAATTGCTATCATAAGTCACGATACATCTTGGCACCTCTAGGATGAATAGAATATATCGAACTATGATCCTCTGTCATCAGTTCTGTCAAAGCTCTCCATTGGAAATATATAGATGATCACCACATCGTAATATCCCATCATCATGAATGCACAATCCTGCCTGCTCTCCTGCCTCGTTCCTCTCTCTCAACCTCCTGAATCTAGCATCCATAGGCAAAGCTGCCCTGATCCTCTCTAAAAGCGTTGAGTGGAGTTGCAAGTTGGCTACTATCCCATCTGATACGGGTAATACAACCACTATACCAAGCTCCTACAAGTCCTCTAGTAACTCCCTCTTCGTTGTCAAGAATAGTGCCATAGGCTTCTGTCTTAACACATCTGCTACTACGTTAGCCTTGCCCGGGTGATAATGTAGCTCTATCTCGAAGTCCTTCATCAATTCAAGCCACCTTCTTGGTCTCATATTTAGCTCCTACTACATGAAGACATACTTGAGGCTTTTGTGTTCTCTACAGATTTCCATTCATTCTTCATATAACTAATGTCTCCATAGCTTTAAGGTAAAAATAATGGCTGTAAGCTCCAAGTCATGAGTTGGATAATTTTTCTCATATACTCTCAACTGTCTAGATGTATATGCAATCATCCTGCCATGCTGCATCAATACGCATCCTAATCCTTTCCCCGATGCATCATTGTAGATCACGTAGCCTCCTTATCCTGATGGAATGGTCAACACTGGTGTTATGGTAAGACTCTTCTTCAACTCCTCAAAAGTAGCTTGACACTCATCCGTCCATATGAACTCTCAGTCCTTGCACGTCAACCAAGTCATAGGCTCTGTTATCCTCGAGATTTTTGTCATGAACCGTTGATAATATCTCGCAAGTCTAAGGAAACTCTGAAAGACGTCTGAGCAAATCTTCTGGAAAGACGTCTTTAAACTCTGAAATAATAGGGTGATAAATAATGTCGTCAAATGCCATCTGAGCACCATCATGCATCTCCGTGAATTCTCATGCAAACTCGAGCTCTGACTAGCCTAGTACTCTAAAGAGAATGCTTTCCCCGTAGCAGTCGAAGAAAGCGTGGTACTTACTTAGCCAGTCCATCCCAAGAACAACATCGAAGTTCGGCATGGGAAAGACTAAGAGTCAAGCCTTCATCTTTCTGCCACGAATTACTACAGAACAAGATCTACAAACACGGCTAATGGGTACAACTTCTCCTAGGTTGTCTAGTCGTTTGCAGTGATAGCGAGGCTAACAACATGTCTCACGGGGGGAGGAGAATATTGGAACAAATTCAAGGTAGATACAAATCAAGTAGTCAAGGAGAGTACAAAATTGGAATCAAGGAAGATAATTAGATAAGTGGATAAGATCCTATACAAGAATCCTATTTGTAGGCTTGCTCGGTACAGTAATATAACCGAGATAATATACTGTTGACCTGTATGGGCCACAACAAAAGTATGTCATGCTCCAGTCCCAAAATACGTAGGACTAGGAATACGTAGCATGCCAACCGTATATATATGACAACTGTAATATGTTAAAAAAATTATCACACACATGTACGCTGTAATATAAATAAAGAATTCACAAGTGGAATATATATTGTCAACATAAGTCACAAGCAACTATATCTCATCCACAAACACAAGTAAGGAAGTACCAAATAAATAACTAAAAGTCCCAAGTATGAAGTAGTAAAAGAATAATAGTCAGGTGGAGACAAATCCACTACCAAACGACTATATCAACAAAAATGATAAAGGAGATCAGAACTCCAATATTAAATAAAAATGACAAATAAGAAAAGGAATAACAACTAAAAGATCCATCAGCTAATGAAGTAGTCACAGGTACTCAGAGGGTAAGACCTCCTCAACGGAGAATGATGCGTTAGGCCCAGGTCCGTACTCCTGCGGATATTCCTGACCGTCTATACCTGGAAAGGGGCCATGTCCTCAGAGGGATGTAATAAGATACAGAAAATAAAATGCCATAATATGCTAAAAGTAAAAATCTAATATATTCTCGCCTAACTAGTCTATGTGATATGCAATTTAAGATCAACTTTCTCGCATATGGACTATCTGGATAAATAATAGGATTGATATATTTTTCCTAGAAATCAGTGGCCTATAAAGCATAACATCTTTCAATCATCAGAGGCTGCCTGTAAATAATATATAAGGGTCACTTGACCACGTATCTGTGGTGGAGCATGCGGGTTACAAAAAGATAAAGTGTAAAGGAGCCACATATGCTTACTCAATGTTTTCTCCACACAATTCTACTAACGTGTCACATCCATCACACGTAAACAACTCTAGTAACTGCTAAGTCTGCTAAATATGGTATTTCTATTAGCTGTTATTCCTTATCCGTCGTATGACCTTTACGTATAGGTGGCCAGCCTAATTCGCAAGTCCGTGTCCTACATGAGACTCACGAATCATGTAACAAATGTTTCATGGCCAAATAAAAAATAATGTTGCATCAACTCATGGGGTGGTCTCGTAAAACAATGTCAACATGCATTATATAAATAAAGACAAAAGACTACGCAACCGTCGATGTACCCAAGTCTTTCTTGGACGCACAATTTTATATGGCAAAATAAATAAAAATAAACCACAAAAATAAATATGCAGTAATTGAATGTAACTAAACAGTACAATATCAAATTATACTTGCCTGACAAGCAATCTTTGGAGTATAGATGTCCAAACGACGAGCACAAGAAATCAGAAACTATGACCTCCGAACGAACATCTCTGGATGTTGAAATAAACATCACCAACGTTTCCAAAATTAGCGAGATAGTCAGAAAAGTCTACCATTTTGTCCATTTTGGACATAGGAGAAAAATGATAATTTTGAGCCAAAGTGTGGTCCACATGTCGGCCAATTTGCCTCAAAATATGTGCCAGGGGTAAAGGTCTCTAAATTGGACAAATTATAGTTGAAAAAAAATCCTAAATGACGATACAAACTCAACGGTATATCCAATTTTGGATTCCGCTTAGCAGATCTCAAAATTGCTTGTCAAGTCAAACCGTGGGACCCGCAAAATGGTGGTTGGGTCAACTGTCTCCGAATCACGTGACACATGGGTCACAGGACCATCTTGAACCACGAATCCAATGGCATAAGTTTCATTGTGTTCCGACAAGCATGTGCCAGCTAATGAGAAAAATTACAAAACATTAATATGGGAAACTTTTTACGGATACGGGTTGATTCAGACACGCACATACATCCAAATCAACTCCCGCAAAAGCCTGCATGTCAGGATATACCATATGCTCATTTCGGTGCAACTGGTACGTGACGTGGTGGTCCAGTTGTCGGAACGCACTCTGTATCGTAAGTTTCTATTTTTTTGAAAAGCTATTTTTTTGTAATTTTAAATCTAAATTTTTAGCACCGAATTAATTATCAAACTTTATAAATATTAGGTCGTTGCGGTCCTGGTTATATAGACTAGCTATCAGAAAAATAAAATCATATTTAAGAGGGTTCAATTGGAAGAAAATTTCCTTACAAAATAGCATGTTGGTTTCAAAAACTATCAATTCGTATATATCTAAAATAGTAGATTTTTCGAAAAGTTTTGGATAAATTTATATCAGAAATTGGGTGGTTAGAATAAAACTACTTGAAGACATTAGAAGGTGTTCATGTTGTGGTTGAATCTAAACAATCTAGATCAAAATTTGGTCGCCTATGTAGGAAGAAATTCAGCGGAAAAGATAGGTACCTGGATTCAGTCTCAGAAGGCCGATTGGGTCGGGGGTGCCACGACGACGTCGTGGTGGTGTCTGGCGTCGGAGCAGGGGTCGAGAATGGTCGCAGGGGTGCTGGTTTGAGGATCGAAAGGGGATGGATAAATTTAGGGTTAGGGTTTTGTTCCGTATGCATATATATATAACCGGTAGTACGGGGGGTTGTCTGCGGGTTTGGGTAGCTAGGGTCAGGTTTTGCTGTACATGGAAGGGGTAGTTTGTTAAGATTAGGTATATATGTGTGTTACTTAGTGTATTTATTATTTATTTTTCCTTTCTTTTCATTTCCATTCTTTTGTACTAATATATATATATATTAACTATAAAATAATTGTTTTATTTTATTTTATTTATTATTAACATTATTATTATTATATTATTACCATTATTTCTATAAAAAAATTAGTATTTTATTTGTATTCTATTTATTTTAAAAAAAATTTAGTTTTTAATATATTAATGTACTGCAATAAGTACGAAACCTAGTATTTTATATTTTAATTATTAATTAAAAATTTAGGGTGGTTACATGGAGTCTAAGACGCATGAGACGCATGGCGTCTGGAATGCATAGGGCCAGAGACACATGGGACATGTGGAGTATAGAACGAATGGGGCCAGAGATACATGGGACGCGTGAAGTATGGAACGCATGGGACCAGAGACGCACAAAATGCATGGAGTCTAGAACGCATATGGCCAGAGACGCATGAAACACATGGAGTCTGGAATGCATAGGGCCAGAGACTACGGAACGGATGGAGTCTGGAACGCTTGAGACCGGAGACGTATGGACTCAGGGACTCATATGGCCTCGTACACGTGGCACTGTATGCTTGTCAGAAGTTTTTATTAGTCTGACGAGAGCTTCTTCTCGCTTACTGTGCTCATATTTTTTGAAGCGTTCAGAGAATCCTTTTTGTCATGATTTTGTGTCAGACATAATATTTCTGTCAGGCCTTTATACGACCAATGTTTGGGGCGCATGGATGCTATTTTTTCTTGGCCGTATGGTCATCCTTCTTTTGAGTTGGTCCTAGGGCGCATATTTTTTTGAGCGCATGGATCTAGATTTTCCACGCTAGTCACTACCATATTTCTAGAATAGGGATATTTTTATTATTTTAGAATTATTATGTTATAATATTTATTTATATAAATATGCATGCTATATTATGGGATTAATATATTATTAGTGGTTAGTGATTAGACTAATTGACTAGA
The DNA here is from genome assembly GCA_036927795.1 of Iris macrosiphon. Classification (NCBI taxonomy): domain Eukaryota; kingdom Viridiplantae; phylum Streptophyta; class Magnoliopsida; order Asparagales; family Iridaceae; genus Iris; species Iris macrosiphon. The sequence continues at coordinate 139,424,540 of JAYESA010000009.1, forward strand.
CAAGACCCTAGTGGACTAACCAACTTGTCATGACAACTTGACCAACAAATTAGACTAGCTTATTTGGACTCTTGTTAGTCAACCAAACCTTTTAATTAGTGTTTAGGCTTACTATTCATTAGGAAGAGAAGCTTCCTACCTAATTAACTCTTCATGACAAACCACTAGAGGCATATTAGACTTTTTAAATTGCTTGAGGAAGGGGGAAGAGGGGGCCTGTCCTAATTTAGGGGGGAGACTCTCTCTCTCCTCTCATTCTTTATTCCTTTTATTGCCAAATTAGGGTTCTTCCCCTAATAGATTCATTCTTCCTCCAAATCCCACCAAATTAATCCTAATTCCTCTTATTTCCTTTATCTAGAAGACCTAGAAGCTCGGGTTGCAAGGAGGATTAGAGAAGAAGTAGTTTGGACTAGGAACTCTTTGGTTTGTATTGGAAATCCATCTTACAATAGGTGACAACCTTAAATCCCAATTTAAATTATATTTTATTATTTGATTGGCTATTAAGAGCCCACCCAAGGATTAGAAATACCCATAAGGGGGGAAGAATGAGTTTACATTGATTCCATTATGATTCCTACATGGTGATGTGTCCATATTGGGTTTTTTTGTCCATGAGTATATTTTCTCCATCCTTCATTGTAACTAATCATAATAGATAGAAATAGATGTATTTAATATGTATATTTATTACTAATTGAGTATTTGGAGTTTTGGGTATGATGTTTATAGTATATCATAGAGTATCACAATGGTGCACCCAAGGTGTTTGTTATAATACTGTGTGTGTGTGTGTGTGTGTGTGTGTGTATATATATATATATATATAAATAGTTTATTATAAATATTTATACATTAGGGTGTGTGTGTGTTAGTGTTACGGGAGATGGCTGATACTTGTACCAATGGGGAACTAACGGTTAAGAGGAGACTTGGGGCAGTGCAAGTCACTATACTGGAAGATGGAAGCTGGGCATGTGTTGCAGACCCATGGGAAGGGGATTTTTGCAATAATGCACACAACCCTGAGGTGCTCGGGTCTGATACCTGGGCAATTGAGTTTGGACTTAAGTTGCTCCAGGGTTCAGTGCTATGTGGAGTTAGATTTTTCAATATTAGGCTTGAGATAAGCTTGGTAGCTTGTCGGTTGTTTATAAGTGAGCAAGTGCACAGGGGTGGTGCCAGTGGAGCACACTGTAGTAAAGTGTGTATCTTATATCAAGTTGGGATTATCAAGAACAAGTGATCTACTGTGTCAGTTGGTGTCCAATATATGAGTGTGTAGTGCTTGATTGTAACCTTGGAAACTGCCTTGACCAGTCGAGCAAGTACACTACAGTAGTACTTACTGTTGGCAGTTGCAAGAAGTACAATGCAACTGCTGCAAGTTTGAAGTATAGCATTAATTGACTACAACAACATATGGGTTCGAGTGCTAAGCCATTACAGACAAAAGATCAGTGCACATGTATGGGAGTGCATCACTAGATGGTAGATTGATGTATCAGACAAGTAAGAGCTTGGGAACCTATGCGCAGGTATGTATAGGAGGGGACTGTAGCTGTACCTGCAGTTGGTGGTAGAGAGAGCATCAGAGATTAAGCTCAAGTAATGAGTTTGGTTGTTTTCGTTTGGTATCAGTATGGACTGATACCCAGGAGAATGAATTAGTATTAGCGAAGGGGATTATGATGTGGGTGAGAAACTGATATTGGTATCACTTGACAAGGGTTATAAAAGTCATACTAAGAGTATTATTTAGTTATACTAAGTTACAGTATATAGGTACCGTTAGTTAGTTAAGAGTTAGCACTAGTGTATCAATTAGTGTAAAGTTATATGTCAGTTAGTCTAGTTAGTAATTATTAATTAGTAATGTATATCAGTTAGCTAACACTAAAGGAAAGTATTTATACATAGTAAGTTTAAGAGTTAGTTATTGATATTATTTAAGTTATGACTTAGAAACCTAGGTAATGACTTAGTATAGTTATAATACGCTAGTATTAGCTAGTTTGTAACCGATATAGACCAAATAGCTTAGTAGAAGCCTAGTATTGGCCTAGTTAACTTAGTTTGGAGACATGGCCTAGAAATATCATACTTAGTTAGATAATCATGCTCATTCTTTATTTTACTAATTAACAGTAATATTTGATATTTAGGTCTTTGTGACTCCATCGTGGACATCGATACTCATACCTTGCTCAAGACCGCAGGCGAGTACATTCACTGACAGTTTCTATTATTTTGATAAATACTATGATTCTAGTTATGTAGTGTTATATTTGATTCCTGACACAGTGGACGCACGGGCTAGTATTATTGATACCTGTCATGAGGAGTCGTGATAAGTTGATTATGGGACCATACCCTACTTACTTGTGCATAGCTCACCCTTCCCACACGAGGATGTAGCCTGATCTTATTAATTATGCATAGCTCCCCATATATGATTGGCCTATTTCCTTACCAGTACTTGTGCTTAGTCAATCATACATGATTGACTTGATCCCTTACTTGTACTTGTGCATAGCCAATCATATATGGTCGAGCCTGATCTTGTCCCAAGTCGATCACATAATAATTAATATTTTGAAGCACTTAGCTAGTATTTCTATTTCTCTATTCTAGTTCATACTTGTTAGTATTCATATTTACCTGCTTGTTCATTGCTAGTTACTTCCTGTGATATGATTATAGGTTTGTCCAGTTTTCTTACATTTCGGTATTTTTTTTCCATCATGTATATTCATTATAACTATTTTATAGTCCTTATCAATATAATTAGAATTGCTGTTAGTTTATGTACTTGCTCTTTTTCTGACTGGACAATATTTTTTAGAGGATCTTGAGGACTTTTATCCCACCTATTATGGACCTAGAGTAGATGATGGATATATCCAGGAGCTTCCGGAGGAGCCACTCCCTATAGAAGAGACACCAACCGTAGTTTCCTAGTTAGCACTTAGTTATTGTGTATTTGGATTTTTTCCAAACATTGATACTATGTGTTGTACTATGTTGAGAATTATATTTGTGTAGAGATAGATAGATAGACTCTCAGACTCTGACTTGCTGAATTATATATTATTCTTCTATGGTGGTTCTTATATCTTTATCGTGCCATTTATCTTCCTTATAGTCATTGTGATTGAGTATATATTGAGAGTTGATGATTATATATATATATATATATATATATATATATATATATATATCCATTATCCTTCATTTGGAGTTGAGATACATTGATAGGTTATGATATCATGTATTTGTGTGAGATTGATAGATGGCTTTATTGATCTATACATCGTTCTACCGTCGATGCTGCGGTGTAGGCTGGATGTACCCACGTACTCGTGCCCTTATTCCGGGTATGGGTCGTGACAACTCTTCTACAAGTACATGCGCCAAGCTCCAATGCTCCTAGCATTGGATGCCTAACTTGCCATGTGCATTTTTATGCGCGTGACTTGCTATACGCCAGGCCGCTATGCTTCAAGCTCATCTCTACTGCGGCGACTTGTACAGGCGCGCTCTGTGCCATACGCCATACAAAAGATTGCTATAAACTTGTATCCATACAGCAGCTATTCTATGCGCACGTTTCCCATGTGCATATGTGTACCTGAGCAACCCCGTACGCCTGTTTTGTTATTTTGCTAGTTTCTTGGAGCTTTTTATTGGATTTTGTGATTCTCTGTGTTGATCCTAGTAATTGTAAGTTTGATGGATTTAGTTCTACTATGTGTTGAACCTGACTATGTCCCTAACCCAACTATGTGCAAGACTATAATATGTACCAAGTGGCTATACTACATATGAGCATGACATGACCCTTGTGTTACAATATGATAGAATTTGCGTGAATGACAAATATTTGATAACTTGACTCGACTACTCGTAACCGTGCTGATACACTTTCTACTTGCTACGTGAAGGACTGTGAGGCAACTTTAGAGGGGTGGGCAGTGAATAGAGTGCAGCAGAATAACCTACCAAATTTAAGATTATCAGAATGAAGGTAGTTTCTAACTAACAGTGTATATAAAGATAGTAAAGTAGAGAGAGATAGCAAACGCAAATACCAAAATTTATACTGGTTTTCCTCTGAGAGAACTAGTCAAGTCCTGAGAACTCAAGCTCGGAGTTTTATTCACTATAATCACCAATAGTGAATCATAAGCTTTGATCCGAAGGCTTGCCACTTCTTTACACCATGAGGTTTAATCCGAAGTCTTGCAACTTCACAGCTAGAGAGAGAGAGAGAGAGGGTAACTAATGGAACAAATCTCTTTACAACTCAGAAGACTTCTAGACTGAGACCACACTTGGCACTAGGAAGGCTAGGGAGTTGCTCTTTGAGATGGGAAAGTTAAGGCTTTAAAGGTTTGCTCACAATAGGATAGAAGACTAAAGAATGGTTGAGTGTGTAGGAATGTAGAATTCTAATCCTATTTATAATGTATAGGCAAACATAATTCGACCAGAATTTGGATGAAGTTTAATTTAAATTTCCAACCGTTAGGCCAAGAAATCAAGAGCTAATTGAACTGGTAGATTTTATACCAAAAGGGTAACCGAGTTCGGTCCGAGTTCGGCATGAGTTCGGCTCGAGTTTGGTCTCTTCGTATGGTATTCTTTGTAAATGAATGTGGCCTGATTTGGTGGAAGGTTCTTTTGTTTATTTGAGTGGACTAGGTATCTGGGTATAGGTATTTAGGATTTGCTAGTACCACTCAGCTTACATCAGTCCTAGACTCAAATAAATAAAAGATTATATTTTAATAGGCGTAATACAAATAACATGAGATAGAAGTATTGAGGCTTCAGATCGTGACATATCAATACATGGTTTAGTTAACTATCAAAATCAAGTTGACTGGGACTGGATGGGCCAACAATCTTTTCTATTTTGATAATTGACAAACTATGAATGATACTGTAAGTCTTTGATATGCAAGGCTCTCCCCTAACTGTGGAGCAGTTGATATGCTTAAGGCAATGTCTGTTAAGTATTATTTTGTATGCTAGTATTATGTATGTCTTTCTCTCCCATTGTTATTTGATCGAAATGGCATGTTCCCCCAAAATCGGTGAGATGACAAGAAAAATAAGAGAGTAAAGTGTATATAGGATAATATATAATGATAAAAGAAAAATTGCTGTAAAATTTATTCATTTGAAAAGAAAACATACAAAAGCAGATGTGTAGTAGAAAAATAATAGTCGAGCATCTAAAAGTAAACTTTTTAAACATATAAATTCATTGAATAACTAGTTATCATTTTCTTTATCAGGTTCAACTATTCTGTTTGGATTAAAGAAGGCATCAGCTGGATCCAAATATCGCTGAACATAGGGTTGATCAATACAAAATTCTTGTTGATTCAAATTTCGGAGAATCAGAAAAGGTCCGGCTAGGTGCTTCGATAGGGTGTACTGGATGTCTATCAAAGTGTTGCCAAGAGCTTGAGTTTGAAGAGTTTGGCAATAATCAGTAGCACGATTATATATATCTTCATTATGGAAGTGATCATGCAACAGATTGAAAATAGACTCTAAGGTTTGTGGTTGTTCATCAACAGGAGGGACATAATCAACAGGATGAGTGTTGGAGTTTGATGAAGAGTTATAAGGTAAAAGCATAGTTGGCTCAATTCTCCGAATTCTATTGATGTATAAAGGTTCCTCAAGATTTGGAAAAGTATCCAATGGTATGTCGAAATAGCTAAAAATTGTTGGCAAGTACATGGCGTATAGTAGTAGATGTCCTTTCTTGCGACATTGAACCATTTGAGATAAGATGGTCTGGAGAATATTGAAGTTAATGCCGAAATACAAGTGATATAAAGATGACATTTCTAGATAAGAGACCACATCAAAGTAAGTCTTCTTTGGTGAAAAATATAAAAAGATAATACGATGCATTTCGTAGAAGTGACCATTCAAGTATCTAGCATAAAAAATTTTAGGTGGACATTCATGAGGGTGACAAAGGATATTTTTGAAAGAGTCTAGAGTTAAGCCATGGTTGAATTGAACTTGTGTGATGTTGACTAAAGTTTGTCCATCAACGAGAATGCGTAGGATTTAACACAAGTCATCCGTATCAAATTTAATTGGAATACCACAAAATCTAGATGAAATAGTATCATGTTCATATGTTAAGTTATAATTGAACATTTGAATAACATTGGTGTAAATATTGGTTCTTGTTGTAACAAGTTCTTCAAGTTAAAGTTTTTAAGAATAGGTAGATAGTATTTGTGTTGAGAAAAAAAATCAACAGGATGGCCAAGACAGATGTATCTCTTAGAGAAGTCATTAAATCAATCATTTAAAATTTTGAGGCTTCGAAAAGTGAAACCGTCGAATTCTCCTAAGTTTGGCATAATAGGACAGAAAAGAGAGTCGGAAAAGGAATCTATTTTTCTTTTAGGGGCCATTGGGAGAGAATGTAGGAGGAAAAGCTAATTTTATTTATGGATGAGGGATGATTTTCGTTGGTCTGAATGAATGAGCAACGAAATGATCTATATATAGAGTAGAAGAAACCTAAATTAAGAAAAAGATTAATGACATAGCATATTCTAGAATTAAACTAACCGAGTTTGATCTGAGCTCGGCCTGAGTTCGGTCCGAATTCTGTTGATATTTATTTCCAAAATCTCAATGTAACTTTAATCGATATTATGCCTTTTTTGACTTGATATAAATATAGAATAATAAGTGCTGAACTTAAATCGTATATTTTTACGAGTTTAAATCATCTCAGAGTAGCTGTAGAGGCTGAATTCCAACTAGCGGTGGTCCGAAGACACTTAAATACCATGTCGCTTAAGGTTATTTACACCTTTTTGATAGAAGGGCCTTTTCGGCTTGTATTAAAAATTTGCAAAACTTTTGAAAAGTGTGATAAAAAAATTGTAAAGCATCTTATGATTCTTTTATTTTATCAGAATCCAAAAGACCTAATTCTCGACGGATAAAGTTGAATCAATCTTCAGCTAAATATTTAGTAAAGATGTCTGCTAATTGATGTTCCATGTCCACATACTCTAAAAAAATATCTTCATGTAATTGATGATCCCTTAGAAAATGATGTCTAATTTTTATGTGCTTAGTGCGTGAAGTACATACTAGATTCTTGGTGAGATTAATGGTGCTAATGTTATCACAGAAAATAGGAATATTCTTATAGTGCAAATTAAAGGCTTTTAGGGTTTGCTTATTCTATAAAATTTAAGCACAACAATGTCCTGCGATGATATACTCAGCCTCAGTTGTTGATAATGCAACATAATTTTGTTTTTTGCTAAACCAGGAGACTAGAAACTTCCTAGAAAATGACAGGTATCGCTGGTACTTTTTTGATCGACTTTGCATCCGACAAAATTAGTATCTGAGTAACCAACAAGGTCAAAGGACGTGGTTTTGGGATACCATAAGCCTGCCGACAAAGTCCCTTTAAGGTATCTAAAGATATGCTTAACTACGCACAAATGTGAGCTCTTAGGATTAGCCTGATATCTAACACAAAGACATACACCAAACATAATGTCTGTACGACTAGCAGTTAGATATAACAAACTATTAATCATACCTTTATACTTACGTATGTCTGTTGGTTTACTGCTTTCATCAAGGTCAATCTTAGTAGATGTTGCCATTGGAGTTTCAATAGGCTTTGCATTGTCCATGTCAAACTTTTTGAACAAATCCTTCGTGTACTTAGCCTGATGGATTTGCAATCCTAAGAAGAAAGTCAGTTCTTCCATCATGCTTATCTCAAATTTACTCTGCATATACTCAGCAAACTCCTTACATAGCATCTCATTAGTAGATCCAAATATGATATCATTAACATATATTTGCACTAATAACAAAGAATCAACAGAAGATTTTATAAAAAGGGTAGTATTAATTTTTTCTTTTGAAAAACTGTTTCCAAGTAGAAAGAAGCTAAGACGTTCCTACCAAGCACATGGAGCTGTTTGAGTCCGTATAGAGCCTTTTGTAGCTTGAATACGTGGTAGGGTGTTTAAAATCTTTAAAACCAGGGGGTTGTTTGACAAAAACATCATCTTTGATAACTCTATTTTGAAAACAACTTTTAATATCCATTTGAAAAAGTTTATAGTTATAAAAACTAACAAAAGTGTAAAGCATTCAGATAGATTCAAGTCTAGAAATAGGAGCATAGGTCTCATCGTAGTCAATTTCTTTCTCTTGGTTGTATCCTTGAACTACGAGACGTACTTTGTTACGTGTAACTGAACCATCCTCATTTAATTTATTTTAGAAAACCTATTTAGTAACAATGATCAGATAATCATTAGGTTTAGGAACGAGTTTCCAAACTTGATTACCTTCAAATTGGTTGAGTTTCTCTTGAATAATAGAAATCCAAAATTTATTAGCAAAAGCTTCATCAGTATTTTAGGTTCTATTTGAGAAATAAAAGCAACATTTATAATGATATTTCTATTTTAGGAACGTCTACTTGCACATTTCGATACATCACCTATTACCAAGTCCTCGGGATAATTTGTGAAAAACTTTAGTCTCCTTGGAAGACTTTTCGGATAACTTGTACTATTTGTATCTTTAGATGTCTTGTTAGTTGCGGGTTGACTACCTTCATTATCGCTTTGATTTAGTACTTGAGTGTTGTGTTCATTAAATATAATATTGATTGATTCTTTAACAGTCAATGAGTTCTTGTTGAATACCTTGAATCCTTTACTTTGGTGGCATAACCTAAAAAATGCCATATATTTCTTGAAAGTAATCTCTGGTAAGCCTCTTACGAGTTTCTTTGTGGATAGTCTTACAATAGTATCTATGTTTACATGTCCTAGATGCATATGCCATAGCCAGCTATCATCTTTGTGGGTGTATAGACATTTGCCTGCATTGTCAGTGTCTTTTACAAGATAGAAAAATATATATTGTCTTCCCTGATCCCTTTAAAGATAACCTTACTAGTGGATCTTTTATAAATAGAATATTTATTTTCAACGAAGTTAATACCATAACCATGGTCAGCTAGATGACTGATGCTGAGTAGATTTAATTTTAATTCTGTTACCAGACAAACGTCTTTAATAACAGGATAGAGAGGAACACCTATATTACCAATAATATATCCTCGAAGGTTATTGCCGAAGGAGACATAAACTTCTTTCTTCATCGATAGCATTGCAAATAGGTTAGCATCACCAGTCATATATCGTGAGCAACTACTATCGAGAATCTATTTGCTTCGAGCATGAGAGGGTTGGTCCACCTACAAAACGAGGTGTAGATGTAACCCTTGGTACCCATTTACTTGAGGGTCCTGCTATGTTAGTTTTTGGTATCCATGCATAAACATTCATATCTACTAACTTTCTTGTTCTACATAGTCTAGATATATGTTCTTTCTTACCACAGTAGTGACATATAGCTGTGTGATTGGTGCTTGGTGCAGCATGATAGATATAATTTTATGAAGCAGTTCTTTGTGGTCTATGTGGATAGAATGCATAATTGTGTGGGATATTTCTTCATGGTCTTCGTGGATATTTATAATAGAATACATGATTATGTTTGTTTCTATGTGTATGATTTGTCCTGAACATATGATTGTATAAACTGTTATACATGTAGGTGGAAGCATAGTTGTAAGTGTCCTTTTGTCTTGCTACGTGTCTCGTGTTAGGTTGGGTGGAGGTTTGTTCGACCTGTTTACCCAATCTAATCTCTAACTTTTTATAGTTAGCATATACTTCATCATATTTAGCGGTGAGAGAATCTATTCTACGTGCAGCAATGGAATACTTCTTCTTTTCAGATTTAAGTTCTTCCTTAAGTTTAGAATTCTCCTGAGTGCTCTTGTCAAGACTGGCAAGTACCTCGTAGAGGTTAAGCTTAAGTCTAGAATTCTCATCTAAATTGTTTGAGGTATCCTTTATTTCACTTAGTAGAGATGTTAGTCTCTCTATTTCAGTTTGACATTCTTGAACATCTTTCATAGCATGCTTGTACTTATTTCTAAGTTTCTTCAAATCATCAAGCAGATCACTAAAAGTATTACCTAGTTCATCAAAAGTAAAATCAACATAAGATTTTTTATCCGTTACCTGATTAGCTAACGCCATGAACCATAGGTTTGCTACTTCTTGAGGATTCTCTTCTTCGAATTCACTAGCTTCACTTTCATGCCAAATACTAGTGTTTGCATATTTTTGTGATGATATTCTTCTGCATGAGTGATTGTGGTGATTTTATTTTCTTAGGGTTGGACAATCTTTCTTTATATGCCCTGTCTTCCTACAGTTGTAGCATATAGGCTCTTCACCACTGTGGTCAGTTGGCTCCTTCTTCTTTGATTTTTCAAGCTTTAGAAATTTCCCAAAGTTTCCAGTGGTCAGGGCAACTTTCTCATCTTGAGACTCATTATCGTCGGAGTCATAATTTGTGACCTTTTTGTGTTGCGCCTTGAGAGCAATTATCTTCTTCTTTGGAGTGGGTTCTTCAAATTCCTTGAGATCCAGCTCATGAGTAATCAACTTGCCTATAAGCGTCTCGAGGGTCATCGTGGTAAGATTATTCCTTTTTATGATTGTAGTGGCCTTGGGATTCCAATTCTTGGTGAGTCCCCTGAGTACCTTGCAAATCTTCTCGTTATTGTTGTACTGTTTGACAAGTGATAATAGAGGGTTGACGATGTCAAGGAATTTCGTAAATATTTGAGTGATCGTCTCATTTTTTTTTATCTTGAATGATTCATACTCTTGTGTTAGACTACTTATTTTTGATTCTTTAACTTGGGAGGTTCCTTCATGAGTTATCTCAAGAAGTTTCTATACTTCGTGCGAAGTTTCACAAGTGGAGACCTTGTTAAATTTAATTCTGTCTACAGCAAGAAATAGAGCATTAATAGCTTTAGCATCAAGACTAGCTTATTTTTTTTGGTGTCTGTGTATTTATCATGATGTTTCTCTACAAGGTTAACATCTATGACTATTATAGGTGGCTTCTTGTATCCTTCTACTACTACATCCCAAAGGTCAAAATTAAGAGACTTTAGGTAGATGCTCATACGTGTCTTCCAGTATGTGTAGTTAGTGCCATCAAATAGGGGTGGCCTATTTATGGACTGGCCTTCACTATTGTTGGTGTGGATAGATCTAACAGTTGCCATAAGTCTCTTAGGATGTTAAGCCAAATACCAAGAGAACTAGATCTGATACCAATTGAAGGACCGTAAGGCAACTTAGAGGGGGGTAAATAGAGTGCAGTGGAATAATCTACCAAATTTAAGATTATCAGAATAAAGATAGTTGCTAACTAGCAGTGTATATAAAGATAGTAAAGTAAAGAAGTAAAGTAGAGAGAGAAAACAAACGCAAACCCCAAGATGTATAATGGTTTCCCTATGAGAGGACAAGTCCAGTCCTGAGAACTCAAGCTCAGAGTTTTATCCACTATAATCACCAATAGTGAATCACATACTTTTATCTGAAGGCTTGCCACTTCTTTACACCATGAGGTTTGATCCGAAGTCTCACAACTTCACAGTAAGAGAGAAAGAGAGAGAGTAACTGATGGAACAAAGCTTTTTACAAATTAAAAGACTAGACCGAGAGTGCACTTGGCACTAGGAAGCCTATGGAGTTGCTATTTGAGATAGAAAAGTTAAGGCTTTAGAGGTTTTCTAACAATAGGATAGAAGACTAAAGAATGGTTGAGTGTATAGGAATGTAGAATTCCAATCCTATTTATAGTCTGTAGGCAAACATAATTTGGCCAGAATTTGGATGGGGTTTAATTTAAATTTTCAACCGTTGGGCCAAGAAATGAGGAGCTAATTGAACTGGTTGATTTTATACCAAAAGGGTAACCGAGTTAAGTTCGGTCCAATTTTGGTCTCTTAATATGGTAGACTTTATAAATGAATGTGGCTTGATTTGGTGGATTGGTTCTTTTGTTTATTTGATTGGACTAGGTATCTGGGTATAGGTATTTAGGATTTGCTAGTGCGAATCAGCGTACATCTGTCCTAGGCTTAAATAAATAAAAGATTATATTTGAATAGACGCAATACATATGACATGATATAATAGTGTTGAGGCTTCAGATCGCGATATATCAATGCATGGTTTAGTTAACTATCAAAATCAAGTTGATTGAGACCAGATTGGCCAACACTATGCGTTCATACGTGCTGTGTTACAAGTGTACTGAGGTACGACATACCTTGCTACGTGCTATGTGTTACATGTTCTGGGTGTGCACAGTATTGTCCCCTATCTTTCGCGACATATAATATTATATTATTTTTCCAACATGGACATGATAGTTGTGTGTAGCAGCATAGAAAATCTGAAGGCCATGTTGGCCGCATAGATCCCATGCACCCTCAAGGTGAAGGTAGGCCATAGAGGAGCCACAAAAAAGCACATAGGGCTAAAGTGCTCATCCATCCTGTAAATCATCCATGCAGCCCGAATATCCAAGAAGTTGGTGGTCGCATAGGATCTATGCCACATCAGTGATGACCTGTCTGACCCGGCATTTATTGTACTGAAATGCTTTAAGACCCTTTAAGACGGTGGCACATAAAAAGACAAAAATATCATATCAAAGCAGTAATAACCATGTTAGACGTGCAGTACCACGTGGTCACTCGTATACGGACTCTAGTCTATGCGACCTCGTCTATACGTGGCCAAAGTGTCCTATAGACCCAGGATAAACGAGAGTATGTATGCGGCCAAGACTCTATGCGTCTAAGATGGCTATGCATCTTTTAGCTTGCAAGATCTTTCTGTTACAACTGAAAGGATCTTCACACAATTAGTGATGACTATATGTCCAGCTGACCAAGTTACGCACTCAACGGAGTTAAATACAACCCCAAAATATTCTTAACAGCTTATCTCAACCGAGATCACGTAGAAGCACACCCGTGGTATGCGGCTACAGTTTCAACCATAATTTGTTGAATAAGTTCTATACAGCCACCAGACAGAGGCATATACGACACCTATAGAACGTCAGCATGACGACTATAAGTAGCAGAGTAGCACACCCACAAAAGGGGGGCAATGTACGGGTGTACTAGCTCAAAGAAGAGAAAAAAGAAGAGGGCATCTTCATTCCCTTGTCATACCATCAACAGAGTAAATGAGTCACTGTATTACTCAATCTCCATCGTCACATTCCCCATATAAAAAAATATTGTACTAAGATCTTCTATCTAGGATTTTTTTTGTACTTCTTTTATTTGTATTCAACCAAGCTCTTTTCAATGCTTGTGATGACAAACAATGTGGCAACTCTGCTAGGGACATCCTTCTCCTCTGTTGAGAAGGCCATGACGTAATCTGAAGCATTGAAGCTTGGTTCGACCCATAAGATGTTGGTTGTAAGCATCGACCAGCAAGCCTTCGAAGAAATCTTCTCTAAGGGCAGCGCTTCACCAAGGCTGGCAAAGCCTAAAAGGACCCACAAGACATGGGTAGCCAAGGCCGCTATGACTTACCCAAATACGGAGCATGCGCTCCCCGTCTCTCTCTTTGCCACAAGAAATATACATCATATGTCCACACGAGCTTTCCCCACTCATGCGGCAGCCTCTTCTGACAAGGGAAGTGCTCAGCGCTTGAGGTCTGGCAGAGGAAAATACTATGATGCCAGGAGTTCTAGTACTAAGGCATATTCCATGCGGCCACAACAAAGGCCGCATAAAAAGTCTCATGCGGCATCAGACTCTAGCCGCAGGCAGAAGGTTCTATGAAGCCTCGACGGCAACAAAATTTTAGTCTTCGACCTAATCTTATGCGGCGATAATCCCACATGCCATGCTAAGAAAGGGGAAGCTATAAACTTAGACTCCTCATAATACGTACCAGTGCATGCTAAGATAAGGAAGTCTAGGTAAGTATGGTCTCGTTAAGCTCAAAAAATTGCTCAGTTGGATGACAGTCAGCGTGTGCCGCTAAATGTTATGCATGCTTGTGATAAAAAGTTGTATAAAATCGACCCATGCGTCCAACCCGCAGCGGTAAATGGACAAGTTCAGTCTCAAAAGTCTTCTACTAACAACTTGAAAAAAGTTATTGTACAAACTCGGGTCAGGGAGCAAATACATCACCTACACACCCGTATGCTCGGTCTACCCATGCTCACAAGGAGGGTGTAAAGGTGAGTCATCCCTCGCCCGACTTGGGTGATGTGATCAATCGCATGTGCAAGGTAAGAGAGGCAAACACAACATGTGAGATGTCCCCTCCCAGGCATCATTATGCCCATATCATCATTAACTATTATTGTGCTCAAGCAGTAGTACCTGCAAACAGACAGTCAATATTCCAATGACTACAACTAAGAGCACCCGTAAGGCAATATCCCGAAGAGCACTGCAAACACAAGAGAAGGAGGAGTTGCCCTTCGCTTCATGTTACTCTGCATAGAAATCCCCTTCCACAAGGGGAGGACGAAAGTCCAGTACCTCCAATCCTTTACTCTCAACCAGTGCATCAAGGAACCGGAGGCAAGCTGCGGTGCCCATAAAGGAGTATTACTGGGTACACGCTCAAAAATTAAAATATTGGGGTGGCCCTTCCTTGAGATCCCAGATGAATCTACAAGCTGGGGGTAGTGATCCCTCAAAACTTTATAATAACCCGATGTTCAGAGGAGACAGAGATTCTCAAGGAACCAACATTGAGATTCCTGGGGGTAGAAACCCTTATAAATAAGACGGAGCTTCCTGAAGAAGATTTACTACAAATGTCTAAGACGAAAAGTGCGACATCCACCATCCTATCTATTTCTCCCATGTAAAAATAGTATACATGGAAAGGGACGATCACGGGAGCTCCAACGATCGATAATGCTTTGAGACTCTCGAGGCTATGATGCAAACCATGAGCATGTCAATGCAGGACTTGACCCAAACAATGCTGGAGATTAAGAAAAGTATGGCGTCTCAGCCACCAAGGGCCTCAGGTCAGGCAAACTTGGATCCCGTGACTAATGGGGACTCCAACGCAACCACTCCACCCGCTAGCGACAATCACGCATTACCCGGATCATTTGCTCCTTCTGTAGTAGATGAAGCCTGGAAAGCAATCAAGGAGGTACGAGAACTTTGAGCCCGTCTGGACTCATTGGGAAATCGGGATACCCTAAGCGAGCTCGGGATACGACAACCATATCCACTCGAGAGGAGAGATGTGTCATACCCGCCCAAGTAAAAGCCCTTCAACCTGACTCCGTTTGACTAAAAAACCTCTCATCGTCAGTATATGAGTTACTTTGATACGGCAACGGGACATCTTCCTCGAAACGACACTCTCCTCACTAAGGTCTTTGTCGGGGCATTATCGGGAGTAGCATTTGATTGATTTTGTAGTCTCCAAGACAAATGCTTATAGTCATTTGAAGACCTCAAAAGCCTCTTTCTTACCGATTCTATGATAGAGGAAACAACATGATGATGTCCTCTCTGATTGATATCATGCAAAAAGATAAAAAGCCTATAAGGGAATGCGTCGAACGATACAGGAAATCTGCGCTAAAGTTGACCTCCGGCAATCCTGAGTCCACACTTGTGGACATATACCGAAGGAATCTACTGCCAGCTGTCAGGCTATGGATGGGCAATACCCAGTTCAAAGACTGGACAAAGTTTATCATAAACGATGTCCCATTGAAAGAAAGGTAAAGGACATTGGGCTGCTAGGCATACAAATTCTTGTCACTGATGATAGTGGAAGATGTCCTTATAATAACAATTACAACAAAAACAACAATAACAACTACTACTACAGCAGCAATATCAACCGTGACGACAAAGAGAAGTTGGCCCTTGTTGCCAATCTAGCCAAGAAACTCGAGCAGAAGCCTATAGAGGGTCCAAAATCGAAGGAAACTTTCTCCTTCATAGGCGAGGACGTCATGGTGATCTTTAACATATTAATAAAGGGCCACAATCTATGAATTTTTGATATCAAACGTCCTTAGGAGGCAGACCCAGTCGATAACCCCATGTACAGCCACTACTACCGGTATGTCCACCATTCAACGAAGGATTGCTATACATTAAAGTGATACATCCAACACCTGCTTGATACCAAGGCTCTTACCTTGGACTTTGATGACAAGACGGTCACCACCAAAATGATATCTCTCCAGTTTGGCGACTCTCCAGCAACGGAGGCCCAGGATGCTGTTGTCACAATTCTGAGGGTAATGATGGAGGTTGTCAACCACCCTCCATATCGCAACCAAATAGCCGGGCTTATAACTCTTAGCATGCCCATGGAAGAGGTTATATGGGTACACCCTGACCTCGTTCAAGAGATGATGCAACAAGCGCTGCCTTCTGCCTCAAAGTCTAAGGGGAATAAGTCCAAGGCCTGGCACATAATTTCTTCCTCTATCGAGGAAGCATTAGCAGAAGTAACGCGGTTGGGCCTCGCCTACCAGCATGATTATGATTTCCCCGTGGATGTCCTTCATCCATCTACTATATATGATCCAGTTTTGTCTTAATCCCCTACAGCAGACAAACTGAAGCAGAAATATACTCGCTTTGATAAGTCGTTGCACAAGGAAACGAATCAAGGGCTCGAGAAGCCCTACAACTTCGACATCTTGGCAGAACTGGCCAATACCCGACAAAGTTGCCACTGTTTGAGCTTCTTTGACTTTCTAAAGACACTCAAAACGTTCTCATCAAGGCACTACAAAATTTTGAAACGTACCTGGCGTAGGTGTAAACACCCAGAATTTTAGAATTTAATTTTAGAATTTTAATTATAATTTTTTTAGTTTTTGGAGATTTTTTTAATTTTTAATTAATTATAATAAATGTTCTTCATGAATTTATATTTTTGTGTATTAAATTAATTATTAAAATTTATGAAAAAAATTTATTTTTTTGGGTGTATAATTAATAATAGAGTATTGTATAATATTTTGAAATTTATTGGGCTTAAAAACTATTTTTAAATAGCTAAATACATTATTTTTAAATAAACCAACTCAAACCAACCCAAACTAAACCAAAATGAACCAAATCGAACTAGACCAAACCAACCCAGACCAAACAAATCAGATCATATCCGACCCGCTAACCCGTGACCTGACCTGACCCGACCCACAAACTCTTAAAATTCTGTTACAGTAGCCAGCCCATTCATTTCCTCAACCTCAACTGCGCCCGACCCCCCCTCCCTTTCACCTCCCCATAACGTCCACCTTCGACCTCTTATAAAACATCTAGACCCACCCCCTCGTCCACCATCCAACCCTCTTCCATTTCCGACAAGCTACCTCCGACGATATCGCCGGACCGTCGTGCACCACCGCCGTAAAGTAGCCGTCGTACAGTCACCATATTTTTTAGCTAATAGTAGCAGCAAGGTATCCTACTTTCTACCTTCGTATCTTGGTGCACAGTTATTCAAATATCGATCTGTTGAATCCTATACGAAGACCACATGACCCTCTCAAACCCTATATAATTAGTTCGGGGTATCGTTTCCTGTGTCGGTCATAAATTGCGATGCAAAATAGGAAAAAAAGACCCAATTTATAGTTCAGAAAACTATCCCAAACACCCATGTTCATGGCTATTTTTTTTCCAACCTAGTTTATATTTTTAAATTTCACTTAAACAGTAAATTAGATAACATAACCGAGATTTATTCTCTTTAATTAGTTTATTTTAATTTATTGTATGTTGTATTTTATTCGTGGTTAAAGATGACCAAAAACTTGGTTTTCTAAATCCAAAATTTTCTGAAACGGGGTACGTCCCACTAAACGAGGCAACTTCATCTTGTGCAAATTGTATCGAAAGGTGCGTATCATCAATACGGATTTGTGAGATTTTATGGAAGTTAATTTGGATGTGCGCGCACACCGAAATTAATGCGTATCCGTCAAAAAGCTCTATATCGCCATGTTCTAACACTTATCATAATTTTGTGTGTGCTTGTCATTTCGTAATGGAACTTGTGCCATCGGATTCTTAGCATTACGGTGGTCCTGTGACCCAAGTTTGGTTTGATTCTGAGAACGTTGACGAAATCCCATTTCGTGAGCCCCACGGTTCCACTAGACGGACGATTTCGTGACCGACACATCGAAATCCAGTTCTAGATATTCCGTTGGGTTCATATTATCATTATGGACTCGTAGACACTAAGTTTGATGAATTTGGAGAACTTTGTCTCTGGCATATTTTTAGGTGCGAAGTGGGCCATATGTGGACCCCGCTTTGACCAGGAACTGTCAATTCGGTCCCTGTGTCTAAATTGGACTTATGGGTAGTCAATCCTAGATAATTTAAGTATTCTGAGAGTGATGGTAATATTTGTTTCAGTATCTGGAGGCGTACCTGAAGATTCTACTTTTATCGGAGTAATTGACGGAGCTCAGAACACAAGCAAGTGTACGTTGCCAACTTATAGAATATCATGTGCTATTATTTGCTTATATTTTTTCCATATATTTTTGTGTTGTATCTGTTCAACCTAGGACTGTGAGACATTGCTTAGCGTTCGAATAAGATTCGGGTGTCGACACCGTACGCGGAGTCGTGTAACGTCACTTAGAGAGCTGATACCACGATCCTAAATATTTTCGTGCTTGCTTTACCTAGTATATCCTATCATAGGATACTTGACACTATTCATGTGACAAAATCTTTCATGAGTTATTCATGGTGATTCTGTATAGGTTTACAATATTTGTGACATAAGACTTTCATATACATATATATTATTAAGATTCGCTGTATTAGCTAGAGGTCATGATCATACGTGTTATGGACATGAGACATGAGGTTACGTTGGGTGGAGGGAGACACACAGGCTACAGGTTGATTATATATATATTATGTTACTGGATAGTGCCTTAGTCTCTCCACCAGAACATTGGCACATGTATTTGGCCCTTCGAGATATTACTGCTACTGGCTCCTCGACACAGAGCTTATAGTGGTTTCAGCCTGGGTACTAGTGATGCTCTCATTTGTATTTTATATAGCTGGTTACATAGCTTGCCCTGAGGATCTATTTTTATTTACTATATTTTATTTGGCTTGAGTTATTCTTGTACCTTGCTATGTCCTATGAGGACATGTATCTGGATTATATCTCCAGGTACAGCAGAAGAGGAATACCCCGAGGTATACAGAATATGAGCTGACGCTGGAGCAGTATTGGAACCAGAATACGAGGTTGTGCCAGAGGATTTCATCTGAGTATTCCGTTATATACTCAGTTAGTTCTACTTTTAGTTATTCTATATCTTAACTCTTGGATTATTGTATTAACTTATTATCGGGTTGTTCCCCGAGATACTTTTATTTGGGATTTATTGATGGACTATATTTCTTTATATTGATTAGTCTACCATATTTATTTACTTTCTGTGGATGAGATTAGAATTAGACTGTGATATATTTCTTAGACCAATGTATTTATTTTACACCTTAAGTATACTCTAACATATCCATTAAATTGGGTTCGTCTATTGGAGTTGTGCTGCTAGCCATTGCCACATGGCTAGTCCCTCGATATTTTGGGACTAAGGCAAGACATATTTTTTTTGGTGGCCCATGCAGGTCTACGACTATGTTGCATCAGTTTCAACTAAGGAACCGAGCAAGCCTGCAAATTATGATAGGATAAATAATAGGATCTCATCCACTTGATTGATTCGTTCTTGACCTCTATATCGACTTCAAAATAATTTCTTGACTTGGATCCTGCCTTGATTCTTCTATGAGCCTCTTATAGTTTACTTTATATGCAGAGTAATGGATCCACGAGCCAGTGACAAAACTCTCGCAAGTATACCACAAGGTGTTGTGGTTACCTTCGACGATGGATTGACGCCATTAAGTAGAGATCCCTCCACTCAACAAAGCAATCAAGCAAATTAGTATGCCTCAAGGTTCCGGCGAGACGATATTCCATTACTACCGCAGTTTACTCCATCAATGCCTATTTTTCCACTAGGATAGGCTATGGACGGACAATAGATATTCTAAATATTCTACGCAATATTGCAAGCCCAACAATAACTTCATCAAGAGGCTCAGCGTCACGAGGCAGAGAACTTGAGGAACAACCTAGTAACCATACTGGAGCAGGCAACCCCACCAGCTAGGCGACCATCGACGGGATCTATCACTAATTTTTGCCAGCTGAAGTCCCGTCTCTTTTCTGGCAAGGAGGAGCCCACTGAAGTTCATGAGTGTCTCACAACCATTCAACACAAATTAGAAGCAACTGAGCTTCCAAGGAAGTATTGGATGACTGCCGTCAGAATACAACTAACTGACAATGCACATCACAGGTGGATATCTGAGGAGAGATATCTCGCACAAGACTGAGTCACTTGGGAGGAGTTCTCTAGACTCTTTCAGGAGATGTACATTTTATCTATTGCTCGATCTGAACTTTGGGACAAGTTCAATCGCCTCACTCAAAAGAATATGATGGTAGAAGAGTACAATGTGGAGTTTATCTGTTTGAGCTTCTTTGCACCTACACTAATTCTGACAGAAGAAGAGAAGGCTGAGAAATTCTTTGACGGACTAAACTTTGAGCTATAGAGACATATTGGCTCTATCGTACCTACTTTTTATACGGACGTCCTTGCTACAGCCCGATGCATGGAATGTGTCATCAGAAGAGAGTCCAGCCAGAAACGGCCGCATGCACTAGCACCAGATCAAGCACAGCAGGGAGAAGCTGCAAAGCGACCACAGATAAATCCATCCCCGAGAGCATTTACACCACTAGCACTAGTCCTTCCTACTTGTTACTACTGTGGCAAGGTAGGCCATATTGAGAAAGAATGTAGGCACAAATGGGGATTATATTTAGCTTATGGTTCCATCTAGCATTCAGTCAAGGATTGCCCTAAGCGTCTAGAAGGAGCACCGATGGTACACCAACAGGCTTTACCAGCACCGAGACCAGTCCAGCAGCTATATAGACCAGATTATCCAGCACTAGGAGCACCAAATAGGGAAGTTGGTGGAGTCAGACAATCAGCACCGGAAGGATATCAGCCAAGGCCACCATTGGCACCACAGGCAGCACTCTTTCAGCAGTTCCAGCAACAGCAAAGGGCACCACCACAGGGACGTGGACAGGCTTTTACGATGATAGTGGAGGAGGCACAGACTCGAGGAGTAGCGAATATGAGTAAGATTTAATTTTATCATAGTTAGCTATAATAGCGAATATTCCTAGTAATACTTTAGCCTATGCCTGTTAGTTCCATTCCCTAGCCTATACCTAGTATTATGATTAGTATGACCTTGTTAGTCTAGATTAGTAAGATGTTAGTATTACCCAAGTTTTTATTTCTTTCCTATGTGTTGATCTATTCTTATATTTTCATTTCTTCTGCTTGAACAATACCCTCACCCTTCCACTCAATTTTTTCTTGTTCATGGTTTCTTATCCCTTGTGTCGTGCTTCAACAAACATGTTTTTCAACCGCATCATCTCTTCTGGAGCAAACCTTTTCCTGACCGGTTACGTTTTAATTCTTAATTGCGAGAACATAATTCTTTTAAGGTGGGTAGATTGTAAACACCCAAATTTTTAGAATTTAATTTTAGAATTTTAATTATAAATTTTTGAGTTTTTGGAGATTTTTCTATAATTTTTAATTAATTATAATAAATGTTCTTCATAAATTTATATTTTTGTGTATTAAATTAACTATTAAAATTTATAAAAAAATTATATTTTTGGGTGTATAATTAATAATAGAGTATTGTGTAATTTTTCTAGAATTTATTGGGCTTAAAACTATTTTTAAATAGCTAAAATGCATTATTTTTAAATAAACCAACTCAAACCAACCCAAACCAAACCAAACTAGACCAAACCAACGCAGACCAAACGAACCAGATCCTACCCGTTATGCTAACCAGCAACCCGACCCGACCCGACCCGACCCGACCCACAAACTCTTAAAATTCTGTAACAGTAGCCAACCCGTTCCTTTCCTCTCCCTCAATCGTAGTCGACCCCCCTTACCTCCCCATAACGTCCACCTCCGACCTCCTATAAAACATCCAGATCCACCCCTTGTCCACCATCCAACCTCTTCCATTTTCGACAAGCCACCGCCGCCGACGATGTCGTACCGTCGTGCACCACCGCCACGAAGTAGCCGCCGCACAATCTCCATATTTTTGAGATAACAGTAGCAGCAAGGTAACCTACTTCCCACCTTTGAATCTTTGTGCACAGTTATCCAAATATCGATCTGTCAAATCCTAAGCGAAGACCATATGACCCTCTCAAACCATTTATAATTAGTTCAGGGTATCGTTTCCTGTCGGTCGCAAATCGTGATGCAAAACAGAAAAAAACCTAATTTATAGCTCAGAAAACTGTCCCAAACACCCATATTCATGGCCATTTTTCTTCCAACCTATTTAATATTTTTAAATTCCACTTGAACAATAAATTAGACAACAAAATTGATATTTAATCTCTTTAATTAATTTATTTTATTATGTAGTATGCTGTGTTTTATTCGTGGTTGAAGTTGACCAAAAACTTGGTTTTCTAAACCCAATTTTTTTTTAAACGTGGTGCGTCCCACTGAACGAGTCAACTTCATCGTGTGCAAATTATATCACAAGTCACATATCATCAATATGGACGTGTAAAGTTGTACAAAAGTTGATTTGGATGTGCGTGTACACTGAAATCAACGTATATCAGCCAAAAATCTCCGTATCGGCCTATTCTGACACTTATCATAATTTTGTTTGTTTTTGTCTTTTCACAACGCAACTTGTACCATCTGATTCGTAGCATTACATTGGTCTTGTGATCCAAGTTTGGTTCGATTCTGAGAACGTTGATGAAATACTATTTCGTAGGCCCCACGGTTCTACTTGACGAACAATGTTGTGACCGGCTCATCGGAATCCAGTTCTGGATATTTTGTTGGGTTTGTATCATCGTTCTGGACTTATAGATACTAAGTTTGACAAATTTGGAGAACTTTATCTCTGACATATTTTTTGGTGCGAAATAGGCCACATGTGGACACCACTTTGACCAAAAAGTGTCAATTCTGCCTCTGTGTCTAAATTGTACTTATGTGTAGTCAATCCTAGCTATTTCAAGTATTTTGAGAGCTATGATAATGTTTGTTTCAGCATCCAGAGGCATACCTAGATATTTACTTTTATCGGAGCAACTAACGGAGCTCAGAACATAGGAAATTGTACCTTGCCAACTTGCAGAAGATCCTATGCTATTATTTGCTTATATTCTTTCCATATACTTCTGTATTGTACCAGTTCAACCTAGAACCGTGATACGTTGCTTAGCATCCGAACAAGATTCGGGTGTCAACGCTGTATGCGGAGTCGTGTAACGTTACTTAGAGAGTTGATACCACGATCCTATATATTTTTGTGCTTGCTTTACCAAGTATGTCATACCATAGGACACTTGACACTATTTATGTGACAGAATCTTTCCTGAGTTATTCATGGTGATTCTGTATAGGTTTACAGGATTTGTGACATAAGACTTGCATATATATATATATATATATATATATATTATTATAACTCGCTGTATTAGCTAGAGATCATGATCTTGCGTGTTATGGACATGAGACGTGAGGTTATATTGGGTGGAGAGAGACACACAGGCTACAGGCTGATTATATATATATATATATAATATATTATTGGAGAGTCCCTTAGTCTCTGTACCAGAACTTTGGCACATGTATTTGGCCCTTCGAGATATTATTGCTACCGGCTCCCCGATATAGAGCTTGTAGTGGGTTCAGCCTGAGTACTAGTGATGCTCTCATTTGTATTTTACATAGCTGGTTACATAGCTTACCCTGAGGATATATTTTTATTTACTGTATTTCATTGGGCTTGAGTTATTCTTGTACTTTGCTATGTCCCCTGAGGACCTGGATCCGGATTATGTCCCCAGGTACAACAGAAGAGGAATACCCCGAGGTATACAGAACAGGAGCTGACGCGGGAGTAGTACTGGCACCAGAAGACGAGGTTGTAACAGAGGATTTCTCCTGAGTATTCTATTATATACTCATTTATTTCTACTCCAAGTTATTCTATATCTTGATTCTTGGATTATTGTATTAACTTATTATCGAGTTGTTCCTCGAGACACTTTTATTTGGGATTTATTGATAGACTATATTTCTTTATATTGATTAGTCTATCATAATTGTTTACTTTCTGTGGATGAGATTAGAATTAGACTGTGACATATTTTTTAGACTATTGTATTTGTTTTACATCTTAAGTACACTCTAACGGGTCCATTAAATTATGTTTGCCCATTGGAGTTATGCTGCTGGTCATTGCCACGTGGCTAGTCACTCGGTATTTTGGGACTGGGGCATGATAGCAGGTCAAGCTATCAACTATGAACCTTACTACATGTCTTTATTGCAATTACGTAATGGAGGTGATACCCAATATCACGTTCTCACATCAGGACATGTTGCTAAAGAATAATACGCACAATCATCCCCTGTATTATAAAGGGTATATCGATGCCATCAAGGTGGACCGGATGCACATAGACCCCGGTTCATCCATCAGCACCATCTTATAAAGTCTGCTTCAAACCCTGGGTATCCCTATGCACCGAGTGGCAACAACCAATATGGCCATCAGCGGTTTCAAAGATGGAAGGATCTACCCTCTGGGTAAGATTCACTTGAAATGTCATATCAGCGACTTGAAAACAGAGGTCACCGGCTATGTCATAGACGTAGACATATCCTATGACATACTAATGGGCATCCATGGATACATGAGTACATGATCGTGCCATCAACTTTGTATCAATACCTAAAGTATGTTGATAATCAGAGCATTATCACGACCAAGTTTATGGCGTACAGCAACCCGGTCCAAAGCTACAGGATCTTCTTCGTAGGATGGGTTACTATTGGCCAATAATGGTGGTTGATAATGTCGACTACGCAATAAAATACCGAATATGCCAAATCCATGCAGAGTTTATCCACCAGTCCTCAGAATTTCTGTACCCAATTTTAGCATCTTGGTCATTCGAAGAATGGGGAATGGACATCATTAGGCCGATTACTCTCCCTTCATCTAAGAGACAATGGTTCATCCTGGCTATCACCAATTACTTTTTCAACTGGGTGAAAGCTATTCCTTTCACTGAAGTAAAGACATCAAACATGATCAGCTTCGTCAAACATCACGTTATATATCGCTTCGGCTTGCCACGGAGGATCATCCACGACAATGGTTCACAATTTGCCAGCTACCTATTCTATCTATTTTATAACAGAAACCAAATCCAAATTGTAGCCTCATCCGTCTACTACCCAACAACAAATGGTCTGGCAGAATCATTCAATAGGACCGTTATAAAGCTACTCAAGATGTTCGTGTCATCCAATAAACGCGACTGGAATGAGAAGGTGGGCAAGTATCTTCGGACCTATCGTACAACAGTCTGGACACAAACTGGAAGTATGCTATTCTTCCTGGTCTACGGGAGCAAAGTGGTCCTCCCCCCTTGAGGTCCAAATTCTCTCACTTCAGGTGGCCCTTTCCCACCAATTAAAAAATATCGATAATCACCGCCGAAGGCTACAAGAGTTAGAAGCACTCGATGAGAAGCGACTCTTAGCTTAACAGCGTATTGATCTGTACAAAGCACGTCTCTCAGGAGTCTTCAATAAACCGATCAATGAGGGAACCTTCGAAGTGGGTGACCTCGTCTTGACAGTAAGAAGACCGATTATTATGACACACAAGACGATCGATAAATTCCTACCAAAATGAGAGGGACCATTCGTCGTGGAGTTTGTATTCTCTAATGGCGCATACCGTCTCGCAAAACCCAATGGCGACTTGCTTATGATGCCAATCAATGACAAGTTCCTCAAAAAGTACTATGTCTAAGCTAGACTTATACTCCCCTTATTATCAGCAGGACAACTAAGATGTACAGTGTACCTTTTCCATTATTCATCCCTAGTAATTGTGTAAGCAATATGTACTTTTTTTAGTAAAATCCATTATCTGTATTTAGGAGTCCTGAATATGCAACAGATAATAGATCCTCAAAAGCTCCTAGTGGAGCAATTCTCAAGTCTGTCCACACTTTCGGGTAAACAACTCAAAATTAGTTCTCTTAGGGTTTAGTTTACGTCCATATTAACTCTGAACTATTGTCCTAACATTCTCCCCAGAGGAGTTTACCATGTCTATATTACCTTTGAGCAAACTTCACTACTTGACTATAGATTATCATTTGCACAATACTTCTGATATCGGACGTCATCTAAAATTATCACCAGTACTTAGGCCTAAGTACGCGAGTGGTGCTAAGTCCACCAAACCTTTCAAATCTATATCACCTCTGATAGGGTTTTACTTTGAACTTATTACTTGCACTCAGGTACGCAGAAGATAATAAGGTCCATCAAAAAGTCCTCCAGTGGGATGTCCTTAACAAACTACGGTGTTGTACTACATCCATATTACCTTTAGTATAATACTGAAAGTCTATACAACATCTAATATGACAAATATAAGAAGAAATTCTAGAAAATGAGAGACTTTATTAATTAATATACAAGATCATGAGTACATATGATAAAAATCTATTTTTAAGGGATTTTCGTTAGTATTCAAGGTCATGAGTACATATGATAGAAACTCATTTTTAATGGTTTCCATGAAGTCTCGCTGTATGAACCTTTTCTATTAGAGACACCCCTATGTGCTATTTTTGCTACTGACACAAGTAGAGCCAGCAGCAGAACTCAATGTACTCTAGGTCATCCCTCCACAGTACAAACATCTGTATATGGAAAAGAATCCACACAGATTTATGGCAAGGAATGAGCGTGATCTGGCGCTCTTCAACCATGCAAAAAGGTCGAAGACAGGAATGACTGTTAATATAAATTATATCATTGACACCGCAGGTCCCCGGCTGGTAGCAAACCGCATAAAGAAAAGAAACACAGCTAGTGCGCTGCATGAACAGGAACAGCTTCGCGCATGATGCAGGATGTTCATTCTTGTCTCCTGGATCAATTCTTGGAAAATATTAGCATAGGGTTGGCATTTTCTTCAAATAACGGGTTCTATGATATCCTTCAATGCTCCATCATGGGCACCACGAAGGGTGGTAAGACCTGCATAAAAAAAATATATATCAATCTCAATGAAGATTGTAATAGTGTACAACGTCAGTATCCCGCTTCTAAGTCACAACCATGTGCTAGAGGGAACATTTTAAGATAGCTAAGTCCGCACCCATGAGCAAGAGGAGGTCTCATCCATGCAGCCAAACTATATATAAATCCTTATCCATGTGACCAAGTTACAGACGGACCAATTTTTTCATCCATGCATCCAAGTTAATGATAGGCTCTACAACCAAGCCACAGGTTGGCTCTGCGCACATGTTGCAGGATTCTCTCATCCATACGACAGAGATAAGATCGTCGCATGCTCTAGACGAGTCCATGCGGCAAGGTAAAGGTCGTCGCATGTTCTTCACCCATGCGTCTGACCATGTGGAGAGCCTGTGTATATTCTAGATAATTCCTCATCCATGCGACATAGCTATGTGAAAAGTCTCCACGTGTTCAAGATGATTTCTCATCCACGTAGCAAAATTGTGTACTAGTATTTTTGTGTCATTGGCATCTTGATACGAGAATTGTGGCATTCCCCACCTCCGAGTAAACATCAGGGTCAGGGGGCCACAAATCAATCTCTCCCCTGATAAAACCCTTGGCGAAATATCCTTGGAGAGAGAGAGTCAAGAAACAAAGTTCTCTCTCCACCGAGGACTACCTATTTATAGGCTTTCATACCGCATAAAAAGATCGAGGTAATGAACCAAGTGGTTAATGATGACCAACCTTATGCCTCGATTTTTATGATTCACTTTTATCTTATTAAAAATTGATGCCTCAGAGTTTGAGCCAAGAGACAATGCAGAATACTAAGAAATATCCTTGGAGATTGAGCCAAATCAACATATTTAATGATTTAACAGCCTAACGGAAGTGCCTATACGAAAACGTGCCTATGCGATATCACAACCATGCGGCCAAAAGTGCTGACCATGCTTCTTGTTCAAAGTATTCCAAACTTGTCATTTTGGAAACTTTGAAGGGGATCTTATAGAAGTATAGAAAATCTGAAAGGAATACAGGCCGTATAGACCCATGCACCCTCAAGGTGAAAGTAGACCGCAGAGGTGCCACATAAGCATATGTTGTCGAAGGGCTCATCCAGCCTATAAAACATAAATGTGGCCCAAACATCCAAGAAGTTTGTGGCTATATAGGATCCTTGACACAGCAATGATGACCTATCTGACATGACATTCATTGCACTAAAATGCTTCGAGACTCGTGAAGACGGTGGCACATAAAAATGAAAAAAATATCACAATAAAGCAGTAATAACCCTCTCAGATGTGCAGCACCACGTGGTCAATCATATGCGATCTCGTCAACATGTGGCCAAAGTGTCCATCAGACCATGGCCAAACGAAAGCACGTACGCAGCCACGACTCTATGTGTCCACGATGGCTACTCTCTCCACAGCTTGGAGAGCCACCTGATGAGCATTCTTCATGCTCTATCACATCAGCTCTGTTTGTGCTTGGTGCGCTTCTGCTTGTACCCTCTGAGCCTCAGCTTGAACCCGCTGAGCGTCTTCCATCACTCTTTGGGCATCTACCATGCCCTGGATCAAGGTAAATATCTGTGTCCCGTCAATAGGCACACCTCCAAAAAATAGAGTCGGTGGAGGAGGAATGTTGTCCGTCACAGCTGCGGCAATCCTCTGGATAGGTGGGGGAGGAGGATCCCCAAAAAGTGCAGATACTCCCACATGCATCAGAGATGTAGGAGGAACTATGGCTGTCTGTCCATCAGGTAGAGAGGTGGCAGACCCCTCTAAAGCTGGTGCTCCTACTCTCATAGATCGTGTCTTCGGCGACATCCTGAAGACAGATCCAAAAGAATCAATTAAGGCAATAAATGCGATATCATCAAGGAAGGACAGTAAAGTTCTAAAGAAGCAACATTCAGAAGGGATAAGGATAACAAGATAAATAGATTGGAAATATTCCTAGTTGTGATTGCATAGGTCAAAGAAGCATCCACGGTATGATACCTCTATCCCTTTAGGTACCACAGTTTCTACTACAAACACACTCACTACTAGCTTTCTTACCTACTGCAATTGTTGATACTAGTTGTTCTTATCACTCAAGTGTACACCAAGTGCAACACACCATACTAAGTACTGCTCCCTCTAATACAACCCTAGATGGACACCCAAGTCAGTTTGTAGTGCAATATTAATCATGCTCAAGCCAACAGATCCTTACACATGCACCTCATTCACTCATATACTAATATATATCTCTTCCACTATAAAATTTTATCCTCAAAATAAAATCCTCAAAACTAACTCCTCAAACGATTTAAAGTAAAATGCATATACTTCCCTCAAAGTCAAATATTCGAATACTGAAACAAAAATTTAATCACTTCAAAAAAATCCTTACAGCTTTGTATATGTTCATTGAATTGAATCTGAATCCTCAAAAAATTATAATAACATAATATCTCAACTCCTCAAAATTCTTAAAAATTGAAATTCATTTTCTATCTTTAAATTATAATTTAAATCCACATCTTGTAGTCCAATAGCTCTAATGTTAATCTTTCTCACTGTCCTCATCAACATGTGTCATCAGATAATACCATAAATTAGTCTGTAAATTCATCTTGATATCAAATCAAACTCCACAATGACACCAAGATCTTAGTTTAATAACTGATCAACAAGAATCAAATTCAATATCAACAAGTGAGAACGGACAAAAATAAGGGAAATAATTTAAATTAGAAATTATGATAAGATCTCAGAGGTCATCCCAGGAATCTCTCAAGGAATTGTGATTGAGTATTCGCTCTCATCCTAGTATGCAATATCCTAGATCCTATCGTAGGCACACAGTAGTACAACTGAGATATCACACTACCACGATATCGCACAACTTGCGAAGTCTGAACTACATGGGCCGCCACTAAAAATGTGTCACAACCCGTACCCGAAATTGGGGCACGAGTACGTGGGTACGTCCAGCCTACGCCGCAGCATCGGCGGTAGAACGCTGTCTAGGTCATGATACTATCTAAGCAATCTCACATGACCATCCAATCTCCATAAGGAGGCACGGATGACACAATATAATATGAACAACATACTCAATCACATAACTACAGCACAATAAGATATCAAAGAAATAAAATAAAATACAATACAAGTCTAAATATAAATAATCTAACTCAACAAATATTCATGTCTCAATAAAGTATGTCGGAGACAAATCCGGTACTAAATAATCTGCTAAAAGAACTAGCTAGATAACTAGTGATTCCGGCTAGACCTCCCGGAATTATAACTGAACTACCAAGTCCAAGTCTGCAGCTACTCACCCTGTGGTCCATAAAATGTTAGACACCAGTCCTCTAAGGCATAGTCTGGAAAAATATTTCCAGTCAGGAAGGAGCAAAGTACATCTCAAATAATAGTTCCATTTAATTGATAAGGACTATAAAACAATAAACAGATGATGCTATATACTGAGAGAAGACAGTGAGTAAATGCAATGGCAAAATAAAGAGACAGGCAATGTATAGAGACATGCAATATAGGCAATATGATACAGTTAGTGCATATATAAAATAAAGAGAACGAGGTACAATATCTTATATGGGTGATGTAGTATATGATCTAAAATAGAGAACTGAAACTATTCTAAGTGTTTGAAATAGTAGCTTCGATATGTGATCGGCTTGGGAACATGTACGAGAGCTATATGGCCTGGCTAATCATACGTGAGGAGTATGATTAACACTAATATGATTCTATACTTGTACAAAAGGGATAGGATCACATTTCTCACTAACTACTTCTCCGCCACCAACTAGTACAGTGGATCCAACCATGACACGTCACGATACACGACCAATATCCAATCTATCATGTACAAGGTTTAAATATCAATATCATGTACAATGTCAATACGATAATCAATGTAACATCTCATTACTGTAGATCCAATCTATATACTAGTCCGTGTAGCACAGTGTCAAGGATCAGATGTAATATTTCTAGATACTGAACTTATAGAAATTATCAAATAATTGGAAATTATCAAAGAATGTACTCGCCTTGGGTCCTTAGCTGGTAATACCAATATCCTGTTCCAGAGTATCGCCTGGATGATCCAACAGTCCTATAGATATATCATAAAACAATACAATATTGCATCAGATATTACTCTAACACACCTTTATAAATACACTGGACTCAGGGCTACGCTAGGTATGATACTGGTCAACTAGGGTCAGTGTTCGTCAAGTTGTACGGGCATCGCGTCTGTGATTGTTGTGCAAGACAGACGGTCAAAATGATAGGGGGCTCGCCAGTACGTCAGTGTACATATGGCAGTCAACTAACATTTACAGGATTACATGTCAATGTAAAGACGGGGCATCCGTAATTACACTCGGGTCACCAAAAACATTCATCAATTATACATATTACTACAAACATATACATTAATATCCATTTGGTACAAAAAATAGATATGTGTATATATATATACTTTAAATAAAAATTAATACTTGTATGTATATAACATATATTAGGGAGAGATATATACAATACGTATATATATATATATATATATATATATATATATATATATATATATATATATATATATATATATATATATATGTCTTAAAAATATATATGCCACATATTTATATAAATATATAACGACCAATATCTATACATACAAAAGAATACGTATGTTGAAAATATATACATATATATTTACCAAGTAATAATATACGTATACTACATTTATACATATACCAAATAAATATTCATACCATATATGTATATATATGTATATATATATATACAATAACATATATTATTTAATACTTATATACTAATATATTTTGAATACATGTATATAAATAGAGAAATACACTAAATACATGTATATGCTTATTCGTATACGAATCATACTAATAAAACATGCATATATGGACACATACGTACATACATACACGCGTACGTGTACGTGAGGGAAGGAAGCCGTACCTGTGTGCGTGCACGGGGTTGGCGAAGACGACGATGACGAGGAGGATGACGAAGATAACGATGATGGCGAGGTAGTTGTGGTGGAATAGCTCGTGGTGGGGTGACGACTGAACTGGTGATGATGGTGGTGGTGATAGTTGATGATGATGGTGGTGGTGCTACAGGTTAGGGGTGGCCGGAGTAGAGGCAGCGGGAGGCGCAGGAGGAGGAGGATATCGACGATGGTGGTGGTTGTGTGAGGTGTTCAGGCGGGGTCGAGAGGCAGAATGGGAGGTTGCAGTGGTGGTGGACAGGGAAGCGGGGTCGGTACAGCAGGCCGGACTGTAGAGTCGAGGGGAGCTCGACGCCGAAGTTAATGGCCGGAGAGGGGATGCAGGGAAGAGCCGGGAGAGGAGATTAGGAGCAGGCTAGAGAAGATGGAGGGGGAGTGGCGGAGCTGTGCCGGAGCAGCAGGCCGGGCTGCAGGGTGTAGGCTCGACACTGGTTGGAGGGTGTGCAGTAGAGTCTTGGCTTCACTGCGGGCCGCCGGAGATCGTCGACGTGGCCGGAGTTGAGATGGCCGAGTGCTGGGAAGTGGAGCGGGGTCCTCGGTGGGGATTCATGGCCGATGCCGGAGTAGCAGCGCCAGAGGGGAAGAACAGTGGAGGAGTTGCAGCTGATGAACAGAGGTGGTAGGGTGGTTCTAATGGTGGATTCATCGGCTGGCCAGGCCGGAGTGCAGGGAGTTGGCCCCGGGTCGAGGAGCTGGCCATAGGAAGAAGACAGCGGGGATCTCGCCGGATGTCATGACCGGAGGAGGAGGACAGGTCGGCGGTGAACAGTGGTGTAATGGTTTATTTCCTCTCCCCCCCTTTCCAATTAAAAAAGGAGGAGAAGAAGAAGAAGAAGAAGAAGAAGAAGAAGAAGAAGAAGAAGGAGAAAGGAAGAATAGGGAAAAATAACCTACGGTTGAGGGGCTTTTGAGGAGGAAGGAGAGAGAAGATTTGGGCTTCCCTAGGTTTGGGGATTAGGGTTTGCTTGGGAAGAGTGTGTGATGAGACATTAAATAGGAAAGGGTGTGTGGGAATGAATGGTGTTGATGCTCCCATTTTGAATGGGTGGTCAGAATTTTACATGGAGAATTCATTCATGTAAGGAGAGGGTTGGTTTGACTAGTCAATATTAGGGCTTCTTCATTGGTTTGAACCAATGGAGTATTGACACCTAATGCAATATTTGCAAATTAGCCCCCTTAAATTTGGGTATTTGCATAGACACATGAAATGATGAAAAAATTGTTGGAGGAATTGGTGTTTGGTGTTTTGTAGGGTGAGGGGGTGTTGTGTGTTTTGTATGGACTTAATTAATAGGGCACTTGGATTAAATTGGGATTAAACGAGATTAGTCAAAGTTGGTATCCCCAATTTAATTAGAAATAAATGCAAGCGGTGTTCTAAAATTAATTAGAAATACATGGGGCCAAAATTAGGTTGGGTCACAAATATCATTAGTGAAGAAGACTTAGAACAAAATATTACCCTAATTTGGCTTGCACAAAAAATGGGTCGAGATTGCCTCCAATTTCGATTGGAAAGCACAACGATACAAAGTTGGAATTTATTTAGAAATTAAATAAACGTCCGCGACGAATATTGTGCGGCTAAAATGAAGCACAAGAGAGCATAATTATGAGTTGCAAAGAGGTCAGAATAGAAGGCAGGAACGTCTAGGACAATGTTGTGAAATCTGTTAGAAGGCAAAAGCTAGGATAGCGCTCCAAATATCGAAGCAATGGTAAGGCGCAATAATTAAATAAAATTACGGTAATTAATCACAATCCCAATAATTAAATTCTAATTAATACAAATTAATATATAATCCTATAATTTGGTCAGGTGTTCATCTAGTGGGCCTCTAGGTCAAGTCTACCAGCTCAAATATTAATGAACACTGTATATATATAATATATTTAAATACACATCTCATACAATTACTAAATTTAAATACACATATCAAGAAATCATTTAATATAACTACCATAATATTAATAATATATAAAAAGTCAAAAATATCCCTATTTTTGGAATGTGGTAGTGACATTGAGGAGCAGTATCCCACTTATTACGGGCAGCATAACGGCAAACTATTAGAGGATACTCCCTAGAGCAGGAGAACCTAGTGTCAGTGACTGAGGAGGCTTAAACTTATACTATTTGACATTGTATTAGTCTTATTTTAGAATCTTGGCATATATTATTATTTTGGGAGCTGCTTTGTTCCTAGACTTATATTGTGGACTTGTGGATGTATTTGTGACTCTTGTAATTTCTTCTCCTAGTTTGATATTATGATTGAGTATTGGTTTTATTATCATATACCATTTTATTACTCCATTTGGAGTTGAGATAGCATGATAGGTACCTTATATATTTGGAATAAGATTTTAGATATTATTGTTGACCCAAACAGTGTTCTACAGCCGATGCTGCAACGTAGGCTGGACGTTGTTCACGTACTCGTATCCCCATTCCGGGTGTGGGTCATGACACATTTTTAGTGGTGTCTAATGTTGGTCTAGAGATCGCAAGTAGTATAATTTTATTATGGTGCTCAGAATTAGAGTACTGCTACGAGCCTGCTCTAGGATATAGGATATAGGCTGAAACTATACTCAATCAAAACTAAAAAATATCTATTTTGCTATCCTTATCAATTTGAATTCTTGTTATACTTGAATAATTTTGTCCTTCTTTGATGATATCGTATCATACTCATTATTGATTCCTTTGTCTCAATCCCAGCGCTAAGGCGCAGTCAGTGAGGTCGGTAACTTCGTCGCCTCATAGGAGGGCACCAACAGAGACTACTCTATCAACTCTTGTTCAGAGGGCTGCTTTGTTGGTCTAGGTGGACGTTACTACAGCAACTTTCAGTTATGCTCTACCTCCAGTCCAGAGGACGGTGTCCACAACTTTTCAACGGACAGTACCTACAGCTTCAGAGGAGCTACTACCACCACCACCACCAGTTGATCCGGAGTAGGTGTTTATACTTTTTCAGCAGATGATAGAGGCATAGAGGGCCCAGGCGGAGGCATAGCAATGCTAGTCTGAGGTCATGAGGTAAGGCATTAAAAATGTCCACCAGCTTGCGCTCGTCGCAATCGGAAGAGTTGCCTTGGTCCAGCAACAAGTAGTTCCACCACAGCCCACCCCGCTGTAGCGCCCCGTTCCTCCTATTCGAGGAGCGCGGCTAAGAAACACAAAGACGGTATCGTTCGATCGGGATAGATTGAATTAAGAACTCGTCCTCGTTATGGATTTGTTTCTTCGGAATTGATTCCCATATTCAGTGGACCGCGCCCCAAGGATCGGCTTAGCGGCAGAGTCTGGAGGGACCTCTCCGCTGCTATCTTTTATTGCCTCGGTTTTCGATATCGCTTGTTGCTTTCGTGCTTTGAGTTGGTTTTGGGATTTGCTTGTTTTCCTTGAACGGTTTCGATGGTTTTCATTATTTTCGTTCATTGAACTGCACTTCTATTCCGAGATTGGAAAGGGAGGAAGATGTATTAATCGAGTTGTTCGTGTGCAGGTGAACGAGCAGTAGGCGGCTTGCGAGCGGAGTCGTGAAGCGCCTCTTTCCTTCTCCTTTCCTTCCAACAAAGTGAGTGGCTACCAACCCGATTAGCTAGCCCTGCTTCCAAACTTCACATCCTAAAATCGTGCACTCTTCTTTGCCCTGATCTAACGATACCAAGTAATAATAAAAGATACCAAGATAAAAGAGAATAGACTTGGTAATACTGCTTGTCAATCAAACTTGTAAACGAATACTGGTATGCATGCTTGTTCGTTTGGAATATTCATTACATATTTCATATTTAGTTAGAATGCATATCTCTATAAAATATTGTTATGCATATAGAACACACTTTTCTTTGCCATAGATGGATCATATAGACTATGCAAAGACTGTGGTGTATGGAACTTCTATCGTGCTAGAAATTATCTTGAAACGTGTATGGATTGATGGAAAACTTAATGAACGCTTCGATCACGGACAATTTGTGCACAAGGTTTTGGAGGTTTCGCGGACGGTTGCCAGGGCGCTGGGACCGATCCGATCCGGACGGAACATATGGATTAGTCAATTGGAATTGAGGAAGTAAACGGCATATGGCGGGGTTCGCAACCTGCGTCGCATATCATTTTCTATCCTGTGACTATAACTCGTCCCTCGTGGCACCAAACCAGTGATCTCTATGTATATTTAAACATGTTGCATACTAACTTGTATCTTCGTGGCAGGGAAGGCAAGGTAAGTATTGTGCAGGTCATTCAGACGGACAGGTAAAATCCACCGAACGGTGGCACGTTCATTTCAGTAAATTCTATATGCTGCTTACTTGTAAATGAACTAAGGCAAGATAGAAACCCACAAATATGCATGCTTCATTAAAACAACATGTTGATTGGTATAGTGAGGCTAGCTTGCCTTCACCAGCATGCTTCGATATGCTGACCCTCGTTGAAACAGGTTCTCCGCACCAAGGCGAACCGAGCGAGGAGCCAAAGTCGCCTTCCCGATCTAGTCCAGCTGTTGGCGCATCTTCACCGCGTCCTCGAAGCATTTTGAAGTCAGAAGCTTGCAACTCTTCATACACAAATGCAGCTTCATGGCAAAGCCGTCCTCCAGCCTGGAGGTCTTTATCATTTTGAGTTTATAAAAGGATGTAATGTACAGGACTGCTATCTCATTTTGAGTCAACACTTTTGTTAGCCGTTCGGCATATTAGCTGACTCGTTCAGGAGTTTGTAATAGATGTTCATTATCAATAAAGAAAACTTTTCCATGTTTCAAATCTGTGTTTCAATTTATCTGCGTACTCTGAATATGTGATTGCTATGTAAAATCATTAAAGCCTTGTGCGGGCGCAAACCCAGGCCCGCACGGCGGTCATGATTCGGGGGACTCCTCAATTGATTCTACGGAATTGGGTCGTGACATAGTGGTATCAGAGCACAGATTCAAGTTCCTTAGACTTCGTGCTGGAAAAGTTCCTTTAACGATCAAATTCCTGTGCAAACTCTTGAACTCGCTAGGCCAAAATGAGATACGTTCATGCAATAAGTCCATAATATATTATGATCCTAATATAATTTACCTTCTTTTGAAGGAATGGTACCAGCGCAATCTGCAGCGCAACCACCGAACAAAACACAGGAAAGTAGTTCGGGTACTTCGGGAAGCTCTCAGAGCCAGCGAGGCATGTCTCAAGTCGACCCGCTAGAGCGGGTAATACAAATATTAGAATCGC
Organism: Iris macrosiphon; assembly: GCA_036927795.1. NCBI lineage: Eukaryota > Viridiplantae > Streptophyta > Magnoliopsida > Asparagales > Iridaceae > Iris > Iris macrosiphon. The sequence continues at coordinate 139,462,103 of JAYESA010000009.1, forward strand.
AACGACAAAGAGACGATGCTCGCCAAGCCAGGTTCGAGAGCAATCTAGAGAACCGATTCTCAGTCCAACAGAAGCAGGTAGATACCCTGCAACAGATAGTTCAGACTTTGGCTGCCAACCATTCTGCCACAACAGCAACGACTCCGGTGGAACAGCCCGTGCTTGAAGTGGAGACGCCTCAAATCCCAAGGCTGAGGGATGTGACTGCCTTCAACTTGGGCCATTTCAAGAAAGTCTGCAACACTCCATTCAACGGGACTGAGGACCCAGTGGTAGCTCTAGATTGGCTAGCCGAGCTTGAAGATTACTTCGCTCTGCTAGAGGTCCCCGAAGATAAGCGCGTCGCCTGCGCCCATCTACAGCTCCGCCTCAACGCACACGATTGGTGGGACGTGCATCGACGATCTCAACAATTTGATCACGAAGAGGAGGCGATCTCGTGGACGACCTTTCGTGCCGCGTTCGAAAAGGAGTTCATACCCCCTTCAGTGCAACGTAAGATGGAAAACGATTTCGTGCAGCTGCGGCAGGGCAGTATGACTGTAAAGCAGTATTCCGCTGAATTCAACCGACTCTCTAAATTCGCTAGGGCCTATTTACCTGATGCAGTGAGTCGAGCCAGAAGGTTTGAAGGTGGACTATGCTCTGCTATCCATTCGTATGTAGTCAATAATCAGTATAGAACAATGCGTGAAGTCATGAATCATGCCCTATCGCTCGAGCCACAGTATCTTCATATTTCTACCGGCGCTGTGCATACATCCAGTCATAAACGCCATAGCAACGACGGAGGGAACAATGCTGCAAAGCGTCGAAACGACGGTGGTCAGCATAAAGGAAACCAGGAGAATGGACTATGCTTCTATTTTAAAAAACCGGGGCATACCGCAAATAACTGCCATGTTAGAAAGGGTCTGTGCTTCAACTGTGGCGGTCCAGGCCACATATTTCGAGATTGTCCCCACCCCTCTAAAATCCTGCCTCAACGCAATGTTCCTTAGAGGTAGACCCTATTCCTAAGTTTCGGGACGAAACTTCCAATTAGTTGGGTAGGATGTAGCGCCCCGTTCCTCCTATTCGAGGAGCGCGACTAAGAAACACAAAGACGGTATCGTTCGATCGGGATAGATTGAATTAAGAACTCGTCCTCGTTATAGATTTGTTTCTTCAAAATGGATTCCCATATTCAGTGGACCACGCCCCAAGGATCGGCTTAGCGGCAGAGTCAGGAGGGACCTCTCCGCTGCTATCTTTTATTGCCTCGGTTTTCGATATCGCTTGTTGCTTTCGTGCTTTAAGTTGGTTTTGGGATTTACTTGTTTTTCTTGAACGGTTTCGATAATTTTCATTATTTTCGTTCATTGAACTGCACTTCTATTCCGAGATTGGAAAGAGAGGAAGAAGTATTAATCGAGCTGTTCGTGTGCAGGTGAACGAGCAGTAGGCGGCTTGCGAGCGGAGTCGTAAAGCGCCTCTTTTCTTCTCCTTTCCTTCCAACCAAGTGAGTGGCTACCAACCCGATTAGCTAGCCCTGCTTCCAAGCTTCACATCCTAAAATCGTGCACTCTTCTTTGCCCCGATCTAACGATACCAAGTAATAATAAAAGATACCAAGATAAAAGAGAATAGACTTGGTAATACTGCTTGTCAATCAAACTTGTAAACGAATACTGGTATGCATGCTTGTTCGTTTGGAATATTTATTACATGTTTCATGTTTAGTTAGAATGCATATCTCTATAAAATATTGTTATGCATATGGAACACACTTTTCTTTGCCATAGATGGATCATATAGACTATGCAAAGACTGTGCTGTATGAAACTTGTATCGTGCTAGAAATTATCTTGAAACGTGTATGGATTGATGGAAAACTTAACGAACGCTTCGATCACGGACAACTTGTGCACAAGGTTTTGGAGGTTTTGCGGACGGTTGCCAGGGCGCTGGGACCGATCCGATCCGGACGGAACATATGGATTAGTCAATTGGAATTGAGGAAGTAAACGGTATGTGGCAGGGCTCGCAACCTACGTCGCATATCGTTTTCTATCCCGTAACTATAACTCGTCCCTCGTGGCACCACGCTAGTGATCTCTATGTATATTTAAACCTGTTGCATACTAACTTGTGTCTTCGTGGCAGGGAAGGCAAGGTAAGTATTGTGCAGGTCATTCAGACGGACAGGTAAAATCCACCGAACGGTGGCACGTTCATTTCAGTAAATTCTATATGCTGCTTACTTGTAAATGAACTAAGGGAGGATAGAAACCCACAAATATGCATGCTTCATTAAAACAACATTATGATTGGTATAGTCAGGCTAGCTCGCCTTCACCAGCATGCTTCGATATGCTGACCCTCGTTGAAACAGGTTCTTCGCACCAAGGCGAACCGAGCGAGGAGCCGAAGTCGTCTTCCCGATCCAGTCCAGCTGTTGGCGCATCTTCACCGCGCCCTCGAAGCATTTTGAAGTCAGAAGCTTACAACTCTTCATACACAAATACAGCTTCGTGGCAAAGCTGTCCTCCAGCCTGGAGGTCTTTATCATTTTGAGTTTATAAAAGGATGTAATGTACAGGACTGCTATCTCATTTTGAGTCAACACTTTTGTAAGCCGTTCGGCATATTAGCTGACTCGTTCAGGAGTTTGTAATAGATGTTCATTATCAATAAATAGAACTTTTCCATGTTTCAAATCTGTGTTTCAATTTATCTGCGTACTCTGAATATGTGCTTGCTATGCAAAATTATTAAAGCCTTGTGCGGGCGCAAACCCAGGCCCGCACGGCGGTCACGATTCGGGGGATGCCTCAATTGATTCTACGGAATTGGGTCATGACACCCGCAGTAGACAAGGCAGGGGAATATCATTGACTATGGAGCCCAAGGACTTTAAGGGCATTGAGGGGTTTATTTATGCAGATGACTATATCGAAGACATAGAGAGGAACCTGCGGCTGGCGTAGATTTCTGAGAGACTACAGGTAGAGGCTGTAGGGAGCATGATAATTGATATTGCTTTGACATGGTTCAGGATAGACCCAAGGATCTTACCACCTAGACTTACTTAGGAAGCTTTCAAGGTGCTTTTAAAGGATAAGTTTTTTCCAGACGTAGCTCTGACTTCTCTTGAGAGCCAATTTTAGTACCTTATCCAGGGTAGCATGATAGTGGATGAGTACGCAGCAGAGTACTGTAGATTGAGTCACTTTGTGGAGGGACAGAATCCCCAAGGAAAGGCCCGAAAGTTCAGAAAAGGTCTGAACAAGGAGATCAAATCCTATACTAGTGGTCATCGTACCACTACATTTGAGGAGATCCTGGCAAAGGTACAGCAGGCGGAGGATGATTTAGAGCTTGGCTCCAAGAGGATGAGCGATCATTCAGGAGCTAGCAGTAGTGCGGGCCCAAAAAATGGTCTCACTTTTAGTAGCTACATTAGAGATACTTCCAGCAGCCGAGGCAATAGTTTCTCGTACCAGCTAGTACACCAGATTTAGAGGCCAACTCAGCCGGCTATTTTTTTCCTATTTTACAATAGGCCAAGATATGGATGGGATGTTTGCAGGATAAGATTGGGACAATATTTGTTCAGTGGATCAGGAGACTACCAGTTGAGGGCTTGTCCTAGGGCTCTGGCTCGTCTAGCTCAAGGTGGAGCCCAGGCACAGAGAGAACCCGCGAGACAACCGACGGAACATCAGAAAGGACCTCTATTGCCGACACAACATCAGAGGTTCATACATCACCAGAAGCATTAGAGAGGTGCGCAGCAGGTGTCATGACCCACACCCGCTGTAGGGGCACGAGTACGTGGGTACGTCCAGCCTACGCCGTAGCATCGACGGTAGAACGCTGTCCAGGTCTCAATAATACTAAACCTAACTCACAAACAGTCAATGATATCAACTCCATAAGGTGTATAAAAAATAATGCATTGCTCAACAGCTCACAATATGTACTCAATCATAATAGATATAAGAAATAAATGGCACGATGAGGTATAAAGATAACAAGTATTGACATAAGTCAAGCACGATAACTCAAAGAGAGATAAAACTAAAGTCTTGATGTCCAACATAATTAGTCTCTACAAGTCTCAAATTAAACTCAACATAAGTCTCAACATAAACTCAAATGCATAAAATAAATACTATCTAAATAGCTGCAGGTAGTGTCTCCTCTAAGACCTCTGGTATGTAGTCTCCCTCTATACCTAGTCCATAGTGTGTAGGACAGAAGTTCTCAAGATTCTCTGGAAAAATATTTTCCAGTCAGGAATGGAGCAAAGTACATCTCTAACAGCAGTTCTAAATCAATAATATAAACTACGTAGCAGTAAATAGATATAAATATACAAGATGCATATACATGTAGAAGAGATACACAATAAAGGAAATACCAAAAATAAATACAAGAATAAACAATATGCCAATGAACAAGAATACTAATGACTAAGTGTGTGAGTACTAGCTTTAATATATGATCAGCTTGGAAACTTGTACATGAATAAGGGCCTGGTTAGTCATACGTGCGGTGTATGACCAACACTAACATGAAAATAAGACTTGTACATGAAGTGTATGATCATATATCTATACTAAGATACTCCCGACTCCCGACAGGTATAGTGGATCCAACAATGGGGATTTCCCAAGAAGATAGCTAGTCTTCCCGAGAATCAGTGTATGTACATGCACAAGATAATCAATGAAACAAGACTTGCACAATATACACCATATACAAGGAATAACATCTCATGACGAGATCCAAATGTACCAATCCGTATAACCATCATGTCAAGAAATATGGATATCAACACTAAATATAATGAACATAGAGGATATCATAAATAAGAAACTATCAGAGAATGTACTCGCTTGGGATCCTTAGCTGGGAATACCAATATCCTGCTCTTGAAGTCTCACAGGACGATCCAATGGTCCTATATACAAATAATATAATACAATATAGCATCATTCGCTACACTAGAACCCATACAAATATAATACACTGAACTCGAAGACTACGCGAGGGGTAACACTGGTCAACTAGTAGGGTCAAATATGCGTCTAAATGTATAGGTGTCATGTTTTTGGTTGATGTGCATAATCAGACAGTCAATCACATGTCTAGCCACTATGTTAGTGTACACAAGGCAGTTAACTCACTAATTCTCAGGGTCACATAGTCATATGCAATACGGGATACCCACAATTATTACTTATGGTTATATGCATATACATGGTATCCACAGTTAACCTAGGGTCATACAATATATAAAACTAATTATTATATGTATACACGTACGCACACGTACTCTAGTTATTAGGTTCACCGACACGGGTCTTATAATCAACTAAACTGAACCATCATAAAACGATATGCCAAACCCTACACTATTCACACATGCACATATACAAAACTATGAATAAAGGCGAGTCGAACCTGTACATTAGCGTGCACGTGCACGTGCACGAGCTCGATGGTGACTGAGGCGGGTCATCTCCGGCGAGGTAAGACAGGTCGACGATGAAGACGATGATGATGATAATGATGATGATGGTGATGATGATGATGGTAATGATAATGGTAATGAGGGTGATGATGTTAATGATAGTGGTGGTAATGATGATGATGTTGATTATGCTGCCGGAGGAGGCTCAAGCGAGGAGGGTTGCTGTCGAGGGGAGAACTCAGGCGGGATAGGAAAGATGGAGGGGAACGTGGCCGTGGGGTAGTCAAGGGGAAGTGGAGGAGAATGGTGGCGGGGTTGCTCGGTGGTTCAGAGGCTCTCAGGGAGGTGAGGTGAACGGGGACGGTGGAGGAGGATGTCAGGGTCAGGATGTGGTGGTGGTGAGCGGGTTGCTCAGCCGAGAAGGTGGAGAGAAAGTTGGGGCTGTGGGTGAGGTGGAAGGAAATCGGCTGCTCGGGAAGTCGAGAGAGGTCGTGGTCTTGAGGGAGAGGCGGTGGCTCTGTGGAGGGGTCCAGCGAGGTAGTTGATGGAAGAGATGAGTCGAGGAGGACGCTCAGAGACAGTCGTGGTAGAGGAGGGTGTTGGCTGACAGGCGGGGCTAGCCGGAGATGGAGATCGGTTCAGGGTCGGGTTGGCCGCTGTGTTGCTTGGGAAGATGCCTGAGTTGTTGACAGCGGGGGAGCTCGACGTGGGGAATGTGACTGCTCGTCGTAGATGGCCGAGGTTCGGCGGTGTGAGACAAGGGGCTAATGGAGGCAGCTCAGGTGAGGTCCGACGGTGGCTGACAGCAGTGGTGGAAAGTTCGGCGGCTTAGAAAATTAGGTTTAAGTTTAGGTTTCGGTTGTGGGTGGAGGTGATAAAAATTATGGAGAAAAATGTGTTTATATATGTAAAAAATTAGGGTGATATTGCCCTAGAGATTTGGTCCAACCATGTGTGCCTTGAGATGGGGTTTACTTTTTTGGAAGGGGTTATGATGAGGGATTACATATAGGAGGGTGTGTGTGGTGAGGATAATGCTCCAATTTTAATGGAGGGCCATAATTTCACATAGAGGAGAGTGTACAAATAAAAAGGAGGATAGGAAGAGGGTGTTGGACCGGTCAATGAGGGAGGGAGTTGGTTCTTCATGTGCCTTGACCAATAGGATGGTGACAATTACACTTTTATATAAAAGATCTCAACAATTAGAAAATTGCACAAAAGTAAAAATTTGGATTGGATGAGGAAAACAACATGTTTAGTGTGATATAATGGTTCAAAAGGGTGTGTGGTGTTTAGTATGAGTCTCGAGGGTGTGAGTGGGGGTTTGGTTTGGTGTTGGGTCTAGTTTTGGGTTAAATTATGTCCTTACACCAATTTAATTAAAATTGATGTAAATATTGTTCTAAAATTAATTGGAAGTACACGGGGCTAAAATTAGGTGGGTCACAACTGTCATGGACGTAGAAGACTCAAAATAGAATATTATCATAAATTAGATTGCACAAAATGGGTCAAGATTGTGTCTCCAATTTTGATTGGAACGCACAAAGATGCAAAGTAAAATTTTATTTGGAATTAAAAATAAACGTTTGTAACGAATATTGTGCGACTAAAATGAAGTACAAGAGAGCATATTTATGAGTTACACAAAGGTCAGAAAGGAAGACGGGCACGCCTAGGACAAGGGTGTAGAATTTGTTGGAAGGCAGAATCCAGTAGCGCTCCAAATATCGAAGCAACGGTAAGGTGCAATAATTAAATAAAATCATATAAATCATAACCCTAAATAATTAATCCCGAAATAAGACAAATTAAATCCATAACCCTATAATTTGGTCATGGGTTCATCTAGTGGGCTTCTAGGCCTAGTATACTAACTCATACATTAATGAACACTATACAATATAATATATATATATACACATATTATGCAATTATTTAAAATAAATACATACAACACTTATAATAATAAAAAGACAAAAATACTCCTATTTTAGGATGTGGTAGTGACAATTCTACCCTTCTTAGAAAAATTTCGTACTCAAAATTTAATATCTTCAATAGTTATATTTATTTATTTTTCTTACCATCAAAAATTAAATTCATCAAATAATATAATCATGAAGTAAATCCATATTGTTATTTCATAAATTTTTTAAAATTCTATAACTATTATGTTCCTAAAAATCTTCAAATTTAAAATCAAATTCCATTCTTATCACAATCTCCTCCAAAATTTTAAGTTAAGAACTTAATACTCAAAAATAATTTTAGCGTCCCATCCTCTAATTTTAAATCCAATCAATGCATTTTTATAAAATTTAAAATCTTATCCCAAAAATTTGAATTCAAACACTAATCTATTAGTGATCTTATTCCTCGATTTCTTTTTCCAGACAATACTCAAACAATGTAATACTTATGAAATCTTCAAATACAACATTCAAAATAAATCTATATCTTGTAGTCAAATAAATATAATGATAATCTTCTTAAATTCCTCAAATTTTAATGACAAATTCAATTATATCTTAATCTTCATAAAAATCAATGACTTAACAAAATCGTCAAGTCTGCCCTATTAAGTTCTCAACTCTTTATTTAAATTAATATTTATCCTCAAAATATAAGGCACCTTATCTCTCTCTGTCCAGTCATAACCTCTTTATTAATTCTTTAATATGGTCAAATCCTCAACAATCAAGGTCTAAAAAAATCCTACCTACAGTCATACAACATGCAATCTAAAAAAAATATACATGGTTATGGTCTATTTTGTCATGGTATTGAAGTCTCTGTCAGGGTGCACTACTAACTATATTCTAACAAAAAAATTACTGATACAAGCTATGGTAATAAGAAATCAATCAATCAAATAGACGAAAAAGTAACAGAAGGAAAAGAAAAGAACAGAACCTGCTAACATATCACCTTGACATCTTCAACCTCTAATATATACTTAACTCTGGTACATTCACTCACTAATTCCTATCCCTATATACTTATACCCACATCAACTAATTATTAGTCCACAAGATATCCATGGATACATCCATATTGCACACACCTGTCTATTGATACCAAAATTTGACACCAAGAACCTCTAACATGACTATAGGTTTAATGATGCATCCAAAGTTTTATACCCCTATCCCTTTGGTACCACTATTTCTACTACAAGCACACTCACTGGTAGCTCTCTTACCTAATGCAATTATTTATATTAGTTATTCTTATCACTCAAGTACACACTAAGTGCAACACAGTACACTAAGTACTTCTCCCTATAATACAACTCTAGATGGACACCGAAGTCAGTTTGTAGAACCATCTCAGGCATGCTCAAACCAACAGATCCTTACACATGCACTTCATCCACTCATATACTGATATACATTTATTATCCACCATAAAATTTTATCCTCAAAATAAAATTCTCAAAATTTAACTTCTCGAATAATTTAAAATAAAATGTATATACTTTCCTCAAAAGTCAAATATTCAAATATTGAAATAAAATTTTAATCACTTCCAAAAAAAAAATCTTTATAGCTTTGACTATGTTTATTGAATTGAATTTGAATCCTTAAAATTTTAATAACATAAAATCTTAACTCCTCAAAAATTCTTTAAAATTAAAATTTATTTCCAATCTTCGAATTATAAATTTAAATCCACATCTTGTAGTCCAATAGCTCTAATGTTAATCTTTCTCACTATCCTCATTAACATATGTTATCAGATGATACCGTAAATTAGTCCATAAAATTCATCTCGATATGAAATCAAACTCAACAACGACAGCAAGAATTAAATTTAACAACTGGTCAACAATAATCAAACTCAATATCAACAAGTGAGAACGGACCGAAACAAGGGGGAAAAGATTTAAATTAGAAATTATAATAATATTCTCAAGGGTCGTCCCAGGAATCCCTCAAAAAATTTGTCATTCAGTATCCTCTCTCATCCTAGTATCCTATGTCAAATATCCTTTCGCAGGCATGCAGTAGTACAACTAAGGCATCGTACTACCACGATATCGCACTACTTGCGAACCCTGACCTGAATGGGCCACCACTAAAAATGTGTCACGACCCGCACCCGCTGTAGGGGCACGAGTACGTGGGTACGTCCAGCCTACACCGCAGCATCGGCGGTAGAACGCTGTCTAGGTCTCAATAATACTAAACCTAACTCATAACCTGTCAATGATATCAACTCCATAAGGAGTATAATGAATAATGCATTGCTCAACAACTCACAATATATACTCAATCATAATAGCTATAAGAAATAAATGACCCGATGAGATATAAAGATAAGAAGTACTGACATAAGTCAAGCACGACAACTCAAATAGAGATAAAACTAAAGTCTAGCTGTCCAACATAATTAGTCTCCACAAGTCTCAAATTAAACTCAACATAAGTCTCAACATAAACTCAAATGCATAAAATAAATACTGTCTAAATATCTACAGGTAGTATCTCCTCTAAGATCTCTGGTATGTAATCTCCCTCTATATATGGTCCATTGGGTAAGACATAAGTCCTCAAGATCCTCTGAATAAATATTTTCCAGTTAGGAATGGAGTAAAGTACATCTCTAATAGTAGTTCTAAATCAATGATATAAACTATATAGCAGTAAATAGATGTAAACATACAAGATGCATATACATGCACAAGAGATACACAATGAAAGAAATACTGGAAATAAATACAAGAATGAACAATATGTCAATGAACAAGAATACCAATGACTAAGTGTGTAAGTACTAGCTTTAACATGTGATTGGCTTGGGAACTTGTACATGAATAATTGCCTGCTTAGTCATACGTGCGGTATATGACCAATACTAACATGGAAACAAGACTTGTACATGAAGGTTATGATCACATATCTACACTAAAATACTCCCCACCCCCGACTGGTATAGTGGATCCAACCATGGTACGCTTGTAGAAGCATGAAAAATACGCTGGATATCTATACGCAGCATGTTGATGTTGGGCAGCGTCAAAATATGACTTCAGAGCCATCGACGTGCAAACAGAGCCTTTTCGCCGAGCACAGCGTAAAATATAAGCTCCAGGACTATCCGCGTAAAGCAGTATGTCCAGGCTGCTTCAGCGTAAAGAGGGTGCTACATCGCCTTTAATGCAGCATTGAAGCGTACGAGGAACGCTTCGTATTCCCCGAAATGAACCTGTCAAATCATATAGTGAACCTGATGTCTGACTCCTGACAAAGAGTACTGCACGACTACCTAGACGACGACTATAATGATTGCGCGACACAGCGACCCAGGCTAACTTTTAGTGCCACTTCTTTGGCGTAAACTACTTTTACGCATACAAAGGAATACGCTGCCTAGTTTTACATAGGCAGACGTGAGCTTCTTACGCTCCGCAGAAGACAAACAGGCTGCCACATCAAAAGCTGCTCTTCGTACAGGGCTCGAGGCACGTCTCTACATTTAATGCATAGAGCGGTGACAGATTCTCGAGGCCCGTCTCTGCATTTAATGTGCAGAGCAATGACAGGTTCTCGAGGCACGTCTCTGCATTTAATGTGCAGAATACTGACAGATGCCCGAGGCACCTCTCTGCATTTAATGCGCAGAATACTGGCAGATGCCCGAGACACGTCTCTACATTTAATGTGCAGAGTGATGGCAGAGCTCGAGGCACGCCTCTGCATTGAATGCCCAGAATGATGGTAAATCTTCGAGACACGCCTCTGGAATACGATGCCTAGTTTTACACAGGCAGACGTGAGCTTCTTACGCTCCACAGAAGGCAAACAGACTGCCACGCCATCAGTTGCTCTTCGTACGGAGTTCGAGGCGCGTATCTGCATTTAATGTGCGGAATGATGGCAAAACTTTGAGATACGCCTGTGCATTTAATGCACAGGATGGGGGCAGATCTCTGCATTTAATGCAAGAGATTTGATTATATCTCTAAAAGCCATAATTTCGGCTAAAATATCTACATCGTTACTTTGGCACATTATGCCAACGGGCTATTCTAAGCTTTGGGAGCACGTTGTATGCTATCTCATTGGAATACGCCAACTCTGGCCATATTTGCATTGGCGCGTATTAAGGCTATCCGGTCCAGAATTCCCTCAAGGCCTTAGTCAGGGGAAAAGGATCAGCTATCTTCTCCGCCCACTCGGCTTCTACGTCCACTCGGCTTCTATGCCTACTCGGCTTGTATGCCCACTCGGCTTCTACGCCTACTTGGCTTCTACGCCCACTTATCTTCTATGCCTACTCGGCTTCTATGCCTACTTGGCTTCTACGCCATAGTGACAGTTATTGGCTTCTACGCCAACCTCTTCTACACGAAGGATAACTACCTACGTGGCTTTTATGCCGTGATCTTCGCAGCAGTTATAAGCGTTGTCTCTTAATTGACACGTGTCACAAGCTCATTCAAAAGGTCATCTATACGCGGGCAATGGTTATTGTAACCGTCGTGTAAAAGGGTGCTATACTTTCCACTACTCGGTTTCTACGCCGACTGAGTGGTCACTGTCACTAAAACTCTATAAATAGAGACCTCAATTGACAGAGGTCCAAGGTCGAAAATTGGTCAAGAAATCCAGTATCAGATCCAAGGTCGACAACTCGGAGAATAGAGGTCAAGAAATCGAGGAAAAACTGTGGTCGAGAGAGAAGAATCCAGAGCTCAGGCAAAGAGAAGTAATCGACGACTTTGGCATCGGGCATCCACTCTCTTCTGCAACCTTCGAAGCTTCTTTCTGTCTTCTACGGCACTCCTTCATCATCGTGTGGTCCAAGGGACAAAGTGATTGACTGCAGATCAGACTCCTATAGCAATATTTACCCAGATTAAATAAATTACACTCGACATCCTCGTATAGGAATAATTGTACAATCTTGTTTGTAAACAAAAGGGCGGGTTTCGCATAAACCTTGTTTCCATATTTCTTTCGTTTATTTATCAAACAATAAGATGGCGACTCTGCTGGGGATATCTTTCTCTTCTGACGAGGTAGCAATTGCTCAACACGATGCGGTATCCGTGGGATCCGTAAAGAAGACACTGGTCGTCCAGTTCGACCAGTTTGCCTATGAAGACATGCTTCGAACAGGGGGTAGCTCTCACACTCTCTCTGTCCAAGACAACAGGAAGCTGCGTAAGGTCTGGATGCCCAAGACATTCCCTACCATTCCTGTCGACTCTCCGACCTCTCTGACCATAAAAAGTGGTGCAAGCGAGGTAGTGGCACATCAGCTCCTGGTACACTTCCACTACTCGAGGGTCTGAATCCCCCAGCTCCTGGTTCGTGGGAACATACTCTTCATATGGAGTATCCTCCATCGGCAGTCTCGAGATCTCTGCCATCTCATGGAGGGCCAATCCCAACTCCCCCAGTGGAGTGGCGAAAGTCCCGGTGAGCGAGATGTATCGCTCCATCAGTGCCAAAAATAGGTTGGGGTTGAGAGGCAACCCAATACTGGTAGCACTCACAGCTGCATACAGACCAATGCCCTCCAGCTCGGTCTGAAAATGCTTTAAGGCCCATTCAGCTAAACGAGCCCATCGAAGAATTGTGGGGGTGATCTGCCCTCCTGTCCGAGGATTTACCTTAGGGTATACTCCCCCGTGCCCCATGAAATCGTTACAGAAAGTTGGTAATTGGACCGGTTGAAGCACTAAGCTATCTTCACTTGGGACACTGCCCGGGTACAGTCCCCTGAACGGCGTCACAGAGCCGAAAGGGCAGCTAACAAACGACCCCTGGTCAGCTCCTTTCAGATGAAATATCTTCCCCGCCCGGCCGTGAAGATCGGGAGTCAGCGTCTACGACATCCTCCTGGGATGTGTAGCATGGAAGAATGCCGAGATGGGATAGTCTTTCAGCATCTTGGGCAGATACAGAACCAAGCCCCCGGCAGAGAAAACCTAGAGTTCTTTCTTGGGCTTCGTCTGGGACTGCTTGTTGATCATGTCCTCGAAGAGGAAAGCCGACTTTATATATTGGTCCCCGTCTGTATACGTCAGGGGCTCTCCGTTGATCATTCTTAATAGCATTCGCTCTCCTTGAGCCGATATTAAAATTTTCCTTCCTTCGGGATACTGGGGTCCAGAGATGGGAAATATTACGTGAGACAAATCCTCCAGGTAGTTGGAGTGCAGCATCCCAGCGGCGGAACCCATCACCTCAGCCAATGGAGACGCGTGCAAGTTAACTGCAAAATACAAGAAAGACAAGTCAGTTTCTATAATCTTGCAGCATATGCCAAAAATCAACAGTCTGTGCTTTATGCCAAGACTGAAAAACTTGAGCTTTTACGGTGGATCCCATTCCGAGGAGTAAAATTCAAGACTGGCAGTATACGCAAAGTTTTCGACAGTCTATGTTTTACGCCAGACTGCCAAAATTTGAGTTATTGCGCCGGAATTCCCATTCCTGCGTAACACTCAAATTATATAGTATACGCCAACTTTCGACAGTCAAAGCTTTTATGCCAGACTACAAAAATATGGAGTTTTTGCACTGACACATTAGAAATGTAGGCGTAAAAGATGAAACATCTCTGTGCATCATCTTCCTCGAAGAGGCTATCAGCACAGAAGATGACCTAGCACGTTCACGTACAACGTGTGCGAAGGATTTTCAGTCGTTCTTTTTTATCCCAAAAGCTCTACCTTTAAGGCCGGGTGCACTGCTCGTCGGTGAGACACTTCGCTCAGAATGAAGCTCGCCTTGCCCGACCGAAGTCGTTCTCGCTTGGGCTGAAGAGCGAGAAGAAGAATCAACCTTCTTTCCCTTAGAGGAGGAGAGTTGTTTCGAGGCCATTATTGGAAACATTGAAGGCTCGGAGAAGAAATGAAGAAGAACTCGAACAGTCAAAAGCTTTTTTTCGATGAAGACGGATGAAAAGTTTTTCTCTCAGAAACATGGCGTATATATAGAGTTCGGATGGACTCCTCGAATCCCGAACCAAATCTCACATTTAATATTCGGTTATGATTGGGGACTACGTCAGCCTATTTACTCAGAGAAGGCGGACAGTCAACGAATTCGAAAAGTTTTCGTACAAAGCAGATTCGTGGTTTTTACGCTAAGGAGCTTTCTACGCTCGACGGCTACAGATCTACGGTTTTACGCTCACAGGCTACAAGTCTATAGTTTTATGCCCGAATGCTTTTATGCTCGGTAGCTTTTACGCTCGAGAGGCTATAAACCTACGACTTTACGCTCAGAAGCTACAAATCTATAATTTCACGCTCGGTGGCTTTTACGCTCAAAGGCAACATCCACAACTTCATGCTCGGAAGATTTCCTTTTCAGAAGCTACAAATCTACAGTTCTACGCCCGGATGCTCTCATGCTCAGCAGCTTTTACGCTCAAGAGGCTACGAACTTATGATTTTATGCTCATCTAGAGTTACAGATCTATGACTTTCTGCATATCTGAAAAATACGCAAGCCAGAGTATATTACATCTGAACAATTCTCAAGGCGGTCAATTGAAAGGGTTCACACAGAAGATACTCCTTCTTGACCTCAAAATATCCCAAGTACCCAAAGCATACAGAGTTCAACATTGAAAGTTACTCTCCTTCATGGGTCGATTCGAAGTTCATCCAAAATCCAGTTTGAATATTTTATCTACAGTTCAAGATGGCAACTCAGTTTTTGACAGCCATTTCTCGTCCTATTCCAAGGGATTTTCGAGAAATCATTCTTGAAGATGATGGTCTGAACGAGAATTCTGTTTATCAGAAGTGACAGTTCAGAATTCTACGTGGTTCTTCATTCCTAACAGTAGGACAGTTCGAACACTCGACTGCTAAGCTGCTTTATGTGCATCCTTAGTTATGCGTAAAAGACAGGACAGGACCTAGCACTCTTTCTAACAGAGTCGACGTAAAAGTTACCAGACGTGTCGAAGCGACACATATTTAGACTTCACAGCAAAATATATGGCAAGATGATCATATGCACAGAAAAAGACGATTTTATTAAAACATGATTATATATGAGGGAAATCCAGTCTACAAGGGTTTTTCTTCATTTTCATGATTACATATGAGGGAAATCCCGTCCACAAAGGACTTCCTCATCGTCGTCTGAAGATCGCGCCCAGAATCTGTTCTGCCAGGTTCTCGTATGGGCGGAATTCTTTATCCATCTTCTCCAGCAGTTAGTCGGTTTCAGCAAACCGACTGACATATGATCAACGGCGGAAGGATACAAAATTGGGCCTGCCTGAATTATTCAGAGCCCATGCTCCGTATGCCATGACAGATTGAGTTGAGATATTTCACCTAACTCAATACTGGAGGACAGAGCCAGTTTGTCTACTCTCGTCCACGGACAACGGGAGAAGATACAGCTTGCAAGTTGTGTGGTCAAATGAGACCCTTCCTCTCTCCCAGAGAACCGCCATGCAAAGTTGCTGATTATCCCGAGCAAAGGAGGCTATGATATCCTTCCAAGATCCATCATTGCAGAGGACATTTGCTCGTAGACGCCTTCTTTTTCGGCTCCTTACATGCTGGAAGAACATGGTCTTCTTCTTACTCAAGTCGACCCGACAAACTCCGGTGATCATCTCTGTGTGGTGACGGAAATATGGGAAGAACAGGTTAACTCCTCAGCCTTTATATAGTCAAAAGAGACCACGCCGAATCCCAACGGATCCCCAATAAATCTGCCATAAAGTCAGCCTTGAAAGAACGTGTCAGACTTGACCGTTTAATGCTCCATTCAAAGCGCTTCAAATTACGAGGAAGGTTTCATGCTTCATTCAAAGCGTTTCAAACTACGAGGAATTTAAAAGCTTTGAAGGGGGTCTTGCAAAAGCATAAAAAATATGCTGGATATCTATACGCAGCATGTTGATGTTGGGCAGCGTAAAAAGATGACTTCAGAGCCATCGATGTGCAAACAGAGCCTTTCCGCCGAGCACAGCGTAAAATATAAGCTCAAGGACTATCCGCGTAAAGCAGTATATCCAGGCTGCTTCAGCGTAAATAGGGTGCTACATCGCCTTTATGGCGTAAAACTCATCCGCTTTAATGCAGCATTGAAGCGTAAGAGGAATGCTTCGTATTCCCTAAAATGAACCTATCAAATCATGTAGTAAACCTGACGTCTGACTCCTGACAAAGAGTACCGCACGACTACCCAGACGACGGCTATAATGATGGCGCGGCACAGCGACCCTGGCTGTCGTTTAGTGCCACTTCTTTGGCGTAAACTGCTTTTACACATACAAGGGAATACGCTGCCTAGTTTTACACAGGCAGACGTGAGCTTCTTACCCTCCGCAGAAGACAAACAGGCTGCCACGTCAAAAGCTGCTCTTCATACAGGGCTCGAGGCACATCTCTGTATTTAATGCACAGAGCGGTGACAAATTCTCGAGGCACGTCTCTGCATTTAATGCACAGAGCGGTGACAGGTTCTCGAGGCACGTCTCTGCATTTAATACGCAGAATACTAACAGATGCCCGAGGCACGTCTCAGCATTTAATGCACAAAATACTGGCAGATGCCCGAGGCATGTCTCTGCATTTAATGCGCAGAGTGATGGCAGAGCTCGAGGCACGCCTCTGCATTTAATGCCCAAAATAATGGCAAATCTTCGAGACACGCCTCTGGAATACGCTGCCTAGTTTTACACAGGCAGACGTGAGCTTCTAACGCTCCGCAAAAGGCAAATAGACTGCCACGTCATCAGTTGCTCTTCGTACAGAGTTTGAGGCACGTATCTGCATTTAATGCGTGGAATGATGGCAAAACTTTGAGACACGCCTCTGCATTTAATACGCAGGATGGGGGCAGATCTCTGCATTTAATGCAAGAGATTTGATTATATCTCCAAAAGCCGTAATTTTGGCTAAAATATCCACATCATCACTTTGATACATTATGCCAACGGGCTATTCTCAGCTTTGGGAGCACGCTGTACGCTATCTCCTTGGAATATGCCAACTCAGGCCACATTTGCATTGGCGCGTATTAAGGCTATCCAGTCCAGAATTCGCTCAAGGCCTGATCATCTATCTTCTCCGCCAACTTGGCTTCTACGCCCACTCGACTTCTACGCCCATTCGGCTTCTATGCCTACTCGGCTTCTATGCCCACTCGGCTTCTACGCCTACTCGGCTTCTATGCCCACTCGGCTTATATGCCTACTCGGCTTCTATGCCTACTTGGCTTCTACGCCATGGTGACAGTTATTGGCTTCTACGCCAACCTCTTCTACACGAAGGATAACTACCTACATGGCTTTTATGCCGTGATCTTCGCAGCAGTTATATGCGTTGTCTCTTAATTGACACGCATCACATGCTCATTCAAAATGTCATATATACGCGGGCAATGGTTATTGTAACCGTCGTGTAAAAGGGTGCTGTACATTCCACTACTAGGTTTCTACGTCGACTGAGTGGTCACTGTCACTAAAACTCTATAAATAGAGACCTCTATTGACATAGGTCCAAGGTCAAAAATTGGTCAAGAAATCCAGTATCAGATCCAAGGTCGACAACTCAGAGAATAGAGGTCGAGAAATCGAGGAAAAATGGTGGTCGAGAGAGAAGAATCCAGAGCTCAGGCAAAGAGAAGTGATCGACGACTTTGGCATCGGGCATCCACTCTCTTCTGCAACCTTCAAAGCTGCTTTTTGTCTTCTACGGCACTCCTTCATCATCGTGTGGTCCAAGGGACAAAGTGATCGACTACAGATCAGACTCCTATAGCAATATTTACCCAGATTAAATAAATTATACTCGACATCCTCATATAGGATTAATTGTACAATCTTGTTTGTAAACAAAAGGGCGGGTTTCGCATAAACCTTGTTTCCATATTTTTTTCGTTTATTTATCAAACAACAACACTATGGCACAGGATTCCCCAAAAAGAGAGCTAGACTTGCACAAGATACACCATATACAAGGAATAACATCTCATGACGAGATGCGAATATACCAATCCGTGTAACCATCTTGTCAAGAAATATGGATATCTACACTAAATATAATTAACATAGAGAATATCATAAATAAGAAACTATCAGAGAATGTACTCGCCTAGGGTCCTTAGCTGTCAATACCAATATCCTGCTTCTGAAGTCTCACAGGACGATCCAATGGTCCTATATACATATAATATAATACAATATAGCATCAGTCACTAAACTAGCACACGCACAAACATAATACACTGAACTCGGAGACTACGCTAGGGTTGACATTGGTCAACTAGCAGGGTCAAATGTGCGTCTAAATGCACGGGTGTCATATCTTTGATTGATGTGCATATTCAGAAAGTTAATCACATGTCTAGACAGTACGTAGGTGTACACAAGGTAGTTAACTCACTAATTCTCAGGGTCACATAGTCATATGCAAAACGGGATACCCATAATTATTACTTATGGTGTAAACTTCCTCACCCAAAAATATGTATTTTGTGTATATTTTATATTATTATATTTATTATAGATTATTTTAAATCTTGAATTACTTTAGAGTATTCTCTTAGTTAATTAGAAAATATTTTTTTTGATATATTTACTTATATAAATATTTATTTAGAATAATTTTTAGGCTATTTTAGATTTTTGGAGATTTTTTTATAAATTTTAGGTAATTAAAACATAGGGAACTTAAATTTCTAGAACTTTTATGATTTACTATGAGACCATACTTGCATATTGTTCCTACGAAATATTTACTTTAGCTTAAAAATATTTAATTATATTTTTTTGTAATTTATTTAGAATTTTAAGAAATTTATTTAGATTTTTAAAATTATTTAAGGTTTATTTGGATATATATAGTCTTACTATTAGATAGATGCTAATTTAGTGTTAATAGATATTAATAATATTATATGTAAATTATTTGTATTATCTTTAATTCTATTTAAGATTATAAATTATTTAGATGAACTCAAACTCTATTTTAAATTAATTTAAATCCTGAGCCTACTAGGAAAGCAACTTCATGCATATCCTATCCTTATTTAAACTCATTCTAATCATATCCAAATTAGCAAATCCTAGTCGTATTCAATTAACTAGTCTCCACAATTATAAATACCTATTAGACCTATGGAATAAACTATCTTTCATAATTTTCTTCCCCAAACTCCTCTCTTTTTAGTCCAAAAATAATTGAAATTCGTCATAAATTTAGCCTCATTTTCTAGTAGTTATGACGACTTAAAAGACGATATCTCCTAGCTCCGGACTTTAAACGCGCTCCAGTTTTTTTTGTTAGAACTATATCAAGGTTAGTTTTCTGAATATTTAAATTATTTTAGTAATTTATAAACCTATTTTTCTAAAAAATTCTAAAAGTGCTAGTTGTCCGAAACCAGACGTGTTTCCGTATTTTCGAGATTTTGGGAGATCCCGAATTCGAAATTATGAACCGCTTAAAGTTTCAAAAAGTTAACATGATGAACTTAAATAAAATAATATTTCTACAATTTAACCTATAATTTTAATTTACTGTAAAATTCGTGCAACGTAGACGTAAGTAGGAAACTACAAAAAATGGTCATCTGTGCGCCCTTGTGGACATCACTCTTTACCGACTTGTTATTTTATGAAACCGTCGATTCCAGTATTCATGTAGCATTGAAATCTATATGAATTCATACACAAATTCAGGATTTGAGTTAGTTGACTTTTTGGTCAATGGATTACCTTGATTTGCGTGCCACGGATCACAAATTCGTATCTTTGAACCAAAATTAGGATTTAATAATAAAATTAGATTATAATAAGATTAAAATACTATTTTAAGTTATTTTATTCAGAATAAAAAAAGATTAAAATTGAGAAACCTATTCACCCACTTTTGTAACCTAACTTGTTTAATTTATGTGACGGGTAGATCGGACGACGCCTTGAGTTACGACTACATCCCTTTTCAGACCAGGCAAGATACCTTACCAAATTGCTTACAGTATTTTACATGCTTATTATATTTTTATATATTCATTATATTTGTGCTTCTTTCAGTCATAATTATATATTATATATGTTGACACACACTTGACACCTAGTATCATGGGAGAGGTAGACAATCAGTAGGCGTTTGGGCTATAACCACTCTGGTAAACCATATTAACTAACTCGTACTACGGTTGGGTCGCGCTGGTCACTACCCTCGCGGTATATCGATTTTTGGTGTCGCGCTGGTCGCTACCCTCGCGGTATGTCGATTTCTGATATTCTAGACGTGAGTGTGAGTTGTGAGATTAGATAGAGTAGCCTACCCCTGCCCATACGTCGAAAAGTTGTCCTCACTATGCATTTTCATATAGATTGTCTAGTACAGCGTACTTATATATTTTTTGTCTATTATACATGTTTTACTGTATTCAATTGGCATGCTTCTATGTATCTTGTTACGTCCCTCTAAGGACCTGGTTCCTTTCCAGGTGTAGACGATCATGATTGTTTGCACACTACCAGAAAAAGTCAAATTAGTGACATAAAGAAACGTCGCTAAATGACCAATAAACGTCACTAATTAGCGACATTTTACAGAAGTCACCTTTCAGCTAGTCGCTGAAAGAAAAAATGTCGCTAAACGTCGTTATACCTAAGTTTTTTAGGGAAGTAAATGTGTCGCTACATTAGCGACGTTTAGCGATGCAACATCGCTAATTAGCGACGTACTCATCTGTCGCTAAATGTCGCTAATTAGCGACTTATATAGCAACATTATAATAACGTCTTTAATGACCTGGCAATACTACCATGTCATCAAGTTGTGACATTAAATGTTATTTTTTGCAATATTTTTAGCGACGTGTAGTAACGTCGCAACTTAGCGACGTGTTTAGCGATGTGTAGTAACGTTGCTAAACGTCGCTAAAAATATCGCTAATTGTAAACTAAAAAAAAAAAATTATACCGAATTGTTTCCAAACTATTGTTCCTGCTGTTTATTAATTCATAATCTATACAAATAGACCCAGAGCAACCCTCCGTTGAATTTTCTGGGTTTTCAGACCCCCTTGGGTTAAACACTCAATACCGATAAATTAATATATATTTAATATGAATAATATAATAAAATTTGAAGAAAACAAAATATCCAACAAAAATTGTTGTAAAGAATATAGCAAATATATATCCATACAATGAGTCTCATCCTAAATAATACAAAGAATACAAATATTCAGAAAATATCCATGCAAATATATATACTACTGCGGATCTGCAGGAGGATGACCACCGACGTGCATAAAGGATAAGAACAGATCATTCTGCTCCCGTGAAATCGACACCGATGTCGATGGAGAAGGCAGTGACTTCGGTGGAGTCTGTGTCGATATAGGCACACCAGGAGGACGTATCCGCTCCAACTCTCCGAGTCACTAGTTGTAAGAATCCATGGTAAATAACAGCCTGGTACTGCTATGAACCATTGAATCTTGCATCATCGTTAGCTTCTCACCCATGGATAGTTGTGATGTCGGCAGCTCTGTCACGATACGCTCTGTCCAGGCTCAAAGATTATTTATCAAATCCTAGAGCTCTGTGATGCTGCGGTCGAGCATATTAAATCATGCGATGAGCGTCAGATCGTCCATCTGCGGCTGGGACTGGCGCTGCTCCTCCATCCTTCGTAGCAACTCATCACGGAGAGACGCAATCTGACGGTCAACGGCCTCCTGGACTCTGGCCAACAACTGCAAGGGCTGTGGGGAATGGGCACTTGTCGGGGAGGCCCTAGATGACTGTATCGCAACCAGGGCGCCATAGGATACCGTACCGTAGTACGTACCCCTCTGGAGACCACCAGCTGCAGTCATCCATAGGTCATCCACCAACGAAGCTGGAGCGGGCTGCGAGAAAGTACCAGCCTCTACAGCTGTAGGTGCACTAGCAGTCGCCCCCTCACGCAGCCTAAGATTCTCGTCCTAGAAAAATTTGGATACTCGATAATTGTCTAAGTTATATAAAAATTAACACAAAGTAAAGTAATACTTACATAGATCTGCGAGGCCCTCTCATCAATGCGATTTTTGTCCTTGTAATGGGTGGCCAAGAAGACGGTCATCATGTTTGCATCCTCACCCCTCTGTACCTGTTAAAAATATAATATTTAATACTAAAATTAAATATTTTTTCTGACTACCATTTTATCGTACTTATATTAAAATAATATATGTTAAATAAAAATATACCAAACGACGAAAATGTTTCATCATCGGAATCGAGCCACCACACCACTTTGCAGCATTCCGCCTAGCCGTCTTGTCCTTCTCAGACTTTTTCTTGTAGCTCGGATCGTCGAATCTAGCACTAATCGTAGTCCACTACTCAGGCGTGACCAACCTTGGATCGGTTTTCCAGCACGATCATGAGCCTTTTGGTCATCCAGAGCATCACAGATAAGCTTGGCGGAAATGACAGGAAACATCCGCTCGATCAACTTGGTCCGGTACGGAGGATAGAAATACGTTTGCTACAATAAATAATTTAGTAAGTGAGCATCACGGATAAGTTATATAATATGCATAAATTAGAGGATTTATATAATATACTTTTAACTTGAAGTGCGCAAAGCAGAACGCCTTTCTCTCCTCCGGAGCTTCAGAGTAGTTGATCCAAGGGCCACCATAGTTGTTCCTCAAAAATAGGCCCAGGCATCTCTGAACCGACGATTGACGATATCTATACAGAGATAATTATTTTGATCAAAAAAGTCAATATATGATGAATAAAGAAATACACGATATATATGATGATAAACCATCTAATTGACTTACTTTGTACCGTCGGCCCAAATCTCTGTCCTCGTCTCCTCTGAGGTGCACATAGAGGATCTTGCTGATCTTGGGACAACATCGGCACGACCTCCTCTACATGCTTATCTGTCTCCAAGGTTCCGTCAACAGAAGGAACGCTGGATAAGGGAGTACTATCATGTCTGGAACTACTCATCCCAGGAGTGATGCCACGTAACATCTTCGTAGTCGGAGATATGACTGATCGATATACTAGCGTACTAGGCGACGACGATCCAGAACCAACAGTAGACAGTACCGAAGGAGCACTCTGTCTACCTCGGGACCTGCCGAACCCTCCGCGTCTTCCTGTGATACCTGATAATAATTTATGATGGATAAAGAAATACACAAATATATAGTACATGCTACAGTCAAAATATTATGTATATCTCACAACATTCATAGGATTGTACAGTAAATAACCAGTGTTGTCACAAGTCTAAATGGACATATTAATTAATTACCCCTCTAGTTTCTCTACTTTATCCTCGTCGTAATTGAGTAATATGTACAACTGAGCATCCCTTAGCTCGTCGTCATTCAAATATCTCTTCTTTATTTTCTTTGAAGCTTTTCGGACGCATTGAATACTTTGAGTATTGCATCATTAGATTCCTGATATCCATTATCGTTTCTCGGAGCTTTCATTCTATTAGTAGCAACATGAGATTTGAAATACGTCGAACAAAAGTTTGTAATCTCCTCGAGAATATAAGCTTCACAAATAGAGCCCTCAACCGTGCCTTGTTTTTTATCTTTCTCTTAAGGTGATTCAGATGTCGCTCGAAGGAATACATCCACCGATAACCGACAAGACCACCAACACGTGCCTCATAGGAAATATGAATTGACAAATGCTCCATAGAGTCAAAGAATCCAGGAGGAAACACCTTCTCGAGCTTACATAGTGTTACCTTAATATCCTTCTCTTGCTTTTCTAGACGATCGACGAGCAACTTAGTAGAACAAAGATCTCTGGAGAATATGCTAAGCTCTGTCAATGGATCCAAAATGACCTACTGTAAGAATTCCTAAAATGCAATCAGAATTAGCCTCTCTATGAATACGTGACAATCGTGGCTCTTCATACCCGCCCGTTTGTTCTCATTGAGGTCGACGCATCTTCTCAAGTTCGATACGTACCCGTCTGGAAACTTTAGACCCTTGTCATGCCCCAGTCCTAAAATACGTAGGACCAGGAATATGTAAGAATGCCAGCCGCATGTATATGGCAACTCCAATATATGGAAACTATAACACATGCGTACACTGTATTATGAACAATAATTCATAAGTGGTAAAAACTATCACAAGGCACAGGGCATAAACTAAATCTCATCCACAGAAATCAAATAGAAATGAATAACCAGTAACTATACAACTCAATCTTAATCTAAAATATCAAAGAAAGATAGTCGAATGAAAACAAATCTACTACCAACTAGAATATAAGACAAACCAAACAATATACATCAACTAATAAACAATAAGGCTCGAAGAGAAGACCTCCTCAAAATATAAGTAACCAGTCCGGATCTGCGCTCCTGTGAATACTCATGAACATCTATACCTACAAAGGAACCAGGTCCTCAGAGGGACATAATAAGATACATAAAATCATGCCAATAAAGTACTGAAAATAAACATCCAAGGGCCGCCTAACCATCTATGTGAATGCACGTTAAGAACAACTTTCTTACAAGTGGGCTATCTGGCCATAAATAGAATTTGCATGATTCTCTTGGAGATTTAGCGGCCTACAAAGTATCTCTTCTTTTGAACGCCAGAGGCCACCAGTAATAATAGGGGTCATCACTGCCTCGTATCTCCGGCGAAGTATACGGGTTACAAAAAGAAAAGTACAAAGGAGCCCAAATGTCGTACTTATTGTTCTTTCCACCCCATGCTCTAAGCATATCATATCTATGACACGATAATACCGCTAATAACTGCCAAGTCTTCTAGCATGCAAATTCCTAACAACAGTTATCCCTAACGCACATACCATACGTACAAGAGGCCAACCTGTCACGCAAGTCCGTGTCCTATATGAGACTCACACTCGTGTAACAACTGGATAACGGCTAATGAGACCTAAGAATGCCTCATGATAATGGGGTGGTCTCATAAACTAGGTCCTCATGTATATACATAATAAAAATTAGAATTCGACGCCACCATCGTTGCACCCAAGTTTCCTTGGACATGCAGTTTATATAACAGTTAAAATATATGAACTAAACGATAGAAATTAAATGCATGCACCCTATGGAATATAAATTATAGTACAATGGCAAGGTATACTTGCCTAGAAAGAAAGCTATGTAGTACTAATAGTCTGCTCCTGAAGTCTCGCAGAATAATCCGATAGTCCTATATACATATAATATAATATAATACAATATAATACAATATCAGTCATTACACTATCACATACACAACCATAAATACACTTAACTCAGAGGGTACGCTAGGGGTGACACTGGTCAACTAACAGGGTCAATTGTGCATCTAACTACGCGGGTGTGATATCCTCACTGCTATGCACAATAAGTTAGTCAACTAATATGTATCTAAGCCAGCATGTTAATATACACAAGGCAGTCAACTCATAAGTTCTTAGGGTCACTTGGTCAAACATAAATATGGGATATCCATAATTAACCTAGGGCATACAGCAATATATTATAGTCATAATTATTATTTAGCATCTAATTACTTACATATATATATATATATATTCATATATATATATCAAATTAATATTATGTGCATACGCACACACACGTACGAGCACACTAGGTTAACCGATACGATCTGCAATCCTATCAACCAACTAACTGAACCAATATGCTAACCCTTAATACTATTCACACAAGCCTACATAAAATAAAAGGAGAGGGACAGGTTTGAATATTGGGGTTAGCGTACACGGGCACGAGAATCGAGGGTGACTATTGCAGGTCATCTTCGGTGAGGGTGACGGGTCTACGATGACGATGATGATGATGATATTGATGATGATGATGATGAGGGTGATGATTGGTAATGAAGATTGTGATGATGATTGAGGTTATGATGATGATGATGATAATGGTAAAAATGATGATGATGTAGGTTATGATGATAATGTTGATGAAAAAGGTAATGATGATGATTAAGGTGATGGTAATAAGAGAAAAAGAGGAGAGACTCTCCTTAGACATAGGTCTCCTTCGAAAGGGTGTGATAATTTAGATTTATGAATCATTCAATGTTTCCTCTTGTTAAGGAGCTCATGGCAAGTGGACAATATGTCAACCACAGAAATATATGGAACAAGCAATAGTAAAATGTGTCAAAGCAAAGCAAATAACTTCCAACTACCCGGACATTGGCCATTGTAATCCTACTTCTTCTTCTTCTGTTTTGTGAAGAAAGAAACAGAGTAGCAAACAATTGAAAGAGAAGAACTGTAGGAAGGTTTGGAAGAGGAAAAAGAGGGAGAGGCGTTAAGTCGGGGTGGCTCGGGATGCCGGTGATGACGGTGGTGTCGGTGGGGAGTTCAGGTGGTGGCAAGTGGAGGAGATCGAGGGTGGTGATGTTGGGATGGCTGGAGGAGAGGAGAACTGGGCGGGGATGGTGGTGGTGATTAAGAACAGGGATGGTGAAGGCCAGGGATGTTGAAGGCCAGGGATGGCCGGAGGCTGCTGGAGTCCGGCAGGGAGTGACGGTTCAGGTGGGGCGGGTATTGTTGAGGAGGAGAAAGGAGATGAGCGGTTGATGGAAGGAAGATGACGTTGGGAAGTAGTGGTACTGGCGGCGAGCAGCGGGGTGTAGCCATCGATGGGGTAGTGGTGGTGGCTGTGTTGACTCCGGCTGGTCGAGGGGGGTCCGACGAGAGGTGAGGGTAGTTTGGGAGGTGCTTCTCAGGGAGGAAGGGAGTCGAGGAACATCGGGGGTGAGGTGGTTCCGGCGTGGGGAGTCATCTCCGATGAGATGCTAGTCTCCGGTCGGCGGGATCTAGGGCTACGGAAAGAAGATGGGAGTGGAGATGATGGCAACAGTGGCGACGGCTCATCGAGGTCAGGTTATGGAGGTCCAGCGGAGGTCAGGCGAAGGTCAGGCGATCGTCTTGGCTCCAGTCTTGGGCTCTGACAGGAGGAGGTGAGGGCAGCGGTCAGGGACGAGCGGGGCTACTCCGTGGAGGACTCGAGGTTGAGCGGAGGACAGGGTGGAGAGGTGGTATGGTGTAGTCAGGGGCTCGGTATAATGATCGGGAAGTTGGGGAGGAGAAGAGGGTATCGTAGAAAGGAGAGGTGGCTGCTGGCGGTTCAGGTATGGAGGGGAACGGCGGTTGACGGAAGAAGAGGGTGGCTCAGTCGGTTGTGTCATGGTGTTACAGAGGCAGGGTGAAGAACGGAGAAGATGACCGGAGAAGAAGATGAAGTGGGTAGTGGTGCGGACTATTGCAGAGGCGGAGGACAGGTGATCACCGAAGGAAGGAGATGAAGAGGAGGTCGAGGAGAAGAACATGGAGGTCATGGTGGTGGATGGTGGTGTTGAGGAGAGTCCGGTGTGGTGGCTGTGAGGTCAGGAAGTCATGATGGGTTACAGTCGATGGGGATGGTGTCGAGATAGCTAGCTTCGACTAGAATAGTGAGACGTGTACAGGGAGGCGGCTGTGCTAGCAGGATTGGGCTCCGGCAAGGACTTCGGTCGGGTTGGCCGGGGAAGGGGGATACACAGGAGATGGATGGGGGGAAGATCAGCTAGGTGTTGGTTTTGGATTTGTGTGGATGATAAAATAAGGAAAAGTTGTATATATACATGTAGAATTTGGGTTTGGGTGTTGACCTAGGAAGGTGGGCTTGGTTAACATCCTCTTGGGATTAGGCCTTGGCTTCACATAGGGATGTTTGGAGAGCTAGGATTTGTATTATTTAAAATGTATGGCTAGGATTAGATGAGGGGGTGATGTTGTGTGTTTTATATTCCAAAATCGTAGAAAAATTCATATGAAGGAAAAATGTGTTTCTTCATGGGTTGTGTCCAATGGTGTGGACACCTTAATGCACGTTTGCATAAAAGCGCCCAACAACTAGAAAATTACACAAAGATAGAAATTAGATTAAATAATTAAAATTAATGTAAAAGGTGTTATAAAATTAATTAGAAGTACACGGGGCTAAAATTAGGTGGGATACGAGTGTCATGAACATAGAGAACTCAGAATAGAATATTATCATAAATTGGGTTGCACAAAATGGGTCAAGATTGTGTCTCCAATTTTGATTGGAACGCACAAGGATACAAAGTTAAATTTATTTATAATTAAATATAAACGTATGCGATGAATATTGTGCGACTAAAATGTAGTACAAGAAAGCATAATTATAAGTTACACAAATTTCAGAATAGAAGACGGGCACGTCTAGGACAAGGGTATAAAATTTGTAGGAAGGCAATGTCTAGTGTTGTGCTCCAATTATCGAAGAAACCGTAAGGCGCACTAAGTGGTATAAATTACTATAAAATTAAATAAAATACCGTGTTCTATTTCTATTTGGATTCAAACTAGCCCTAGTTTCTCTTTCTAAGCCAAGTAGGCCTAATTTTGGTCGAGGAGGTTTACAATCATGAATCCACCTAGAAAGTCACCCTTTATCCTCTTTCTCCAGTAAGAAAACTGACTTAGGTTGCGTTAACTTTCCATTCCCCTCCTCTATTAAATGCAACGCAGGACGTTTACATATTTCTTCTAAGTCCAACCTGGCCTTCGAATTATCTTTCGTCTTCTCCTTTACCTCCTTTACAGTATTAATTATGTTATCAAACACATTCTTCTCGATATGTATGACATCAAGGTTATGTCTGATCAGATTGGTGCTCTAATATGGCAGAACCCAGAATATACTCCTCTTCTTTCAGTTATTGGTGCGACCAAATCCGTCACACTTGTACCCCTTAGCATGCTCTTTGATAGCACTTGGTAAATCTTTTACCTCTTACCATATCGTGTATCCGGACTACCTTGGCGGTGGATTGGCCTTCTCCATAATGCCCGCATGAAATGCATTCATGTTCCTACAGTACCGATGATCCTTCAACAAAAAATATCGATGACAATCAAAGATGCACGATTTGCCTCCGTGTTTCAATCGGAAAGTCTTAGTATGGTCCATGCGATACGGACATGATTGACGACCATGGGTGCTCCATCTCGATAACATTCCATAGGCCAAAAAGTAATTGATGGTCCACATAAGTGATGTCCTCATCTAAAAATTCTGCTTTCTAGAAACATCGTACGTGTTGGCACCTACTTTCCACTGCTGATTCAACTCATCTATCAAAGGCTGTAAATACACATCGATATTCCTCTTCGGATTGTTCGGACCCGGGATAATAACGGTTAAGAATATATACGAAGTCTTCATGCACATCCAAGGTGGTACATTATACGGAGTGAAGATTATAGGCCAACATGAATACTGGGAGCCTGAAAGTCCGAATGGGGAAAAACCGTCAGAGGAGAGCCCCAATCCTATATTACGCGGATCCGAAGCAATATCTGGATACTCTCGATCAAAGTGCGTCCATACTTTTCTATCGGATGGATGATCTAATACTCCTTCGATCTATTTTTGCCTGTGCCAACTCATATTTTCTGCAGTCTCCTTAACCATAAACAACCGCTACAACCGCGGCATCAAAGGCAAGTAGTGAATCGAATCGGTAGGATTCCTTGTACCGACAGACTTTTTTCTACCAGTAGCCTTGTAGAAATCAGCACTACAGAATCTGCACGCATCTTCATCCTTGGAGTCTTCGTAGTACAATATGTACCCATTGCGACATGTATCGATTTTCTCGTATCCTATCCAGAGCGATCTTACCATCGTCTTAGATCGATAGAAGTCTTTAGGCAACTTTGCACCCTCGGGCAAGATCTCTATAATCAAATCGATCAATCGATTATAGCATTCTTGCGACATATTAAAATCTGACTTGATGCTCAATAATCTTGTAACCACCT
Source organism: Iris macrosiphon (assembly GCA_036927795.1). NCBI lineage: Eukaryota > Viridiplantae > Streptophyta > Magnoliopsida > Asparagales > Iridaceae > Iris > Iris macrosiphon. Next base: position 139,492,404 of record JAYESA010000009.1, read on the forward strand.
CCAACGGTGAATGATCTTCACAACCAGGATATAGTAGAGTCCTTGTATTCTCTAGTAACTCCATAAACTTTGCAGCATCGGCATTCGGTGCCTCCTCAGCTGCATCATTATTGTTCGGATTGAAACTAGGCCCCGCCGTATCAAAAACCATGTTTACCCATCCGTCGTCGTAAGTAGCGTAGTCGTAGATATCCATATACGGCTCCACATAAGGCTCCGACTTTGATGCTAGAGACACAAGTTCTTCGTGCGCGGTCTACTGATAGTAATTCGACGTAAAACCTTTGAGTATAAATGATATATGACTTCCACTTCTGGATGATATTTCAAGTTGCGATATCTCACACACGGACACTTAATTTTTGTACCGTCCATGTACTGAGGGAACGCCTTGGCGAACTGCAGGAACTGCTGTACATCCTCAATGAATTTATCCCGTATACAACAAATATCATCAGGATGACGGTTGTACATCTATGAACGATGACGCAGATTATAATTTATATCCATTTCTAGATACTTCTACAAAAATGACAGTATGTATCTTATAAATCATTACATATAGTGTGATTCTCTGGAGGAAGGTAAGAACTGCTCTAACTTGATACACAATGCCCTATGTGTGTGTGTGTGTGTGTGTGTGTGTGTGTGTGTGTGTGTGTGTGTGTGCATATGGTTTGAATAAAAAACCTAGTTCTTTACTAATTTAGTTCTTTGTTTCTTTATAATTTATTCAGTTTTCTTAGTTAAGTATGATTGTTCTTCTCCAATTCCTTACCAAATGGGAAGAGGACCTATCAATTTGGTATCAATTGGTATCAGAGCCTTTGGATTATGCTCTTGAAGCTAGTGGAGAGCACGACTCGAGCATCTATGGCTCCAGAGTTGGATCACTTGCGTTGGAAGGTACAATTCATCACTTGAACCATAAAAATTTGATAGGTTGTTAGAGGAATTGGCTATGTCAAGAAGTGGGTTTGAGTTTCGACCATATGCTCCATCTATGGCAATACCTTACTCCCCTCTACACATACCAAATATACCATAATTTGGTATAAATCTAGCTGGAATGGCACCAAATCTACCACAATTTAGTATGATCCCTACTGGAGTAGCTCAATCCATTCCTCAAACAAATCAAACAACCCCAGTACAATATTTTTTCATCAAAACCCTTGCCAAACTACAACATATTTTTAATATTCTCATAACTACAGAACAATATTAGGATTTCAAGCAACTCGTGCTCAATCCAAGTATCACTGCACCAAACCCTAGTTTTCCTACATCACCTATGATATCTTCCCTATGTATAAGTGCATAGTATGCACAGGTTGTGCACTACAGTATTGGAGTGTTGGGCAGGCCAGGATTTGAGTGTGAGATATGGAAGTATTGTGCAGGCCAAGAGATAGTCGCAGTGCACTCTTGTGCACTGCAGTAAAGAGCGATAGAAATAAGGGGATACACATCAGTAACAAGGGGGGCAACTATAGCAGCAAGAAGAGCAACTACAGCAGCAATAAACAACAAACAGGGTTACGGTTAGGGTTAGTGTGTGTTCGCGTGTATGTGTGTGTTCGAGTTAGGGTTAGGGTTAGTGTGTGATCGCGTACGTGTGTGTATTCGAATTAGGGTTAGTATGTGTCATATCGTATCATATCATGTCATGTTGTGTTGTGTCATGTCATGTCGTATTATGTTAGAGAGATAGAGAAAGGAGACAGAGAGAGGAGGTCACCTAGGAGGGGAGCCGGAAGAAGGACGCCGGAGGGAGAAGGGGAGCCGGAGAAAAGAGGAGCTGACGGTGGAGGAGGGAGGACGTGGCCGGAGGGGGGTCGCCGGGAGGAAGGAGGGGACGACGGAGGGAAGAGGGGAGCCGGAGGGGGAGGACGCGGCCGGAGGGGGGTCACCGGAGGGAGGAAGGGAGCCGGAGGAAGGAGGAGCCGTAGAGGGTGTTTCAAATTTGGGAGAGAGAGAGGGAGAGGGAGAGATCGAAGGAAATAGGGGAAATCATCCCTAAATGAAATAAATTTAGCGACCTTTTAGCAAAGCCAATAATGACGTTGCAAGTTAGCGACGCCTTTAACGTCACTAATGACATCGCTAAATGTCTAAAAGATATACGTCGCTAAATACGTCGCTAAATGTCGCTAAATGAAATATATTAGCGATGTTTAGCGACCTTAATTGAACTTATAGCGACTAATCTTTTAAAAACTGAAAAAGTCGCTTAACGTTGCTAAATGTCGCCAATTAGCGACGTCTAGCGACATTTTTACATGGAGTCGCTAATTTATATTATATTATTGACGTTTCCTGTTGACGTCGCTAAAAAATGTCGCTAATCCCGCTTATTCTAGTAGTGGCAGGCAGACGGATCAGTACTTGCTACTTCGTTATCTTTCGAGGAGGTCTCCTCTTCGAGTCTCATTATTCAGTAGATGTACTTATTTTATTTCTCTTATTTCAAGTTGGTAGTGGATTTGTCTCCGCCCAACTACTTGTACTTATCAAGCATTTTATACTTGATTCAGTTATATAGTTGATTGGTTATTTGATTCGGTGGATGAGATCTAGTTATGCCATGTGACTTGGGATAATATAGATATACCACATGTGAGTTAATATTCATAATACAGCATACGTGTGTATTATGGTATCCATATATTAGAATTGCCATATATATACGGCTGGTATGCTTACGTATTCCTAGTCCTACGTATTTTGGGACTAGGACGTGACATATTTTTGTGGTGGCCCATGCAGGTCAAAAGCATATTATCTCGGTTACGTTACTGTACCAAGCAGGCCTGCGCATAGGATTAGAATATAGAATCTCATCCACTTATTAAATCACCTTCCTTGATTTCATTTTGCACTCTTATTTGATAGCTTGCATTATATCTTGCTTGATCCCTTCATAAACGTCAATCTTATGTTTTCTTTCGTGTTTGATAGGGGTTAGGAAGGTGCCTTGTACAAGGTATATACACTCTAGTATTCAATAACACTATTAGTTAAATTATTGTAAGTCGGGTAGTATGCCTCATAACCTAGTATCACATAATCCTTTTTACCCATTAATGAAGTATAATTGAATGACACCAACTATACGCTTGCATAAAAGATAGTGTATATCCAGACTGTAGAACATAGAGGCCCAAACCCCCATTTGGTCGACTAGAGACTTAGACAAGTAGATATTATGGCAACTGTAGAGGTACAACACCGGTTTTCTTGATGAACTTAAATTATTCTGTACCTTCCTCCATCATAATCAAGCGTACTTATATTTGCTGGACTACCTCGACTTATACTGCTATTATAGCCTAGTTTTGCAAGCTTATTCTTTTATCAAGCTTGTTCATGACATATGTATTATTGGGGATGCCTACTAATACATTGTCTAAACCAGAATCAGTGTATTATGGTCTGATCAACCTTAGTGCACTTGGTTCACTCTTCGCATGACTACTTTACGTGGATTGAGATATAGTTGACTCAGCATGTTAGACGAATATACTTGTCCTTTAGACTTGTCCGAGCATATCTTATCGATTACATAACTGTACTGATATGAGCATATGAATAAGAATTTACCAAAATTGGATCTCATCTGCAACTGCCCTTACAACTCTCTTTTTGAATTCTGTAATCACCTTGAACCCCGTACTTGTATTCTATCACCCCCTTCTTGAATTCTTTATCATTATTTTTTGTCTTTCCTATTTCAGAAAGATGAACGCTCGTGCTTGATATAAGTTTGATATACGGATAGTACTAGATATACCCCATAAGCCAATCACATTACTTGGTGACTATCTTTTGTAATTAAGGGCATAAATATATGAGATATTTTATGGATTGAATAACACAATTAAATAATTTAAGAAAGTTTTTCTTAATGTATAGTCTATGTGATAGACCAATAAATTCTAAGTTGGATAGAAGTTGCATTATCAACTTGAGGTAAATTTTTTTAGATTGTGATCAAGTAAGATTAGATTGAGAGATTTAAGTTATTTTAATTTTAAGAATTTTTAGAAGAATGATTTAGATTATGATAATTTAACTTTAAAGATAAGAATGTCTTATAGAATAAATTTTAAAATTTTGATATTACAGACCAAATATTTATAATTTGAGCACATGATTTAAATTTTGAATATTGGAGATTGAATTAACAATTTAAATCTTGAGGAAAAAAATAATATAAAAATCTAAACATGAACATTGATGGATTGAATTCAAAATTTTAAAATTTGATAATTTGAATTAAAAGTTGAATTTTGATTGTTGGATCACCTATTTAAAATGTTGATAATAGAAATTGAATTTAAAATTTGAAGAGTACAAAATTCTTAAGTTGAAATATTGGAATAAGATTTGATTATAATTGTTTAAAATTTAAAAGAGATTATGATAGTTGAAAATCGTGATGTAACATTTGATGTGGGTTATTTAAATTTTCAAGATATCATATAGATTTGAATTAAATTTGGATGTTAATTTTTTAAAAATCTAGAAGAGATTATGATAGGTTAAATTTTAATTTAAACAGTTGTTATTTTAATTTTGAAAAGATTGTGACGGATTTGAATAGATTTTGTCATTTAAATTTTTGAGAAGATTGCGTTGATTTGCCTCAGATACAAATATGAAAAATTTAACAAATCATTCCTTATTTTTAATTTTGAAAATAAAATTTTTGTAAGTTGGTTACTCTGAAGGTACACTGAAGGTAAATGTCCATCCGCTGCGAAGAATCAAAGGTACTCTTAAGGTAAGACCTTCTCAGTCTGGTATGAAGCGTCAGGTCTGGATCCGTACTCCTGTAGATAATCCTGCACGTCTATACCTGGAAAGGGACCAGGTCCTCAGAGGGCGTAAAAAGATACATAGAAGCATGCCAATAAAGTACTGAAAATAAACATCCAAGGGTCACCTAACCATCTATGTGAATGCACTTTGAGAACAACTTTCCAACAAGTGGGCTATTTGGTCAAAATATGATTGGCATGATTCTCTCAAAGATTCAGGGGCCTACAAAGCATGACGTCTTTTAAACTTCAGAGGCTGCCTCATAATAATAATATATAGTGGTGTAAACCCCCTCATCCAAAATATATATTTTGTGTATATTTTATATTGTTATATTTATTATAGATTATTTTAAATATTGACTTACTTTAGAGTATTCTCTTAGTTAATTTGAAAATAATTTTTTTGATATATTTACTTATATAAATATTTATTTAGAATTATTTTTAGGCTATTTTAGATTTTTGGAGATTTTTTAGAAATTTTAGGTAATTAAAACATATAAAATTTAAATTTCCAGGACTTTCATGATTTACTATGAGACCATACTTGCATATTGTTCCTAAAAAATATTTATTTTAGGTTAAAATATTTAATTATATTTTTTCTGTAATTTATTTAGAAATTTAAGAAATTTATTTTGATTATAAAAAATATTTAGGATTTATTTGGATATATATAGTCTTAATATTAGATAGATGCTAATTTAGTGTTAATAGATATTAATAAGATTATATATAAATTATTTGTATTATCTTTAATTCTATTTAAGATTATAAATTATTTAGATGAACTAAAACTCTATTTTAAATTAGTTCAAATCATGAGCCTACTAGGAAAGCAACTTCATGCATATCATATCCTTATTTAAACTCATCCTAATCATATCCAAATTAGCAAATCCTAGTCGTATTTAATTAAGTAGTCTCCACAATTATAAATACCTATTAGACTTATGGAATAAACTATATTTCATAATTTTCTTCCCCAAACTCCTCTCTTTATCGTCCAAAAATAATCAAAATTCGTCATAAATTCAGCCTTATTTTCTAGTAGTTATGACGACTTAAAAAGACGATATCTCCTAGCTACGGACTCCAAACGCGCTTCAGTTTTTTTTATTTGAACTATATCAAGATTAGTTTTTTGAATATATAAATTATTTTAATAATTTATAAACTTATTTTTGCAAAAAATTCTAAAAGTGCTAGTTGTCCGAAATCAAACATTTTTTCGTATTTTCAAGATTTTGGGAGATCCCGAATTCTGAATTATGAACCTTTAGAAGTTTCAGAAAGTTAACATGATAAACTTAAATAAAATAATATTTCTAGAATTTAACATAAAATTTTAATTTATTATAAAATTCGTGCAACGTAGACGTAAGTAGAAACCACCAAAAACTGTCATTTGTGCGTCATTGTGGACATAACTCTTTACCGTCTTATAATTTTATGAAACCTTCGATTCCAGTTTTCATATAGCATTAAAATCTATATGATTTCATACACAAATCCATAATTTTAGTTGGTTGACTTTTTGGTCAACGGATTGCCTAGATTTGTGTGCCACGGATCACAAATCCATAAAGTTGACTTTCTTTGGACCAAAATTAGGATTTAATAATAAAATTAGATTATAATAAGATTATAATACTATTTTAGGTTATTTTATTCAGAATTAAAATAGATTAAAATTGAGAAACCTATTCAACCACTTTTGTAACCTAACTTGTTTAATTTCTGTGACGGGTAGATTGGACGACGCCTTCAGTTACGACTGTATCCCTTTTCAGACCAAGCAAGATACATTGCCAAATTGCTTACAGTACTTTGCATGGTTATTATATTTTTATATATTTATTGCATGTGTGTTTCTTTCAGTCATAATTATATATTATATATATTGACACATACTTGACACCTAGTATCATGGGAGAGGTAGACAATCGGTAGGCATATGGGCTATAACTACTCTGGTAAACCGTAGTAACTAGCACGCACTACGGTAGTTGTGTCGTACTGGTCGCTACCCTCGTGGTATGTCAATTTTTGGTGTCGCACTAGTCGCTACCCTCGCGGTATGTCGATTTCTGATATTCTAGACGTGTTAGTGAGTTGTGAGATTAGATAGAGTAGCCTACCCCTGTCCATACGTCAAAAAGTTGTCCTCATTATGCATTTTCATATAGATTGTCTAGTACAACATACTTATATATTTTCTGTCTATTATGCATATTTTACTGTATTCAATTAGCATGCTTATATGTATCTTGTTACGTCCCTCTGAGTCTCTTTGCAGGTGTAGACGATTATGACTATTTGCAGGCGCACGGATCAGGACTTGCTACTTCGTTATCTTTCGAGGTCTTCTCTTTGAGTCTCATTGTTCAGTAGATGTACTTATTTTATTTCTCTTATATTCTAGTTGGTAGTAGATTTGTCTCCGTCCAACTACTTTTTCTTATCAAGCATTTTATACTTGATTCAGTTATATAGTTGATTGGTTATTTAATTCTGTGGATGAGATCTAGTTATGCCCTGTGACTTGTGACAATATAGATATACCACATGTGAGTTAATATTCATAATACAGTGTACGTATGTATTATGGTATCCATATATTGGAGTTGCCAAATACATACGGCTGGCATGCTTACGTATTCCTAGTCTTACGTATTTTGGGACTGGGGCGTGATATATGGTCATATGCATATACATGGTATCCACAATTAACTTAGGGTCATAAAGTATACATATATTATAGTCATACCTAGTATTAGCAATAAATTTCCATAGAATATATATATATATATATATATATATATATATCAATCTAATTATTATATGCATACACGCATGCACACGTACTCTAGTTATTAGGTTCACCGACACGGTCTTGTGATTAACTAAACTGAACCATCATTAAACGATATGCTAAACCCTATACTATTCACACATACACATACACACAACTATAAATGAAGGTGAGTCGAACCTGTGCGTTAGCGTGCACTTGCACGAGGTCGAGGATGACTATTGCGGGTTATCTCCAGCGAGGTGAGACGGGTCGACGATGACGACAATGATGATGATGATGATGATGGTGATGATGATGGTGATGATAATGATGATGATGGTGATGATGATGATGATGATGATGATGATGAAGGTGATGACGATGATGTTGATGATGCTGCCGGAGGAGGCTCAGGCGGGGAGGCCTGCTGTCGACGGGAGAACTCAGGCGGGATGGGGAAGATGGAGTGGAACAGTGGCCGTGGGGTAGTCGAAGGGAAGAGGAGGAGAACGGTGGCGGGGTTGCTCGGTAGTTTAGAGGCTCTCGGGCAGGAAAGGTTAATGGGGATGGTGGAGGAGGATGTTGGGGTGATGATATGGTGGTGGTGAGCGGCTTGCTTAGCCGAGGAGGTGGATAGAAAGTCGAGGCTGTGGGTGAGGTGGAAGGAAGTCGGCTTCTCGGGAAGTTGAGAGAGGTCATAGTCATGAGGGAGAAGCGGTGGCTCTATGGAGGGTTGGCCGGAGATGGAGATCTGTTCAGGGTCGGTGTTGCTCGGGAAGATGCCGGAGTTGTTGACAGCGGGGGAGCTCGGCGTGGGGAAGGTTACTGCTCGTCGTGGATGGCCGGGGTTCAACGGTGTGAGATGAGGGGATGATGGAGGCAGCTCAGGCGAGGTCCGACGGCGGCTGACAACAGTGGTAGGAAGTCCAGCGGCTTGGCAAATTAGGTTTAAGTTTAGGTTTCGGTTATGGGTGGAGGTGATATAAATTATGGAGAAAAATGTATTTATATATGTAGAGAATTAGGGTAATGTTTCCCTAGGGATTTGGGCCACCATGTGTGCCTTGGGATGGGGTTTGCTTTATGGAAAAAGGGGTTATGATGAGGGATTACATAAAGGAGGGTGTGTGTGGTGAGGATAATGCTCCAATTTGAATGGAGGGCCATGATTTCACATGGAGGAGAGTGTACAAACAAAAAGGAGGAGAGAGAGAGAGAGAGAGGGTGTTGGACCGGTCAATGATGGAGGGGGTTGGTTCTTCATGTGCCTTGACCAATAGGATGGTGACACCTCATTGCACTTTTGCATAAAAGACCTCAACAATGAAAAAATTGTCCAAAAGTGAAAATTGGGATAGGATGAGGGAAAATAACATATTTGGTGTGATGTAATGGTTCAAAAGGTTGTATTCTGTTTAGTATGAGTCTTGAGGGTGTGAGTGGGGGTTTGGTTTGGTGTTGGATCTAGTTTTGGGTTAAGTTGGGTCCTTACCCCAATTTAATTAAAATTGATGTAAATGGTGTTCTAAAATTAATTGGAAGTACATGGGGCTAAAATTAGGTGGGACACAAGTATCATGGACGTAGAAGACTCAAAATAGAATATTGTCATAAATTGGGTTACATAAAATGGGTCGAGTTCTCCAATTTCGAATGGAACTCACAAAGATGCAAAGTCAAATTTTATTTAGAATTAAAAATAAACGTCCGTAAAGAATATTGTGCGACTAAAATAAAGTACAAGCGAGCATATTATGAGTTACACAAAGGTCGGAATGGAAGTCGGGCACGTCTAGGATAAGGGTGTATAATTTGTTGGAAGGCAGAATCTATTATAGCGCTCCAAATATCGAAGCAACGGTAAGGTAAAATAATTAAATAAAATCACAATAATAAATCATAACCCCAAATAATTAATCCCGAAATAAGACAAATTAAATCCATAACCCTATAATTTGGTCAGGGGTTCATCTAGTGGGATTCTAGGTCTAGTCTACTAACTCATATATTAATGAACACTATACAATATAATATATATACACATATTATGTAATTATTTTAAATAAATACACGTAACACTTATAATAATAAAAAGACAAAAATACCCTTATTTTAGGATGTGGTAGTGACAACAGGGGTGAGCTTTCACCTTAACCGTCGTGGAAAAGGAGCCAGTTGGTGATGTCATTTCAGATTCAGTCTATCTTTCTTCTTTTTTAGCTCATGATTTATATCATTCTGGTGCTTCCCATAGCTTTGTATTTGTATCTTTTACTTTAAAGCATCATCTTGAGACTGAACCATTGGCGAGGACTTGCCAGATAATGACCAGCGGTGGGATTATCCTAGTTAGTGATATTTACAATGATCAGAACGTTTCTTTGGGAGGTCAAGAGTTGAGCGCGTGTCTACTCGTAATGCTACTTCCCAGCTACGACATAGTACTCGAGATGGATTGGTTGAGTAGGCACCATGCTAGTATCGATTGTCATGGAGGCAGAGTTTTATTTCATATACCAGGAGAGCCCGAGTTTGAGTTTATCTGAGGAGCAGTAGAGCAGAGCGAGGGAAAATTTTGTGGAGCTATGATGGAAGAGTAGGAGCCAACACATCCGTTGGTTACTGAGTTTATGGACGTCTTTCGGGAGGAGTTGCCGGGGTTACCACCAGACAGAGATGTGGAGTTCTCTATATATTTGGTGCCAGACGCAGTGCCAATATCACAGCATGTCTATAGGATAAATAACAGAGAACTGGCGGAGTTGAAGAAGCAAGTGGATGAGTTATAGGACAATGGATCCATTCGCTCTATTTTATCACCATGGGGTGCTCCGATATTATTTGTACCAAAGAAGGATGGGTCGGTATGCATGTGTATCGACTACAGGGCTCATAACTACCTCACTATTAAGGACAAATACCCGTTGACGCGGATTGATAATTTTTTTGATCAGTTGAGCAGACCGAAGGTATTCTCAAAGATAGACTGAATGTTGGGGTACAACCAGGTGAAAGTGAAGAAGGAAAATATTCCGAAGATAACTTTCAAGACTTAATATGGGCAGTTTAAATTTTTGGTGATGCCATTTGGGTAGACAAATGCCCCGGTAGTTATCATGAACCTAATGAATAAGATATTTCATCAATACCTGGATCAGTTTGTTATGGTTTTCATTGATATATTCGAAGACCCGGAAGGAGCATGAGAAGCACCTTAGGATAGTTCTAGAGACCCTAGAAATGAGAAGCTGTTTGGAAAGCTTTCAGAGTGTGATTTCTTCCTTGAGAAGGTTGAATATGTGATTACAGGAGACGATATCTCTGTTCACCAGAAGAAGATATCAGCAGTTGATTCATAGTCTACCCCGAGTTAAGTGGCAGAGATCAGGAGTTTATTGGATTGACAGGCTATTATCAAAGATTTATTCAAGACTTCTCCAAGATTCCAGAGCAGATGACTAGGTTGACCAGGAAGGACATGGAGTTCGTCTAGACAGAGGAGTGTCAGGTCACTTTTGAGGAGCTGAAAAGAAGGTTGACTACAGCTCCAGTGTTGACGTTGCCATCGGGGACAATTTTTTTTTTATATACAGTGATGCTTCGGGTAAGGGTTGGGATATGTGTTACTACATAAAGGGAAGGTGATTGCCTATACTTCCAAGCAATTATGCCCTAATAAGAAAAATTACCCTACCCATGACTTGGAGTTGGCAGCAGTCATCTTTGCTCTAAATCTGTAGAAATACTATTTGTACAGAGAGCGTATAGAGATATTTACAGACCACAAGAGCTTAAAGTATATGTTTAAATAGAAAGATCTCAACATGAGGCAATGATGATGGTTGGAGTTGATGAAGGACTTCAACATCTCTTTATAGTACAATGTAAGGAAGGCCAACATAGTTGTCAATGCCATGAGCAGGTATCCAGTGGCTATGTATTTGACGAGGGACAGACATTTATTGGCCGATCTTGATAGCTTGGGTATTGAGGTACTAGTTCCTAATGTTGCGGCACAGAAATGGGGACTTCAGGTACAGTTAGAGTTGATGGACTAGATCAGAGTCGCACAGTTCGAGGATGAGTCTCTGAGGAGCATCAAAGCGCATGTTAGGATGGGATTGTCAGAGAATTTTAGTATTACAGAGGATGGATCATTGCAACATGGTACCAGATTGTGTGTGCCGAGTGGAGCATAGTGGGAGAAGGTTCTTCAGGAGGCGCATTGATCTCAGTACTCTATGCATCCAGGTACCAACAAGATTTATAGAAATATAAGAAAGCATATTTGGTGGTAAGGTATGAAGCAAGAGGTGGCGAGCTTCGTATCCAGATGCTTGGTATGTCAGTAGGTAAAGATGGAGAGGCAGAGGCCAGAAGGATTAGTTCATCATTTATTAAATCCAGAGTGGAAGAGGGAGCATGTGATGATGGATTTTGTTTCAGGGCTTCTGCGTTCTCCTGGAGGTAAAGACGTATTTTGGGTCATCGTTGAAAGGTTGACCAAGTCGGTCTACTTCTTTCCATTTAAATTGGGTTCATCTACGGAGAAGCTCACGAAAATATTTGTGCGACAGATAATCAGATTGTATGGAGTTCCTACGAGCATAGTCTCGAATCGGGATAGTCGCTTCATATTCCACTTTTGGAGGAGTTTGCAGGCTAGCTTGGGCACCCAGCTCAAGTTTAGTACCGTATATCACACTCAGACAGGCGGGCAGTGGGAGAGAACTATCCAGACTCTCGATGATATGCATCCCATTTATGTTTTGGATTTCAAAGCCTCTTGGAAGGATTATCTTCACTTGGTAGAGTTTGCTTACAACAACAGCTACCAGGCCAGTAACGAGATGTCACTATTTAAGGTATTATATGGAAGGAGATGCCGCACTCCGTTATCTTGGGATGATGTTGGTGAAAAAGCCTTATTAGGATCAAAGATGGTCGTGGATGTAGCTGAGAAGGGGAAGCTTATCAGGGATAGACTTCGGGTGGTGCAGGACAGACAACGACATTGGACCGATAGCCATCGGAGACCTTTAGAGTTTGAGGTATAGGTTATTTGTATTTTTTGTGATTACTTGTTTTAGTTAGGGTGCTAAGGCTTTATTTTGTGCTAGGTCGACGATCTGGTGTTCTTGCAGATTTCTCAGATATGGGGCACGATTCGCTTCGGTATCCTTGAGAGGGTCGGTGCAGTGCCTACATACTAGACTTGCTGTCTACACTAGAGGGAGTGCATTAACTAGAGTAGCAGGTGGAGTGTAAACCCCCTCGATTAATTCTATAGATAGTCAGGTATGGATTGGGAAAATTTTGGATTAGCAGCAGATGTTGAGGTTTAGAGTAGAGTTGCTTTTGTCTGTTATTTTATTAATTAAACCCTTGGCGCGCCTACCATTGCTTAATTATTCAGAACCCAATATCAGCCCATAAATTCTATCGGACTATTGTACTTCTGACTTGACTCCCAATTTAGGCACTGGACTTTTCCGTCACACAAAAATTAAATTCGTTGTGCCTTAAATTAATCGCACAACTTCTCGTATCCTAAATCCCATATTTAATTCCGTATCGGACACCTGTGTCGTTACTCACAATTTTGAGATATCAACTTAACCCGTTGAGCCGGACCAACTAAAGGGTCCAAGACTGACTCCAAGCCCACACCATTTTTGACCTTTGCGTTATTTCCAAATTTTGACCTTAAGTGCCCCCATTTAATTTAAAAGTGCGGGACATTTTAATTCTATTTAAATCGGGGATACAAATTTTGGTTAATCCTATATTAATCCCAAATTAATCCCAATGCCCATTTAATTAAACCCATGCCAAACACACAACACACCCTCACCATGCAAATCACCAAACACCATTTTCCCTATAATTTTTGCATTATTTCATGTGTTCGTACAATTATCCAAATTTAAGGGGCTTAGTTGCAATTTATTGATTTAGGTGTCCTCACCTCATTAGCTAAGGCCAAATGGAGAGGATACCATTCATTGACCGTAGTCAACACTCTCCCCCTTCCTTTGTATAAAGAAACCCCAGCCTTCATGTTAAATCCTAGCCCTCCATTTGAATTGGAGCATCCCCACCACACACTTACATCACCAACCCCTATAAAGTGTCTCTTCCTATACTCTTTCCCAAGCAGGCCCTAATCCCAACACCTAGGGAAAACTACCCCCTCTCTCTCTCCTCCCTCCTCCATATTTATTCATTCCCTATTTCTTCTTCTTCTTCTTTTCTTCTTCTTCTTCCTTTCTTCTTCCAGAAAAGCCTCACTCCGACGGCTGACCCACTCCGGCGATTGACCACCGCACCCCGCTCTGACCTGTGCCGCTGCTCTCCGTTGATTGTGTAGCCCGACTCCGACTTCACAACGTCCGCTCGAGCCCGCACTCTCCACCCGCTCCGGTCGAGCAGTGCAGCGCCGCACCGCTGTCTCCGGCGGCCTGCTACGCCCCTCCAGTTTGGCTGTAGTTTCGCCCCGACTCCACTGCATAGGTGCAGCTCCCCCATCCGACTGACTCCGGCCTACTGCCGACACCACCGTACCCCGCTTCGGCTGTGCTCCACCTGCGCAGACCCACACCACCTCCATGTCCGGCCTCTCCTCTTCCCCGAGTTATCCACCACCACTTCATCCAATCTTCTTCTTCGGCGAGTTTTCAGTCATCATCCCCCCGCACCACCTCACTTCGGCCAGCGACCCACCTCGCCGTCGAGGTATAACTCTCCCCTCACCTTGTCTTTTAGGTGTAAATATTGGCTTTAGTTAAGTTATTTCTAGGGTTTTAATTGTTTATAAATCTGATGAGTGGTATTTAGTTAGGGTTTTAGCATATGATATATTTTAGGATTAGGGTTCTTGATATATATGGTTGTGTACCTTAGCTAAGTTTGTGTTTAAATCATGGTTGTGTTGATGTAGTGTAGTATAGATGAGCATGTGATGATATTATGAGATTGGGATTAATAGTGAGTTTAGGGTTTGATTTAAATTTGAGGTTTTGAATATTTTTCCATGGTTGAAAAATAAATGCTACATCAAAATATTTACGGTTTAAACAGGGTTTGATTGAGGATATGAAACACATGCATGCGAGGATGGAAATTGGGATATAAAATGAGGATGGATGTTAATGCCATATGAGACAGTCATCCTAATTATTAAACGCGCATTGGTTATTGTGGTTTAGTTGTTTTAAAACTATGACTGAAAATAAAATTTATAATTAAAAGGTTGATGGACATGGGGAGCAGGTGATTGATTTTGAAATAGGTATTATATCGGATCATGAGTCAGGGATTGAGGACTGTGAAATATTAGTTAATTATTAGAGATTGAGACTGAGCTTAGGTATAGATGTGTGTCGTATCCCTGTTGGACGTGGAATAGATTATTGATTTTGGTTTGTACCTCATCTCTAGGTACTGCGGGACCTGAGAGCTTGGACGTGGTACCGGGACCCCGTCATTAGCAGCCGCACGCAGGCAAGTGTACCTTGCCACCCTGTATTTTATATTACAGATATTTGTTGTTCTTTATGTATATTGTACACGTATTTATGTTGACGTTCGATACTTCACGTCCGGTTCACAACCGGGTGCAGACGTTCGTCGTAACGTCATAGAATAATTGTTATATATTTCGTAGCATCTCGATATACGTACCTGAGTATATCGACACCCCAGGACACACTCATACACTGTGATCATGCCAGATTCCTGTATCCTGATACTGATATCATGACCAGAGACTGGGATGACCGTAGGGTCGCGTCTGTTGAGTTATTTCTGTGTGTCGAGACTGTTAGATAGAGGTTCAGGTTCAGCGCACCATCGTTGACTGCTTGGGAAGGAAAAGACAATTACTAGATGTTTGGGCTCCTCGGCACGCGCTTATATATGTATATGTAGTGTTCCTATATTCTAGAGTAGTGTATCACCCGTGTGACTCTGTGCTCGGAGCTACAGTACGCCTCGTGTGTCTCTGTGTTCGGAGCTACGGTTTTATTTTAGATAGCCCATGCGTCGAACATTATCTTCAAACTGTGTCATACTTGTTTGGTTATGATAGAGTACCCTGTTGTTGCACTTGTACTTTCTGTTTACTTGGCATGCTATATTTTTGTACCTTGTTACGTCCCGCTGAGGACCTGGTTCCCTTCCAGGTTTAGGCGATGAGGATTACCCGGAGGAGTATGGTCTGGGCACGTATCCAGCAGCTGTACTCACTGCCGAGGACGAGGTCATCCCTGAGGACTTTGCATGATCGCTGGTAGTGACTCTTTCCTTGGGACGGTATCATTACCTAGTTACCAGATGTAGTTTAAAGTTATCTTATTGCTTACTTTCATTCCAGTATTTTGTACTAGCGGGTTTGTTCCCGTATGACTACTCTAGTATTTGTACTTGATATTTATCTTGGATATTTCATTTCTGCACATTAGTTGTTGTGTTTACCTCTATGTGCTCTTATATTTGTTGCCTGTAAATGAGATTTAGATTGACTATTTATGTGTTATGTGATGGGTTATTCATTGTACTTTACAGCTTAGGTGCACTCCGACGGGCCCATTAGATTGAGATGCCCGCCGAAGTGCGCTGCTGGCCATTGCCACGTGACTCGGTTCCTTACCTATAGAACCAGGGTGTGACAAGGTTTTTGTGGTAGCCCATGCAGGTCCTATTTAAATCGTCTTGGTCACCTGACTGTGCCAAGCGAGCCTGCAAATTAAGAATAGATATTAGGAATCTCATCTACAAGTTTGAAACCTTTACATGACACCTCTATCTCGATATCTTTTACCAAATTGCATCTTGTTTATTTCCTCAACGCTGATCGCAGTCATAACTTCTTTTCAGAGTTATGAATCTCCGCAGCGGACGCGTCGTGCAGCCTGGCGATGTTCCCTGTGACAGAGGATAATCTGGGGAACTAGAACTGGAGTAGGTCCTTCTGCTGACTCTAGCTCCCATGGGGCAGTGATCAGGACAGCCCGAGGTGCCTTCAGATGGGCATCAGACTCCGCATCAGGCAGGACCTGAGGATCAGAGCATCCCGAGTCAGGAGGAACAGCAGCTACCACCACCTCTACCTTTCCTACCCCAGATGCCCTATATTCCATTCCCCGCAGGGCAACCGATGGATGGAACACAAATGTTCCAGATGGTGTATGCGATGATGCAGGCCCAGCAGTAGGTCCAGCAGCAGGCTCAGCAGTCGGCCCAGCAGTGCCAGGCTGAGACCCTGAGAGAGAGAGTATCGTGATGGCCCTGGGGCAGGCATCACCACTAGCACACCAGTCGACACTGGGGTCTGTCATAGACTTCCGTCGTTTGATGCCGCATCCTTTTGCTGGCACAGAGGAGCCGACCTAGGTGCACGCTTGGCTCACCAGCATTCAGCACCAGCTGGAGGCTACCGACCTCTCCCGATACCGATGGATGATGGCCGTCAGGATATAGCTCACTGGAAACGCGCATCACTGGTGGCTTTCCGAGGAGCAGCATTTGGGACCAGATCGTGCCACATGGAAAGAGTTCTCTAGGCTCTTCCAAGAGATGTACATACCCTCCACTACCCGAGCAGAGCTTCGGGACAAATTTTAGAACCTCGGGCAGGGGAGTATGACTACAGAGGAATACAATGTTGAGTTCCTCCGCCTGAGTAGGTTTGCACAGTACCTGATCCCTACTGAGGAGGCGAAGGCTGAGAAGTTCTATAAAGGCCTGAGTTTCGAGACCCAGATGTTTATCGAGTCCATAGCCCCCACCTCTTACTCCGAGTTACTACTAGCAGCACGACACCAGGACCGCATCAATAAGATGGAGGCAAGCCTGAAGCGCTCCGGTGCGTCGTCATCCGCAGTTTGAGCCCCACAGGGAGGACCGGCGAAGCGTCCTGTATTACAGCAGCAGCAGTAGAGAGCAGCACCCCTCCAAGGAGCAGTGGTTCCCATATGCCATTTCTGAGCAAAAGGGGACATTTGTTGAGGGACTGTCGACGGCGACTGGGCGTATGTTTGAGATGTGGGTCGGACCAGCATACAGTCCGAGATTGCCCAGACCAGAGGGCTCCAGTACAAATGGTTCATAGGCCAGCCTTGCCAGCACCAATGCCTTATCAGCAGCCTCCTGGACCGCCGTCTCCTTACGCAGGAGCTGGAGCACAGCGACCACCAGTACCAGGGGAAAATCAGAGGAGGCCACCCTTGGCCCCACAGGCAGATCACTTCCATCAGGCTCGATATCAACCGAGGGAACCGACATCGAGACATGGTGAGGCCTATGTGATGACTATAGAGGAGGCAGAGATAGCCGGAGAAGTGATCGCAGGTACTATCTTAGTAGCTTTATGTCACGACCCGCACCCGGTTTAGGGGCACGAGAGCGTGGGTACGTCCAGCCTACGCCGCAGCATCGGCGGTAGAACGCTGTCTAGGTCAAGTACTATCTAACAATCTCACGCTAGTATCCAACTCCATAAGGAGATTCGGATAATACTATAAAAATATTCACAACATACTCAATCACAACTACAGCACGATAGGAATTTGAAGAAATAAAAGAATACAACACTAGTCTAAAGACAACATAATCATACCTGCAATCATTAACTTCCAATCCCCAAGTGTGTCGGAACCAGTCTACTAAGGTCACAGTCTGGAAAAATATTTTCCAGTCAGGAAGGAGCAAAGTACATCTCTAAATAGCAGTTCTATATAAATGACATAAACTATGTAGCAGTTCTAGATGGAAACATACCAGATGCATGTATAGGTACGAGAAATGTACAATGAGAGAATATACTGGAAATACTGTAAGTAAGATGCAGGAAAAGAAACATATGTCAAAGAGCAAGAGATACTATGACTAAGTGTGTGAGTACTAGCTTTAACATGTGATCGGCTTGGGATCTTGATCAGGCTGGTTACATGTGATTAGCTATGGTTCATATAAAGTCAGGCTAACCGTTGGTTAGCTATGGTGCATATAAAGTCAGGCTAACCGTTGGTTAGCTATGGTGCATGTAGAGATCAGGCTAATCACACGTAACAGCTATGGTTCATATAAGTGGTCAGGCCGCACCCGACGTGAGATGTGGGGTGAGCTATGGTACATATAAAGTTGGGTATGATCACATATCTACACTAAAGTACTCCCCAAACCCCCGACTGGTATAGTAGATCCAATCACGGTACGCTATGGCACAGGATTCCCTAGGAAGGTAGCAAATCTCCCCGGGAATTAGTGTCTGTACATGCACAAGATATCAAGAAAACAAGTCTCGTACAAGCTACACCATGAATAAGGAATAACATCTCATGACGAGATCCGTGTATACCAATCCGTGTAACCATCGTGTCAAGATCATGGATATTTACACTAGATACAGTGAACATAGGAGATATCAAAATTAGAAACTAATCAGAGAATGTACTTGCCTCGGGTCCTTAGCTGGTAATTATTGATGTCCTGTTCCAGAGTATCCCCTGGGTAACCCAACAGTCCTATAAACACAACACAATCAAACCACATTTGCATCAGATGCTACGCTAACACACAGTCTATAAACACTGGCCTCAGGGCCATGTCAAACAGGCACTAGTCAACTAGGGTCGCCTAGTAGGACTAAATATTTAAATAACACCTTATTAATTAATTACATATAATCTACCTCAATACAACTATAGATATATGTATAATATATATATACTTTAAAATAAATGATTTTTGTATGTATATATAAACATAATAATTTATTCCTACAATCTTTTATACCTGCACCAAATTTAAATACATTTACAATATATATATATATACCTTTTAAAATTACATATTCAATTTATACTAGTGTATACTCATATATATGCCAAAATACATTAATTAAATATAAATACTTTACATTTTATATACAAATTAAATGAAATACATATACTAATTATTTATACAATTAAATAAAATAATTACTATACATAATTATATTCTAAATACTTACATTATATATATACTAATTATTATATATACAATTTAAATATATACTTATACAAATATATATATATACAATTTAAATTAAATATATATACTAATTTATCAATTTAATTTATACTAGCGTATACCTTTTTATTAATTAGATATTATATAAAAATAACCAATATATATATAAAATACATACTAATACATATTTATGTATTAACATAAACTAAATAACTATTATATCTATATATATTTTATTATGTTTAAATATCAATTAAATAAAAATATGCATATACATATACTAATACGTATTCAAATATTTTAAGTATTAATTAAAAATACTATACATACATTACAAAATATATACATATATATTTATTCCCAATTTATTAAAATATATTAAGTATACATGAAATATATATATACGTATACCAATTATTATAAATACTATTTTACATTTATTAAAAATAATACTACTCACATTAATATACATATCTATTAGATATATTCATACAATCAATTTTTAATAACAATACTGTACATTTACATATTAATTAAATAGATATTAAACATATATATACTAATTTAATTTATACAATTTAAATATATACTAATACATATATATATTCATTCATACACTATACATAGATATATACTAATACATATATTACAAGTTAATATATTATATACATACATATATACATATATATATATATATATATATATACATATATATATAAAGAGGGAAGGAGAGAGTGGCTTACAGAGGGGGTCGCCGGAGTGGCCGCCGGCCGGAGGGCAGCGCCGGCCGATCAGGAGGAGGAGGAGCAGCAGCGGACAGGTGGTCGGCCGCCGGACCGGGGAGATGGAGGGAGGAGCAGTGGTCCCAGCGGAAGCAGCCGGCTGACCGCTCGCCGGGAAACCGCTGCGGGATGGAGTAGACCGGCGGGGAGGTTGGCCGCCGTGGAGAGCCTGAGCCGCCGGGGAGATCCGCCGGAGGGCGCCGGACAGCAGCGCCGGGCTGGCTCAGCCGCCGTGGAGAGGCCGCTGAACGGTGCCGCGCGGGGAGAACGCCGGCTGATGGTCGGATAGGGGAAGGAGCCGCCGGGATTGGAACTGCGGCAGCAGCAGGAAGAGCGCCGGCCGCCGGAACAGTGTTCCTCCCCTTACAGTTCAAAATTTGAAATTAAGTTCAATATAAATAAAGAACAAGAAGAAAAGGAAGAAAGGAAGAAGAGGAAGAAGAAAAGAAAGAGAAGAAGAAAGAAGAAGGAGAAAAATCCTACGTTGGAAGAGAGGGGGCTTGTGAGGAGGTGGGGTTTTCTATGATGCATAGGGATTAGGGTTGAGGATGGGACAATACATTAAATAGGATGAGGGTTTATGAATCCAATGGTGAGGATGCACCCAATTAAATGGGTGGTCCAGATTAGTCAGAGAAAATAATTCATGGGGCTTTGAGGGTGAGAGTTTAATTTAAATATTGGATTCCCTCATTGATTAAAATAATTGGGTGTTGGTACAAAATGCAATTTTGCAATTTAACCCCCTTAAATTTGGGAAATTGCACAAACACATGAAATGACGAAAATTGGGCGGGCGATTCGGGGTCCAATGTTTTGTAGGGTCAGGGGACGCTGTAAGATGGGTATGGGCTGAATTTGCAGGGCACTAGAATTAATTTGGGATTTTAAAATCAGATAAAATGGTATCCTCAAATTAAATAGAAATAAATGCAAGTTGTGTTCAACAATTAATTAGGAGTACTTGGGGCCAAAATCAGGTCAAGTCATCAATACCAATATTGAAGAAGACTCAGAACAGAATATTACCCTAATTTGGGTCGCACGAAAAATAGGTCAAGATGGCCTCCAATTTTTGATTGGAACGCACAACGATAGAAAAATAGGAAATTAAAAATAAATGTCCGCGACGACTTTTGTGCGGCCAGAAATAATATACAGGAAGCAAAATTATGAGTTGCAAAAATAGCAGAATTGAAGGTGGGCATGTCTAGAGCAAGATTGTGAAATTTGTTGGAAGACAAAAGTCTGGATAGTGCTCCAAATATCGAAGCAAAGGCAATGCGCAAAATATTAAATAAAATACAGTAATTAATTACAATCTCCAAATATTAAATTCTAAATAAAATAATAAAATCCAGAATTCTATAATTCGGATAGGGGTTCGTCTACTGGCTTCTAGGTCTAGTCTGCTAGCTAAAATAAAATAATTAACACTGCATATAATTATATATTTAATTACACATCACACATAATAATTATTTAAATCAATATACTATTACGCAATTAATTAATTATAAATAACATAATATTAAATATTGCAAAAAGTCGAAAATACCCCTGTTTTCAGAATGTGGTAGTGACAAGTCTACCCACCTTAAAAGAATTTCGTCCTCGAAATTTAAAATCCTCATACTAGTGTTTATCATACACATCATTATTATTTCCCCAATTAAATTCATCAACCACGAATAATCCACAAGGTCTTTTCACAATTTCAAAATCTGAAATTATTTGTATTCCTGTAAAAATCCTCGACATAGAATCAAAGTCCCTTTTTCATCAAAATTTCTTGAAAGTTTTTAGCTACTAATTCGATACTCAGAATTTAATATCCACTCCTCAAAAACTCAACAATATGATATTTAAGGATTCTCCAATTGTCACATTCAAATATAAAGTTCTAAAATTCATAACTTGTAATTAAATAAATACATTGTTAAATCTCCCAAAATTTCTAAATTAATAACCAACTTTAAACATGTCAAAATCTTTCCTGGAATTAATAAACCACCAATTATGCCATGTTAATTTCTTAACCATTTGTTTAAATCAATAATTATCCTCAAATTTTTTTTTTTAATCCTCAATTGTTTTATTTATGTATTTACTACCATCAAAATTAAATTCCTCAAATCATATAATCATGAACCACTCCATATTGTTATTTCACAGTAAATTCTTTCAAAAATTCTATAAATAGCATATCCCTAAAAATCTTCAAAATAAATCAAATCCCATTCTTATCACAATATCCTCCGAAATTTTAAGTTAATAACGAAATACAAGAATTTAACATTCAATCCTCTAATTGAACTCTAATCAATGCATATTTCAAAAATTGAATCTCGTCCCAAATTTGAATTTAACACTAATCCATTTGTGTTCTTTATCCCTCGATTTTTTTTTTTTTTTTTTTTTTTTCAATTTCTTTCTTTCCCATAATATGCAACGATGAAATACTTATGGAACCTCCAATACAATATTCAAAATATAAGTTCACAACTTGCAGTTCAATAAATATCTCGATGGCCTTCTTAAATTCCTCAAATTCAATGATAAATTCAATCTTTTCATAATTTTCTAAAAATCAATGATTTAACAAAACTTCAATTACGCCATATTAAATTTCTAACTCTTTATTTAATTTAATATTTTTCCTCAGAAATTTTTGGCACCTTGTCTCTCTTTGTCAAGTCATAACCTCTTCGTTAATCTTTATTACAGTTAAATCCTCAACAATCAAGTCTAAGAGAATTCTACCTACAACCATACAACATGCAACCTAAGGGAAATATGTATGATCATGGTGTCTTTTGTCACGGTATTGCAGTCTCTGTATCAGGGGTACTACTAACTACATTATAATAAGAAATCATGCATACAGCTACGGTACTAAGGTATCAATCAATCAGAAGACAAAAGAACATGAGGAAAGAAAAGAAAGAACCTGCTAATATATACTTGCAATATCTTCTAATATAATCATAGGTCAAATAATGCATGGAAGGTTTGATACCTCTATCTCTTTAGGTACCACACTTTACTACAAGCATACTCACTGCTAGCTTTCTTACCTACTGCAATAGTTGATACTAGTTATTCTTATCACGCAAGTGCATATCAATTGCAACACTATACTAAGTACTGCTCTCTCTAATACCACCCTAGATTGACACTCAAATCAGTTGGCAGTGAGATCTCAATCATACTCAAGTCATCAGATCCTTACACATGTATATCATCTACTCATATATTAATATTCATCTCTTATCTACCATAAAGTTAATCCTCGAAATAATCGTCAAGGTTTAACTCCTCGATCAACTTAGAAATAAATTGCATATACCTCTTCAAAATCAGATACTCAAATATCGAAAAATTTAATCACCTTTAAAATCCTTATAGCCTTGACTATGTTTATTGAATTGAATTCGAATACTCAAAATTTAATAACATAATCTCATCTCCTCAAAAATTCTTTAAAAATTGAAATTCATTTCCACTCTACAAATTATAATTTAATCCACAAGTATACATATACTACTCACAGTCTCTAATACTCAAGGTGCACACTAATACACTAATTATTTACGACCTCAACTGTGTATAAAAATTGTACTGTCCGAATAATTGCACTATCATTTCTAATAATCCAAATTATCATCTCACATATTTTCTTCAATGATTTTCTATCTATATTACTTAATACCCCAATCTGTTTGTCATCACACGAAGTACTTACTGTCATTTGTACCTTGCTCAACAAATATTTGATGTAGAATCACTAGTACTATTGGTATGGTAACACTAGCTTCATCCTTAGATTAACTCGTCAAACTTATTACAAATCACGATCACTTGCACTTTCTATAATACCAATACTAATTATAATAACACCTATCATAGAACTATTGCTACAAGGTACTATGCTATGGGTATCTCTAGATTAATGCCTAATGCTCATATGTCCAACTAGGGAACACTTACAATTCACAGGCAACACTCAGTCAACTAATACAAGACACAACCAAAATTGCAAGTCACTAATTATTATACTAACAAGGAATCCTCAAAGAAAATAAGCTCAAAAGGAAATGGGATCAAGGACGGAAGGTATCCTTACTGCTAGTAAGGAAAAGAAGCGATGGAACAAAGTCCGGGAATAACAAAATGGATAAGTCTTGAGATGATATTTTAAGGACCAATTTAAGATACAACCTGATAATCATAAACGTCTGCCAGAAATCATGACACACAGAATTCCTCGCCACGCCAGTAAGCATAGAGGCGATAACGACAGGTTCCGTAACTAAGGTATGCAACTCTATAATCATGTCATCTAGAATCCTCGCCACGCCAACCGGTATGGCTGCGAGAGACTCTAAGTTTCATAACTACAGTATGTACATCCAAGTTAGGTTCCTACGTTCTCGTCACGACAGCTAATATGGCTGCGAGAAATTCTAGGTTCCATAATCAAAGTAGACGTTTTACCTTTCTCACTGTCCTCATCAATATATGTCATCAGATGATACCGAAATTTTAGCCCGTAAAATTCATCTCAATATGAAATCAAAAACTCCACAACGATACCAAGAATTAAAGTTAACAATTGGTCAACAAGAATTATACTCAATATCAATAAGTGGGGACGGACGAAAATAAGGAGGAAGGATTTAAATTGGAATTTATAATGAGATTCTCAAGGGTCGTCCCAGGAATCTCTCAAATAATTTGTGATTGAGTATCCTCTCTTATCTTAGTATCCTAGGTCCTATGTCCTATATTCTATCGCAGGCACGCAGTAGTATAACAAAGATGCCACACTACTACGACATCGCACAACTCGCGAAGTCTGACCTGCATGGGCCACCACTAAAACGTGTCACGACCCGCACCCGGTTTAGGGGCACGAGAGCGTGGGTACGTCCAGCCTACGCCGCAGCATCGGCGGTAGAACGCTGTCTAGGTCAAGTACTATCTAACAATCTCACGCTAGTATCCAACTCCATAAGGAGATTCGGATAATACTATAAAAATATTCACAACATACTCAATCACAACTACAGCACGATAGGAATTTGAAGAAATAAAAGAATACAACACTAGTCTAAAGACAACATAATCATACCTGCAATCATTAACTTCCAATCCCCAAGTGTGTCGGAACCAGTCTACTAAGGTCACAGTCTGGAAAAATATTTTCCAGTCAGGAAGGAGCAAAGTACATCTCTAAATAGCAGTTCTATATAAATGACATAAACTATGTAGCAGTTCTAGATGGAAACATACCAGATGCATGTATAGGTACGAGAAATGTACAATGAGAGAATATACTGGAAATACTGTAAGTAAGATGCAGGAAAAGAAACATATGTCAAAGAGCAAGAGATACTATGACTAAGTGTGTGAGTACTAGCTTTAACATGTGATCGGCTTGGGATCTTGATCAGGCTGGTTATATGTGATTAGCTATGGTTCATATAAAGTCAGGCTAACCGTTGGTTAGCTATGGTGCATATAAAGTCAGGCTAACCGTTGGTTAGCTATGGTGCATGTAGAGATCAGGCTAATCACACGTAACAGCTATGGTTCATATAAGTGGTCAGGCCGCACCCGACGTGAGATGTGGGGTGAGCTATGGTGCATATAAAGTTGGGTATGATCACATATCTACACTAAAGTACTCCCCAAACCCCCGACTGGTATAGTAGATCCAATCACGGTACGCTATGGCACAGGATTCCCTAGGAAGGTAGCAAATCTCCCCGGGAATTAGTGTCTGTACATGCACAAGATATCAAGAAAACAAGTCTCGTACAAGCTACACCATGAATAAGGAATAACATCTCATGACGAGATCCGTGTATACCAATCCGTGTAACCATCGTGTCAAGATCATGGATATTTACACTAGATACAGTGAACATAGGAGATATCATAAATTAGAAACTAATCAGAGAATGTACTTGCCTCGGGTCCTTAGCTGGTAATTATTGATGTCCTGTTCCAGAGTATCCCCTGGGTAACCCAACAGTCCTATAAACACAACACAATCAAACCACATTTGCATCAGATGCTACGCTAACACACAGTCTATAAACACTGGCCTCAGGGCCATGTCAAACAGGCACTAGTCAACTAGGGTCGCCTAGTAGGAATAAATATTTAAATAACACCTTATTAATTAATTACATATAATCTACCTCAATACAACTATAGATATATGTATAATATATATATACTTTAAAATAAATGATTTTTGTATGTATATATAAACATAATAATTTATTCCTACAATCTTTTATACCTGCACCAAATTTAAATACATTTACAATATATATATATATACCTTTTAAAATTACATATTCAATTTATACTAGTGTATACTCATATATATGCCAAAATACATTAATTAAATATAAATACTTTACATTTTATATACAAATTAAATGAAATACATATACTAATTATTTATACAATTAAATAATATAATTACTATACATAATTATATTCTAAATACTTACATTATATATATACTAATTATTATATATACAATTTAAATATATACTTATACAAATATATATATACAATTTAAATTAAATATATATACTAATTTATCAATTTAATTTATACTAGCGTATACCTTTTTATTAATTAGATATTATATAAAAATAACCAATATATATATAAAATATATACTAATACATATTTATGTATTAACATAAACTAAATAACTATTATATCTATATATATTTTATTATGTTTAAATATCAATTAAATAAAAATATGCATATACATATACTAATACGTATTCAAATATTTTAAGTATTAATTAAAAATACTATACATACATTACAAAATATATACATATATATTTATTCCCAATTTATTAAAATATATTAAGTATACATGAAATATATATATACGTATACCAATTATTATAAATACTATTTTACATTTATTAAAAATAATACTACTCACATTAATATACATATCTATTAGATATATTCATACAATCAATTTTTAATAACAATACTGTACATTTACATATTAATTAAATAGATATTAAACATATATATACTAATTTAATTTATACAATTTAAATATATACTAATACATATATATATTCATTCATACACTATACATAGATATATACTAATACATATATTACAAGTTAATATATTATATACATACATATATACATATATATATATATATATATATATATACATATATATATAAAGAGGGAAGGAGAGAGTGGCTTACAGAGGGGGTCGCCGGAGTGGCCGCCGGCCGGAGGGCAGCGCCGGCCGATCAGGAGGAGGAGGAGCAGCAGCGGACAGGTGGTCGGCCGCCGGACCGGGGAGATGGAGGGAGGAGCAGTGGTCCCAGCGGAAGCAGCCGGCTGACCGCTCGCCGGGAAACCGCTGCGGGATGGAGTAGACCGGCGGGGAGGTTGGCCGCCGTGGAGAGCCTGAGCCGCCGGGGAGATCCGCCGGAGGGCGCCGGACAGCAGCGCCGGGCTGGCTCAGCCGCCGTGGAGAGGCCGCTGAACGGTGCCGCGCGGGGAGAACGCCGGCTGATGGTCGGATAGGGGAAGGAGCCGCCGGGATTGGAACTGCGGCAGCAGCAGGAAGAGCGCCGGCCGCCGGAACAGTGTTCCTCCCCTTACAGTTCAAAATTTGAAATTAAGTTCAATATAAATAAAGAACAAGAAGAAAAGGAAGAAAGGAAGAAGAGGAAGAAGAAAAGAAAGAGAAGAAGAAAGAAGAAGGAGAAAAATCCTACGTTGGAAGAGAGGGGGCTTGTGAGGAGGTGGGGTTTTCTATGATGCATAGGGATTAGGGTTGAGGATGGGACAATACATTAAATAGGATGAGGGTTTATGAATCCAATGGTGAGGATGCACCCAATTAAATGGGTGGTCCAGATTAGTCAGAGAAAATAATTCATGGGGCTTTGAGGGTGAGAGTTTAATTTAAATATTGGATTCCCTCATTGATTAAAATAATTGGGTGTTGGTACAAAATGCAATTTTGCAATTTAACCCCCTTAAATTTGGGAAATTGCACAAACACATGAAATGACGAAAATTGGGCGGGCGATTCGGGGTCCAATGTTTTGTAGGGTCAGGGGACGCTGTAAGATGGGTATGGGCTGAATTTGCAGGGCACTAGAATTAATTTGGGATTTTAAAATCAGATAAAATGGTATCCTCAAATTAAATAGAAATAAATGCAAGTTGTGTTCAACAATTAATTAGGAGTACTTGGGGCCAAAATCAGGTCAAGTCATCAATACCAATATTGAAGAAGACTCAGAACAGAATATTACCCTAATTTGGGTCGCACGAAAAACAGGTCAAGATGGCCTCCAATTTTTGATTGGAACGCACAACGATAGAAAAATAGGAAATTAAAAATAAATGTCCGCGACGACTTTTGTGCGGCCAGAAATAATATACAGGAAGCAAAATTATGAGTTGCAAAAATAGCAGAATTGAAGGTGGGCATGTCTAGAGCAAGATTGTGAAATTTGTTGGAAGACAAAAGTCTGGATAGTGCTCCAAATATCGAAGCAAAGGCAATGCGCAAAATATTAAATAAAATACAGTAATTAATTACAATCTCCAAATATTAAATTCTAAATAAAATAATAAAATCCAGAATTCTATAATTCGGATAGGGGTTCGTCTACTGGCTTCTAGGTCTAGTCTGCTAGCTAAAATAAAATAATTAACACTGCATATAATTATATATTTAATTACACATCACACATAATAATTATTTAAATCAATATACTATTACGCAATTAATTAATTATAAATAACATAATATTAAATATTGCAAAAAGTCGAAAATACCCCTGTTTTCAGAATGTGGTAGTGACACTTTATTACCAGCATTAGTCCTATTTAATTCTGGTGTCACACACTCTTTTATAGCTGCTAGTTTCATGGCTACCCAAAGAATAGCCACCGCACCCCTTCCGAAGATCAAGAGAATTCTTACGGGAGGTAGAATAGTACCAGTTAGCGAGACTTGTAGATCATGTTCAGTAGTTGTCTGCGGGCGAGAGATGCATGCCCGATTTCTGGTCTTCTCTATGTTGGACTATGACATTATCCTAGGAATTGATTTGTTGAGCCAATTCCACGCAACGCTAGATTGCCATCGTGGTTGTGTCATCTTTAGACCCCCAGATCACCCAGAGTTTGAGTTTCTACGGGGAGCCCGAGAGCATGGTGTCCAACCTACCCTAGCGACACACATTACAGAAGGTGAACCAATGTACCCTCACTTTATAGCAGAGTTTGAGAATGTGTTTCCAGAGTATCTCCCAGGACTGCCACCTGACAGAGAGATTGAGTTCACTATAGGGTTGACTCCAGGAGCCGAGCCAGTTACTTCTCCCATTTACAGACTAGCACCGAAGGAGTTGGTTGAGCTGAAAGTCCAAGTAGATGATCTCTTAGATAAGGGTTTCATACAGGCTAGTGTATCTCCATGGGGAGCACCCATTCTATTTGTACCGAAGAAGGACGGGATGGTACGCTTGTGTATCGATTGCAGGGTGCTAAATGCTGTAACGATAAAGAAAAAGTATCTACTGTCGCGCATCGATGATTTGTTTGATCAGCTTAGTGGTGCATGTGTATTCTCGAAGATCGATCTCAGATCTGGTTATCATCAGATCAAGGTACGGAGAGAGGACATCTAGAAGACGGCCTTTCGAACGAAGTATGGCCACTATGAGTTTTTAGTCATGCCGTTTGGTTTAACCAACGCGCCAACTGTATTTATGTGTTTGATGAACAATGTCTTCCACCAGTACTTAGATAAGTTCGTGGTGGTATTTATCGACGATATCTTGGTATTCCAAGAGCCAGGAGGAGCATGAGAAGCATCTCAGGATCGTGTTGGAGACGCTGAGACATGAGAGGTTGTACGACAAACTCTGTAAATCTGAGTTTTGCCTGGATAGAGTACCATTTCTGGGGCACATAATAATCGGAGATGGACTATTAGTTGACCCAGAGAAGATAGCTGCAGTTAAGACATGGCCTACCCCTACATCAGTTACAAAGGTTAGGAGTTTCTCGGACTTGTCGGATATTATCGGAGGTTCGTAAAAAACTTCTCGAGGATAGCTGCGCCTATGACACGACTGACGCGTAAGGGCGAGGAGTTTATCTGGACCGACGAGTGTCAGGCTGATTTCGATGAGCTGAAGAAGCGTCTGACATCAGCACCGATTCTTACACTACCTTCAGGATCAGAAGGATTTGTAGTGTACAGTGATGCGTCTGGGAGCGGATTAGGATGTGTACTGATGCAACACGGTAAGGTGATAGCCTACGCATCGAGACAGCTGAGAGTTCATAAGAAGAACTATCTGACACATGATTTGGAGCTAGCTGCAGTAATATTTGCACTAAAGCTATGGAGACATTACCTTTATGGTGAGCGCGTTGAGATTTACACAGATCATAAAATCCTAAAGTATGTCTACACGCAGAAGGAGCTCAACATGAGGCAGAGGCGCTGGCTAGAGTTGATGACAGATTATGACATTGAGTTGCAGTTACCACCCTGGCAAGGAGAATATAGTAGCAGATGCCTTAAGCAGGAAGCCCATGGCATATTTTTTGATGACTCGGCGATAATTGCTAGAGGACCTCCAGGAGCTTCGGATAGAGATTGTATTGCCAGGCATAGATGGACAGATGGCTAGTCTCGAGGTTCAGTCTATACTGATTGAGAGGATCAGGGCAGCCCTGCCTACATATACGAGATTTCGATGTCTACGAGAGAGGACAGAGGTCGACATGCAGACGGGACTCGAGATTCATGAAGACGGAATGTTGAAGTATGGAGATCGCCTATATGTTCCGAGTGGCGAGCTACGCCAAGAGTTGATGACCGAGGCACATAGTTCGATTTATTCCATTCATCCCGGTGGTACGAAGATGTACCGAGACTTGAGACAACATTTCTGGTGGCATGGGATGAAGAGAGAGATTGAAAGATTCATGGCAAAATGTTTAGTTTGTCAGCAAGTCAAGGCTGAACATCAGAGGACTACACGATTATTACAGCCACTTCCCATTCCCGAGTTGAAGTGGAAACACATTACCATGGACTTTGTCATAGGATTCCCGCGGAGCCCTAGTGGGAAGAATACAGTTTGGGTTGTCGTAGACAGACTCACCAAGTCTGCACATTTCTTGGCCTTCAGAGTTGGGCAGTCCATGGAGATATTAGCTGACATGTACATGAGGCAGATAGTACGACTACATGGAGTGCCTGTCAGCATCGTATCAGATCGTGATTCCAGATTCATGTCGCATTTTTGGCGGAGTATGCAGGAGAGCCTAGGAACTCGTCTCAAGTTCAGCACTGCATATCATCCACAGACTGATGGTCAGTCAGAGCGCACGATACAGATATTAGAGGATATGTTGAGAGCGTGCATGATTAATTTTGGAGGATCTTGGGAGGACCACCTACACTTGGTGGAATTCTCCTACAATAACAGCTACCAGGCTAGCATACAGATGGCACCTTATGAGGCACTATACGGCAGGAAATACAGGTCGCCAGTTTGTTGGAGTGACGTGGGAGAGCGTTAGATACTTAGTCCAGAGTTGGTGACATAGACAGTGGAGAAGGTCAAGCAGATTCAGAGCCACCTGCTTGCAGCACAGGACAGACAGAAACATTGGGCAGATGCGCAACGCAGACCATTGGAGTTCAAGGAGGGTGACCATATGTTTTTGAGGATATCGCCTATGCGGGGTACCATCAGATTCGGAGGCAGAGGCAAGCTGAGTCCGAGGTACATCAGGCCTTTTGACATCTTAGAACGAGTTGGCGAAGTGGCTTACCGTCTTGCATTATCTCCATCATTAGAGGGAGTATATAACGTATTTCACATATCACAGCTGAGAAGATATGTTGCAGACCCTAGCCACATGCTTGATCATTCGGAGATTACAGTCGGGCCCAGTCTATCTTACGTAGAGCAGCCAGTTGAGATCCTCGATCACAGCGAGAAGATCTTGAGAGGGCGGACTATTCGACTAGTCAGAGTTGTATGGAAGCACCATTCGCCAGACGAGTCTACTTGGGAGCACGAGAATTCTATTGGACAGCGATTCCTGTATTTATTTGTGGAGCAAGGTACGAATTTACGTACGTCATTTGATTACTAGTTGTTTTTAAATTCTCTTAGCTATTATCGTGCTTTACTTTTAATTTTGGGGATGAAATTTTTCTAAGTTGGGAAGAATGTAAACCCCCTCGATTAATTCTATAGATAGTTAGGTATGGATTGGGAAAATTTTGGATTAGCAGCAAATGTTGTGGTTTAGAGTATAGTTGCTTTTGTTTGTTATTTTATTAATTAAACCCTTGGCGCGCACTACCATTGCTTAATTATTCGGAGCCTAATATCAGCCCATAAATTCCATCGGACTATTTTACTTCTGACTTGACTCGCCAATTTAGGCACTGGACTTTTCCGTCACACAAAAATTAAATTTGTTGTGCCTTAAATTAATCGTACAACTTCCCGTATCCTAAATCCCATATTTAATTCCGTGTCGGACACCTGTGTCGTTACTCTCAATTTTGAGATACAAACTTAACCCGTTAAGCCGGACCAACTAAAGGGTCCAAGACTGACTCCAACGCACACCATTTTTGACCTGCATCATTTCCAAATTTTGACCCCAAGTACCCCTATTTAATTTAAAAGTGCGGGATACTTTAATTTTATTTAAATCGGGGATACCAATTTTGGGTAATCCTATTTTAATTCCCAATTAATCCCAATGCCCATTAAATTAAACCCATGACAAACACACAATACCCCCTCACCATGCAAATCACCAAACACCATTTTTCTCACAATTTTAGCATCATTTCATGTGTTCATACAATTACCCGAATTTAAGGGCTTAGTTACAATTTATTGATTTAGGTGCCCTCACCTCATTGGCAAGGCCAAATGGAGAGGTTACTATTCATTGACCATAGTCAACACTCTCCCCCTTCCTTTACATGAAGAAACCCAACCCTTCATGTTAAATCCTAGCCCTCCATTTGAATTGGAGCATCCCTACCATACACTCACATCACCAACCCCTATAAAGTGTCTCTTCCTACACTCTTTCCCAAGCAGGCCCTAATCCCAACACTTAGGGAAAACTACCCGCTCTCTCTCTCCACCCTCCTCTATATTTATTCATTCCCTATTTCTTCTTCTTCTTCCTTTCTTCTTCTTCTTCTTTCTTTCTTCTTCCTGAAAAGCCTCACTCCGGCGGCTAACCCACTCTGGCGACTGACCACCGCACCCCGCTCCAGCCTGTGTCGCTGCTCTCCATCGACTGTGCAGCCTGACTCTGACTTCACAACGTCCGCTCGAGCCTGCACTCTCCACCTGCTCTGGCCGAGCAGTGCAGCATCGCACCGCTGTCTCCGGCGGCCTGCTACGTTCCTCCAGTCTGGTTGTTGTTTCCCCCCGACTCCACTGCGTAGGTGCAGCTCCATATGTGACTGACTTCGGCCTACTGCCGACACCACCGCACCCCGCTTCGGCTGTGCTCCACTTGCGCCGACCCACACCACCTCCCTGTCCGGCCTCTCCTCTTTCCCGAGCTATCCAACACCACTTCCTCCACTCTTCTTCTCCAGCGAGTTTTTGGTCATCATCCCCCCGCACCACCTCACTCCGGCCAGCGACCCACCTCACCGTCGAGGTATAACTCTCCCCTTACCTTGTCTTTTAGTTTTATATATTGGCTTTAGTTAAGTTATTACTAGGGTTTTAATTGTTTATAAATCTGATGAGTGGTGTTTAGTTATGGTTTTGGCATATAATGTATTTGAGGATTAGGGTTCTTGATATATATGGTTGTGTACCTTAGCTAAGTTTGTATTTAAATCATGGTTGTGTTGATGTAGTGTAGTATAGATGAGCATGTGATGATATTATGAGATTGGGATTAATGGTGAGTTTAGGGTTTGATTTAAATTTGAGGTTATGAATATTTTTGCATGGTTGAAAAATAAATACTAAATCAAATATTTATGGTTTAAATAGGGTTTGATTGAGGATATGAAATACATGCATGCGATGATAGAAATTGGGATATAAAATGAGGGTAGATGTTAATGCCATATGAGACGGTCATCCTAATTATTAAACGCGCATTGGTTATTATGGTTTAGCTGTTTTAAAACTATGACTAAAAATAAAATTGATAATTAAAAGGTTGATGGACATGGGGAGCAGGTGACTGATTTTGAAATAGGTATTATATCGGATCATAAGTCAAGGATTGAGGACTGTGAAATATTAGGTAATTATTAGAGATTGAGACTGAGCTTAGGTATAGATGTGTGTCGCATCCCTGTTGGACGTGGAATAGATTATTAATTTTGGTTTGTACCTCATCTCTAGGTACTGCGGGACCTGAGAGCTTGGACGTGGTACCGGGACCCCGTCATCAGCAACCGCACGCAGGCAAGTGTACCTTGCCACCCTGTATTTCATATTATAGATATTTGTTGTTCTTTATGTACATTATGCACGTATTTATGTTGACGTTCGATACTTCGCATCCGGTTCACAACCGGGTGCAGACGTTCGTCGTAACGTCATAGAATAATTGTTAGATATTTCGTAGCATCTCAATATACGTACCTGAGTATATCGACACCCCAGGACACACTCATATACTGTGATCGTACCAGATTACTGTATCTTGATACTAACATCATGACCAGAGACTGGGACGACCTTAGGGTCGTGTCTGTTGAGTTATTTCTGTGTGTCGAGACTGTTAGATAGAGGTTCAGGTTCAGCGCACCATCGTTGACCACTTGGGAAGGGGAAGACAGTTACTAGACGTTTGGGCTCCTCTACACACGCTTATATATGTATATGTAGTGTTTCTGTATTCTAGAGTGGTGTATCACCCGTGTGACTCTATGCTCGGAGCTATGGTACGCCCCATGTGTCTTTGTGTTCGGAGCTACGGTTTTATTTTAGATAGCCCACGTGTCGAACATTGTCTTCAAACTGTGTCACACTTGTTTGGTTGTAATAGAGTACCCAGTTGTTGCACTTATACTTTCTGTTTACTTGGCATACTGTATTTTTGTACCTTGTTACGTCCCTCTGAGGACCTTGTTCCCTTCCCGGTTTAGGCGACGAGGATTACCCGGAGGAGTACGGTCCGGGCACGTATCCAGCAGCTGTACTCACTGCCGAGGACGAGGTTATCCATGAGGACTTTGCCTGATCGCTGGTAGTGACTCTTTCCTTGGGACGGTATCATTACCTAGTTACCTGATGCCATTCCAAGTTATCTTATTGCTTACTTTCATTCCAGTATTTTGTACTAGCGGGTATGTTCCCGTATGACTACTCTAGTATTTGTACTTGATATTTATCTTGGACATTTCCTTTATGCACATTAGTTGTTGTGTTTACCTCTATGTGCTCTTATATTTGTTGCCTGTGAATGAGATTTAGATTGACTATTTATGTGTTATGTGATGGGTTATTTATTGTACTTTACAAGTTAGGTGCACTCCGACGGGCCTATTAGAATGGGATGCCCGCCGAAGTGCACTGTTGGCCATTGCCACGTGACTCGGTTCCTTACCTATGGATCTGGGGCATGACATGGAGATCCTAGATCGCAAGGAGAAGGTGATGCAAAACCAGACAATTTCTTTGGTACGCATCGCATGGAGGCATCACTCTCCAGGGGAGTCTACTTGGGAATGAGAGACCGAGATGCGCAAGCGATATCCTTATTTGTTTGAGCAGTGAGGTATAATTCTTTTTTACTTGATGTGATTGTTTTATAGCTAGTTTTCTCCCTAATTTTGAGGACAAATTCTTTTTTAAGATGGATAGGATTGTCAACCTCAATTTTTCAGATAGGGATAATTTCATAATTTGGTATATTTATTTTATTTTAGAGATTATATTTAATTAAAGTACTATATATATTTATTTGTATTTTTTATTAATTATTTATAGTTAGTAGGCTAGCATATTATTTATACTTGACACTAATGAACCAATAAGACTTGTCATGACAAATAGTGAGCCCAAAATGGACTAGGCCTATTAGACCCATTTTCTCTAATTAATTAGAAGGATTCGACTAATTTGTATTAGTGTAAAAACTATCCAAAATAGCTATTCTTAATTATTCTTCATAATTCATCATGTAGGAGCATTGTGGGCAATTATTGGTGACTTGGAGAAGAAAAAAGGGGGCTTGCCACATAAGTGGGGTTTCTCTCTCTCTCTCTCTCTTTCTCTCTCTCTCTCTCTCTCTCTCTCTCTCACTCCTCTCCATTTGTTCATTCAATTTAGATCCACAAATTCCTAGATCCCCAATTCACTTCATCCCTCCATCAATCCCTCTCAATTTAGTCACATTTCCTCTCATTCTCATCACTTAAGGAGCACTAGGAGAAGGAGCTTTGGCGCAGAGATTGTATCCATAAAAATAATTTATTGAAAATCCATCTCCCAATAGGTACAATTCGGATTTCACCTTTATTGTTGGTTCAAAATCATGCATTTAACAATTATGAACCCACCCATAGCATAGGGCTTCATATAAGAACAAGTTCTAGGCAAATTAAATTTGTTTTATGATTTTTTTTATGGTATTTTGTGTCTATTTTGGAGAAATTACAAGATTGACACATCAAGTGTGTGTCATGGCACTAATTTACTTATATATGACTTAGATCAAAGTTGGGATACTAGCTACCTGTCCATAATTGGATACCTGTAGGCCGTACCATGATACTTTGTGGTACGTGTCGGTAGATTTTAGGATTTTGAGCCAATAGGGATAATTTTCTATAACTACATGATAATTAGATATTATATATATGTTCATATATCATAATTTATATATTAAAAGGGTTTCATGTATTTTAGAGGTTAGTATAATGATGGTGTTGGAGTAGAAATAGAGTATCTTGGTGCACCATGGTGTATTGAGATACTAGTGCATGTTAGTTGTTTGATAATTGGTATCAAGTGTTAATATGGGTATCATGAGGATATTTGGTAGTATTTTGGTGTGTATTTGTGTTGGGGTTGAGGAGAGCCTGCTTGGTATGGTTTTGTGGAGTGTGTGTCGAATACAAGGGGGGAACTCTTTTGCTACATTTAACAGCTCTTCAGAGCTTTTCAGCTACTTTTCAGCATAAGCAAAAGCATCCGCAGTAGCATAAGAAGCAACTGCAGCATTATCAACATAAGCAGCAGTAACAGCACCATAAGAAATAGCTTATAGTAGCAGCAGAATTAGCATAAGCAACAACAATAACAGTAGAATAAGCAACAGCTTATTGCAGCAGCAGTATAAGCATAAGCAGCAGCAGCAAGAACTGTTAGAAGTTAGTTATACATAATCGTGTCCTAGTGTATGTGTAGGGTTAGTGTATGTTAGAGTAGGATATTTGAGTGTATTGGTATTTGTGTCAAATATGCTTTAGTAAGAATGTATTCTAGAGGGTATGCATAATTAAGTGGTATCTTGATATGGGTTCACGTGGTGGCGGTCGGACAGCGGGCAGGGCTCAGGGACATTCGTTTGAGAATGGCAAAGGCAAAGGAGCTATGGGTTCACAAACTCGGTTTGGAGGCGGAGGGTTCCGAGTTTTGATGGATTGATATCGACTGAAACTAAAGTTTTATAGGCCGATTTAAATTTGATTTTGATTGAATTTGATCTCGATTTAAACTAGATTTTTTTCTTAAATAGAGGAGGATTGTGTTATGATTAGAAAGGAAAAGATTTGGGTCGATTTGATCAATCTTGATCAATTCCAAATTTTTGAATATTTTTTATCCTTTTGCGCGGTTAGGCTCAGGGGTAGGTCGGGTTAGTGAAGTTGATGTTCTATAGAATGGTGACTTCATATTGTTTGTTATTGTTGTTGTTGTTGTTGTTGTTTTCTATTCCTTCTATTCCTTCTTTTAATTCTTTGCTTTTTTCTTTTTTTTTCTTTCTTTTCCTTTTTTTTCCCTTTGTTTTATTATTAGCATTATTATCATTATTTTTATTACTAATTTCTTTTATAAGTCTATATATAGTTATATGCTTTCTTATTTTATTATTATTATTTTATTATTTATAAATACACATATATATTTTAGAGTATAAAAATTCGAGAAAAAAATATATTTGCACATAAATAATTCTAGAAAATTTATAATAATTTATTAGGAGAAAATATAGTTTTGTAAAATATTTTTTAAATAAAATGTTTGTTTAAGTAAATAAACGAAAGAATTTATTTTCATAATTAAGTAAGTAAATAACAATTTCAACAATCAAATATATATATATAAAATACTTATAATGCAAATTAAAAATTAGATAATTTAAATTATACCCAACTTACAATAATTTTATCCTCGAAATTAAAAATAACGCACAATTTGAGAATACGAAGATGTCATGTGACAGAAAAGTGTTAAGTACAAATTATTGTACCTCAAAATCGAAAAGGGGAGGCACAAATAATGCATTATATTTCTAAGGTTGGATTAACCAACTCCTTTATGCGAGGTATTATAGCACGAATGGGTTCGAGCACGCTAGAAACTGGCATATGGGATCAAGATAGAGAAGAAGTACAATAGGGAATATAAGTAATCCGAGATATATGGTGTTGATAGGAAGAAGAATAATCGCTACTACTTATGGCACCTATAAGGATTTATTGGTAGGGTGTCTAGCAAGAAGGTCAACGTATACCTATAACTGCTCATTCATTATATCATATAACCTCTATAACTAACTATACTTCTAAAATCCTATATCATAATGGAGGTCATGCAAATGCAATGGTAATGATAGCTATAAGGCCATACCTGTATCTACAATCTCTTGTGCATGCATTCCCACATTCGTCATAATGAATGCTTGGCCTTGTCCTTGGTTACCCAGCTGGGGTTTAGCCCTCTCATACTGTATAGCTTGAGGGGCCAAGGGTGGGGCTTGCTGATATCCAATAGGTTCTACGGGATATGGTGCTCCTGGTGCAACTATATCTTGTTGCTCCGGACACTCTCTGGCCTTATGATGATCATAGCCACAGTTAATACACTATCCCAACCTTATACGACAATCCTTCTTAATATGTCCATGTCTGCCACAAAAATGACAGATAGGAAGCTCCCTAGCTTGGTGGCAAAAACTGGGATGGCGGTGGTGGCATTCTCCCACCTTGAGGATTTATAGTTTGCTGCGGATGGTGTCCTACTGGAGGTACTGGAGTTTGAGGGTCCATTTGAACTGATGGGGGCGTATGGCCTGTCTATGATGGTTGTCCCGGCTGGAGTGGTGTAGTCGGGGACATCATCGAGGAAGGTGGAACTCTAGATTCCTTTTGGGTTTCTGAGTCGCCTGTTGTGATGGTGAGGGGAGCAACATATCCTTAGGAGAATTCATTTTGCTGGCACGAAGGTAAGGACAACGTTAGAACAAGTTCAAGGTAGATGCAAATCAGTAGTCAAGGAGAGTAAGAAATTGGAATGAAGGAAGATGATCAAGTAAGTGGATGAGATCCTAGAATCTAATCTTATACGCAGGCATGCTTAGTATAATAAAGTAACCGAGACAATATACTCTCGACCTGCATGGGCCACCAAAAAATATATCATGTGCTAGGCCCAAAATACGTAGGACTAGAAATACGTAGCATGCCTGCCGTATGTATATGACAACTCCAATATGTTTAAAAAATCATAACACACACGTACGCTATAACATAAAAAATAAATTCACAAGTGGAACATATATTGTCAACACAAGTCACAGGCTAATATATCTCATCCATAGACACAAGTAAGGAAGTACCAAATAAATAACTAATTGTTCCAAGTATGTAGTAGTAAAAGAATAATAGTTGGGTGGAGACAAGTCTACTACTAAACGACTATATCAATTAAAATAATAGAGGAGATCAGAACTCCAATATAAAATTAAAATATCAAATAAGAAAAGAAATAACAACTAAAAGATCCATCAGCAAATGAAGTAGTCACAGGTACTCAGAGGGTAAGACCTCCTCAACAGAGAATGATGTGTTAGGCCCGGGTCCGTACTCCTGCGGATAATCCTGATCGTCTATACCTGAAAAGGGACCAGGTCCTCAGAGGGGCATATCAAGATAAATAAAATCATGCCACATAATACTGAAAATAAACATCCAAAAGGGTCTCCTAACCATTTTATGTGAAGTACACTTTTGAGTACAACTTCCAACTTATGGGCTAATAGGATAAAATATGATCGACATAGACTTTTTTGAGACTAGTGGTCTAAATGTACATAATTAATCAAATCATATGTACGGACTGCAAAGCCTCCTCTGGACGCTAAATGCTAATTTCTCTCATATATATATATCCATGGTCGTTAA
Source organism: Iris macrosiphon (assembly GCA_036927795.1). Lineage (NCBI taxonomy): Eukaryota > Viridiplantae > Streptophyta > Magnoliopsida > Asparagales > Iridaceae > Iris > Iris macrosiphon. The sequence continues at coordinate 139,533,307 of JAYESA010000009.1, forward strand.
CCCGCATCTCCAACGAAGAGTACGATCATAGGAAAAGTGTGATAGCCCATGCGTCTCCTCGTTGTCCTCCCCACGCCCATGCTACTAACCATGTTGTATCCATAACAAGGTAAAACCTCTAGTAATTGCCAAGTCTTCTAGCATTTATTTCTATTAGCAGTTATTTCCTATCACACGTTCCATACGTACTGATGGCCAGTCGACTATGCAAGTCCGTGATCTACATGAGACTCACAACTCGTATAACACATGTGTCATGGCCAAATGAAACATGAAGATGCCTTACTAACATGTGATGGTCTCTTAAATCTTGATCAATATACATACTATAAATAAAAGGCAAAAAGATGATGCACTCCGTCGTTGCACCCAAGTCTTTCTTGGATGCACAGTTTATATAGCTAATAATAAGAAATAAATAACATAAAATATATATGCTGATAATGAATGTAAATAAATAGTACAGTGGCAAGGTATACTGGCCTGGCAAGCAATCTGTGTAGTATAGGCATCCAGATGACAAAAACAAGGAGTCAGAAACTACAGTCTCAGAATGAGTATCTCCGGATGCTAAAATAAATATAGCCAATGCCTCCAGAATTAGCGAGATAGTCAAAAAACTGTACCCTTTTGTCCAATTTGGATACATGGGCAACACGTTAATTTTGGGCCAAAGCGGAGTCCACTTGTGGCCACTTTGCACGAAATACATGTCAGGGGTAAAGGTTTCTAAATTGGACAAATTATAGGTTAAATAATTCTAAATGAAGATATGAACTCAACGGTATATCCAATTTTGGATTCCGGTAAGCCGATCACAAATTCACTCATCGAGTCAAACCGTGGAGCCCGCAAATAGGTGGTCCGATCAACTATCTCAGAATCATGTAAAACTTAGGTCACAGGACCAGCGTAATGCTGTGAATCCAATGGTACACGTTTTGTGGCGATCTAATGAGCGTACACAAACTAATAGAGAAGTTTGTAAAATATTGATACGAGAAACTTTTTATGGATACGGTTTAATTTTGGCGTGCACACACGTCCAAATCAACGTCTGTAAAATCTAACATGTCATAATATACCATACGTGTCCTTTGGTGCAACTGGCACATGATATGGTGGTTCGGTTTGTCAGAACGCACTCCGTATCATGAGTTTTCTAAGTTTTGAAAACTGTTTTTCTTGATTTTTAATGGGTGTTTTACTACAGATTTAATGATCAAATATATGCAACTAATAGATCATTTTGAAGCTGGTTATGTTGATTATAATTTTGTTTAAACTAATTTCTAAGTTTCTTAATATGCTACTTGTTATCAGCCTTCCAATATGGGCTTGTGGCTCAATTTTTGGGTGTTTCGCTTTGCATGAAAAATTATATTTTTCAGAAAGTTTCGGATGAATTTAAAACAAAAATATAGTTGTTTGGTAAAAACTATTTGAAGGCATTAGAAGGTGTTCATGTTATGATTAAATCTAAACAACTGGATCAAAAATTGGTGAAGTAGGTATGAAGCATAGTTAAAGGAAACATGGGTACCTGACTGCTACTTCTGACGAGCGAAATAGGGGTTATGGTGGGCGGTTCTCGTAGTGGCGGTCGGACAGCGGGCAAGGGTCGGGAACGTTCATCTGGGAATGGCAATGGCGTTGTGGGTTCACGAACTCGGTCGGGAGGCGGAGGGTTCCGAGTTTTGATGAATTGATATCGACTGAAACCGAAGTTTTATAGGACTATTTAAATTCGATTTTAGATCGAATTTGATCTCGATTTAAACAAGGTTTTTGTTTTAAATGGAGGTGGATTGTGTTATGATTACATAGGAAAAGATTTTGATCGATTTGATTAAGATTTGATCAATCTTGATCAATTCCAAATTTTTGAATTTATTTCTATCCTTTCGCGCGGTTAGGCTCAGGGGAGGGTCGGGTTTGTGAAGTTAATGTTCAGTAGAATGGTGACTTCATACTGTTTGTTGTTGTTGTTTCCTATTCCTTCTTTTAATTTTAATTTGTTTTCTTTTCTTTTTTTCTTTTGTTTCCTTTTCTTTTCCTTTTGTTTTATTTTCTTGTATTATTAACATTATTAACATTATTTTTATTAATAATTTCTTTTATAAGTCTATATATAGTTATATGCTTTCTTATTTTTTTATTTTTTTATTTATTCATACACGTATATATTTTTGAGTATAACAACTCGGGAAAAAAAAAATTTGAACAATAAATAAATTATAGAAAATTTATTATAATTCAATAGAAGATAAAAAAATATTTTTGTGAAATATTTTTTTAAATAAAATATTTATTTAAGTAAATAAACCAAAGAATTCATTTTCATAATTAACTAAGAAAATTACAATTTCAACAATCAAATAAATATATAAAATAATACTTAAAATGCAAATTAAAAATTTGGGGGTTTACATGGTTGCTTGTAGGAGTGAGTTGATTATTTAAGAGATTTTTGGTAGAAAATTATTAACTTGGGGAAAAAAATTTATACTGTGGAAAACTTAGACAATTATTAAGATCTCGGGCGGAGTCAAGAATTTTTTTTAGTGGGGCTGAGAACAGGGACATGTCAGGGAAAAAATTTAATATAGGTTGAGAACGGCCCAGATCAGCTGAGAGCAAAAATATATTTTCATTTATAATTACTATATGTGACGTTGTTGGGATTCAAATTCAGGTCTCTACGGAGACAACGTGGCATTCTAGCTACTAGAACGACAATCACTTTCATGTTATTTATAGAATTGTTCAACATATCATTCCTAGTAAAAAAAAACTTTTTTTTAAGTTCGAACTGTAGCCCAAGTCAGTCCAACTTATGCTCCGTCCATGATTAAGATTGAAAATAAGTTATACCGCACAAAACTTTTGGTACAAGGGACAACTACTTATGACTTCTGCACAGATTTTAATATAAAATTAATTTTATTGTCATAAACGTAAATTGATGAAACTCGTATTTAAATGTAAATATAAATTTGACCTCATCTGCGTTATCCCCTAACTAAGAATCTTTTTGAATCTTCTCCAATTAATTCATCTGCAAATGACCATATATATTTTGGATTATATCTCGATTCTGGTTGAGCATTCAAAATAAGGGTGACAATAAAGTTGGCCCATGTGGTACAATGTTGAACGTTCATGGATTATACGAACTCTGATACCACTTGTTAGGAACGCGGTGTTGAACCTTCATGGATTATACGGGCTCTTCTCAAGGTGGGGTAGAAGCATCAACTATACGAATTGGCTTTAAAGGTGAATTTGAGGAGTCCAAGGTGGAGCAAGACGTTATGATTGGTACATAATGGTGGTGTGGATGAACGTGTCAAGTTTGGTTCTGTGGTAACGAAGAAAGGTAGCGGAAACGAAGAAAGGTAGTCGGAGTATGCTAAGGTTGTTCGGTTAGCGGGAACGAACAAAGTTATATTGGAGCAATTTGGATCAGAAACTAATTCAAAGTGTACCTACTCTGTTACCAATTGTAGGAACAATTGGTATAGGCAGAAAAAACTTATATATAGAGAACCCGCTCTGATACCAATTGCAGGACCGTTAGGGCAACTCTAGCGGGGGGTGAATAGAGTGAGTGCATGTGCAGCAAAAAATAATCACCAATCAAAATTTCTAAGTACAGACAATAACAGATATGACAATTAAGAATATGCACAATAAAGTAAGAGTTGGCAATAAAAAACTCAAACTCTGAGAATCTTATCCTGGTTTTCCTTTGAGAGGATTAGTCCATGCCAGAGAACTCTTGCTCGGTGTTAATCCACTATTTATAAAATAGGATAAATATGTGCTTTTAATTCGAAGAGCACGCCAACTTCTTACAACACGAACTTTGATCCGAAGGAGTCACGACTTCTTACAATATTGAGCTTTAATCCGAAGGCTCGAAAGACTTCACACGTGCTTTTGATCCGAAGGGCACGTCAACTTCAAACACTGAGAAAAAACTTGACAAACCAAGATTTTATAACTCGATCAGATTTCAAAATCGGAATCGCACTTGGCACTAGAAGGCTGTGAGTTGATCTTGGGAATAGAAAATATTTATAGCTCAGGCTAACACTAAAGAATATATGAGAAGAATGAAGAATGGATGAGTGATTAGGACTGGAGAAATTATTCTCTATTTATATGATTTTCCTGAACCGAGTTCGGGCAGAGTTCGGGCATAACTCAGTCCAAGTTCGGTCACTTAACGTTCGAAAATTCGAACGTTAGAGCCAGGTGATCCGGAAGAGGAGGCTGACTCTGTCACACCCTAATCTCCTGCAGGAATCGGTTGTCCCTGCTAGGCTCAAATCACCACACCAGCGCTCCCGCAGGATGACCGTTTCCATTGGGACGTGATACCGCATGAGCTTGAAGTTGCGCCCGCATAAGGCAAATACTTGAACGGCCGTTGATAACTAGTTCACCAAGTCGATATAGCAAAAACATAGAATAAACACAAGTTTGAATATATAAACAAGCTCTCTTTATTGAAAATAAATAAGGTTACAAGCGATGCTGGGCCGAGATTATAAGTCGCTCAAGCTCTCTCTCTCTCTCTCTCTAACGATAAAGGCGTGCCAAGCGGCATACAACTTGGCATGATACATAGAAGATGTTCTAACATTTTATCCTGTATATGTGCTCCAGCTCCGGATGCAGCACTCCAAGGCTCCAGAGAAAACTCTACGCCTTAGGGCGCACGAGGGGACATTTTGCACCGAACGAGGTTCTTTCGCACCCTGCAAGCAATCTTGTGGGTTATTCGTACATGAATGCACTGGTGGGGAAGCTTCTCGCCCTCTCAACAAATCCAACAAGTTATATTAGTTTCATGCACCAACTATTAAGTTATCTTTCTAGTCTTGCCTTAGGATGAATTTTATGTAGATGATACAAGCCTAACTCGTGTGGCAGTACGCCTTGCAATTTATAAGAAATACGGCAGTACTTACCAACTTACCATTTGTCCTTCCCAGTCCAAGTATAGAACCAATTTCAACCAAGCACGAATATAGATATATAGAAATCCCTAGATCGTATAAAGAACACATGTATGCTACGAGCGTGTTTCAAAATCAGATGAACGATATACACAAATTACTATACTCATATTCTTTGTCACTCAGGTTGTGCAATACGTTATACTCAACTACTCGAATGTGTTTTAAAGCTTCTGAGTACTTAGTCCAATTAACGATCTACACGCATAGTGTGTCGTACATCCGTTATTTTTCACAAGTGCATACTAGCCCATATGCGGGTTGTCGCCATGTATAAAATATACTAATGATACATACTTAGTCTTATGACCTGACGAGCTACTATGGACAAGTTATAGTCTCGGTACAGGAATGAAATATAATACAGTTAGTGAGTCCCGCTACACGCGTTCCCGCCTGAAGAAAATGACTTTCTGAATGTTCCTGACTGGTTTGGATCAGCCCCGGTGCGACCAGCTTACCGTCTGCAGGAACCATAAGCCTGTGCACAGGTTGTCCATGACCATTGACCATCAACACTAAGCTTTTATTATATGCCACATTTTAAGGCCTTGAATGAACATAGCTACTTGACATAGTGATAATGCATTATACTCGTTTAGAGATCTCATGATCTGTTGTGTTCCATTCTATGCATCGTTTATACTGTCGTTTTACTACTTATTGTAGCTCTCATTTTGGGAGTTACCTTAGTGACCCAACGGTCCCAAAGATTTTCTATGTTTCTATTATTTTGCTTGGAACGACTATTTTGATAGTCTTCCTACCACCGGTAAGTGAACTGCGATCTAATTGTGCTTCTATATTGAAGGAATATCTATGTGACCAGCATTTCAATACATATAAAGAAATATACTTGAAGGAACATATAAGGAACAAAATTAACTCTACGAGGTGATATTATAAGAATTGTGAAGCGAGCATACCATTTTGTTCAACCGATCTACTACATATTCTATGCAAAAGATATAAGATAGGATTATTCCCTTAGCTAGATATGTTATATTCTTTATTATCATGCAAGAGGTAATTTGTCTAGCGACTAGCATGTATCAACCATATTTTTAAGTGTGCATGCTAAGCAAAGTTAGGTTCATCGTAGCCACCCACCTTAGCGATGCTTCACCTCGGTAGAGCGATACTCCGAGCGAGCTTGTAAAAGTCTAAGTCTGAACTCCTGAAGGGCCAAGTCTAAAATTCTTTACCTCAAATAAGTCTTCTTGCTGAGCAAAGCGGGTCGGTTCATCGCACTTGTGCCGTTTGAATCGGTTATTCGCATTGATGGGAGTGGGTCATTACATTATACACTACTCAAAACAAGTCTCATCTTCGAGACTTCCTGAGCACAAATTGTTCTATCGCATACGACAGAATCTAAGTCAAGCATATCAATCTGTATCATTAGATCCATTCGAACACAACTTCCTATTCGCATCTTAGTCTGTGTCACGTGTGTGCTTGTTCAGCCTCATTGAGTGACTCTATCATTCAATCCAACTTCTAACTTGGTCTTTAATGCGACTTAGCATGAAAAATATATCGTTTAACGCGAAGTATGTTATAGTCCATCATAAAAAATAATCTAGGTTGAGGTAAACTTATTCAATTCGTTATACTCGCCCATGCGAGTCTAATATATTTACTAGCACTAGCATTCGAGATTAGTATATTGCGAGTTTGGATCGTGCACATAATCAAGGCGTCCCTCTAACATATGCATATCAACCAACTTAGAAATAGTGAAGTATTTGCACTCGAGTTCAACATATCACTGAGTCTTAGATCATGTACACGTTCAAGGCATCCCTCAAACACACGCATTCAACCAAACTTAGTAATAGTGAATTCGGACAAGCTACTCACAAAAATCTCAAGGGTTCTTGTCATACGAATCCCAATGATACCTCCAACAGGGTTAATCCAATTCCAAGTCATTTCTAATCTCACTTAAACCAAGTATTCCACTACCGTTATGCACGATCTATCCGATCAACTGACTAGCATCCGAGTCTTATTATCTATTTAGTTCACTTTAAATATAGTATATATTTATCGACCCAAGCCTAACTCTATGTCTTGCTGCCCCAGTTCTATGGCTTATTCAAGTATACTCTAAAGTCAGTCATATAATTCTTTTACTCGACATAGGGTCATTTGCCTAACCGATAGGCCAGCTCATAAGGTCATAGGTACATTTTAAGTTCATGATTCTTATCGAGCAAATTTGTTGCACGATACTAGTCCCAAATTTTTAAGGTCAAACAATTATCCTTTCATACGTAGTATTCTATCCAAGCTCGTTTCACTCAAATTTCAAAAAATTGAGCACTAATTATTCTATCCACATCAACACGTTCATTTACACAGGATCCAGGTTCATTTGGCAAAACTATTTCTAAGACACGTTCGATCAATCAAATCCACGATATATGCACGTCGCAGGTACAATCCATCAATTTGCATAGTCTATCTTCTCTATTACGTTTGATAGAATCCACCTATCCATTCTTATTTAAGCCTGAACCACCAAGTCACGATCCCATTCTAACTCATCGATATAATTAATAAACTCTAAGTCATCCAACATGATCTACGTATCATTTTATGAAACCATCCAGCATATCTTACTTTGTATTCTAGACTAACTCCTCCTCAAAATACTTTGATTTATTTGTATCCTGAAACTCGTCTTATCGTGTCGAACCACAAGTCAAGACGATCCTTTAATTACCATGCTCTGGTCTTTCGTAAGTTCAATCATCCCTGTTGGACGTAAGATCACCACTCCGATGCTCCTATGGGATAACCGTCCTAATCCGAGCGTGACATATGTACGAGCATAGAGTTACGCTTGCACAAGACAAGAAGGTTTAACAATATGGTTATCATCGAAACAATCGAGACACCTTATTATTTCACTTTACACCATCCAAGTTATATATATTTATCCACCAAGTCATGTCCATTCATGCCATGATCATAATTCGTCTAGCAAATTTATCATACTTTAATATTACCATTTGATCATTTCATAGTCTACTTCTAGCATTCCTCAAATGACTAAGATTAAATCCCAAACCCAAGTTTATTCATTTTTGATATGTTCTATTTTATCGAGTTTATTTGTAAAATCTTCAAACATGTCCCTGTGAGTTCGATCATCCCCACCGGACGTAAAATTACCATGTCAGTGCTTCCGCGATATAATCGATCTCGTCTAGGCCTGATATTGAGCGTTACCTTCCAACTCAACTCAAGATCGTTCATCAAAGTTAAGATTAAATCTGATATCGCCTACCTCAATAATTGAATCACAAATTTTCTAACTTGTATCGATCCATTCTATCTTCCAACCATTAATACTATATAAAGTCTCCCAAATTTGAAACCTTAGCATTCGTACTCAAACCAAACTCTATAAATCTATATCCTACTCAAATCCAATTTTTTTATGTGTGCTATCATTCGTTCGTACCATATTCCAATTGCACTAACTCCGATAGCATCCTAGATTATTCTATCTCAACTCAAGTTTTAATTAATTGATTCATTTCAAAATTGCTCGTACGATCTACTAAGTTTTTCTCGACCATGATATCAATTCCATGTACTCTGAATTCCTATCCGATATAAGCCTTATCCCTTATTCCACTCATTCTAACTCGTTCGAATCAAATCCTGCATGATTTCTTCGAATTCACTTACTTACTAGGCATCATTTATACTAAGGCTTTACACAATTTCGTCGCTTGCTGCTAGACTAATTTAATATTCTAAAATCCATGATTCATTCGAATATTTCTTAGTCGACCAATACACCACTCAGAGTTTTGAGCTATACTCTGTGAATCTTTATAGCAAATTTTTATTCTCAATTTGTTTACTCGATCTTGAGACCATCGAATACATCACTCAGAAATTGAGTCATCTTATTAACTCCTGAATCACGTTCGTATCATTTACTAGTACATCTAATTCGTTCCTTAGACCTTTAGCACGGTCCCCATTCGCTGCCTTTGACGATCTTAGTCTTATATGCACCTTTATCGATAGTCCTCCATACAAACTATGTTTTGAATCATAACTTATCGCTACGAATAATTATCCATACTATATCTCAAAATTCAAGCACGATTTCCATTATTCTTCTTAGCGGTACTCCGATAACGTCTCTATCGATTGCTATTCTATATTTAACTTATCCTTACCTGAACGATATCCCAATCTTATTCTGAAATTTGCTTGCACTCCAGGGTCTTATCGGGTGATTTTCAACACAAATTAGCTAAAAGGCTGTGTGCATAACTAACTGTCTGAATGATATTCTATCTCGTATACTAATCTGCTTGAGTATGGGTATTCGGGTTCACATATTACTTACAGATTCTAACACAAGTTTATTTCCACAAAGTCTGACTCATGTTAGCACAAAGGCCATCGCTTCATAATTTTGCACAAGCAATCATATCATTTATATACACTTTTAAACATATTTAAACTCATTGTATGGAACATCCCGTTGGAACATTGAGAGAGAGCATCTGTAACATAACCTATGAACGAGCTTTCAAAACTGAGAGAATCGAAAAAAATTCCAAGGATGTAAAACCATTGCTCTGATACCAATATGTCATGCCACGATCTTCCGCAGGAATCGGTTGTCCCAACTAGGTGTGAATCACCGTGCCAGCGTTCTCGTAGGACAATCATTTCCATCGGGACATGATGCCAGGCGAGCCTGAAGTTTCGCCCACGTAAGGCAAATACCGGAACGGCCGTTGATAACTAGTTCACTAAGTCGATATAGAGAAAATATAGAATAAACACAAGTATGAATACATAAATAAGCTTTCTTTATTGATAATGAATAAGATTACAAGTGGTACTAGGCCGAGATTATAGGTCGCTCAAGCTCTCTCTAACAATAAAGGCATGCCAAGGCTCCAGAGCAATGTTCCAATTTGGCATGATACATAAGCAATGTTCCAATATTATGTCCTGTATATGTGCTCCAGCTTTGGACGCAATACTCTAAGTCTCCAGAGCGAACTCTACGCCTTAACGAGATGACTTGGGAATATTCCGCACTGAACGAGGTTCTCCCGCACCTTGCAAGCAATCTGGTGGGTTATTAGTACATGAATGCACTGGTGGGGAGGCTTCTCGCCCTCTCGACAAATCTAACACATTATATTAGTTTTGTGCACCAACTATTAAGTTATCTTTCTAGTCTTGCCTTAGGATCAATTTCATGCATAAGATACATGCCTAACTCTTGTGGTAGTGCGCCGTACGATTTACAAAAAATACGACAATACTTACCAACTTACCATTTGTCCTTCCCTGTCTAAGTGTAAAACCAAGTTAAAACAAGTATGAATATAGATATATATAAATCCCCATATTGCATAATGAACACATGTATTCTACGAGCGTGTTTCAAAATCAAATACACGATATACACAAATTACTATACTCATATTCCTTGTGAATCAGGTTGTGCAATATGTTATACTCAGACTACTCAAATGTATTTTAAAGCTACTAATTACTTGGTATAATTAACGATCTGCATGCATAGTGTGTCGTACATCCGCTATTTGCCATAAGTGCCTACCAGCCCATACGCGGGTTGCCGCCATATATGAAATATACTAATGATGCGTACTTGGTCTTATAACCTGACGAGCCGCCATGGTCAAGTTATAGTCTCGGCACGGGAATAGAATACAATGCAGGTAGAGAGCCTCGTTATACGCCTTTCCTTCTGAAGCAAACGACTATCTAAATATTTCTGACCAGTTCAGATCAGCCCCGATGCGACTAGCGTACCGTCCGCAGGAACCATAAGCCTGTGCACAGGTTGTCCATGACCATTTACCATCAACACTAAGCTTTTATTATATGCAATATTTTAAGGCCTTCAATGAACATAGCTACTTGACATAGTGATAATGCATTATACTCATTCAGAGATCTCATGATCTAGTGTGTTTCATTCCATGCACCATTTATGTTGCCGTTTTACTTCTTATGCAACTCCCATTTTGGGAGTTGCCTTGGTGACCCAACGGTCCAGAAGACTTTCTATGTTTCTATTATTTGGCTTGGAACGACTATTTTGATAGTCTCCCTGCCATAGGTAAGTGAACCACGATCTAATTGTGCTTCTATATTGATGCAATATCTATGTGACGAGTATTTTAAGACATATGAAGCAATATACTTGAAGAAACATATAAGGAACAAAACTAACGCTATGAGGTAAAATTATAAAAATTGTAAAGCGAGCATTCTATTCCGTTCAACCTATCTACTTCTATGTTATATGCAAAAGATATAAGATGGGATTATTCCCTTAGCTAGATGCGTTGTATTCTTTATTAGCATGCACTGGGTGATTCGTCTAGCGACGAGAATCTATCAACTATATTTTTAAGTGTGCAGGCTAAGCAAAGAAAGGTTCATCGTAACCACCCACCTTAGCGATGCTTCGCCTCGGCCGAGCGATACCCCGAGCGAGCCTTTGAAAGTCTAAGTCTTAACTCCTGAAGGGCCAAGTCTAAAATCCTTTGCCTCAAGCAAGTCTTCTCGCTGAGCAAAGTGGGTCAGGTCATCGCACTTGTGCCATTTGAATAATCTATCCGCATTGATGCGGAGCGGGTCATTACAGACTCGATTTTCTGGTTTGACCTTGACCGAGTTTGGCCCGAGTTTGGTTCAAACTCTGTTGGTCTATTTCCATAATGTTGGGAACATGTTTGGTTTGGTTCAAGCTATTTTGAGTGGACTAGATTCTGGTTTAATATGGATTTGATCTTCTTAGTGCCAACTGTGAACCCAATGTACATTTGATTCTATAAACAAAATATAAAATACATAATAAAAAGTTAAAAACTAAGAGCACTGATGACTCCAATCTTCTGCTGACTTGAAGATGACTTTTTCCTTGATGAGAGTTGTCCAAAGATAGCCAGATCTGTGAATCTGAATACCTTTAAGGGGCTTCACCCCGAACCCCCATGAGGGGCACTGTCCCCCGGCCCCTATCAGCTGACCGGGCAATAAAACCCCCGAGTGCGAGGCTCTGGATAAGTCATAGGCGGTTGGACAAAATCTTCTGGTATAATGCCGTCTTTGGCTCATCATCATTTCTTCATATCATTTGTCCATTACTTTTTACCACATACATGTTAGATGAACAAAAAATATATAAAAACAAATATGATAACATTTAATACATATCTGGATATTACTGAGTTTAAGTAGAAGTTACTATAGTGATTGATCGATTATCATAATGTTAATCTTAATCGATTAGCCATATTCAAAAATTTAACTTAAACATTGCCCAACAATCTTCCCCTTTTTTTATTATGCCAAATCATTTAAAGTTAAGACATATATAATCGATGCGTACTTCAAAAACAATAAGCACAGATCACTATAAGTATATTACTTAAGCATATACTTACATACTTAAACTTACTTATCCCCTTTGACATGATAAAAAGAAGCTCCCCCGTAATAGGAGATATTAATAAAACTGATGTTACCAAGGCTTGTACTTGTGCATAAGATCCTCCGTAGTATACGTGATGTTGACGAATATGTACAAAATAACTAGTTTATGGCTCTCCCGTAAACCAAGAATATATCATAAAGACAAGGTGAGTAACATAAAGTATATAATATGATCATGTGGTAAATAAAGAGTAAGTAGTTAAATGTCAACATAAGAATAATGACTTGCATATCATAACAATGAATTATATATTTAATAATTGAAGGTAAATAGATGTAGACATATTCAATACATAGCATAAAATTACTATTAAATATTTGGTAGCAATAATACAAGAGACATGACTGAATATTCAAATCTAGTTATATACAAGAGACAATTAAACAACTTCTCTCAGATATCCCAATAATTCTCAAAAGAAAACATTAAATAATAAATCATATAGGCATACATGAAAGGATTCAACTACTACAAACATCATGTATCCAAAATTTTAGCCAAAAGATAAGAATATTTAATCAGAAATGAGTTTAAGGAAAAAACTAAATGATAAGAAATGCACAATTTTGTCAATATAATCAATTGCTAATATATGAGGTAAATAAAAGTTAGAACAAAGTGAACAAATCTAGAATATCAATAGCATCCATCTCAACTAAAGTCCAAGCATTAGAAGTACTGCAGCAATGACTGAAATTACAGTTTCCAAATTTAAGTCAGAGATTAAAGCTCGGATTCGCAAATATATTTTAAAAATAATTTGCAAAATAGTCTTTTACAAATTATTATTCTAACAAATATTGATCATCTTGGGGTTAGATGTAAGGGGTGGATCCCAGCTAGCGATGCTCACGAAGATAATTAAATACCGTATCGCTTAGGTTATTTACGCATTTTTGACAGAAGGGCCTTTTCGGCGTGTACCCAAAATATTTTTTACTTGAAAGAACTTTGTTTGAAATATATATATATATATATATATATATATATATATATATATATATATATATATATATATATATATATATATATCATACAGTGTCATAATCCAAAATCTCTAATTCTTAACGAATAAAGTTGAAACATTCCTCAGCTAGGGGTTTAGTAAAGATGTTTGTTAGTTGATGTTTAGTGTCAACAAATTATAATCTAATTTCCCCGTTTAACTGATGATTCTCTTAAAAGTGATATCGTATAAATAGAAAGTATGTGAAATACTGCATGAGCTACTATTTTAGCTAAACAACTAGTCAAGATAGATAGAAGTAGTTACGAAAGAATTTAACTAAGCATACTTGTATCACATCTCACATTGATTTAAATAAATAACAACTAAAGACATCAATAAGAGATAGTAATAAGATAGTAAAAAAAATATGCTAGATTTTATAATTATAGCCATTCTAGGAAGAATCAATTAGCACGTTACCAAAGTGGCTCAAGTAGCCATATTTATATTGGTGTAATTGCTTGAAAGATATCCTTTGTAGCTTTGCAATTACCGACGCTCTCCTTGGGGCTAAGTCCCGATACAATCGTTCTACCTGCATCATTAAGCTGAGAATTTGGTATCCAAATAAATTTGAATCCATATTTGTTATCTTTGGAAAACCAATTGAAATCAACTTATTTTCTAACATAGTACTATCTAAATATGTGTCCTTTCAAACCACAATAGTGACATATAACATGACTATTTATTTTTGAAGTAGGTGTATAGGTGTGATGTGTGTTATGAATATTCTTCCATGGTTGTGTATAGATAAAGGTGTGATTGTGTAAAGCTTTAGCTTTGCTTGCTTCCTTTAGAAATGATCTATCATGTGTGGCTTTATAAAGAGTCACGTATCTTGTGTTAGACTGAGTCATAGGTTCCATTACCTGTTTCCCAAGTCTAATCTCTAACTTTTTAGAGTTAGCATATAGATCATCATATTTAACAATGAGAGCATTAATTCTTTGTGAAGCAATAGAATACTTCTTCTTTTTTGATTCCAATTCTTCCTTAATATTAGAATTTTCTTGAATGCTTTTCTCAATGCATTCAAGTGCCTTTTGAAGTCTAAGCTTAAGTATGGGAATCTCATCATACACATCAGAAGAGGAAGTATCTCTAACATTATCCAATAAACAAATAAGCTTTTTATTCTTAAGCTGATAAGACTTAATATCTTTTCTAGCTTGCTTATAGTTATTCCTAAGCTTCTTGTGATCTTCAAATAAATTATTGAAAGCATCAGATGACTTATCAAAGGTAAAGACTTCATAGAGAGTATTTTTAGATACCTGATCAAATCCCATTAAACATACATTTGCAGCATTTTGAGATTTTTCTTCTTCCTATGAGTCGCTAGCTTCACTTTCGTGCCATATGCTCTTATTTGTATTTTGAGGACTTTCTTCTTCGTCTTCGAAATTTCTTGCCTCACTTTAATGTCTGCTCTCATAACTAACTTCAAGGAGTTTCCAGATCTCATGAGATGTTGTGCAAGCATAAATATGATTGAATACAATTTTATTTAAAGCATAAAATAAAATAATTATTGTCTTAGCATCATGGCTAGCTGCTACTTTTTCTTCCTTCGTGTAGTCATAATAAGGGTTGTTAACTATATTGGAAGTAAGAGAAGAAATGATAGTAGGCTTTCTGTAACCATTAATAACATTAGTCCATAAGTCAAAGTTAAGAGATTTAAGATAAAAGCTCATGCATGTATTTCAATATGTGTGTTGGTACCATCAAACAGGGGTAGCCTATTTGTTGACTGGCCTTCACCATAGTTGGTCTAAATGAATCTAGTGGTTGCCATAGATCTACCCTAGGAGGTTAGTCCAAATAAGAGCGCCTGCTCTGATACTAATCTTCTGCTGACTTGAAGATAACTTTTTTCTTGACGGCAGTTGTCCAAAGATAGTTAGATCTGGGAATATGAATACCTTTCAGGGGCTTTACCCCTGAACCCTACTAGGGGAACTGCCCCTCGACCCTTGTCCACTGACCAGACAGCAGAAACCCCAAGTGCGAGACTCCGGATAAGTCATAAACGGTTGGACAAAATCTTTTGGTATAACGCCATCTTTGGCTCATTATTATTTCTTCATATCATTTGTCTATTTCTTTTCTGCACATATATGCCAAACGAACAAGGAATATATAGAAGCAAATATGATAATATTTAATACATATCTGGACATTGCTGAGTATAAACAGAAGTTAGTATAGTGATTGATCGATTATCATAATGCTAAACTTAATCTATTAGCCATATCAAAAAACTCAACTTAAACATTGGGCCAACAAGGTAGACGGGGTGTGCTAAGAGTTTTCCGTTAATAGAAATGAGCAAAAGGTAGTCGGGGTATGCTAAGGTTATTCGGCTAGCGAAAATGAGTTAAGGTAGAGATTGTTAGATTGTATCTCATTTATGGTTGAGATCTCGAAAGGAGGGTAACAATGGAGTTGGTAATTTAAGCCCACATCGGATATGAGGTAGGATCATGAGGTATAGATAATTATGATTTATTTAGACCTTACTTGAGAATTCTCTTTTAAGGCATATTGGCCCAAGCTAATATCGTATCTCATGGACCAACTCTGATTTGGATCATACTGCGTCCACAACAATAAGTATCAAATATATTTCCTAATGTTCACAATCGAAGAACCCTCTTCTTAAATTTTATTAAATCAGATTCTCTCTCCCGTAGAAAATAATCTCTCAACTTATGAGATTTCCCAATATACCTTCTTTTATATATTTTTATTGCAAAACATACATGATATAGTAGTTGTGGGGTTTCAAGATAGTGGGTTGGTAGGTAGTTCTCCAACATCTTATTGTTATAGGTTTGTTTGGAAAAACCAAATTTCCTTGACCCTTTATTCCTAGTAAATTTTGTTAACTCCTCTCAATCAATCACCATTCAAAATCATACCAAAACCTCCCCGCAGCTATCATTCCTATTTATTCCTATTGATTGGTATTTATTCCTAATAAATGGCTACCATTTCAATTTGATCAGGTTTCTTTAACTATATTAGTTAGATGATGTAGAAGCATGGAAAAGACTCAGCCATGCGACCGACGTCCATTCGCCCACAAATAATAACTCAACAAATGGATCTCATGGACATCATACGGCCCAGAAAAGGGACACTCATGCGGTCCAAACAAGCGTCCTGATAACTGGCCGCAGGTCGACCTGACATGACGTCCTGACAACAAAGATGGCGCCTGACATAGAATCCTGACAAAAAAGATTTTTTTGATCGTCTCGAAGGACGAGAACAAACTAAGAGACAAAATTCATAAGGATGGTACAGATCCACGTGGACAACGTGACAAAAAGATTCTATACGGCTATGGCCCATGTGTCCCAGACTCCATGCATCCCAAGCGACTCTGGTCCATGTGTTCCAGACTCTATGCGGTCAATGCATCTCTGGCCCCGTGCGTTCCAAATTTCATGCTTCCCGTGCGTCTTTGGCCACATGTGTCCCAGATTCTATGTCGAACAAGTCTTGCTATTATAACTGAGTGGTCCTCTCCAACCAAATAGCGACCACGTGTCTATTTGACCTAGTCGTGCCTACACAGTTGAGAATCGCCCATATACTCAGCAAAACAACAAAATTCCAACAAATATTCATGTGGCGACGAAGCCCGGATTCTCGTGCAAAGCTATATCACCCTTCCATTGAGAGGGTACACGTGGCAAACATTACCACTCGTGTAGCCAGAAACCCATGCGGCCATAAATATGACTATAAATAGCAGGGTACTACCCCCTTACAAGAGGCTGGCTGGATATCTGTTTATCAACACTCAAGGAAGAGAGAAGAGATTCTACATTGGATTGTCCATGGAGTATAAGAGAATTTTTACACTCCTAACCCTCCATCATCATCCCCCAGAAAATAAATTTGTACTTAGATTGTCTCCTAGGACTATTATTTGTACTCTCTTAGTTTGTTAAATCAAATCTAATTCTTCCACTTTTTGTTTTGATATTAAAATAATAAATATGATGATGACTCTGCTGGGGACTTCCTTCTCCTATGTTGAGAAGTCGATAACACAGTCCGATGTTGCCAAGCTCAGCTCAACACAAAAAATATTGGTGGTCCACTTCGACCAGCAAGTGTTCGAGGACATGCTCTCCGGGGATAGCGCGAGTCCTTCTCGGAGGCAAGCAAAGCCCAAGAAGACCTGCACAACGTGGGTAGCCAAGGTCGTTGTGCCTCACCCAACTGTAGAGCATGCGCTCCCCATCTTTTTTCCAACCGTAGGGACTACATATCATGCGGCTACTGTCTATGTGGCAGCCTCTTCCAACCAAAAAGTTGCTCCCAACTTAAGGACCCACAGAACGTAGGTGGCCAAGTCTGTTGTGCCCGATCTAGATGCGGAGTAGATGCTTCCAACCTCTCACTCTATTGCCAATGACGGTCGTTGGACGAACACCCATAACGTCTATATCTATGCGACATCCAGGGCTGACATAGAAACTGTTCAGCACTCTGACTCTGGCAGAGGAAAATACTATGATACCACACGTCCTGGTGCCGAGGCAGCTTCTATGAGGCCAAGGAAGAGGCCTCATAAGAATTTCCATGTGACATTAACTTACAACTGTGAAAAGTAGGTCGAATACGGCCTCAATAGCAACATAATCTCTATTTTCGACCGTATCTCCTATGGCGCAAATCCTATACGCCCTACTGAGAATGGTAAAAATTCAAAGTTGGACTCTTCATACTATGCGTCTGTGATAGCTAAGATGAAGAAGTCGATGGCAGTGCGAGCCCGTCAAGCCCAAGCAACTGCTCATATGACTGGCTGCCAACAGGCATCGCTAGTTATTATGTGATCCTATGACAGACAGTTGTACAAGACTAACCCATGCGTCCAGTCCACAGTGACCAATAGACTAGGCCAGCCTCAAAAGTATTCCACTAGTACCTCGGGGCAAGTTCGTGTACGAACCCTAGGCCAGGGAGAAAAGACAGCACCAACACATCCATGTGCCCAGGATACCCGGACTTACTAAGAGAATGCAAAGGTAAAACACCATTTGCATGATTTGGTAACGTGATTACTCATAAACTAAAAGCAAGGAAAAAAATTATGACATACGACGTGCCCTATCCGAGGCACAACTGCGATAACATCATTATCAACTGTTGACATAATAAAGCAGCAGTACTCACAGACAGGCAGTCGGCCTTCCAGCAACCGCAC
Source organism: Iris macrosiphon (assembly GCA_036927795.1). Taxonomy (NCBI): domain Eukaryota; kingdom Viridiplantae; phylum Streptophyta; class Magnoliopsida; order Asparagales; family Iridaceae; genus Iris; species Iris macrosiphon. The sequence goes on from JAYESA010000009.1 coordinate 139,552,101, forward strand.
CAAAAATCTCCTATCCGACAGCAACCCAAAGATCAGGTGCAATTACCAGAGAAGGAGTTTTTCTTTACCTCATGCTACTCAACTAGAAAGCTTACCACCACCAAGGGAAGAAAGCAGTTAAACACCTCCAGTACGACGCTTCTACCGCTGCATCATGAATGAGATTACCCGGAAGGTTGACGATGGCACCCACATAAGGGGTCTTCTAAGGCACCTGCTCAAGGAAGAAGCTGTCAGCCCCTGGGGGTAGTTCATCCTCAGAACCCCTAGGGGTGGCCCAAGCTGGGGGTAGTACCCCCATGGACATACGCGATAACCTGGCGTTCCGAGGCGACTACGATTCTCAAGAAACGGACTCCGAGATCCCGGAGGATAGCTATTTCCACAAGGATGACACAATCTTCTATGCTGGGGTAATATCCCCTATGAATTCGAGGAAGACATAACTGCTTCCGCCCTCCTTGAGGACCACTCACTACAAGGGTATGAAACAGGGAGCATGACATACACTGCCCCCTCCATTTCTCCCTGTATGAGGATTTTATATATTGTCGGAGACGACCATAAAAGCCCCAGTAATCGATAGTGCCTCGAGAAGCTCGAAGATATGCACACGATCAGTGCATCAATGCAAGCTTTGACCCAGATAATGCTAAAAATCAAGGAAAATATGGCCTTCCGACTAGCAAGAGCCTCTGGGCAAGCAAACCTGGACCCCAGGACCAACGGGGATTTAAATACGACGCTCCACCCGTGGGCGGTGATCCTCTCCTACCTGGCTCGTCGGCACCTTCGACAGGAGATGAAGCTAAGAAAGCAAGAAGGGACGTCCTAGAACTTCGGGCTCGCCTAGACTCCATGAGCAATTGGGACTCACTCTATAATCTCGGGTGCGACAACCATACCCGATAGAGTGGAGGGATGTACCGTATCTGCCTAAGTGCAAGTCCTTCCACATTAACATGTTTGACAAAAAGTCCTTCCCTCGTCGCTTAATGAGCTACTTCGAGATCACCACCAGACACTTATCCCGCAATGACACTATCCTTACCAGGCTCTTCGTCAGATCATTGGCGTGGGTAGCTTTCGATTCATTCTGCAGTATCAAAGATAACTGTATCTCATTATTCGATGACCTCAAGTTTCTGTTCCTTAACAGATTCTATGAGGTAGGAAATGATATGACGATGTCTTCTTTGATCGACGTCACCCAGAGAGAGAAAGAACTAATAAAAAACTACATCGAGAGGTTTTGTCAGGCCCTACTAGGGTTGCCTCATGGCAATCCCGAGGCCAAAATTATAGAGATGTGCTGAAAGAACATGCTCCCGACAGTCACCCTCAGGATGGGCGAGAGCCAGTTCAAGGAATGGAAAATGTTCATTGTAAGTTCTGTAAACACTGAGAAAAAGATCAAAGATGCTCGATACTTTTAGAATCCATATCCCTACTGCTGAGAAAAAGGGCAACCATCCCAATAGCGACAATAACAACAACAACAACAACAATACTGGCGGCAATAGCAGCCACGATGGAAAGAAACAATAGTCTATGGTCACTACCTTGAACAAGAAGCCTGAGGAAAAGTCGGCAGAGCCTCCAAAACAAAAGAAGACTTACTCTTTCAAAGATGCTGATGTCAAACCCATCTTCGACATGCTAATACAGGAAAGAAAAATCTAGATCCCCGATGTCAGACGTCAGTCTGAGGCAACAGAGATTGTCAACCCAAAGTATTGTCACTTCCACCGCTACATCCATCACCCGACGCAGGAGTGCTATACCCTAAAATGCTATATCCAAAGTCTGATAGACACAAAGGCTCTTTTCTTGGACTTCGATGACGTGACGGATGCAGCCAACCTGGTGTCCCTCCAGTTTGGCAACTTTTCATCGACGAAAGCCCAAGAAGGAGTTGTCCCGGTCCTTAAGGCGATTATGGAAGTGGTCAACCTTCCACCAGCTCGAGACCAGACAGTCGGACTAATACCTCCTGCCACAGCACATGGAGAGGTCATGTGGGTCCATCCCGACCTCGTACCAGACTTGACACAACCCTCTACCGCCAAATTCAAAGGCAAGAAATCTAAGACCTGTTACATAATTTTCTCCTCGACTGAAGAGCTGACAGTAGGTACAACAAGGTCAGGCTCAATAAACCAACCGATACACGGCGATACGCCCCCGGTTGTCACGCCTACCACCACTGGTCCCGGGCTATCTCAGCCTCCACCGGTAGATAAGTCCAAACATAAGGAGACAACCTTCGATTAACAGTTACACAATAATGCACCAGAAAGGCTGGAGAGGCCCTATAATTTTGATGTCTTAGCATAATTAGCCCACACTCCGGCAAAATTGTCACTATTTGAGCTTTTGCGGTTCTCTAAAGACACTCGGGCTATCCTGAGTGAGGAACAGCAGAACTCCGATGTCTACTTGGGGAAAGTCAGGCCGCCAAGCAAAGATCCTGCTACTTGTCCATATTGCAATAGCTCCATGGATGCGATACCCAATATTATCTTCTCGCAACAAGGCATGTTGTTCAAGAATAATAGGCACGATCGACCCCTGTACTACACCGGGTATATTGGTAATATCAAGGTGTACCGAATACATATTGACCCTGGATTATCGATCATCATCATCCTGAGAAGTTTCCTTCAGACCCTGGGGATCCCGATGCATCGTCTAGCGACCACCAATACCGCCATCAGTGGCTTCAACAAGGGAAGGATCTACCCTCTGGGTAAAATCCACTAAAAATGTCAGATCGACGACTTAAAAATAGAAGTCACCTCCTACGTTATAGATGTAGACACGTCCTATAATGTCTTGTTGGGGCATCCATGGATACATGGATACATGAACACATAATCGTCCATCTACCCTCCACAAGTGCCTAAAATATGTAGAACAATATGGTTTCGTCAAAACAGAGTTCGTTGATGTCGATCCATTTAAGGGTAACAAGATCTACTACTCTAATTCGATCCTCTACAAGAAAGTCAGCCAAGATAAAAGTGACAACGAGGTTGACTATGAAGCTGAGGCCACAACAGCACCCGAGGAGCCTATGAGAATCTGCCTCAAGGCTCTCACTCCTGATGCGTTCGCACCTCTCATCGTCAAATCGTACGAGAAGGTACCTGAAACTCCCGTACCTTCATCGTCGTCAAAACTGTAATACCCCGTTCCGCTTAAGCGGACTGCCGTTTCAAACGGCAAAAGTGCAACTGTCCCGATCCGCCTTGCCTCAACGAGAAGCAAATGATATCCAGACTTGTCCCTACAGGAATCCAGCTTGGACTTTCAGAGGCTCGCTTGACGTATCGCTCTACCGAGGCGAATCATCGCTAAGGTGGGTGGCTACGGTGAACTTGTCTTTGCTTAGCCAGCGCACATAAAATCTGAAATATTCATGCTAGTCGCTAGGTGAATCACCCCTGCATGCTAATAAATCCGACGCACCTAGCTAAGGGAATAATCCTAACTGTATTGCTTGCTAGAACATGGAAATGAAATACTGCTTATATTCAAACCCTCGTATGCTAAGTCCCTTAACGGTTTCATCTCTCGGCTTACCTTCGGGTCCGAGCAACCGTGTCTGCTTATGTTCCTTAGAACGCGTGCTTGCCTGCTTTCGAATGTTTAATGTGATTGTATGTGCATGCATTCTTGTTAGCCAGAAGACTATCAAATAGTCCTTCTGTGCATTTGAACCATCAAGTATCCGGGACCGTTAGGTCACCCAAGGCAAATCCCCGAACCAGGGGATTACATCAAGCAAGAATAAATATGGAATGTAAATTATACTTGAATGATAATCATGGCAAGTGTGCATCTGAACGAGGATCGTGTTTGTACTGATTAAATCCCAGCTCGTGGAGCAATGTGCTCATTTAGAATAAGTTTGTTTGTGTTCCATGATTATCATGTCAAGCTTTAGATTTGGATAGACCCTGACCTGCATGTCGCGGACAACCTGTGCACAAGGATTTTTGGCTTCCGCGGACGGTCACCGGGGCACTGGGACCGATCCGATCCGGGCGGAAGAGTTTGTATGGTCGTTAGTCACGGACGGAGTATTATGTAGCAAGACTCGCCACCTGCGTTGCATATCATTCTTAGTCCCGAGACCATAACCCGTCCATAATGGCTACACCAGCGACTTTTGTCATATAGATAAGTCATCCTCGCTTAGCGGCTATCCGCGTGTGAGTCATTACATAGCATCAATGAACTGAACACCTGAACGATCTGGAAATAACGACCCTCATGTTTGTATATGCTATGCTCCTGAATGTTTATACTTGCCCGTGCATGAATTAACAATATTTACCTTGGACAGGGAAGGAGAAATGGTAAGTGGTAAGTATCGCCGTGTTTCCTCAAACATCGCACGGCGCACTGCCCGACACATTAGGCTATTCAATATTTGCATAAAACTGATCCTAATGCAACTAGAAAGACAACTTAATAGTTGTGCACAAAACCTGTATTATGTGTTTGGATTTGTCGAGCGGGCGAGTAGCTTCTCCACCAGTGCATTCAATGTACTGATAATCTACCAGTTTGTATGCAGGGTGCGGGAGAACCTCGTTCGGTGCGGACGCCTCCAACGTGCATGCTAAGGCGTGGACATCACTCCGAAGCAACGGTGCGTCCGGAACTGAAGCACATATACAAGACATAATATTGTGAACATAGCCCGAACTCGCCTGAACATCGCCTGTACAAATTATTCCACAGTTGTAGCCACTTGGCACGCTTTTACTGTTTCAGAGAGAGAGGCTTGAGCGACTTGTAATCTCGACTATACGTCGCCTGTAACACTTGTTTATATCAATAAAGAGCTTGCTTTACTTCAACTTGTGTTTCAATGCTTCCGCTATATTTGTCGACTCAGTGCACCTGTTACCGATCGCCTATGCGTTCATGACTCCGCTGCACTCGAACAATCTGTGCGACTCAGGGGCTTAGAACTCTTACCGCCAGCCAATGAATCATGGCCTTGCACGGGCGTGGTTCGCGCTCGTGCGGCATCACGCCCAGATGGGTCAAGCGATCGTTCCGCGGGAGCACTGGCGAGGGTGATTCCCGCCTAGCAGGAATGGCCGATTTGCCTGCAGGAGAACGGGGTGTGACATGTTGGTATCAGATCCTGGCTTCTACGCCTTTGGACTTCGATTCGATATCTCTGTTTCGAAAGCTCGTTCGTGGGTTATGTGCACGCTCTCTCTCAATGCCTCGATGGGATGTTCCAACAATAAGTCTAAATACTTTTAAAATGCATTTTGAATGATATGATTGCTTATCTGATTGTATGCTGCGAGTGGCCTTTGTGCCAACCTGTGCGAACCCTTGAGAGTATCGCTAGTAGCTTGTCCGATTTTCACTAACTCTAAGTTTGGTTGAATGCATCTATTCGAGGGACGCCTTGAACTAGTGCACCATCCAAGACTTAGGAAAAGGAGAAACTCGAGTGCTGAGACTTCGCTATCACTAAGCTGGTTGACGTATTCACGCTAGAGGGGCCCTTCGAAAGTGCGCACGATCCAGTCTAAGCGATATACTGATTTTGACGCTTGTGCAAGTGAACATCCAAATAAAACAAGTGCAATAACTTGTCTAGGATTTCCTTAACCCTAGATTACTGCTTGTCCTCAGTAAGTCTCGAGGACGAGACTTTTTCTGAGTTGGGTAGGATGTAACACCCCGTTCCGCTCAAGCGGACTGCCGTTTCAAACGGCAAAGTGCAACTGTCCCGGCCCACCTTGCCTCAACGAGAAGCAAATGATATCCAAACTTGTCCCTACAGGAATTTGGCTTGGACTTTCAGAGGCTCTCTTGACGTATCGCTCTACCGAGGCGAATCATCGCTAAGGTGGGTGGCTACGGTAAACTTGTCTTTGCTTAGCCAGCACAAATAAAATCTGGAATATTCATGCTAGTCGCTAGGTGAATCACCCCTGCATGCTAATAAATCCGACGCACCTAGTTAAGGGAATAATCCCAACTGTATTGCTTGCTAGAACATGGAAATGAAATACTGCTTATATTCAGACCCTCGCATGCTAAGTCCCTTAACGGTTTTATCTCTCGGCTTACCTTCGGGTCCGAGCAACCGTGTCTGCTTTTGTTCCTTAGAACGCGTGCTTGCCTGCTTTCGAATGTTTAATGTGATTGTATGTGCATGCATTCTTGTTAGCCAGGAGACTATCAAATAGTCCTTCTGTGCATTTGAACCTGCAAGTATCCGGGGCCGTTAGGTCACCCAAGGCAAATCCCCGAACTAGGGGATTGCATCAAGCAAGAATAGATATGGAATGTGAATTATACTTGAATGATAATCATGGCAAGTGTGCATCTGAATGAGGATCGTGTTTGTACTGATTAAATCCCAGCTCGTGGAGCAATGTGCTCGTTCAGAATAAGTTTGTTTGTGTTCCATGATTATCATGTCAAGCTTTGGATTTGGATAGACCCTGACCTTCATGTCGCGGACAACCTGTGCACAAGGATTTTTGGCTTCCGCGGATGGTCACCGGGGCACTAGGACCGATTCGATCCGGGCGGAAGAGTTTGTATGGTCGTTAGTCACGGACGGAGTGTTATGTAGCGAGGTTCGCCACCTGCGTTGCATATCATTCTTAGTCCCGAGACCATAACCCGTCCATAATGGCTACGCCAGCGACTTTTGTCATATAGATAAGTCATCCTCGCTTAGCGGCTATCCGCGTGCGAGTCATTGCATAGCATCAATGAACTGAACACCGGAATGATCTGGAAATAATGACCCTCATGTTTGCATATGCTATGCTCCTGAATGTTTATACTTGCCCGTGCATGAATTAACAATATTTGTCTTGGACAAGGAAGGAGAAATGGTATGTGGTAAGTATTGCCGTGTTTCCTCAAATATCGCACGGCGCACTGCCCGACTCGTTAGGCTATTCAATATTTGCATGAAACTGATCCTAAGGCAACTAGAAAGACAACTTAATAGTTGTGCACGGAACCTGTATTACGTGTTTGGATTTGTCGAGCGGGCGAGTAGCTTCCCCACCAGTGCATTCAATGTACTGATAATCCACCAGTTTGTATGCAGGGTGCGGGAAAAGCTCATTCGGTACGGACGCCTCCAACGTGCGTGCTAAGGCGTGGACATCACTCCGAAGCAACGGTGCATCCGGGACTGAAGCACATATACATGACATAATGTTGTAAACATAGCCCGAACTCGCCTTAACATCGCCTGTACAAATCATTCCACAGTTGTTGCCACTTGGCACGCTTTTACTGTTTCAGAGAGAGAGGCTTGAGCGACTTGTAATCTCGGCTATACGCTGCCTGTAACACTTGTTTATATCAATAAAGAGCTTGTTTTACTTCAACTTGTGTTTCAATGCTTCCGCTATATTTGTCGACTCAGTAAACCTGTTACCGATCGCCTATGCGTTCATGACTCCGCTGCACTCGGACAATCTGTGCGACTCTGTGGCTTAGAACTCTTACCGCCAGCCAATGAATCACGGCCTTGCATGGGCGTGCTTCACGTTCGTGCGACATCACGCCCAGATGGGTCAAGCGATCGTTTCGCGGGAGCGCTGGCGAGGGTGATTCCCGCCTAGCGGGAACGGCCGATTTGCCTGCGGGAGATCGGGGCGTGACAAAAACCAATGGTCGTCCACCTTCATAGGCCAAATCGACCACCAAAAGGAGATTATGTCCTATCTTCGCCTTTTGAACCAATGGTCATTCACTTTCACAGGCCGAATCGACCACAAAAGGGATACCCGACTGCACCTAAAATTTCTGGACCTTTGGTGGTTAAATTATACAGAAAACCACCAAAGCCTTCGCTTACGCTGGGGGTAGCTAATGAAAAGGATGAGTTGGAGGACTATATAACCGCCAATGTCAACATCCCCTCCCCTGACAATGTAATCCCGCCGGAAGTGATACTATATTTTCTCAATAAAGGACTATCTTTAAACTACTCAGAGAATATGCATATAAGTACACTCAACTCCTTGGTGCACGGTCTAGACCTTCACCTGCACACACAAGTGAATACTACATATACCATGCACCGGCTTCGCTCTAGTCGGGATTCTTATTTCTTAGTCCCACCTAGGAAGAAGGGAGATAAGATTATCATTTTCGGCAGGGTCGAATGCCCCGGTCCTTCATCCTTAAGGAAGTAGAACCAGAATCTGAGATAGACAGAATGCCACTCTACTGGGATAGCTCACAAGCCCTACATCTTATCCAAAAGATGGGATACAACCTGGGGGTCACTGAAGGATTATACTACATTAAGGCCGAAGGGCGCCTTTATGACTTTTCTCCCCTGCGGGCAAGCCCGGGGATTACTATCATAAGACTAAGCATGGCTTAGGATATGTAACACCTCTTACAACCCCCAAAGGCTCAGATTAAAAGAAGAAGAGTGCTCACACTCTTCAGAATCTTCAGCCTGTGACTCCGATGTCAGCATCAGAAACATGCTCAGACAAATACTGTCCTACAACATGGTATCTGTTGACCTTGAGGATAGCAACAAGGATCCACCCGAGCTCTTTGAGATAGAACCTTAGGCCCAACACCAGGGATCACAATTGGAGATATGATTTAAGCAGCGAGAACCTCTTATCGAGGACAAGATTATTCAAGTCATTCTAGGTGACGAGACCTCCCCAAAGCCTATCTTCATCAGAAAAAGTATGTCCGGTGAAGACCTGGAATCCCTTTTACAACTCGTTAGGGAATACATCGATGTCTTTGCCATGAGTTACGAAGACATGCCAGGAATGGATTCCCAAATTCTAGTCCATAAACTCAACATTCGGCCAGACGCCAAACCAGTCAAGCAACAACAATGATGGTTCTGGCCAGGCATGATGGATTCCATCGAAGTTAAAGTCAACAATCTGATAGCTAGTGGCTTCATCCGCGAGAAATAATATCCCGACTCGGTTGCCAGCATAGTATGTCACTACCATATTTTCTAGAAAAGGGTATTTTGTTTATTTTATAATTAATTAAATATTGTGCATATTAAATATTTATTTATTGTATTATTTATTTATTATTAGCATGTTAGATTTATTTTTTGGACTTGTGTTAGTTGACCTAACTAGTTTAGTTTAGACTCATGGACCAACATGTATTAATTGTTAGAATTGAGCCCAACTAGAAAGTCCATTAATTAGGAGGAGGATTAAATTAATTAAACCATTAGACTAGAAGCTTTCCTCCTTAATTAATTTCTTCATAAGAGGCCCCAAGGGGTAGTTTAGACTTTACATAGTAGATTGAGGGAGGGGGCAAGTGAGGCCTATATAAAGGGGATGAAAACTTTCTCTCTCTTCATTTTTCATTCCAAATCTAGATCTAGAATTTCCCTCAACCAAATTTTACCAAATCTCTACCAAATTTCTACCTATTTCCTTCCCAAATCACCATTGGAGAATAGAAGAGCAAGGATCTAGAAGAAGGAAGCAAGGATCTACAAAGAGGAGCAAGGATCTACAAGTTGGAGGCCAATTTCATCAATTTTGGAGGTTTCATTGGGAATCCATCTCCCAATAGGTACAATTCAATTTTTGCCCTTAAAATAGCTTCTAAATCTAAGATTTAATCATGAATAATCAACCTATATGCATGTACTACCCATAGGATTTGGTTTTATGTTCATAGGAGGCCTATGGAGAAAGTTATGGTATTTTTTGTGTCAATTTTGGAAGAATTCCGAAATGACTCTTTGTTGTGTGTGTCAATTGATCCTATAGATCAAATTGGCATATGTGTATGTGTTTGGGGCTAGTGTCGTGTCTACAATTGGGTACGTGTAGGTCGTATCCCAATAATTTGGTGATACGTGTTGTTTTGGGGGTTTTTCCTCCGACACGGAACTTTGTACATGTCATATTTTGACACGGACACATAGATCTATATTTGACACTTTATTTTGTTCATAAATATTATTTGTGATTTGTTTGTATCCTTCGGGGTGCAATTGGATGTGTGGTGGACTCGTGTCGCATGCGTATTCTAGATCTAGTGGGATACGGTGTGATACTCTCCAATTATTGTGTGTTTATGTGTAGATCTAATTAATTGTGCTTTAATTCTTGAATTATAATTGTGTATGTATATATATATATTATATATGTATTATGTATATTTATTGTAGTGTTTATTGTATCATAGATCTATGTATTATATATGTATTAATAGAATATATATTATGTAGCTTTCTTATACATGCATTAATATATATGTTATAATATATGTTAGGGATGTAAATATATGTATATGTTTTATATAATATATGTGTATGTTTAACTAAGTAATTAGATTATTAATAGTTATTATATGATTATTTATATATATATATGTATGTAGATATATATTTATAAGTGGTAGCATATGTATATATAATATAGTAGATATATTTATATGTGGTTATATATATTGTTATATTATATATTGTTATGTATTTATATTATTGTATGATTATATATATATATGTATACATATATGTATAGTTATATATACATATTACTATGTGTGTGTATGTATGTTACTATGTGGTATTTTATACAATTTACTATGTATAAGTGTATGTATAGTTATTTATAGTTTTATATGTATATTGTATAAATATTTATTATGGGTTATATATATGTATTTAAATATATATTGTATAAATATATATGGTGGGTTATATATATGTATTTATATATATATTGTATATATATATACATATGTTTTCAGCGACAGCAGCGAGCCAGAAGTGTCGCAACAGTAGCAACAAATGCAAATAATAGCAGCTTTTCAGCGACAGCAGTCAGCGACAGTTGCAGAAAACTGTCGCTGAAACAACAGTGTATCAGCAGAGTATCAGAAGCTTCAACGACAGTTTTTAGTGACAGTGCAGGAAACTGTCACAAAACCTACAGTATATCTATATATACAGCAGCTTTCTGTGACAGTGGACAGGGTATTTAGCGACAGTTTGGCAGTTTTTAATACATTAGATATTAATATATATATAGATATATATGTATATATATATGGTAATTAATATATATATAAATATGTTCATAATTGCTATTTATATTATAGTATACTATATATGTATATATTTAGTTGTAGCATATAAATTTATTAGAATAGTTAGTATATTTTAGTTATCAATTGTTATGAGTATCTTTTATATATTATATATTTGTAGGTATGTATGTACGTATATATGTATTAATAGTTAGTGTGTAGTTAGTAGTTAGTATTATTCTATTAGTACATACTAGAGTTATATTGGATTGATATATGTAATTATTGATGGGTAGTTAGTATATATATGAAATTTTGGCAATTACCTTGAGATATCAAGGTAAGTATCCAGATATACCAAGGTATGAGTAGTAGGTATTGGCATAAGTAATAGGATAGTTGTAAACTAATTATGGGTTGGTATTAAGGTGACTAAAATAAGGTATATAGTATTATATAAGTATTGAATGCATAGTAGTTTATAATTATTGTTGGGTAGTTAGTATAAATAAGGTTTTGAATTTACCTTGAGATGCCAAGGTAAGTATCAAGGTATTGAAGGATAATTAAGGTATTGAGTTTGGATATCAAGATAGAGGTTTAGTATTGCGATACCAAGTTGGTTCGAAACCAAGGTATCCATTTAGCATTTATAATTAGGATTTTATATATATAATATTGTTTGATATATACATATGTGTTATATTTATCCCTTGTTTTCGTATATTGAGATACGGTATCTTAGTATCCTAAGATGTACCTTGTATGGCCTAGATTCATAGTATGTGAGCCCAATATCTTTGAGTTAGACTCATGCAACCTAGAAATAGGTAGTTGACCATAATTTGACTATAGTTGACCATAGTTGACTTAGAGTTGGCCTAGTTTGACTTTTGACTTAGAAATAGTTTTATGACCTAGAAATTGACTAGTTTAATTTATTTCTCTTCCCCAAAACTTGTATTAATGCAATATTTCATATATAGGTCTGTGACACCAGTTTGGACATCATTTTTCATCATTTGCTCTGGATCACAGGCGAGTATATTCTCTGATAGTTTCCATTATTTGATTACCACTATAATTCAAGTATTTAGAAATGTTACTTATGATTCTTGACACGATGGTACACGGATTGGTATTGTTATTGGATCGTCAGTCATGGGATGTTATCTTGATTATGGAGATGGTATCGGATACTGTCCTTGTTGGTATTGGATAACATTGAATATTGTAGATTAAACATTGGATACATTGGCTAGTGACGTGTCATGATTCGATCCATCATATCAGTCGGGGCGGGGGAAATACCAATTAAATATATGATCAAGAAACTAGCAGCTAGTAGTATAATCATTGGCTACTAACTAACCATGCAATTCACGTATGGTTGAGTTAGCTCCTTAGTGTAATCATTGAATCTCCCAGGCCGATCACATATTTAGTTTGTATCTCAAATCACATAGTTATTGTAGATTTCATTATTCAGTTCATTGATTACCTTGTTCTATTCTGACATTATAGTTTATTCCTTTATTCTTGTACGCATTGATTATATTCTGTTGTTAGTATTGCCTATTCTCTCATTGTTCTTGATTATCAGTTATATCATCATCGTAGATAGCATCTTCTATTCTACTGCTTTTTAGTTTTTGTCAATTAATTGGAACTGCTATTGGGTTGTACTTCGCTCCATTCCTGACCGAAAAACATTTTTCAGAGGATCCGGGAGATTGGTGTCCGACATACTACGGACCTTAGCCTATAGATGGTGCAGACTTGGACCCACTAGTTCTGGAGTGACTGTCGAAAGTTTTAGGCGGATTCACTAGTTAGCATAGTTAGTTCTCTTTAGCATTTTGGTACCGGATTTGTTTCTGGCATATATTTGTATTTGGATATTATTTCTATTTATTGTTGTTATATTTTTAACTGCTTAGTTATGTTAAACTTCTGTGATATCTTCTCGTGCCATAGAAATATGATTGAGTATTGTGTTGAATTAAGTTGATTACTCTCTTCTTGGAGTTGAGATATTATTGGAGGATTATGCATTTTGTGAGATAATTAGATAGTATAGTTGACCAAGACAGCGTCCTACCGTCGATGCTGTGGCGTAGGCTCGGCGTTGTTCCCGACTTGCATCCCTACACCGGGTGCGGGTCGTGACACATTTTTAGTGGTGGCCCATGAAGGTCAGGCCTCGCAATATTGCGATGTCGTGGTAGTGCGATGACTTAGTTGTACTACTGCGTGCCTGCGATAGGACATAGGATACTAGGATGAGAGAGGGATACTCAATCACAACTAGGAATTCCAATCTGAATTGAATCGCTACTTTTGATTCCTTCTGAATACTTTTGTCCTTCCTTGATGATATCTTATCTATTGTCGAATTGGTCTCCTTTGTTTCGATCTGTCTTCAGGATGCCGTCGAAGACTAGATCCCATCGATCGGGAGCAGTTTCTGCGAGGTCTGCCACCTCTTAATCTTCTACTCAGGCAGTTGGGTTTGTACCTCCTACGACATCAGTTTACGTAGGAATCTCGGCTGCCTTAGGGGGTTCTCCTTCACATGTTCCGAGGACTACTCAAGTTGCTTCGGAGGGACTTCCACCACCTCCATTTTCAGGAGATACCGCGCCGATGGTTGCATTGTTTAGAGTGATGATGGAATTACAGAGGGCACAGATGGAAGCCCAGCACAGGCAGTCAGATTAGATGTGGCTGAGTATGGAAAACGCCCATCAGATAGCTATAACAGCAGTTCAGAAAGAGGCTCCTCCACAGCCACAAGATATTCAGATCAAGCCAGGCAACATTCAAAATTTCAAGAAGCTTGAGCCTCGAGTTTTCAAGGGTACAGAAGGTATAGTCTATGCTGACGATTGGCTTGAAGTTATCAAGCGACTTATGAAGGTGTCCCGTCTTACGGAGGATCTGAAGGTTAAGGCGGTAGGACTTCAACTGTTTGACGTTGCCCGCACTTGGTTCAGGAATGAGCCAATTCTTACTGATGTGGGGCAGTCTTGGGAGATATTCAAGGATCTCTTTAAGAAGAAGTTCTTTGCTCGGACGGACATATTGGAATTATGAAGGCAATTTGAGAGCCTTACACAAGGAAGAATGTCCGTAGAGGAGTATGTCGCAGAGTTCGGGAGGTTGAGCCGATTTGCGGAGTACTTGGTGAGAGAGCCAGAAGTTCGGGCTATCCGTTTCCGTGAGGGTCTGAATTGGGAAGTGTAGATTCTCATTCCGTCTTTCTACGAGACGTATTCTGAGATACTTTCGGAGGCACGCAAGGTCGAGCGGGAGTGGAACTTGAAGCCGAAGAGGGACCGTGATATGTTTGGGGGTAATTGTAGCAGTGCGGGACCGGCAAAGAGGCTGCGGTTCCAGCAACAGCAGTTTCCAGTATAATTTGGAGCCTATCAGCGACAATATCAGATGCCAGAACCTATTGTTGCTCCAATACAAGCTCCACTACAGCAGATACCACAGCAGCCTCAGAGACAGGTGTAACAAGCTCCTCAATGCACCTATTGTAAGAAGACTGGGCACACTTGGGAGATGTGCCAGAAGAGACTTGGAGCATGCTTACATTGTGGATCAACGGAGCATATGGTGAAGGATTGTCTCTGGACACTTCAAATTCCAGGCCAGGATGCAGATCGAGGGCAGAGAGGTGGGGTTAGGCCACCTGTAGCACCACAGATTGCTCATCACCCACAGAGGGAGCTACCTCGGCAGGGCGGAGCATTTGCGATGACGGTCGAGGAGACCAATACTACAGGTGATGGATTAGAGAGTCTGTTCTTTCTTTCTGTTCCTTTCATCTATTTTGATTGATTGATTCTTTAGTACCTTTTGGATGCTTGTGTTATATAGTTAGTGTAGCTATAGAATACCCTGACAAAGACAACAGTAATAAGACAGGTGGAGACCATGACCATGCATGTTATTCTTTGCATAGGACTGTTTTTAGTGAGATAAGACCTTATTAGACTATGATTGCTGGGGGTTTGACCTAGAAGGAGTACGATCACCCTTAAATTTCGAGGACGAAATTATTTTAAGGGGGATAGACTTGTCACTACCGTATTTTCTAGAAAAAGATATTTTGGTCATTTTATAATTAATTAAATATTGTGCATGTTAAATATTTAGGTATTATATTATTTATTTATTATTAGCATGTTAGATTTATTTTTTGGACTTATGTTAGTTGACCTAACTAGTTTAGTTTAGACTCATGGACCAACATGTATTAATTGTTAGAATTGAGCCCAACTAGAAAGCCCATTAATTAGGAGGATGATTAAATTAATTAAACCATTAGACTAGAAGCTTCCCTCCTTAATTAATTTCTTCATGAGAGGCCCCAAGGGGTATTTTAGACTTTACATAGTAGCTTGAGGGAGGGGACAAGTGAGGCCTATATAAAGGGGATGAAAACTTTCTCTCTCTTCATTTTTCATTCCAAATCTAGATCTAGAATTTTTCTCAACCAAATTTTACCAAATCTCTACCAAATTTTTATCCATTTCCTTCCCAAATCACCATTGTAGACTAGAAAAGCAAGAATCTAGAAGGAGAAAGCAAGGATCTACAAAGAGGAGCAAGGATCTACAAGTTGGAGGCCAATTTCACCAATTTTGGAGGTTTCATTGTGAATCCATCTCCTAATAGGTACAATTCAGTTTTTGCCCTTAAAATAGTTTCTAAATCTGAGATTTAATCATGAATAATCAACCTATATGCATGTACTACCCATAGGATTTGGTTTTATGTTCATAGGAGGCCTATGGAGAAAGTTATGGTATTTTTTGTGTCAATTTTGGGGGAATTCCAAAAATGACTCTTTGTTGTGTGTGTCAATTGATCCTATAGATCAATTTGGCATATGTGTATGTGTTTGGGGCTAGTGTCGTGTCTACAATTGGGTACGTGTAGGTCGTATCCCAACAATTTGGTGATACGTGTTGTTTTGGAGGTTTTCCCTCCGACACGAGACTTTGTACATATCGTATTTTGACACGGACACATAGATCTACATTTGATACTTTGTTTTGTTCATAAATATTATTTGTGATTTGTTTGTGTCCTTCGGGGTACAATTGGATGTGTGGTGGACTCGTGTCGCATGCGTATCCTAGATCTAGTGGGATACGGTGTGATACTCTCCAATTGTTGTGTGTTTATGTGTAGATCTAATTAATTGTACTTTAATTCTTGAATTATAATTGTGTATGTATCTATATATATTATATATATATTATGTATATTTATTATAGTGTTTATTGTATCATAGATCTATGTATTATATATGTATTAATAGAATATATATTATGTAGCTTTCTTATACATGCATTAATATATATGTTATAATATATGTTAGAGATGTAAATATATGTATATGTTTTATATAATATATGTGTATGTTTAATTAAGTAATTAGATTATTTATAGTTATTATATGATTATTTATATATATATATGTATGTAGATATATATTTATAAGTGGTAGCATATGTATATATAATATAGTAGATATATTTATATGTGGTTATATATATTGTTATATTATATATTGTTATGTATTTATATTATTGTATGATTATATATAAATATATATGTATACATATATGTATAGTTATATATACATATTACTATGTGTGTGTATGTATGTTACTATGTGGTATTTTATACAATTTACTATGTATAAGTGTATGTATAGTTATATATAGTTTTTTATGTATATTGTATAAATATATATTGTGGGTTATATATATGTATTTAAACATATATTGTATAAATATATATGGTGGATTATATATATGTATTTATATATATATTGTATATATATATACATATGTTTTCAGCGACAACAGCGAGCCAGAAGTGTCGCAACAGTAGCAACAAATGCAAATAATAGCAGCTTTTCAGCGACAGCAGTCAGCGATAGTTGCAGAAAACTGTCGCTGAAACAACAGTGTATCAGCAGAGTATCAGAAGTTTCAGCGACAGTTTTTAGTGACAGTGCAGGAAACTGTCACAAAACTTGCAGTATATCTATATACACAACAGCTTTCTGTGACAGTGGACAGGGTATTTAGCGACAGTTTGGCAGTTTTTAATATATTAGATATTAATATATATATAGATATATATGTATATATATATGGTAATTAATATATATATAAATATGTTCATAATTGCTATTTGTATTATAGTATACTATATATGTATATATTTAGTTGTAGCATATAAATTTATTAGAATAGTTAGTATATTTTAGTTATCAATTGTTATGAGTATCTTTTATATATTATATATTTGTAGGTATGTATGTACGTATATATGTATTAATAGTTAGTGTGTAGTTAATAGTTAATATTATTCTATTAGTACATACTAGAGTTATATTGGATTGATATATGTAATTATTGATGGGTAGTTAGTATATATATGAGATTTTGGCAATTACCTTGAGATATCAAGGTAAGTATCAAGATATACAAGGTATAAGTAGTAGGTATTGGCATAAGTAATAGGATAGTTGTAAACTAATTATGGGTTGGTATTAAGGTGACTAAAATAAGGTATATAGTATTATATAAATATTGAATGCATAGTAGTTTATAATTATTGTTGGGTAGTTAGTATAAATAAGGTTTTGAATTTACCTTGAGATGCCAAGGTAAGTATCAAGGTATTGGAGGATAATTAAGGTATTGGGTTTGGATATCAAGATAGAGGTTTAATATTACGATACCAAGTTGGTTCGAAACCAAGGTATCCATTTAGCATTTGTAATTAGGATTTTATATATATAATATTGTTTGATATGTACATATGTGTTATATTTATCCCTTGTTTGCGTATCCTGAGATACGGTATCTTAGTATCCTAAGATGTAGCTTGTATGGCCTAGATTCATAGTGTGTGAGCCCAATATCTTTGAGTTAGACTCATGCAACCTAGAAATAGGTAGTTGACCATAATTTGACTATAGTTGACCATAGTTGACTTAGAGTTGACCTAGTTTGACTTTTGACTTAGAAATAGTTTTATGACCTAGAAATTGACTAGTTTAATTTATTTCTCTTCTCCAAAACTTGTATTAATGCAATATTTCATATATAGGTCTGTGACACCAGTTTGGACATCATTTTTCATCATTTGCTCTGGACCACAGGCGAGTATATTCTCTGATAGTTTCCATTATTTGATTACCACTATAATTCAAGTATTTAGAAATATTACTTATGATTCTTGACACGATGGTACACGGATTGGTATTGTTATTGGATCGTCAATCATGGGATGTTACCTTGATTCTGGAGATGGTATCGGATACTGTCCTTATTGGTATTGGATAACATTGAATATTATAGATTAAACATTGGATACATTGGCTAGTGACGTGTCATGATTCGATCCATCATATCAGTCGGGGCGGGGGGAATACCAATTAAATATGTGATCAAGAAACTATCGGCTAGTAGTGTAATCATTGGCTACTAACTAACCATGCAATTCACGTATGGTTGAGTTAGCTCCTTAGTGTAATCATTGAATCTCCCAGGCCGATCACATATTTAGTTAGTATCTCAAATCACATAGTTATTATAGATTCCATTATTCAGTTCATTGATTACCTTGTTCTATTCTGACATTATAGTTCATTCCTTTATTCTTGTACGCATTGATTATATTCTGTTGTTAGTATTGCCTATTCTCTCATTGTTCTTGATTATCAGTTATATCCTCATCGTAGATAGCATCTTCTATTCTACTACTTTATAATTTTTGTCAATTAATTGGAACTGCTATTGGGTTGTACTTTGCTCCATTCCTGACTGAAAAACATTTTTCAGAGGATCCGGGAGATTGGTGTCCGACATACTACGGACCTCAGCCTATAGATGGTGCAGACTTGGACCCACTAGTTCTGGAGTGACTGTCGAAAGTTTTAGCCGGATTCACTAGTTAGCATAGTTAGTTGTCTTTAGCATTTTGGTACCGGATTTATTTCTGGCATATATTTGTGTTTGGATATTATTTCTATTTGTTGTTGTTATATTTTTAACTGCTTAGTTATGTTAAACTACTGTGATATCTTCTCGTGCCATAGAAATATGATTGAGTATTGTGTTGAATTTAGTTGATTCCTCTCTTCTTGGAGTTGAGATATTATTGGAGGATTATGCATTTTGTGAGATAATTAGATAGTATAGTTGACCAAGACAGCGTCCTACCGTCGATGCTGCGGCGTAGGCTGGGCGTTGTTCCCGACTTGCATCCCTACACCGGGTGCGGGTCGTGACATAGTGCCCATCATTAAGAAGAATTGAAAGATCCGAGTCTGTATAGACTTCCGTGATCTAAATGCAGCATGTCCAATGAATTCTCACTCCCAATCATCGACATAATGATCGACAATATTTGTGTCTTCGAGCGCATGTCCTTCATGGATGACTTCTTAGGCTACAACCAAATTAAGATATTTTTTGACAATGAGAAACATACTTCATTTTGGACCCCGATAGTTGTATACTGCTATACAGTAATGCCTTTCGGCCTGAAGAATAAGTTGTTATATATTAGCATGCCATGATCACCATTTTCTATTAGCATCTGTACAAGACGGTAGAATACTATGTCGACGATATCGTCGTTAAGAGTCGCTCCAAAGATAATCACCTCCAAGATCTGAGGACTGTGTTCGACTTAATGCATGCACACCGCCTCAAGATAAATTCTACCAAGTCCTTCCTGGGAGTCTCCAGTGACAAATTCTTGGGTTTTGTCATCACTTCCTGGGATATCCACATTGACTCCGACAAGACCAAGGCCATCCTGGAGATGCATCGACCACGGAACCTCAGGAAACTCTGCATCCTCCAAGGAATATTGGCATACATCAGGAGGTTTATATCAAATCTCTCTGGATATTGCTGGCCGTTCACATAGCTCATGAAGGAACGTGTCTCCTTTGTTTGGAATGAAGAGTGCTAACGATCGTTTGACAACATGAAAGAATACTTATCAAACCCTTCTGTGCTGGTGGCCCCAGTCAAGGAAAAGTTATTCTTGCTCTATGTATACAAAATGGATCACTCTCTCGATGCCCTGTTAGCCTAGAATAGTGATTCAGGCCATGAGAAGGCCATATACTACCTCAGCCGAATAATGGTCGACCTAGAGAATATATGTACCGTCGTCGAAAAAGAATATCTTGTGCTAGTATTTTCCATCTAGAAAACTTGACACTACCTGAATGGATAGACCATTCATGTAATCTCGTGAGTCAACCCCCTCAATATCCTCATAATGAAACCTGGGGCACTCAATTCTCACTTGGCTACCTGGGCAATACTATTATCTCCATATGATATGGTATTCTTCCCACATAAGACCTTCAAGGGTCAAGCATTGCGAACTTTCTAGTAACCTACCCGGGGTTAGAAATATCAAATCTCTATGAAGAGATTCTAGACGAAGTGGCAAACACCAATATCACCTTACACGAAGCGGTTTGGCGAATATTCTTTGATGGTGCTTCAAGAGCAGGGACTAAAGATGATATCATCGCTGGGGTCGGGATAATATTGATCTCCCCATAAGGTCTCATCATCAATCGCCCATACTCTCTCATGGATCCATGCTTCAATAATATGGCAGAGTACAATGCCATAATCATCGGACTCCAGCTCCCCAAGTAAGTCGGAGTAGAGTACTTGGAAGTCTACGGCAATTCTCATCTTATCGTCAATTAAGTCTGGAGAGTATATGAAGTTCGAGACGAGGATTTGATCCCCTACCACCAAGCTGCACACAACATCATCGTGAATTTCAAGAGGTTATTTATTGAGTATGTCCCTCGATTATAAAACATTGAAGCAGAAGCTTTAGCCGGCCTCGATGCTTCCTTAGCAGTCCCAGACCACACCCATCAGTTAATCACGATAATCGACTAAGAGCTGGTCTATCCCAAAAGTAACCTATGCTTATGCCTCAGCTATACAGCAAAGGTCGATACAGATACTCAAGATTGGAGGCTTTCATTCATCGACTACACAGTATATAAAATTCTTCCTGAAAACCCATAGGAAGCTACTTCAATCAGAAGACGTTCTCTCCATTTCTATTATGATACGGAGACCAAAATATTGTATCTTCGGTCCTACGTGTCACGAACCGTACTCGAATATTCGGACACAAGTACGTTGGTATGCCCAGCCTAAGCCACAACATCGGCGGTAGAACGCTGTCTGGGTCAAATCTTCTATCTAAACATCTTACACAATATATATAAGGTACCTATCAATCATCTCAACTCCAAACGGGGGAACAATATGGTATCTCATAAATATAACTATACTCAATCATAATACAAACTAAGGAAGATAGAGCATGAATGGAATAACAAAAGAAAAGAGTCATAATACATCCATAAGACTGAAATAATATACGTGCCAAAGCCTCAATAATAGTATAATACAAAAAAATCTAAACCTTCTCAGGCTCTGGTACTAAGTCCTCCTAGTACATAGGAGTATCCTCAAATGGAACACCATCCTGCGGTCCATAGTATGTGGGACACTGATCTATAAGCCAATCATCTGGAAAAATATATCCAGTCAGGATTGGAGCAAAGCATATACCTCTGAAAGTAGTTTCAAATACATAATCGAGCATATAAAATAGATAATAGAAAAGAATACAAGATAACTAAACGACAGAATAAAATAAACTAGAGTGAACAGGTAATGTACTGGAAAAAAGACCATGCAATAGAATATCTGTAATATAATAAAGATAAATAAAATTTAGCTAATGTGCCATGAAATACAAGTTTATTATGTGATCGATTTAGGTTGAACACGAATACAATAAGGTAACTCGATTACAAGTATGGTATATAATCGATATGTACATGAATACACTGGGCTAGATCACATAATCAACTCCTACTCCCCATAATCAAATAATACCAATAGATCCACTCATGACACATTTCGAATACAAATATGGGCATACTGAACACAAGCAGTGTGTGTACACGAATATAAGCATACTAAACACGAGCAGTGTGTGAACATAAAATACAATAAATCAATACTCGATACACACGATAAAAAACATATGAAAGAGTATCGCTGAACACGGTAAAGGATAACATCTTCTGACAGGATCCATGTAGTACCAGTCCTTGAAACCACAGTGTCGGAATCAAGTATACATTTTTAGAACATGAGATATATACACTATTATGAAATAAAAACTAACAGAGAAATGTACTCGCATGAGATCATAAGCAAGATGTGTCTCTCGATGTCCAAGCTGATGTCACACAGACCTATATATGGTATATTGCATTAATACAAGATTTTCTAATAAAAATAAGTTAAACTAGTTGAATTCTAGGTCATAAAGTCATTTCTAAGTCAAAACAGTCAACTAGGTCAACTCTAGGTCAAACTAGTCAAACTTGGTCAAACTAAGCTATTTCTAGGTTGTATGATTCCATCTCTAGGATATTAGGTCCATACCCTATGTAACTAGGCTATACTAGTTATACTTAGATACTAGGATACCAATAAAGAACCATATCATAAGATATGCAAGTTATTAGATATAAAAATACCATAATTTATATATATAAGACAAAATATATACTACTCCTAGTCAAACTAATGCTAAGTGGATACCTTGGCTTTGAACCAAATGCGGTATCACACCACCTACACGCCCATCTTGATATACAAACTCAATACCTTGACTATAAACCAATATCTTGATATTACCTTGGTATCATAAGGTAATTCAAATTCTAATATGTAACAAACTACCCATACACATAACTATATACTAACATGCATTTAAACTTATACAATACTATACTAACTAACATACTAACATACCACTTAATAGTTAATACCTGTACCCAAGATACCTCAACTCTTATTACCATGATATCATACAAGGTAATCTAGAAATATTACTAACTAGTGCTTATCTACATATATATCTCTCATATATATATAAATTACTAACAATCAATATATATATATATATATATATATATATATATAAATATATATATATATAACTAGCTAGCTTATCAATATATATATATATATATATAACTAGCTTATCAAGACAACTAACTAACTTATCAAGACAACTAACTGTTAAGCACTGCTTGCTGCTGTGCTTTTGCTGCAGTTGCTGCTCTTATTGTTTGCAGTTGTTGTTCTTGCTGCTGCAGTATGCATTGCTAGCTGCAGTTGCTGCTATTGTTGTTTGCAGTTGTTGCTCTTGCTGTTTGCAGTTGCTGTTCTTGCTGTTGCAGCATGCATTACTAGCTGCAGTTCTTGCTCTTGCTATTTGTAGTTGCTGCTCTTGCTGCTGCAACATGCATTGCTAGCTGCAGTTGCTGCTCTTTCTTCCTGTTGATGCTGCTTCTCCCACTGTTGGCATTGCTGCTTGCTGCCACTGTGCATTTGCTGATACCAGCAACCTGACCCCCATCTTCCTGACACACTGACACTCGACACTCACATACTTACATACATATATACACTCATCCACACACACACACATATATATATATATATATATATATATACATATATATATCACTAAGTATATACATATAAATAACCACGCTAGTAATGTATATGAACTCCTCATTCTCCCATGGCAATCCATATATCAAAATAAAAAGTAGAACATATACATAATTACACATATACATATATATCATATAAGAATTATAATTATAATTATATCACTCTAATAGCTCTAACCAAGTTATATTGAATTAAAATACAAGAAAATAAATACATGGAGTGTACCGCACCCGTATCACACTTATTCTATGATACACTTGCGATTAGGCTTCACCACACTACCAAACGTATCTCGAAGGACATGATCAAGTCTAAAATCATAATTAGATGTAACACGAATAGTTAACTACTCAACTACGTGTCTGTGTTAAAATATTCCATGCTCAAACCCTCGTGTCGGAAGAAAACAACCAAATTAATCTATATTGCCAAATTTTTTGGATACGGCTTACACGTATCAAATTATGGATACGACACTTGTAACACACAATCAAACACATGTTAATTTGGTCTAAATGACCTATTAACCAACACAAGCAGTGCCAATCTCGGAATTCTTCTAAAATTGACACAAATTATCACATAACTTTCTCCATAGGCCTCATATGAACCTAATTCTAATTCCTATGGATAGCCTTAGTACATGGGATAGTTCCTAATAATTAAAGAGTTCCTAATAATTAAATTATAGATTTACAGTCTAATTAGAGAAGGAAAACTAAATTATACCTATTGGGAGATGGTTTCTCAATAAAATTCTCAAATTGAGTGTCAAGAGACTCCAACTTGTAGATCCTTGCTCCTCCTTGTAGATCCTTGCTTCCTCCTTATAGATCCTTGTTCTAATAGACTCTAATGAAGAATAGGGAAGAAATTGGGAAGAAATTTTTGTAGAAATTGGTGTAAGAATGAAGAAATTTGGAAGAAAAAAGATTTTAGATCTAGATTTGGAATAAAAAATGAGGAGATAGAGTCTCTCCTCACTTTGATTGGTGGCCGGCTCTTACCCCTCCTCCAAGCTTCTATGAAATATCCAAAATGCCCCTTGGGTCTTGTCATGAAGAAATAATTAAGGAAGGAAGGTTCTAGTCTAATTGGTTTCACTAATTAATTCACCCTCCTAATGAATGGGCTTACTATTGGGCTCAATTCTAACTAGAATTAAATATTGTTCCATAAATCTAATCTAAATTAGTTAGATCCATTAACACAAGTCCAAATGGAAAAACTAACATCTAACAATAAATAAATAATACAATAAATAATATTTACAATATGCACAATATTTAATATAATAATCCTAAAATTAAAAATACTCATGCCAAATTATCAAACTACCCCTGGTTGAAAAAGTGAGAGTGACAATCCACCCACCTTAGAAAAATTTTATCCTCAAAATTAAGGAAGAAACTAACTAACAAAAGCAATCAATACAAGCAAAGAAAGAATTATACCTCACAACTAAAATAGATAAGGATATCGCTCGTGTATCTCGGCCTCTCGTTCCCAGGTACTCTTCCATGACGAGTGATGCTTCCACGCGACAAGCACCAAAGGAATCATCTTGTTCCTCAGCATCTTCTCTCTCTGATCCAGAATATTAACTGGCTGCTCTGGATAGCTAAGAGTAGGACCCACCACTATATCTGAGTGATCCAATGTAGGTGGCAAGTCTAGTTTGTAAGCAATTGCACCAACCCTCTCGAGAATACTGAAAGGTCCGATGAATCGCAGACTAAGCTTTCCACCTCCACCAAAATGTATCATGCTATGTGTCAAAAAACCCTCAAGAAAGCTATACCGCCAACTTTGAACAAAATACAACCTTAGCACTCAAATTAAAACAAGCAATCACAAGCAATGCAAAATAAAATCTATACCTCAAACTCCAATGGTCTCTGGTGGCTATCGGCCTAATGTCGCTGTCTATCCTGCACCACCCGAAGTCTATCCCTGATAAGATTTACCTTCTCAGCTGCATCCACGACCATCTCCGATCCCAATAAGGCTTTCTCACCAATATCAGCCCATGATAACGGAATACAGCATCTCCGTCTATACAATGCCTCAAATAGTGATATCTTTATACTAGCCTGACAAATATTGTTATAAGAAAACTCTACCAAGTGAAGATGATCCTCCCAAGAGCCTCCAAAATCCAAAATATAGGTACGTAGCATGTCCTCGAGAGTCTGGATAGTCCACTCCGATTTTCCATCTATCTGAGGGTGATATGCGATACTGAACTTGAGCTGAGTACCCAAGCTTGCCTACAAACTCCTTCAGAAGTGGGATATGAAGCGACTATCCCAATCCGAGATTAAGCTCACAGGAACACCATGCAATCTGACTATCTAACCCATATACATCTCCACGAGCTTCTCTGTAGACTACCCACTTTAAATGACAAAAAGTGGGCTGATTTGGTCAACCAATCTACGGTGACCCAAATTGCATCTTTACCTCCTGGAGAACGTGAAAGCCCTAAAATAAAGCCCATCGTCACATGCTCCCACTTTTACTCTAGAATGGGTAAAGACGAAAGTAATCCACATGGCCTTTGTCACTCTGCCTTTACCTGCTGGCATACCAAGTATCTGGATATGAAGCTAGCCACTTCTCGATTCATACCATACCACCAAACATGTTATGTCATATCCTTATACATCTTGTTGGTACCTAGATGCATAGAGTACTGAGATCGATGCGCCTACTAAAGAATCTTTTCGCTCAATGCTCCACTCGACACACACAATTTGGAACCATGTCATAATGATTCATCATCTATTATGCTAAAGTTATCTGCCAATCCTATTCGAACCTGTTCTCTAATGCTCCTCAGAGACTAATCCTCGAACTGTGTGGCTCTGATCTGGTCCATCAACTCTGACTGTATATGAAGACCCCATATCTGTGCTGCAACTCTAGGAACTAATACCTCAATACCCAAGCTATCAAGATCGGCCAACAAATGTCTGTCCCTCGTCAAGTACATAAATACTGGATACCTGCTCAAGGCATTCATATCTATATTAGACTTCCTTGTATGATACTGCAAAGCAATGTCGAAGTCCTTTATCAAGTCTAACCATCATCGCTGCCTCATATTGAGCATTTTTTGTGTAAGCACATACTTCAAGCTCTTGTGGTCTGTAAATATCTCTACACGCTCTGCATCTAAGTCGTGCTTCCATAGTTTAAGAGCAAAAAATAACTGCTGCCAACTCGAAGTCATGAGTAGGGTAATTCTTTTTATGTGGGCGTAATTGCCTGAAAGCATAGGCAATCACCTTCCCATTCTGCTATAATACAAAACCCAAACCCTTACCCGATGCATCACTGTTTATAAAAAATCCTCCTGCCCCTGATGGTATGTCAATATGGGAGTTGTAGCCGACCTCTTCTTCATCTCCTCAAATGCATACCGACAATCCTCAGTCCAGACGAACTCTACATCCTTCCTGGTTAGTCTAGTCATTGGCTCCGTAATCCTGGAAAAATTCTGAACAAATCTTTGATAATAGCCTGCCAATCCAAAAAAACTCCTGATCTCTGCAACTAAACTCGGGGTAGACCACGACTCAACTAATGAAATCTTCTTCGGGTCTACTGAGATCATGTCTCATGTAATCACATGCCCGAGAAATTCAACCTTATCAAGGAAGAACTTACACTTCAAAAACTTGTCATATAGCTTCTCCTTCCTGAGGGTCTCCGGAACTATCCTCAGGTGCCTCTCATGCTCCTCCGGGGTCTTTAAATATATCAGTATATCATCAACTAATACTACTACAAACTGATCCAAGTACTGATAAAATACCTTATTCATCAGGTTTATGAATACAGTCGCGGTATTGGTCAACCCAAATGACATCACAAAGAACTCAAACTGCCTATATCGAGTCCTGAAAGCTGTCTTCGAAATATCTTCCTTCATCACTTTTATCTGGTGGTACCCTGAACTCAAGTCTATCTTTGAGAATACCTTCGCTCCGCTCAACTGATCAAATAGATCGTCAATCTGAGACATCTGATATTTTTTCTTGAGAGTGAGATTTTTGAGTTCCCTATAGTCGATACACATGAGTATCGACCCATCCTTTTTTGGTACAAAAAGTATCGGAGCACCCCACGATAATGAACTAGTGTGGATGAAACCCTTGTCCTGCAACTCATCCACTTGTTTCTTCAATTCTGTTAGTTCACTGTTGTTCACTCTATAGACGTGCTGTGATATTGGCTCTGTGCCTGGCACCAAATCTATAGAGAACTCCATATCTATATCTGGTGGCAACCCCAATAACTTCTTCGAAAAATGTCTATATACTCAGCAATCAATATATGTCGAGGCTCCAGCTCTTCTACCATAGCTCCACAGAAGTCTCCTTTGCTCTGCTCTGTTGCTCCTCTAACGAACTCAAACTATAGCTCTCTTGGTATCTGGAACAACACTCTGCATCTATGATAATCGATACTAGTTTGATGCCTACTCAACCAATCTATCCTGAGTACTATATCGTAGCTCGGAAGTGGCATTACGAGTAGACACATGCTAAACTCTCTGCCCCTCTAGAAAACTCTCCGATCCTTGCAAACATTACTGACCAAGATAATGCTACCCCTAGTCGTTATTTTGTAAGTCCTCACCAATGGTTCAGTCTCAAGATGATATTTTAGAGAAAAAAATACATATACAAAACTATGTGAAGCACCAGAATTAAATAAATCATGAGCTGGAAAAGAATTAAGATAGACGGAACCTGAGATAACATCACCGACTGGCTCCTCCTCCTCAACGGTCAAGGCAAAAACTTGCCCCTGTCGCTGGGCACCTCTTTGCTGATGCTAGTACTGAGCGAACTGCTATTATTGTGGTAGTAGAGAATATCCTCTCTGTTGTCCTGTTGGTAGTCTCGTGGGTGCTCTCTGTGCCTGAACTCCGCTCTGAGATGGACGAGCAGAAACTTTAGGATACGCCCTTAACTGATGGTCTCCTAATCTGCAGAATAAGAAATAGCCCAATCTCATCCTGCATGTATCCCATCCATGTCCTTGTTTCTTACAGAAAGTGCAAGGAATAATTGTCATATGGATCTGGTGCATTTGCTGTATTGGTGCCCTAGCTGGTCCATGATACCGCTGCCTCGGCTGCTAGAAATTCCTCTGGTGCTGCTGTTGAAAATAAGGCCACTTTATTGGACCCGTGTTAGTACTGGATCCTCCTATGTCTCTTAGCCTCTTAGATCCAAGCTCTAGATCATCCTCTTCCTGCTATGCCTATCTCATAATCTTCTCAAAAGTAGCGGTGGGATCTCCATTCGTATGTGATTTGACTTCCCTGTTCAGGCCTTTTCTGAACTTTCTGGCTCTTCCTCTGGTGTTCTGTTCCTCCACAAAGTGACCAAATCTGCAATACTCTACCGCATACTCATCTACCGTTATACCTCCCTGAACAAGGTACTGGAACTGGCTCTAGAGAGATGTCAGAGCCACATCTGGAAAAAACTTTTGCTTGAAGAGATCTTTGAAAGCTTCCCAAGTAAGTCCTGGTGCTGATATCCTGGGGTCCATCCTAAACCAAGTCAATACAATGTCGAATATCATGCTCCCCGCGGCCTCTTTCTACAACCTCTGGAATCTGTGACAGCCGTAATTTTTTCTTAATATCTTCTATCCAATCATCATCATAAATGATCCCTTCAGTGCCTTTAAAGTCCTTCGTCCCCATCCTCTTGAAGTCTATGATGGTCCCCGACCTCGAATACTATGGGATAAATTGAGGTAGTGCCGTTTGTGGATGGACTAGGGCGGCTCTCTCAACTGTTGCGAGCGCAATCTGGTGAGCATTCCCAATGCTCTATCACAAAACCTCTGACTAACGCTGTTGTGCCTCCATCATCTGCTAAAAGAGCACAAATATCTTTGTCTGATCGACTGCGGATGGTGGGTGTAGAAGATCCCCTGAAACTGTCAGTACTGCCCTATATACCGAAGGTCGAGCACCTCGAAAAGCTGCTGCAAAAATACCCACCTAGATCGGTGAAGCTGACCTCTGGAATGTAGCTGCTGGAACAACATCTGATATAGCTACCCTCATAGGCGACGAAGTGATCGACCTCGCTGACATTACGCCTGAGAGCTGGGAACGCATCTTCGGCGGCATTCTGAAGATAGATGGAAAAAAAAGAATCAATATTGAGTATAATACGATATCATCAAAGAAGGACATATTTTGTTCAAAGCAAACATTTAATAGATATGGATAGCAAAACGAATATTTGGAAGTGTTTCCTAGTTGTGATTGAGTATACTTTCAGCCTAAATAATATATCCTAAAGCATGCTCATTGCAGTACTCTAGGTGAGCACTACTACGATATTGCTCTAATTGTGACTCTAGACAGACCTGTATGGGCCACCACTAAAAATGCGTCATGACCCACACCCGGATATTCGAGCATGAGTACATGGGTACGTCCAGCCTACACTACAACATCTCAACTCCAAACGGAGGAACAATATGGTATTTCATAAATATTACTATACTCAATCATAATGTAAACTAAGGAAGATAGAGCACGAATGGAATAACGAAAGAAAAGAATCATAATCGTCCATAAGACTGAAACAATATACATGCCAAAGTCTCAATAACAGTCTAATACAAGATAATCTGAACCTCCTTAGGCTCTGGTACTATTGGTCCACAAGAGTATGCTCAAATAGAACACCATCCTATGGTCCGTAGTATGTGGGACACTGATCTATGAGCCAATCATGTAGAAAATATATCTTGCCAGGATTGGAGCAAAGTACATACACCTGAAAGCAGTTTTAAATACATAATCGAGCATATAAAATAGATAATAGAAAAGAATAAAAGATAACGAAACAACAAAATAAAATAAACTAGAGTGAACAAGTAATGTATTGAAAAGAAGAACATGTAATAGAATATCTGCAATATAATAGAGATAAATAAAATATACCTTTTGTGCCATGGAATACAAGTTCATTATGTGATCGGTTTAGGTTGAACACGATTACAACAAGGTAACTCGATTAGAAGTGTGGTATATAATCGACATGTACACGAATACATTGGGACTATATCACATAATTAACTTCTACTCCCCCATCCCCAACTAATACCAATGGATCCAATCATGACACATTACGAACAAGAATATAGGCACAATAAACACGAGCAGTGTGTGTACACGAATATAAGCATATTGAACACGAGCAGTATGTGAACACGAAATACAATAAATTAATACCCTATACATACGATAAAATATATGTGAAGGAGTATCCGCTGAAAACTGTAAGGGATAACATCTTCTAACAGGATCCATATAGTACTAGTCCGTGAAACCACTATATTAGAATGAAGTATACAGTTGTAGATCATGAGATATATACACTATTATAAAATAAAAACTAACAAAGAAATATACTCGCTTGAGTTTCTGAGCAAGTTGTGTCTCTCGATGCCCAAGCTGGTGTCATTCAGACCTATATTTGGTATATTGCATCAATACAAGATTTTAGAATAAAAATAAATTAAACTAGTTCAATTCTAGGTCATAAAGCCATTTCTAAGTCAAAACAGTCAACTAGGTCAACTCTAGGTCAAACTAGCAAAAAGTGGTCAAACTAGTTATTTCTAGGTTGTATGAGTCCATCTCTAGGATATTAGGTACATATCTATGTAACTAGGCTATACTAGCTATACTAAGATACTAGAATATCAACTAAGTACCGTATCATAAGATATGCAAGTTATTAGATATAAAAATACCTTAATTTATATATACAAGACAAAATATATACTACTCCTAGTCAAACTAATGCTAAATGGATACCTTGGCTTTGAACCAAATACGGTATCATACCACCTATATACCCATCTTGATATACAAACTCAATACCTTGAGTATAAACCAATATTTTGTCATTACCTTGGTATCACAAGGTAATTCAAATTCTAACATGTAACAAACTACCCATAAACCTAACAATATACTAATATGCATTTAAACTTATACAATACTATACTAACTAACATACCTCTTAATATTTAATACCCGTATCCAAGATGCCTCAACTCTCATTATCTTGGTATTACACAAGGTAATCTAGATATAATACTAACTAATGCTAACTAGTGCTTATCTGCATATATATCTCTCTCATATATATATATATATATATATATATATATATATATATATATATATAACTAGCTAACTAGCTTATAAAGACAACTAACTAACTTATAAAGACAACTTACTATTAAGCACTGCTTGCTGCTGTGTGCTGTTGCTGCTGCAATTGCTGCTCTTGCTGTTTGTAGTTGCTGCTCTTGCTGCTACAACATGCATTGTTGGCTGCAGTTGCTGCTCTTGTTGTTTGCTGTTGCTGCTCTTGCTGCTGCAGCATGCATTGCTAGCTACATATATATATATATATATATATATATATATATATATATATATATATATATATATATATATATATATATAACTAGCTAACTAGCTTATCAAGACAACTAACTAACTTATAAAGACAACTTACTATTAAGCACTGCTTGCTGCTGTGTGTTGTTGCTGCTGCAGTTGCTGCTCTTGCTGTTTGCAGTTGCTGCTCTTGCTGCTACAACATGCATTGCTGGCTGCAGTTGCTGCTCTTGTTGTTTGCTGTTGCTGCTCTTGCTGCTGCAGCATGCATTGCTAGCTGCAGTTGCTGCTCTTGCTTTCTGCTGCTGCTGTTTCTCCCACTGCTGGCATTGCTGCTTGATGCCACTGTGCCTTTGTTGATACCAACAACCTGACCCCCTTCTCACTGATACACTGACACTTAACACTCACACACTTACATACATATATACACTCATCAACCTACATATATATATATATATATATATATACCTATTTATATACCTCTATATAAATATATACCACATACATATATCTATATCTACATATATATATTACTGAGTATATACATACAAATAACCACGCTAGTGATGTATATGAACTCCCTATTCTCCCATGGCCATCCATATATCAAAATAAAATACAGAACATATACATATATATCATATAACAATTTTAATTATATCACTCTAATAGCTCTAACCAAGTTATATCAAATTGAAATGCAAGAAAACAAATACGTGGAGTGCACTACACCCGTATCACACTCATTCTATGATACGCTTACGATATGGCTCCACCATACTATAAAACATATCCTGAAAGACAAGAGCAAGTCTAAAATCATAATTAGAAGCAACACGAAGAGTTAACTACTCAACTACGTGTCTGTGTCAAAATGTGCCATGCTCAAATCCCGTATCGAAAAAAAAATACCAAATCAACCAGTATCGCCAAATTATCGGGATACGGCCTACACGTATCCAATTATGGATATGACACTAGTCACACACAATCAAACACATATTAATTTGGTATAATTGACCTATTGACAAATAAAAGATGTGCCAATGTCATAATTCTCCCAAAATTGACATAAAATACCCCATAACTTTCTCCATATGCCTCCTATGAACCTAATTCTAATTCCTATATGTAGCCTTATTACATGGGAGGGTTTTTAATGATTAAATTATAGATTTAGACTCAAATTAGAGAGAAAAAACTGAATTTTACCTATTGGAAGATGGTTCCTAATGAATTTTCCAAATTGAGTGTCAAGAGCCTCCAACTTGTAGATCCTTACTCCTCATTGTAGATCCTTGCTTCCTCCTTTAGATGCTTGTTCTAATAGCCTCTAATGAAGAATAGGAAAGAAATTGGGAAAAAAATTGAGTAGGAATTGGCGTAAGAATGAAAAAAATTGGAAAAGAAAATATTCTAGATCTAGATTTGGAATAAAAAATGAGTAGAGAGAGTCTCTCCTCACTCCAATAGGTGGCCGGCCCTTACCCCTCCTCAAAGCTACTATGAAATATCCAAAATACCCCTTGGGGCTTGTCATAAAGAAATAATTAAGGTGGGAAGGTTCTAGTCTAATTGGTTTCACTAATTAATTCATTCTCCTAATGAATGGACTTACTATTGGGCTCAATTCTAACTAGAATTAAATATTGGTCCATGGATCTAATCTAAACTAGTTGGTCCACTAAAATAATTCCAAAACTAAATACTAATATCTAGCAATAAATAAATAATATAATAAATAATATTTATACCATACACAATATTTAATATAATATTCCTAAAAATAAAAATATCCATGCCAAATTACCAAACTACCCCTAGTTGAAAAAGTGAGGGTGACACTACGACGACCTTCTACTCCAATGCTTGTCGAACACAAAGAAAAAACAAGCCCTCTGCGAGGCTCACGATGGCATCTGTGGGGCGCATCAACCCGGTCCAAAGCTACAGGACCATCTTCGGAGAATGGGCTACTATTGGCCGACTATGGTAGCATATGTTATCGATTACGCAAGAAAGTGCCAAGTATGCCAAATCCACGCAAACTTAATCCACCAGCCATTCGAGTTCGTACATCCAACGGTAGCATCTTGGCCATTTGAGGCATGGGGAATGGACATCATCGGGCCAATCAGTCCGCCTTCATCAAAGGGACATCGGTTCATCCTGGAGATCATCGACTATTTCTCCAAATGGGCGGACATTGTTCCTCTCGCTGAAGTCAAGACAACTAATGTGATTAACTTCATTAAGCATCACGTCATATATCGCTTCGGCTTGTCGCATTGGATCGTCCACGATAATGGTTCACAGTTCATAAGTCATACCTTCAATCAATTTTGTGACAAGAACTGAATCCAAAACATAGCCTGCACAACATACAACCCCACCGCAAACGTTCTGGCTGAAGCATTCAACAAAATCATCATCAAGCTCCTCAAGAAATTTGTGTCTTCCAACAAACACGACTAGAACGAGAAGCTGGGTGAATGTCTCTAGGACTAACGAACAATAGTCTTAACAGCTACCGGGAACACGCCATTCTCTTTGGTGTACGAAAGTGAGATGGTACACCCACTTAAGATCCAAATCCCTTAACTACAGGTAGGTCTCTCCAACCAACTAACCACGGACAACAACTATCGTTGATGGTTACAGGAGTTGGAAGCACTCACCAAGAAATGACTCTTAGCCCAACAACGCATAGAGCTGTATCAAGCACGTCTGTTTGGAGCCTTTAATAAATGGGTAAAACAGAGAATGTTTCAAGTGGGTAACCTCGTCCTAACAGTAAGAAGACCGATGGTTATGACCCACAAGATGGCCGACAAATTCTAACCTAAATATGAGGGCCCGTTCATTGTAAAAATTGTATTTTGCAACGGCACATACCGGCGAGCAAAATCCAACAACGATTTGCTTCTGAAGCCTATCAATGACAAGTTTCCCAAAAAGTACTACATCTAAATTATACTAGTACTTCCCTATTACCAAATACATCATATCTATCTGGGTGTTAGTGTCACTCCCTAGTCCCAAAAATATGTAGGACTAGGAATACGTAAGCATGCCAGCCATATGTATATGGCAACTCCAATATATGGAAACCATAACACATACGTACACTGTATTATGAATAACAATTCACAAGTGGTATAAATTTTATATCATAAGTCACAGGCATAACAAGATCTCATCCACAGAATCAAATAACCAACAAACAATATAACTGAATCAAGTATAAAATGCTTTATAAGAACAAGTACTTGGGTGGAGACAAATCCACTACCAAAGTAGAATATAAGAGAAACAAAATAAGTACATCTAATGAATAATGAGACACGAAGAGAAGACCTCCTCGAAAGATAACGAATTAGCAAGTCATGATACATGCTCCTACGAATAGTTAAGATCGTCTACATCTGGAAAGGGACCAGGTCCTCAGAGGGACGTAACAAGATACATAGAAACATGCCAATTGAATACAGAAAAATGTGCATAATAGACAGAAAATATATAAGTACTCTGTACTAGACAATCTATATGAAAATGCATAATGAGAACAACCATTTCGACGTATGGGTGGGTGTAGGATACTCTATTTATCTCATAACTCACACACACGTCCATGAACATCAAAAGCCGTCATACCTCGAGGGTAGAGACTATCGTGACACCAAAAATTGATATACCTCGATGGTAGGGACCAACGCGACACAACTACCGTAGTGCATGTTAGTTACTACGGTTTACCAGTGTGGGTAGTCCATACGCCTACTGATTGTCCTCCCCTCCCATGATACTATGTGTCAAGTATGTGTCAACATATATAGTATATAATTATGATTGAAAGAAAACACATATATAATGAATATATAAAAATATGATAAGCATGCAAAGTACTATAAGCAATTTGGCAAGGTATCATACTTAGCAAGAAAGCTGCAAAGTGTAAGCGTCAAGACGTCAGGCACAAGGGATCAAAAACTATGGCATCAGAATGAACGTCTCCGAATACTGAAATAAACATCACCAACGTTCCCAGAATAAGCGAGATACTCAGAAAAGTCTACCCTTTCGTCCAATTTGGACACAGGGGCAAAACGATAATTTTGGGTCAAAGTGGGATCCACATGTGGCCTATTTTGCATCAAAATGTGTGCCAGATATAAATTTCTCTAAATGGAATAAATTATAGGTCAAACAATTTATAAAGGTGATACGAACTCAACGGTATGTCCAATTTTTGATTCCGGTGAGCCGATCATAAATTGCCCTTAAAGTCAAACCGTGGGGCCCATGAATAGATAGCTTGGTAAACTATCTTAAAATTGTGTAAAACTTGGGTCACAGTACTAGCGTGATACCACGAATCCAATGATGCAAGTTTTGTCGCATTCCGACGTGTGTACACAAATTGGGGTGGTATTTTACAAAAGTCGCGATACGGAGACTTTTTACAGATACAGGTTGATTCTGATACGCACATACGTCCGAATCAACTTTCATAAAAGCCCACACGTCAGGATATACCATAGATACCTTTTGGTGGAATTGGTACGTGATAAGATGGTCCCGTTTGGCGGGGCGGACTCCATATCACAAAATTTCAGTTTTAAATTATCAAGTTTTTGGTCGTTTTGGAGGCCGAATAATTTAATAAATATAACAAATAATAAAAACTAAAAGAACAGGAAAATTCTCGATTATATTGAGAAGAAACCCCTTCAATTAGGTTTTGAAAATATTAAACAGGTTGATGGTAAATTGGGTGTGAACATGGAGGTTTGGGTTGAAATTCAGGACTACTTTTTGGTCAGTTTTTTGGCCATTTTTTGGTCGATTTTTCGACCAATTCGGGACACAAAACTGTCCCGCTTGAATAAAAATCCTAGAGGATTAGGTTGTGAACGTACACGGATAAACCGATCGAGAAAAGGACAAGAGATGAAGAAGATATGGTACCTTGAAGATGGGGTCAGAGTAGTGCTGCTTCACGCGTACGTTGCGCTCACGCGGACGACGGACGGTGCGGCGGCGCGAGGCATCTGGGGCGGCGACGGTCGGTGCGGAGGCGGCGTCGAGATCGGCCGGAGGTCGGCGGCACGGGGCTAGGGTTACGGTTTGAGTTAGGTTTTTGATTGTAATATATATATATATATATATATATATATATATACACACACACAGGGAGAGGGGAGAGAGAGAGATTTCGAGATGGGGTGTTGTGGGTTGGTTCGGGGGGGTATCCACAGGGAGAGGGGAGAGAGAGATAATTCGAGATGGGGTGTTGTAGGTTGGTTCACGGGGGGGAGGGGGGTTAGGTTTAGGTGTTTAGGAAAGGTTTTGTGATTAGGTTTTTTTTTTATTTGTTTTTTTCTTTTTCTTTTCTTTTATTTTGTTTTCTTTTTATTATTATTATTATTATTAACAAAATATTTATTAACATATATTCACATATATAAATGAGAAAAAATACAAAAATAATATTTGCACACAAAATAAATTCTAGAAAATTTACTTTGGAAAGTTTTAATAAAATACTACACCCAAAATAATTTATAAAATTATTTTGTATTTAATAATTAGATATTTATTTAGTTATACTAAATCAAATAATTGTATTATCTAATTAATTAAGTAAATAACTAAATGGATATCCAGCAAAATAGGTAATAGTAAATAATATGCACATCTTGCAAAAAGGAAATTTGCCTAATCTGCATAGAGAATTATGGGATGCTAATTATAGAAAGTTGGGATAGAAAAATAACCAAAATAAATTTTATATATAAATTATCTAAATATTTAACACATAATCTATGGTCGATACACTAATATCATACTAATGTTAAGGGGTCAAATTCTTGTGCCAAGAAGAGATCCTACAGGTAGTGTCTCTTGTGTAGGCTATTTCCTATGAAGAAAGATACAATTTTTGGGGCTATCATATATCATTAATGTCCAAACTACGGTGAAGTATCCTAATAAAATCATTAGATTTTAATTAATTTGAAAAATAATCTAAAACAAATACAAAAATATAAAATATACACAAAATACCTATTTTTGGTGGGGGTTTACAATCTACCTAACTTAAAAGAATTTCGTCCTCAAAATTAACACTAACCCATATTCGTAATAAATTACTATAGATATTAACACTTCGTTGCTAGCTAGCAGCGCTTCCTAAAAGGTTATGGTCAGACATCTTAACACTTTTCTCCCTTATTGTCTATACACTATTCATTTATCCTCTAACTCGTCTATACTACCCAACTTACAAGAA
Organism: Iris macrosiphon; assembly: GCA_036927795.1. Classification (NCBI taxonomy): domain Eukaryota; kingdom Viridiplantae; phylum Streptophyta; class Magnoliopsida; order Asparagales; family Iridaceae; genus Iris; species Iris macrosiphon. The sequence continues at coordinate 139,590,562 of JAYESA010000009.1, forward strand.
TTTTACAAGTAGTTAAAGTCTTTTGAGGCTATTGTCTTGTCACGACCCGCACCCGAAAAATTGGGCATGAGTCATGGGTACGTCCAGCCTACGCCGCAGCATCGGCGGTAGAACGCTGTCTAGGTCAACTATCTAGATAACTCACAAAAAAATCTGCCATGACCTCTCCAAAAGGAGGGCAACCACGCAATCAATATATAAACCTGTCAAGATCTCAACTCCAAATGGAGGAGCAATATCACAATGATAATCAAGTACTCAATCACGAATCTAAGCACGATAAGATAACAAAGAAGACTAACAACTATAAAGTCTAACCAACAACAACAACTAAAACCACCACAACATTATTAATAATAATACATCATCCAAAATAATATACAAACAAGGTCTCAATCCAAAACCGGAGACAAATCCGGTGCTAAAAGCTAATAAAACAACAACAAGATCCTAGTGATCCCGGCTACCAATCCGGAAATCACTCCTAAACTAGAGGGTCCCTGTCTGCACCATCGACAGGCTCAGGTCCATAAAACGTCGGACACCACTCCTCCGGATACTCTGAAAAATATGTCCATTCAGGACTGGAGCAAGTACATCTCTAACAGCAGTTCCATTTAAATGATAAAAACTATAAAACAGTTATAGCAAGTAGCAAGAAGAATGAAGCAAGTATGAAACAAAGGAATATGTATAACTGGTGCATAAAGATAAAGATACATGGATATCAGAGCAAGATAGTAATAACTGCAAGATACATGAAATCTAAGCTAAAATTAAGTCCGTGCACATGTACGTATAGTGAGTCCAGCATGAGAAACATGTAGTGAGTCAAGTCCAACAACATGTAAGTGAGATAAGTCAAGAAATGCCAGAGAGTCCAGACTATAAAGAATGAACTCGGTATCTTTGAAATACTTGTTTCGACATGTAAACGGCTAAGGGTAAGTACGGCTCACCGCGTACTGGGTGCGCAGCTGCTATCATTCCAGATTAGACCAGAGGGAGTGATTCCTAATGATTCCAGATGGGAATGTTTACATGTCTACTCGAGTATTTCCCCACCCCGACTAATACAAGTGGATCCAAGACCCGATACGCAAATCAAGATGAGTCCAGCCTGAACATGAATGATGCCTGTAGTGATGCCTGTAGATGATGCCAGTAGTGATTCCAAAATAGAGGCCAGAAACATGAAATATACGTGTCGCAAGTAAATGAATCCAGAAATACCAGTCAGTGTCCCGTGTTGTGCTAGAATAATCATATGATACTATACTAGAAGCTGAATCATAATAATTATCAGATAATAAAAACTATCAAAGAATGTACTCGTCTGACGTCCTGAACAACTGGCGATCCGAACTGGTGTTGCAAGGACCTAATACGAAAAGTAAGGTTAAACAGGGTTCTAATGAGTTAAACAGATATAAAATAACTAAAAATAGGCTTCTAGGGTCGTTCTAGGTCAAACGGGTCAAACCGGTGAAATCTGGGTCAAAAAGTCAACTCTAGGTCTAAAAAGTCAACTCTAGGTCAAAACTAGGTCAAAAGTTGACTTTGGCGTTCAACCGAGTCAACTACGGTCAAGTCTAGGTCAAACTAGGGTGCTCCTGAAATTCTAGGTCAAACCGAGGTCATTAAGCTAGAAAACTCACAAACTCGCCTCCTTGAGATACCGGGATACCCTCGATATCCGATACCTCAACCTACGCCATATACCCCGCCTATACCCTCTAAAACCTATGCTAGCACGCGTAAATATATACACATAAGCATATAAAAATCACTCCAATACTATTCCTAGGATATTGCTCAAAAACCCCGCTCGAAACTCAATACCTTGGTTATCTTAAGGTATTGAGATAGCTAGGTATCTCAAGGTATTGAGTTACCGCTCTAAACTCAACCCGACTACCCCTCTAGCTAACTAACTATGCATAAACATATATACCTAGCTATAATCTAGGCTAATATATAGATATCTAATATATATAGGCATATACCTAGGTATCTATACCCAATACCTTACCTTACCTTACCTTACCTTACCTTACCTTACCTTAACCTCCTCATAAATATATATGTATATCTATATCTAGATATCTAAACTATCTACCTAGCTATATGTATATACCTATACATATAGATCTATATATCTAGCTATCCATCTACCTATCTAGTTATCTATCTAACTATCTAACTAGGTATCTATATCTAGTATTTACCTATCTAACTATCTATCTAATTATCTATCTATTAATCTACTTATCTATGAATCTATCTATCTAGCTAGCTATATAACTATATATCTATCTATCTTTCTATTACCTATCTATCTATATGTCTATCTGTCAATTTACCTATCTATTATCTATATATCTATCTATCTTATGCATCTATCTAGGTATCTAACTATCTATCTAACTATTTAGTATTTATCTATCTATCTAACTATCTACCTAACTATCTATTTAGTCTATCCCTCTACTATCTAACTATGTATCAATCTATCTATATCTATATATATATATATATATATATACCTCTCCCTCTCCCTCGTATTGCTGCTCTTGCTCTTGTTTCTGCTGCTGCTAGCTGTGCTTCAACCTGCTGCTACTGCTGCCCTTGAACCTGCTGCTGCTGCCCCTGCTATTTATGCTGCTGCTGCAGCTCCTGATTGCTGCTGCTGTGGTGGCTGCTGCCCCACAGCAGCAGCTGCTGTTGCTTCTCCAGTTGGGCACCCCCCTCTCTCAAACACACATACACACACACCTATATATATATATATATAAATCACTATATATATCACTATATATATATATACATATATATATATACATATATATAACTCTATAGATATAGATATATACACTAACTTATATATATCTAACACTCACATACACTCAAACACATATCCACACACACACACATATAATTATATACACAAACACATATCTATATATTTACACACATATATCTATATATATATATATATACATACTATATCTATATATATCTATACATATACACTCTCACACACATACATATATATATATATATCCTCACACACTCTCACACTCACACACCCTCACACACACACTCTCACACACACTAGCACACACTCTCACAAACACACAACCACACACACAAACACTCATACATATATATATAAATATATATACATATATACATAAACTCAAAGTCATATACCTATATATATATATCTAAACACTCACTCACACTCACACTCACACACACACTCACACTCACACATACACTAGCACCAACACACTCACACAAGCACTCACCTACACACACTTACAAACACATAAAAATACACATATAAATAGAAAATATATATATATAGAAGCACACACAAATATATATATACATATATATAAACACAACATGCAACAACGCACAACGCTCACAACGCTCACCAACGCGCGCCCAACGACCCCGACACGCACAAACCTATAAATATATAAAATATAACTCGAGAACTCTAGCACACACTCCCCGATACTAACCCAACGCGCGCACAAGCCCGTAACAAGAAAACCAAGTCGAAATGGCCGTTCAGTCATTTCGACAAACACTCGGTGCGCGGTTCGAAAAACCTCCTGAAACGCACACCAAACGAACTCGGAATCGGCCCAAAATTTACCCACATGCTCTAAACGATGCCTATATCCTAGAAAAAGTGTTCCCGCATCGATTTTAGGTCCGTGGCAGAAATACGTATGCACTTAGAATCGGCGACGATAAAAAGCCCCAAATTCGCCCGAAACACCCGTTTCTCCGCGACACGACTTCCCGTGTCCGAACAGAGACACGCACTCACCCTCAAGATATCCGATAACATCTACCTAGGTCCATCTAACCTAGGGCATCACCCAAAATTGGGCTAAATTCGGATTCCACCCAAAATTGACACAAAACCTAATGTCAAAGTCTCTAAACTCAACCAAACTAATTCCAACTTCCTTCCATGGGTAGCCTAAGGGTCTAGGAAGGTTCTAAACTATTAATTACACTATAAAAGAGTAATTATAAGGGGAAAATTATGGTTTACCTCTTGGGAGTTGGAATTCTAAGCCAAAGTCTCCAAAAAGCTCCAAATCCACCAACCCAAGCTTCCAAGCTCCCAAATCTAGCTCCAACACCAAATCTAGGCTCTACCCACCTATGTTGGGGAAAAAGTAGGGTTAGAGTTCAATTAAGATGAAGAAATGGAAGAAAGAAGGAAGAAAATGGAAGAGAAACTCACCTTGAAGAAGAAGGAAGAAGAAAGAAGAAGTGGAGAAGAAGAAGAAGTGAAGAAGAAGAGTGGAATGAAGAAGAAGAACCAAGGAGGGAGAAGGCTGCTGTGTTCCACGGGTTGGGGGGTAGGTAGAGGCCGGCCATGTAGAAATAAAGGGATTTACAAGTTCCAAATTCCCAAAATACCCCTACTTGACTTGGTTTCGGATTTCGGGTTCGAAAAGCACTCAAACTAGCTCCAAATCTCTCCAACTAACCCACTAAAAATATAATAAATATTCTAAAACCCAAAAATAGGTCTCACAGGGGTATGGGCTGGGTCGGACATGGGTCCACTAGGGTCTGACATGGGTCCAGGCTAGCAAAAATCCTAAAACAATCAATATAAAAATAATACAATCATTAATTAAATATAAATATAATTAATTATAAATAAATACACAATTAACTAAATTAAAATTAAAAAAAATACCCGGCTCTGGAAATGGGGTAGTGACAAGCCTATCCTCCTTAAAAAATTTCGTCCTCAAAATTTAAAGTCAATCACACTCCTTCTAGGTCAAACCCCCAACAATCACAGTCGAGAAATTCTACCTATACAACATACAAGATCATGGTCCTACTGGTTGTGTTATTACAGTCTTAATCAGGGTCACTACACTATCTACCACAGCACAAGAAAAATCTAACAGGTACTAATGAAGCACACCACAAGGAATAGAAAAGGACAGGAAGAAGAACAAGGAGACAAACCTGCTAACCCGACACCCGTAGCATCGGCCTCCTCGATAGTCAACGCATAAGCCCTGCCCTGCTGGGGTGTATTCCTCTGCTGGTGCGGGGCATGATGCTGTGACACAGGTGGCCTAGCTCCAACTCTCTGATCCTGTGCTCCACCCAATGGAGGTGCAGTGGGGCAATCTCGCATCTGGTGAGCAGCGGATCCACAGAACAAACACACCTTCAGCCTCCTCCTACAAACATCCTAATTGTGTCTTGCCTTCCTGCAGTAGGCACAAGTGGGCACTCTCTGATCCTGACCCTGCTGTGCTTTCTTCTGCACATAGGGACGCTTAGCTGGTCCTGCACTGCCACTCGCACTGCATGAATCATCCCTGCCTCTTTGAGCTCCAAGTCATCCTCTGCTCTCTGAGCATCTCCTACTATCTGCTCAAAAGTTGCCTCGCGGTCGCTCCTGGTCAAAGATTTGATCGCCATAACCAAGCCCTTACGAAACTTCCTCGCCTTGGCTGCCTTACTCAAGCCCGCCACAAATCTGCCTAGACGGCAGAACTCCGCTGCGTACTCGTCCACCGTCATGCTCCCCTGGATGAGTGCCTCGAACTGGCTCTCCAAAGCACTGAGCGCCATATTTGGAAAAAACTTCTCCTTAAAAAGCCTCTTAAAAGCCTCCCAAGTAAACCCTGGCGCTGCAATCCTCGTATCTGTGCGAAACCATGTCAAAGCGAGGTCAAACATCTGACTGTCCGCTGCCTCTATCTGCATGCTGTCTGGAATCTGCGCCAGCCTGAAGATCCCCTCGATCTGCTCTATCCAGTCATCCGCATACAGGATCCCTTCTGTACCATGGAACTCCTTGGGCCGCATCCTCTGGAAGTCAATGATACTGCCCGGCCTCGGACGCTGAATCTGATCTGCCTGTGGCTTAATCTGTGCCACCCTATCAACTACCGTCATGGCCACCTGGTGGGCGTTCTCAATCCCAGCCTCATCACATCCACCTGACGGTGCTGTGCGTCCATCATCTCCCTGAAGAACACAAACAACTGCGCGGCATCTACTGGAGCAGGAAGTGGTGGAGGAACCACCGGAACGACTGGGTAGTCCTCGGATCGACAGGTGAAGGAGGATCCCCGAGAGAAGCAGATGCTCCCTCAACCGCAGGAGTGGTGAGTGGAGCGGTAGCAGCTGCCTGAATACGAGCTGGACGAGAGGTAGCAGACATCTCGGTGGCAACTGCTGCAACGGTACGATGGGATCGTATCTTCGGAGGCATCCTGAACACAGATCAAAAGAAGTCAATATGGCGCAAGATACGATATCATCAAAGAAGGACGGTAATATTTCAAAAGAAAACAATTTCAGAATAATTAGATTGGAATTGTTCCTAGTCGTGATTGAGTACACACTCATCCTAGATCCTAGATCCTATAGCAGGCTCGTAGCAGTACAACTAAGTTGTTGTACCACCACGATATCGCACTAATTGCGAATCGCGACCTGCATGGGGCCGCCACCAAAAACGTGTCACGACCCGCACCCGAAAAATCGGGCATGAGTCGTGGGTACGTCCAGCCTACGCCGCAGCATCGGCGGTAGAACGCTGTCTAGGTCAACTATCTAGATAACTCACAAAAAAATCTGCCATGACCTCTCCAAAAGGAGGGCAACCACGCAATCAATATATAAACCTGTCAAGATCTCAACTCCAAACGGAGGAGCAATATCACAATGATAATCAAGTACTCAATCACGAATCTAAGCACAATAAGATAACAAAGAAGACTAACAACTATAAAGTCTAACCAACAACAATAACTAAAACCACCACAACATCATTAATAATAATACATCATCCAAAATAATATACAAACAAGGTCTCAATCCAAAATCGGAGATAAATTCGGTGCTAAAAGCTAATAAAACAACAACAAGATCCTAGTGATCCCGGCTACCAACCCGAAAATCACTCCTAAACTAGAGGGTCCCTGTCTGCACCATCGACAGGCTCAGGTCCATAAAATGTCGGACACCACTACTCCGGATACTCTGAAAAATATGTCCAGTCAGGACTGGAGCAAGTACATCTCTAACAGCAGTTCCATTTAAATGATAAAAACTATAAAATAGTTATAGCAAGTAGCAAGAAGAATGAAGCAAGTATGAAACAAGGGAATATGTATAACTGGTACATAAAGGTAAAGATGCATGGATATCAGAGCAAGATAGTAATAACTGCAAGATACAGGAAATCTAAGCTAAAATCAAGTCCGTGCACATGAACGTGTAGTGAGTCCAGCATGAAAAACATGTAGTGAGTCAAGTCCAGAAACATGTAAGTGAGACAAGTCAGGAAATGCAAGAGAGTCCAGACTATAAAGAATGAACTCGGTGTCTTTGAAATACTTGTTTCGACATATAAACGGCTAGGGGAAAGTATGGCTCACCGTGCACTGGGTGCGCGGCTGCTATCATTCCACATTAGACCAGAGGGAGTGATTCCTGATGATTCCAAATGGGAATGTTTACATGTCTACTCGAGTATTTCCCCGCCCCGACTAATACAAGTGGATCCAAGACCCGACACGCAAATCAAGATGAGTCCAGCCTGAACATGAATGATGCCTGTAGTGATGCCTGTAGGTGATGCCAGTAGTGATTCCAGAATAGAGGCCAGAAACATGAAATGTACGTATCGCAAGTAAATGAATCCAGAAATACCAGTCAGTGTCCCGTGTTGTGCCCGAATAATTATATGATACTATACTAGAACCTGAATCATAATAATCATCAGATAATGAAAACTATCAGAGAATGTACTCGCCTGACGTCCTGAGCAACTGGCGATCCGAACTGGTGTCGCATGGACCTAATACGAAAAGCAAGGTTAAATTGGGTTCTAATGAGTTAAACAGATATAAAATAACTAAAAATAGGCTTCTAGGGTCGTTTTAGGTCAAACGGGTCAAACCGGTGAAATCTGGGTCAAAAAGTCAACTCTAGGTCTAAAAAGTCAACTCTAGGTCAAAACTAGGTCAAAAGTTAACTTTGGCGGTCAACCGAGTCAACTACAGTCAAGTCTAGGTCAAACTAGGGTGCTCCTGAAATTCTAGGTCAAACCGAGCTCATTAAGCTAGAAAACTCACAAACTCGCCTCCTTGAGATACCGGGATACCCTCGATATCCAATACCTCATCCTACGCCATATACCCCGCCTATAGCCTCTAAAACCTATGCTAGCACGCGTAAATATATACACATAAGCATATAAAAATTACTCCAATACTATTCCTAGGCTATTGCTCAAAAACCCCGCTCGAAACTCAATACCTTGGTTATCTTAAGGTATTGAGATACCTAGGTATCTCAAGGTATTGAGATACCGCTCTAAACTCAACCCGACTACCCCTCTAGCTAACTGACTATGCATAAACATATATACCTAGCTATAATCTAGGCTAAAATATAGATCTAATATATATAGGCATATACCTAGGTATCTACACCCAATACCTTACCTTACCTTACCTTACCTTACCCTCCTCATAAATATATATGTATATCTATATCTAGATATCTAAACTATCTACCTAGCTATATGTATATACCTATACATATAGATCTATATATCTAGCTATCCATCTACCTATCTAGTTATCTATCTAACTAACTAACTAACTAGGTATCTATATCTAGTATTTACCTATCTAACTATCTATCTAATTATCTATCTATTAATCTACCTATCTATGAATCTATCTATCTAGCTAGCTATATAACTATATATCTATCTATCTTTCTATTACAGATCTATCTATATGTCTATCTGTCAATTTACCTATCTATTATCTATATATCTATCTATCTTATGCATCTATCTAGGTATCTAACTATCTATCTAACTATCTAGTATTTATCTATCTAACTATCTACCTAACTATCTATTTAGTCTATCCCTCTACTATCTAACTATGTATCAATCTATCTATATCTCTCTCTCTCTATATATATATATATATATATATATATATATATATATATATATATATATATATATATATATATATATATATATATATATATATATATATATACCTCTCCCTCGCATTGCTGCCCTTGCTCTTGTTTCTGCTGCTGCTAGCTGTGCTTCAACCTGCTGCTACTGCTGCCCTTGAACCTGCTGCTGCTGCCCCTGCTATTTATGCTGCTGCTGCAGCTCCTGATTGATGCTGCTGTGGTGGCTGCTGCCCCACAGCAGCAGTTGCTGTTGCTTCTCCAGTTGGGCACCCCCCCTCTCTCAAACACACATACACACACACCTATATATATATATATAAATCACTATATATATCACTATATATATATATATATATACATACATACATATATATACATATATATAACTCTATAGATATATATATATACACTAACTTATATATATCTAACACTCACACACACTCAAACACATATCCACACACACACACATATAATTATATACACAAACACATATCTATATATTTACACACATAAATCTATATATATATATACACACACTATATCTATATATATCTATACATATACACTCTTACACACATACATATATATATATATATCCTCAGACACTCTCATACTCACATACCCTCACACACACACTCTCACACACACTAGCACACACTCTCACAAACACACAACCACACACACAAACACTCATACATATATATATAAATATATATACATATATACATAAACTTAAACTCATATACCTATATATATATATCTAAACACTCACTCACACTCACACACACACTCACACTCACACATACACTAGCACCAACACACTCACACAAGCACTCACCTACACACACTCATAAACACATAAAAACACACATATAAATAGAAAATATATATATAGAAGCACACACAAATATATATATATACATATATATATATAAACACAATACGCAATAACGCACAACGCTCACAACGCTCACCAACGCGCGCCCAACGACCCCGACACGCACAAACCTATAAATATATAAAATATAACTCAAGAACTCTAGCACACACTCCCCGATACTAACCCAACGCACGCACAAGCCCGAAACAAGGAAACTAAGTCGAAATGGCCGTTCGGTCATTTCGACGAACACGCGGTGCGCGGTTCGGAAAACCTCCTGAAACGCACACCAAACGAACTCGGAATCGGCCCAAAATTTACCCAAGTGCTCTAAACGATGCCTAGATCCTAGAAAAAGTTCTCCCGCATCGATTCTAGGTCCGTGGCGGAAACGCACACGCACTTAGAATCGACGACGACGAAAAGTCCCAAATTCCCCTGAAACGCCCGTTTCTCCGCGACATGACTTCCCGTGTCCGAACGGAGACACGTACTCACCCTCAAGACACCCAACAACGTCTACCTAGGTCCATCTAACCTAGGGCATCACCCAAAATTGGGCCAAATTTGGATTCCATCCGAAATTGACACAAAACCTAATGTCAAAGTCTCTAAACTCAACCAAACTAGTTCCAACTTTCTCCCACGGGTAGCCTAAGGGTCTAGGAAGGTTCTAAACTATTAATTTCACTATAAAAGAGTAATTACAAGGGGAAAATTAGGGTTTACCTCTTGGGAGTTGGAATCCCAAGTCAAAGTCTCCAAAAAGCTCCAAATCCACCAACCCAAGCTTCCAAGCTCCCAAATCTAGCTCCATCACCAAATCTAGGCTCTACCCACCTAGGTTGGGGAAAAAGTAGGGTTAGGGTTCAATTAAGAAGAAGAAATGGAAGAAAAAAGGAAGAAAATGGAAGAGAAACTCACCTTGAAGAAGAAGGAAGAAGAAAGAAGAAGTGGAGAAGAAGAAGAAGTGAAGAAGAAGAGTGAAATGAAGAAGAAGAACCAAGGGGGGAGAGGGCTGCTGTGTTCCACGGGTTGGGGGGGTAGGTAGAGGTCGGCCATGTAGAAATAAAGGGGTTTACAAGTTCCAAATTCCCAAAACGCCCCTACTTGACTTGGTTTCGGGTTTCGGGTTCCAAAAGCACTCAAACTAGCTCCAAATCTCTCCAACTAACCCACTAAAAATATAATAAATATTCTAAAACCCAAAAATAGGTATCACAGGGGTGTGGGCTGGGTCGGACATGGGTCCACTAGGGTCTGACATGGGTCCAAGCTCGCCAAAATCCTAAAATAATCAATAAAAAAATAATACAATCATTAATTAAATATAAATATAATTAATTATAAATAAATACACAATTAACTAAATTAAAATTAGAAAAAATGCTCGGCTCTGGAAATGGGGTGGTGGCATGTCTAGGTTGTAAGGCAAATTTATTCATTGCGTCAAAAATTTTGGGATACTTATCTGGAATATCCTAACCATGATTTTTTTTTCTGTAACCGTCAAGTATCGTAGTCTGATACTGCCACACCACCTGGCCAGTATGGCAACAAATAATTTGACTGCTCTACTATAATGGTCTAGCTATAGTTGTCGCTACCTCGCCAATGATTTGTCATAGTCATCAGTTCGTAACAAGTGTCTTCAACTCTTTCCTAAGCTTAGTCTAACTTTTAGGGAAGCAATTAAGGTCTTGACTAACTTATAAAACAATTAGAAGTATAAACTATTTCAACAATCCAACTAATTTATGTTAGACTAAAGAATGCTACTTAAGGTTTAAAAATAATAAGAGAATACAAATATTGTTAGAGTGCATATACTTAAGGGTTAGCATTATGAACTCATCTTTTTAGTTATTAATTATTACTAACCCATTTATGTTTTAACTAACAAAATAAAGGGTGAGGTTGAAGTAATCAAACAATTCATGATGGCACGAAGGGATGCAACTACGATAGAAAGAACTAAGCATGGAATAAGGAATAGATATGGAAGAGAAGATGAGCCACCCAATGGGGCAAAATGGTGATAGGAATGAAAATACTACTATTGCTACTCGTGTCATCTATTAGCATCATGGGTATGCCATCTAGTTAAAATATCAACATATCCTTAAAAATTTTAATACCAAATATATCACGTATAATATGCCCTTATTTATGAAAGATAGCCACAAGATAATGTGATTGGCCTATGGGGTATATCTAATAGTCTCCGTGTATCAAACTTATACCAAGCACGAACGTTCGTCTTTCCGAAATAGGAGAAGAAAAAAAACAATAATAAAGAATTCAAGGAAGAGGTGATAGAATACATGTACATGGTTCAAGGCGATTTAAAGAATTTAAAAAGAGAGTTGTCAGGGCAGTTGTGGATTGAAGTCTTATTTTGGTAAATTTCTATTTGCATGCTCATATCAGTACAATTATGTAACCGATATGATATGCTTGAACATGTCTAGAGGGCAAGTTTATTCGTCTAACAAGCTGAGTCAACTATATCTCAATCCACATAAAGTAGTCATGCTAAGGGCGAACCAAATGTATCAAGGTTGATCAGACCGTAATACACTATTTCTGATTTAGACAATATATTAGTAGGCATCCCCAATAACATATATGTCATGAACAAGCTCGATAAAAGAATAAGCTTGCAAAACTAGGCTATAAAATAGCAGCATAAGTGGAGGTAGTCCAGAAAATATAAGTACGTTGGATTATGATGAAGGAAGGTACAAAATAATTCAAGTTCACAAAGAAGATAAGACTCGACCAGTGTTGTGCCTTTACAGTTGCCATACTAACTCCTTGTCTAAGTCTATAGTCGACCAAAGGGGGGTATGGGCCTCTAAGTTCTATAGTCTGGATAAACACTATCTTCTTATGCAAGCCTATAGTTGGTGTCATTCAATTACACTTCATTAATAGGTTAAAAGGATAATGTGATACTTGGTTATGAGGCATACTACCAAACTTAAAAGAATTTAACTAATAGTGTTATTGAACAATAGAGGATATATACCTAGTACAAGTCATCTTCCTAACCCCTATCAAGCACGAAAGAAAAGATAAGATTGACGTTGTGAAAGGATCAAGCAAGATGCAATACAAGCTATTAAATAAGAAGGCAAAATAGAATCAAGGGCAATGATTAAATAAGCGGATGAGATCCTATACTCTAATCCTATCAGCAGGCTTGCTCGGTATATTAACGTAACCGATACAATATGCTCTTGACCTGCATGGGCCACCACAAAATATGTCATGCTCCAGTCCCAAAAATACGTAGGACTAGGAATACGTAAGCATGCCAGCCATATGTATATGGCAACTCCAATATATGAAAACCATAACATATACATACGCTATATTATGAATAATAATTCATAACTGGTATAAATTTTATGTCATAAGTCACAGGCATAATTAGATCTTATCCACAGAATCAAATAACCAATAAACAATATAACTGAATCAAGTATAAAATTCTTTATAAGAACAAGTAGCTGGGTGAAGACAAATCCACTACAAACTAGAATATAAGAGAAACAAAATAAGTACATCTAATAAACAATGAGACTCGAAGAGAAGACCTTCTCAAAAGATAACAAAGTAGCAAATCCTGATCCGTGCTCCTGCAAATAGTTAAGATCGTCTATACCTGGAAAGGGACCCGGTCCTCATAGGGACGTAACAAGATACATAGAAGCATGCCAATTGAATACAGTAAAACGTGCATAATAGACAGAAAATATATAAGTACGCTGTACTAGACAATCTATATAAAAATGCATAATGAGGACAACCATTTCGACATATGGGTAGGTATAGGATACTCTATCTATCTCATAATGTTCCCAGAATAAGCGAGATAGTATAAAAAGTCTACCCTTTCGTACAATTTGGACACAGGAGGCAAAACGATAATTTTGGGTCAAAGCGGGATCCACATGTGTCCCACTTTGTATCAAAATACGTGCTAGAGGTAAAGGTCTCTAAATGGGATAAATTATAAGTCAAACAAATTATAAATGATGATACGAACTAAATGGTATGTCCAATTTTGGATTCCGGTGAGTCGATCACAAATTCGTCCTTAAAGTCAAACCGTGGGGCCCGTAAATAGGCGGCTTGGTCAACTGTCTCAGAATTGCGTAAAACTTGGGACATAGGACCAGCGTCATAGCACGAATCAAATGGCGAAAGTTTCATCGTATTCCGACGAGCATAAACAAAATAGGGTAATGTTTTATAAAAGTCGCGATACGGGAACTTTTTGGGGATACGGGTTGATTTTGACGCGCACACACGCCCGAATCAACTTCCGTGAAAGCCTATACATCATGATATACCATACACACCTTTCGGTGTAATTGGTAGGCGACAAGGTGGTCCCATTTGGCGGGGCGCATTCCGTATCATAAAATTTTAGTTTTAAATTATCAAGTTTTTGGGCATTTTGGAGGCCGAATAATTTAACAGATATAACAAATTAATAAAAACTAAATGAACAGAAATTTTTTTGGTTATATTGAGAAGAAAACCCTTCAATTAGTTTTTGAAAATATTAAACATGTTGATGGTAAATTGGGTGTGAACATGGAGGTTTGGGTTAAAATTCTGGACTGGTTTTTGGTCAGTTTTTCAGCCATTTTTTGACCAATCCGGGACGCGAAAACTCGTCCCGCTTGAATGAAAATCATAGAGGGTTAGGTTGTGAACATACACGGACAAACAGCTCAAGAAAAGGACAAGAGATAAAGAAGCTATGGTACCTTGAAGATGGTGTCGGTGTGGTGCTGCTGCATGCTGGCGGTGCGCTCATGCGGAGGTCGGCGGTGCGGGGCTAGGGTTAGGATTTGAGTTAGGGTTTGGATTGTAATATATATATATATATACATGTATATATATATATATATATATATATATATATATATATATATATATATACACGGGGAGAGGGGAGAGAGAGAGAATTCGAGATGGGGTGCTGTGGGTTGGTTCACAGGAAGGGGGGGTAGGTTTAGGTGTTTAGGATTAGCTTAAGGTTTTGTGGTTAGTTTTTTTTTTATTTGTTTTCTTTTCTTTTCTTTTCTTTTTCTTTTCTTTTCTTTTCTTTTCTTTTCTTTTCTTTTCTTTTTGTTATTATTATTATTATTATTATTATTATTATTATTATTAAGAACCATATATTTATTAACATATATTCACATATATAAATGAGAAAAAATCTAAAAATAAATTCTAGAAAATAATATTTATTAACATATATTCACATATGTAAAGTTTTAATAAAATACAACCCCCAAAATAATTTATGAAATTATTTTGTAATTAATAATTAGATATTTATTTAGTTATACTAAATCAAATAATTGTATTATCTAATTAACTAAGTAAATAGATAAATGGATATCCAGCAAAATAGGTAATAGTAAATAATATGCACATCTTGCAAAAAGAAAATTTGCCTAATTTGTATGGAGAATTATGGGATGCTAATTGTAGAAAGTTAGGATAAAAAAATAACCAAAATAAATTATATATATAAATTATCTAAATATTTAACACAAAATCTATGGTCGTTACACTAATGTCATACTAATGCCAAGGGGTCAAATTCTTGTGCCACAAAGAGATCCTACAAGTAGTGTCTCTTGTGTAGGCTACTTCCAATTAAAGGAGATACAAATTTTGGGGCTATCCTATATCATTAATGTCCAAACCACGGTGAAGTGTCCTAATAAAATTATTAGATTTTAATTGATTTGAAAAATAATCTAAAACAAATACAAGTAATACAAAATACACACAAAATACCTATTTTTGGGTGAGGGGGTTTACAGTTAGTTCATGTCCACAGGACCTCTTGACTGCCACTCTAATACACTACTCCGACGGAGTTTGCCATGTCCATATTACCTCTGAGCAAACTTTTCGACCTTGACCATCGATTATCACGTCCATTTACCTCTGATATCGATTTTCTTCAAACTTTTCACCCGTACCCATTCCGGAGTATGTCCGCGGTGTTAAGTCCACAAAAACTACCACATCCATATTACCTCTGGTAGGGCTTGTCTCAAACTTATTACTTGCACTAACGTGCATAAAAAGTAATGGGTCCACAAAACCTATCACGTTCATATTACCTCTGATAGGGTTTATTTTGAATCTATTACTCGCACCCCAAGTGCACAAAAGGGTAATAGATCTACCAAAATCTTTGAGCGGGATATCCTTAAAATACACAAAACCTATCACGTTTATATTACCTCTGATAGGATTTGTTTTGAATCTATTACTTGTACCTCATTTACGTAAAAGGGTAATAGATCCACCAAAATCCTCCAGCGGGATATCCTTAAAATGTACAAAATATATCACGTCTATATTACCTCCGATAGGGTTTGTCTCGAATCTATTACTCACACCCCAAGTGCACAAAAGGGTAATAGATCCCCCAAAATCCCTCAGCGGGATGTCCTTAAAATCCATAAAACCTATCACGTCCATATTACCTCTGATAAGATCTATTTTTAATCTATGACTCGCACCCCAAGTTCGCAAAAGGATAATAGGTCCACCAAAATTCCTCAGCGGGATGTCCTTAAAATCCATAAAATCTATCACGTTCATATTATCTCTGATAGATTTTTTTGAATCTATTACTCACACTCCAAGTACGTAAAAGGATAATAGGTCCAATAAAATTTTCCAGCGGAATGTCCTTAAAATTCCTAAAACCTATTACGTCCATATTACCTCTGATATGCCCGTACCCCAAATGCGCAAAAGGATAACAGGTCCACCAAAATCTCCCAGCGGGATGTCCTTAAAATCCACAAAACCTATTACATCCATATTACCTCTGATAGGGTTTGTCTCAAATCTATTACCCGTACCCCAAGTGCGCAAAAGGGTAATAGATCTACCAAAATCCTCCTGCTGGATTTTCTTAAAATCCACAAAACCTATCACGTCCATATTACCTCTGATAGAATTTATTTCGAATCTATTACTCGCACCCCAAATACGCAAAAGGGTAATAGGTCCATCAAAATCCCCATACAGGATGTCCTTAAAATATACAAAACCTATCATGTCCATACTACCTCTGATATGTTTGTTTTGAATCTATTATTTGTACCCCAAGTGCACAAAAGTGTAATTGGTCCACCAAAATCCTCCAGTGGGATATCATTAAAAAAAGCTATGGTATGGTACTATATTCACATTATCTCTAGTACAATACCGAAAAGTCTACAGACATACAAAATTCTAAAAAAGGAGAGACTTCATTAATTAATATTCAAGATCATGAGTACATATGATAGAAATTTATTATATTTAAGGGTTTTTATTAGAATTCATGGTCACGAATACATATGATGAAAACCTATTTTAAAAGGGTTTTCCATGAAGTCTCGCTGATATAATACTTTTTTAGAAAGCGTCCCTCCGGGCTGTCGTCTCTATAGACGCAAGTTGAGCTAGCTACAAAACTCAATGATTTCTGGCTCACCACTCCACAGTGTAAACCTCATTATATAGAATATACATGCTGATGGATAACAACAAAAGAGCAGGGGCAAACACTCTATAACCATGTGGGAAGACTAATAAAAGGAATGGCAATTAATCCAAATTTTATCATCGACCATACAGTCTCCCGGCCGATAGTGAACCACATAAAAGGGAGAAAAATAGCTGACTCTCTGTATAAACAAGGAAAACCCGACATATGACATGGGATGTTCATCCTCATCTCCTAGATTAGTTCTTGCTAAACGGACTGCATCTCCTAACAACATATCGCATAAAGTTAGTTTTTATCCCGAACAACGGGTGTTATGATATCCTTCCATGCCCCACCATAGGAAACATGAGTGAAGACCAAACCTGCATAAATAAGAGGCATTAGTCCCAGCAAAGATTATAAAAAGGCATAACCACCGCATACCACTGCTAGGCCACATCCACGTGTAGGTAAGTCTGCACGAACGACCATGATGAGACATCATCAATACAGCCTCACCAAATCACAGCACACATGTCAGACAGGTTCTACGCACATGCCATGAATGAGTGCTCACACCCACGATAGTGCTCTATGAGGTTCTAAGGGTCGGCTTACTTTGGTGGCTCTGTGAACTTAGCAACACAACACTAGAGACATTGTACCCCTTACCTCGGAGTAGAATTCCTGTATCAGGGGGCCACAGATCAATCCTTCTCTCGACCGACTCCATGGCGAGAGGGACAACAACATCCATCATCTTCACGAAGGAGGATGAACTGAAGACAAAGTTCTCTCTCATCCCCAAGTTATCTACTTATAGGCTCCAAGAGACGCGTGGAAAGATCAAGGATGTAAACCCCTTCGACCAAATTTAGGCCTACTTAGCTTAGATAGAGAGACTAGATTTAATTTGGAGACAATTAGAATTAGAATACAGTATTTTAGAATTTGTGTACAATATTATATCGCTTAGTGCACCTTACCGTTACTCTGATATTTAAAGCACTACACTGGCTATTACCTGCAAACAAATTCTATACACTTTTCCTAGACATGTCAGCCTACAATTCTGACTCTTGTGTAACTCATAACTACTCTCTCTTGTGCTTCATTTTAGTCGTACAATATTCGTTATAAACGTCCGTTCTTAATTTCAATTAAATCCAACTTTGCATTCTTTGTCCTTTCCAATCGAAATTGGAGACACAATATCAAACAGTTTTGTCCAACCCAAATTATGACATTATTCTATTATGAGTCTACTACGTTCATGACACTTGTGTTCCACCAATTTTAATTCCATGTACTTCCAATTAATTAAAGAACACCATGTGCATTAATTTTAGTTAAATTAATGTAATGACCCAACCTCACCCAAAACTAGACCCAACTCCAACCCAAATCCACACTCACACCCTCAAGACTTATACTAAATACCACACACCATTTTAGTCCAATACATAACAACAAACATGGTATTTTGCCTCATCCAATTCCAAATTTTATTTATTGTATAATTTTTTAATTGTTCAGGAACTTTTATGCAAATATACAATGAGGTATCCCCCTCTCATTGGCCCCAACTCATAAAGCAACACACCCCCTCCCTTTGACCGGTTCTACATAAAGTTTTCCCATTCTTTTTGTGTGTGCTACACTCCAAACAGTCTCCCTCACCCAATTTCCACCCTACATTTAAAATCCATCAAATCATAGCCCTTCCTTCTTCATGTGAGGTTCCCCAACTCCCCATAAATACTATACACAGCGGCCCTAATCCCAAGAGAGCCCCCTCTCTCGCTTCTATATAAACTACACACTCCCTCTCTCTCTAAAACACACACACATATACCATCACCAACAACCTAAGAAAACCAAGAAAATAATACCACCACCCCCATCACTAACCCGACTCCTCCCTCAGCCCGCAGCCTCCGCCATCTCCGGCAATGACCACCACCTACCCAACTCCCCCTCCGACCTGCCTCCTCCCAGGCACCCCCTACCACCACCACCAGCAGCTGCCTCTCCACCACCAGCCACCATAGTGAGGTTCCCCCTCGACTGCCACCTCTTTTCCAGACTCCTTCTCCCCGGCCACCTCCCTCAGCCCGTCACCACCGCCACAAGCATCCTCTCCATCACCATCCCTACCACTTGAACCACCATCCTCACTACCTCCACCGCCCCAAACACCACTATCAACCGCCACAGCACCACCGTGACTCTCCTCCTCCATTCACCTCATCACCATCACCTTCATGTACCTCCCTCGTCCCGACGATCCACCCCGCCTCCTCAGCCACCACCTTCGTCCACCACCTGCCCCTCGACTTTGACCACCTCTATGGCCAACCAACCCCCACAGCAATGCCATCCTCCTCCTCCTTCTCCGTTCGTCAGACCCCCATCACCAACACCAACTCCATCATCACCATCACCAACTCCATCATCACCATCACCCACTCCATCATCACCA
Organism: Iris macrosiphon; assembly: GCA_036927795.1. Lineage (NCBI taxonomy): Eukaryota > Viridiplantae > Streptophyta > Magnoliopsida > Asparagales > Iridaceae > Iris > Iris macrosiphon. The sequence continues at coordinate 139,610,476 of JAYESA010000009.1, forward strand.
CCACCCGCACCACCCATAGCCAACCCATCACCACCCTAGACCACCACCCCCCTGACCCCCTGACCCCGGCCATCCCCCACCTCCAGCAACCCACCGCCGGAGCCGCTGCAGCTGTTGCAACTGCTGCCACCCGAGCTTCAGTTGTTGCTTCTGCTGTTGTGGCCGGAGCTCCGCCCCCCCTCCCCCGCCGGTGACGACTACCCTGGCACGGCGGACACCCCCCCCCCGACACAACACCGGTCAGGAATACACCTATATATATGTATATATATATGTATAAATGTTTTTATATATATATGTATAAATAATATTATGTATATATAGGTATTTATGTATATTTATATGTATATATGTGTATATGTATTATTGTATATAAATATATTTATATATATATTATTGTATTATATAATGTATTTATATATAATATCTAATATATTTATGTATATATATGTAATATGTATATTTATGTGTATATATATGTATATATAATGTATGTATGTTTATATGATTATTAATGTATGTATATGTATATATATGTATTTATGTATATATGTATATATATTGTATAAATGTACTACATATATATGTATAATTGTATATATATGTATATTTGTATTGTATTATATGTATATATGTACTTATGTACCTATGTATATATGTATTTAGGAATATATGTACCAACAACTTCCTAAATATCTTCGAAAAATCAGCCTCGCAGAATGAGTCAAATTTGACAGTTTCATGCTTTATTCAAAGTATTTCAAATTATGAGGAATTTGAAAACTTTGAAGGGGGTCTTATAGAAGCATGAAATACGCTGGAGAATTATACGCGTAAAACCCCCAACATACATAAAGTCCGCAAAAAACAGAACTTCAGTGCTATGTGGCATAAAAATCTGACTTCCGAGCTATACGCGTAAAATAGTACTTTAGCGCTGTGTGGCATAAAATATGGTTTCAGAACAGCCCGCTAAAGCAGCACTCAAAGTCTGTCTTGGCGTAAAAGGTTTCTACACCTCCCTCCGGCGTATAATACGTTTGCTTTTAATGCGGTGTGAAGTTGTACGAGGAACTTTTTATAATCCTCGAATGAATCTGTCGGACAAAATAGTGAACCTGACTCCTGACAAACGTACTGCACGACGATCGAGAGGACGGCTGTAATGATAATTCTGTACAGAAGCCCAGGCTATCATTTCGTGACATATCCTTGATACAAGTAGTTTTTTACGCATTCAAGCAATATGCTGCCTGTTTTACACAGGCAGAGATGAGTTTTTATGCTCGAGATGAGACAAAATCTGATGCCACGTCAAAAGATGTCTCTCGTACAGAGCTCGAGGCATATCTCTGTATTTAATATACAAGAAGGGGGCAGATCTCTGCATTTAATGCACGAGATTTTGTTCTATTTTTAATGACTCGGAAAGCTAAAACTATGACAAATACGCTTACATAACCATCTTTGCATGTTATACCAACCAGGCTATTTTCAACTATAGGAGTACGCCGTATGCTATCTCCTCGAAATACGCCAACTCAGGCTATATTTGCAAAGGTATGTGATAAGGCTATTTAGCCCAGAATACGCTCAAGACCTCAGTCAGGAAGGATAATTGGCTAGTTTTACGCTGGTTATCTATTATTCATGCAGCATCAAGCTTTACGCAGAATTTGGTTTTTAAGCCAACAAGACAGTTATTTGGCTTTTATGCCAACAAGACAACTATTTGGCTTTTACGCCAACAAGACAGCTATTTGGCTTTTTATGCCAATAAGACAGCTATTTGGCTTTTACGCCAACAAGACAGCTATTTGGCTTTTTACGCCAACAAGACAGCTATTTGGCTTTTACGCCAACAAGACAGTTATTTGGCTTTTATGCCAACCATCTTTACGCGAGGGGCAGTTGCCTACGTGGCTTGTATGCCGTGATCTTCGAGAAGCGGTTATACGTATTACCTCATAATGGGATACGCGTCATATGCAGATTCAGGAGATCATTCAAACGTAGGTAGCAGTTATTATAACCGCCGCGTAAAGAGTACAACTCTCTTCACAGTTTGGCTTCTACGCCAACTGGACAGTTGTTGTGACTGATCTCTATAAATAGAGACCTCCGGTCTCAAGAGATGGAGGTCGGGAAAAAGAAGGTCGAAGAGAGGATCAAGATCAGAGACCAAGAGATCAGAGAGAGAGAGAGAGCAAAGACAAAGAGTAGTGATTGACAACTTTGGCAACGTGTATCCAATCCCTCCTACAACATTTGAAGCTTCTTCTTCTTCTACAGCACTTCTTCATCATCGTGTGGTCCAAGGGACAAAGTGATCGACCACAGATCAGACTCCTATAGCAATTTTTCCCCAGAATTATTTTTATTATACATAACATCCTAGTATAGGATTAATTGTACTCTTTTTTCTTGTTTATAAACAAAGAAAGTGTTTCGTATAAACCTAGTTTTATTTTTTGTTTATCATCAAACACACGAAACTCAAGGAAATGACTTGTGTATAATTTAGCTACGTACACACGCAACCCTGCTAGTTGTCCAATTGTGACCCTCTTGACCTATGACTAGTCAACCCTAGCCATCGTATTTAATTTGAATGTTTACTCGGTTTAGTATTCGCGTAACTCATGATGCTGTGTAAGTCATACTCGTGTACATAATTAGTATAGTGTAATATAGTGATTAATAATTATTATTATTTGTTCGTAGGCATCCAAGACGGTGATACCTTGACTGTTGGTTACGGATCATTGCTTGTGCACGCCAGAGTTCTAGGCAAGTATACCTTGCCTTGTTGTACTGTTTAAATTCAGATGTTACCTAGTTGTATGTTTTATTATTTTAATATTAACTGTGCGCATCCAAAAAAATTTTGGGTGCAGTCAACTAAGGCGTTGATGTTAGGACTTGTGTCTGACCTAGTGTCTAGTAAACCCACCAAAAGTTAAGGAGTTATTAATATGACTCCCCAGGCCTTGACACGTATCATTACACGTCATAGAATGAGTTCATATAAGGACGCATGCTTCATGACTGACTGGCCATCAGTATGAACAATACGTGTGACGATATTTAGCTTAGTTATTTATTTCTATAGAGACATGCATTATAATACGAGATGTGTACATTGTGTTTGCGACTTGTACACTGGCATTGGACAGAAAAGATAATTAGTAGGGGTATGGGGCAAACATTTGGCTTTCGTAGTTTTAGAGTAAATTATGGGGCCGTGAGCCTCAGTGTTACCCGGTTATAGGCCATGTGTTACCCAATTATGGGCTCCGAATACCCGGTTATGGGCATATGTTTTTGTCGATACATCCGGCAGAGGTTACTAGCTGCGCTCTATCATGATCGGTGATATAGTCAGCATATACTCCTGGCATCTAGTTTACAGCTAATTCCAGGTACTTAGCCTCTGGCTCGACGCTACGCTTTATACCTTTCAACTACCGATACGTGCCAAGGTTGTCTTCAAATATATTTCACTTAGCTGGTTAGATTACCCTTGAGTTTATACAGTATTTACTTTATGGCATGTATTTTGTATCTTGTTACGTCCCTTTGAGGACCTGGTTTCCTTCCAGATCTGGACGAGCACTTGTACTCGACCATCTACGGAGCAGGAGTAGAGACAGGATTCCTGATTGAGGACTTCAAGGCATTTCCAGAGGAGTTCCCGTAATTTGAGTAAGCAGCAATTTTGGACTAGAGCATTCTTATCTAATTAGTTGATACTCTAGTCTAGTATTCTTACTTCTTTCTGCACTTTTATTCCATTGCTATATTTTAGTAGGTTTATCCCCATCAGACTATTTCAGATGTATTATGGATATTCAGACTCTTGTATATCATTTACCAGCATTTGTTTTATTCATTATGATATTATATTTTGTGGATGAGATTAGATATTACCTATTTTATGTCCGTATATTAGACCTGTTAGTATTTTAGGACAGCATAGCATGCTTAGATAGGGTCCATTAAATTAGGATATCCTTCAGAGTCGTGTCAGTTGGCTAATGCCACGTGGCCTAATCCCGTATATTTTGGGACTGGGGTGTGACATAGTTTTAGTGGTAGCCCATACAGGTCATGTTTGTCGCTTGTGGTATGGTAACATAACCAGCGAGCCTACAATAGGATAGAAATTATTAGATCTCATCCACTTTGATTTTCTCCCTTGAACCTCCTTCGCATTTGATTAATTAAAAATCTGTATCCTATTTGTTATTCCCGTACTCTTTTAATAAAGTTTTATTTCTTGCAGCAAGATGAAGTTGCAGAGTGGATGCGAGGCATACGGTGCCTTAGTGCCATCCGCCACCGCACCGAGGGAGGATACACCCCCTGGACCACCCGGAGAGCAGCCACCACCACAGGCCCCGGTGATCCCACAGGCCCCGTTGATACATTGGCACCAGACTTCTCCTGACGACCAGACGCAGCAGCCCGAGGTCCAGACTTCTCAAACTTTCCTAATGCACCACCTAGAGGGCCAAACTTCGAGAGCGATGCCGATGCCACAGTCCGAGAGGCTAATATCTGAGGAGACACCTACGATGCAGCCAGAGGTCCCACTGCCACCACCTCCATCCTTTCCACCCTAGATGCCACATCCGGAGGGACAGCCACAGATGTTTCAATTCTTCCAGGCTATGATACAGGTGCAGTGGCATCAAACCGAGACCCTGAGACAGAGCTTGATGGCGGTACTAGAGAGAAAACCTGCCCCAGAACCCGCACCAGCACCTGCACCAGTTTTGACAGCTGGTACCATTCGTAGATTTTGCCAGATGGACCCTGATATCTTTTTGGGCAACGAAACCACAAAGGAGATCTCTAATTGGGTCGCCAACATAGAGATGCTACTGGAGGCTTCTCAGCTACATCCAGACCTTTGAATGACCGCAGTGAGGGCCCAACTGAAAGGCAACGCCCATCACTGGTGGGACTCCATAGAGCACAGCGTAGGGAAGATGTAGACGTGGGAGCAGTTTTTAGAGTACTTTAATGTGAAGTATTTCCCGACTACGGTCAGGAATGCCCTCTACTCCTAGTTCCTGCACCTGGAGCAAGGGAATATGTCCGTAGACACATATGACGCAGAGTTTAGTCGACTTAGCCGATTTGGTGCCGCCCTGATACCCAATGATCTGGAGAAGACCAGGAGATTCTACCATAGACTGACATACGAGCTACAAAGGTACACCACCACCCAGACGAGGATCTCTTATAAGAAATTTTTGTCGGAGGCTAGGATATAGGAGGCCATTAGAAGAGGATCGAGATGTTCCAGCATGACCGCACCAGCCAGAGCTCAGCCTGTAGCAGAAGGACTAATCTGTCATCCAGGAGTGTAGACGCAACAAAAGATTATGCCGTATCAACAGAGAAAGCTACCGACATGTCACTTTTACAAAAAGAAGGGACATGTCCAAAAAGATTGCAGAAGAAGATTAGGACTGTGTTTGAGGTACGGATCAAACCAACATCAAGCTCAGGAGTGTTCCCAGTAAGTCGATAGAGCCCAACAGATAGTACAAAAGCCAGCTCCACCAGTCCTAGGTATGTCCGTAGCATTGCTTGATGATTTATAGCTTATTATGTGTTATTTTAATTTTGAGGATGAAATTCTTATAAGTTGGGTAGATTATAAACCCCCTCGACCAAATTTAGGCCTACTTAGCTTAGATAGAGAGACTAGGTTTAATTTGGAGATAATTAGAATTAGAACACAGTATTTTAGAATTTTTGTACAATATTATATCGCTTAGTGTACCTTACCATTGCTCCGATATTTAGAGCACTACACTAGTTATTACCTGCAAACAAATTCTATGCACTTTTTTTAGATATGTCAGCCAACCATTCTGACTCTTGTGTAACTCATAACTACTCTCCCTTGTGCCTCATTTTAGTCGCACAATATTCATTACAAACGTTCGTTCTTAATTTTAATTAAATCCAACTTTGCATTCTTTGTCTATTCCAATCAAAATTGGAGATACAACATCAACCCATTTTGTCCAACCGAAATTATGACATTATTCTATTCTGAGTCTACTACATCCATGACACTTATGTCCCACCCAATTCTAATCCCATATACTTCCAATTAATTAAAGAACACCTTGTGCATTAATTTTAGTTAAATTAATTTAATGACCCAACCTCACCCAAAACTAGATCCAACTCCAACCCAAATCCACACTCACACCCTCAAGACTCATACTAAATACCACACACCATTTTAGTTCAATACATAACAAGGAACATGGCGTTTTGCCTCATCCAATCTCAAATTCTATTTATTATGCAATTTCCTAATTATTTAGGGACTTTTATGCAAATATGCAATGAGGTGTCCCTCTCTCATTGGCCCCAACTCATGAAGAAACACAACCCCCTCCCTTTGACCGGTTCTACATAAAAATTTCCTATTCTTTTTTAGTGTGCTACACTCCAAACATTCTCCCTCACCTAATCGTTACCCTACATTAAAAATCCATCAATCCTAGCCCTTCCTTCTTCATGTGAGTTTCCCCAACTCCTCATAAATACTACACATAGTCGGCCCTAATCCCAAGAGAGCCCCCTCTCGCTCTCCTACATAAACTATACACTCCCTCTCTCTAAAATACACACACACCATCACCAACAACCTATGAAAACCAAGGAAATAATACCACCACCCCCATCACTAACCCGACTCCTCCCTCAGCCCGCCGTCTCAGCCATCTCCGGCAATGACCACCACCTACCTGACTCCCCCTCCGACCTCCCTCCGACCAGGCACCCCCTGTCGCCACCACCAGCAGCTGCCCACCCACCAGCAGCCACCACAGCAAGGTTCACCCTCGACTGCCACCTCCTTTCCTGACTCCTCCTCCTCCTGGGCCACCACCCTTATCCCATCACCATCGCCACCAGCATCCTCTCCATCACCATCCCTACAACCTAAACTACCATCCTTACTACCTCTACCATCTCCAACACCACCATCAACCGCCACAGCACCACTGCCACTCTCCTCCTCCATTTACCATATCACCATCACCTTCCTGTACCTCCCTTATCCCGAAGATCGACCCTGCCACCTCAGCCACCAACTTCATCCACCACCTGCCCCTCGACTTCGACCACCTCCATGGCCAACTCGCTGCCACAACACTGCCAGCCTCCTTCTCCTTCTTCGTTCGTCACACCCCCAACACCATCTCCAACTCTATCAACACCATCACCAACTCCATCATCACCATAACCCGCACCACCCATAGCCAACTTACCGCCACCCTACACCACCACTACCCTTACCCCTCACCCCGACAGTCCCCCACCTCCAGCAACCCATCGCCGGAGCCACTGCAACTGCTGTCACCTGAGCTTCAACTGCTACTTCTGCTGTTGTGGCCGGAGATCCACCCCCCCTCGTCGATGATGACCACCCTCGTACGGCGGACACCCCCCCCCCGGACACGACACCGGTCAGGTATACACCTATATATATGTATATATATACGTATAAATGTGATTATATATATATATATATATATATATATATATATATATATATATATATGATGTTATGTATATCTAGGTATTTATGTATATTTATATGTATATATGTGTATATGTATTATTGTATATAAATGTATTTATATATAATATCTAATGTATTTATATATAATATATAATGTATTTATGTATATATATGTAATATGTATATTTATGTTTATATATATGTATATATGTTTATATGATTATTAATGTGTATATGTATATATATATATATATATATATATATATATATATATATATATATATATATATATATATATAATGTATAAATTTACTACGTATATATGTATAATTGTATATATATGTATATATGTATTGTATTATATGTACTTATGTACCTATGTATATATGTATTTACGAATGTATGTATAAATGTACTACGTATATATGTATAATTATATATATATATATGTATATATTTTATTTATTTATTTAATGTATATATATCTATATATATGTATATATGATATATATGTATATGTGTATTGTATTTAATGTATATATATGAATATATGTTTTGGGTTATATATATATGTACTTATGTACCTATGTATATATGTATTTATGTAAATATGTCTATATGTATAATTGTACATATATGTATATATGATATGTATGTATATATGTACTATGTTAGCATAGGTAATTTAAGCATTAAATGTTTACATTGTATTCTTAAGTATTAAAAGCAATTATAGCGTATTCTTATAACATGTTAGGAACTGTGTTTGGTGTACACAAAACTCGAAAAAATGACACGTGTACATTTTAGCTACGTACACACGCGACCCTGCTAGTTGTCTAATTGTGACCCCCTTGACCCATGACTAGTCAACCCTAGTCATCGTATTTAATTTGAATGTTTACTCGGTTTAGTATCTGCATAACTCATGACACTACGTAAGTCATACTCGTATACGTAATTAGCATAGTGTAATATAGTGATTAATAATTATTGTTATTTGTTCCTAGGCATCCAAGACGGTGCTGCCTTGATTGTTGGTTCCGGATTATTTCTTGTGCACGCCAGAGTTCCAAGCAAGTATACCTTGCCTTGTTGTACTGTTTAAATTCATATATTACCTAGTTGCATATTTTATTGTTTTAATATTAACTGTACGCGTCCGAGAAAAACTCGGGCGCAGTCAACGAAGGCGTTGACGTTAGGACTTGTGTCTGACCTAGTGTCAAGTGGACCCACCTAAAGTTGAGAAGTTATCAATATGACTCCCTAGGCCTTGACACATATCATTATACGTCACAGAGTGAGTTTATATAGGGACGCGTGCTTCATGACTAACTTGTCATCAGTATAAACAACACATGTGATGTCATTTAGCTTAGTTATTTATTTCTACGGAGACTTGCATTATAGTATAAGATGTGCACATCGTGTTCGCGACTTGTATACTGGCATTGGATGGGAAAGTCAATTAGTAGGCGTATGGGACGAACATTTGTCTGCCATAGTTTTAGAGTAAACTGCGGGGCCGTGAGCCTCAGAGTTAGCCGGTTATGGGCCATGTGTTACCCGGTTATGGGCTTAAGATACCCGGTTATGGGCGTATATGTTTATCGATACATCCGGTAGAGGTTACTAGTTGCACGCTATCATGATCGATGATGTAGTCAACATATACTCCTGGAATCCAGTTTATAGCTAATGCTAGGTACTTAGCCTCTGGCTCAACGCTACGCTTTATACCTTTCACCTACCCATACGTACCAAGGTGGTCTTCAAATGCATTTTACTTAGCTGGTTAGATTACTCTTGAGTTTACAAAGTATTTACTTTATGGCATGCATTTTATATCTTGTTACATCCCTCTGAGGACCTGGTTCCCTTCCAGATCTGGACGAGCACTTGTACCCGACCATCTACGGAGCAGGAGTAGAGACAGAATTTCTGATTGAGGACTTCAAGGCATTTCCAGAGGATTTCCCACGATTTGAGTACGCAGCAGTTTTGGACTAGAGCATTCTTATCTAGTTAGTTGATACTCTAGTCTAGTGTTCTTACTTCTTTCTACACTTTTATTCCATTGCTGTATTTCAGTAGATTTATCCCCATCAGACTATTTCAGATATATTATGGATATTTAGACTCTTGTATTTCATTTACCAGCATTTATTTCAGTCATTATGATATTGTATTCTATGGATGAGATTAGACATTACCTGTTGTATGTCAGCATATTAGACTTGTTAGTATTTTAGGATAGCGTAGCACGATTCGATAGGGTCCATTAAATTATGATATCCTTCGAAGTCGTATCAGCTGGCCAATGCCACGTGGTCTAGTCCCGTATATTTTAGGACTGGGGCATGACAAAGGTGATAAACGGGAGAGTTATGGCGATAAAACTAATGCCTCAATTTTAGTGTGCCACTTCTATCTCCTTAGAACCTCGTGCCCCGTGTCAGGTGATGGTACAGAATTTGAACAGAATCCACTCAAGGGTCAAGGCAAATCTGGCAGTTAAATGCATAGTTGACATCCTGGCAATATTCGTCCATGCGGCTCAATGACCATGCGGCCCGAACATACCCCATCCATGGTTCTTATTCAAAGTATTTTAAACTTATAAGTTTAAAAACTTTGTAGGGGTCTTATAGAAGCATGGAAAAGACGTTGCTATGCGACCGATGTCCATGCGCCCCGAAATAAAAATTCAACAAATGGATCGCATGGACACCATACGACCAAAAAAGGGACACACATGCAGTCCAAACAAGTGTCCTGACAACTGGCCGCAGGTTGACCTGACATGACTTCCTGATAACAAAGATGACACCTGATACAGAATCCTGACTAAAAGGAATTTTTTTTATCGCCTCAAAGGACGAGAATATACTAAGAAAAAGAAGTCCCAATAATGGTGTAGAGGCACATAGACAACATGACAAAAAGGTCCCATACGGCTCTGGCCCATGCGTCTTAAAGTCCATGCGTCCCAAGCGACTCTGGCCTATGTATTCCAGAATCCATGTCGTCTAAGCATCTCTGGCCCCGTGCGTTCCAGACTCTATGCTTTCGGTGCATCTTTAGCCATATGTGTCCCAGATTCCACGTCGACCAACTCTTAATTTTGTAACTGAGTGGTCCGCTCCAACCAAATAGCGGTCACGTGTCCATTTGACCAAGTAGCACCTATACAGTTAAGAACCATCCAGACACTCGGCAAAATAACAAAATCCCAATAAATGTTTATGTGGCGGCGAAGCTCGAATTCTCGTGCATAGCTGTATCACCCTTCTGTTGAGAGGGGACACATGGCAAACTTCGCCACCCGTGTGGCCCAAAATCTATACGGCCACAAATATGACTATAAATAGCAGGGTACTAACCCCATGTAAGAGGCTGGCTATCTATCTTTGAATCAACATTCAAAAGAGAGAGAAGAGCTTCTGCATCGGATCATCCACGGAGTAAAAGAGAGTTGCTACACTCATAACTCTCCATCGTCATCCCCAAAAAATAAATTTGTACTTAGATTGCTCCTAGGACTTTTCTTTGTACTCTCTTAGTTTGTTAAATCAAATCTAATTCTCCCAGTTCTCATTTTTATATTAAAATGGCAAACAGATACTGGGTCGGCCCTGGCCCAGGGTAGCCAGGACAATAACCCAGGTACCCATGGGCAATAAGGGTCCCAAATTTTTTTATTTTAAATATATAAATAATTTTGTACCGAGCATATAAGTATTATGCACAATGTGCCTTTCTTATCACAAAGCAATTATGGTATATTGGTTATTATGTGAGACTTCCTCACAAGATGTTCCTAGTTCAAATCTTATTGGAGACCCTTTTTTTAACTTTTGTTATGTTATGTATGGGGCTGTTTGCCATTAATATTTGGCTTGGGAAACATTAATTTAATAACGAACAAAAAGAGTACAAAGAAGTCCTAGACTAACAATCTAAGTACAATATTTTTTATCTCGGTAGTGTGATAATGGAGATCGAGTACTACAGTAACTTTTTTACTCTGTTGACGGTCCGACTAGTGAATGAGGGATGCTCTCTTCTCTTTTCTCTCTCTCGAGCTTGTTTGCACGTGCGTAGCTTGCCAGAAGGGGTATGGTCTCTCTGAAGCAGAAAAAGCTCACCTCTCTGAAGCAGAATAAAAAAATCTGACCATTGAGAGGTCCAAGTTGCCTCTCTTTATAGCCATCCAATTGAGGGGCTATAGGTATCGTATGTCCTTCAGTTTGGTGACTACAGGGGACTCCTTCAGTATTATATGGTTGCAACTATGGGCGCATAGTATGGGTTGAGTCCAGGGCACGCTGCCACGTGGATGCTTTATTAGGATTTACTGTTTGCTAGAGATTTTGGCGGTTCTCGTCTTTCATTTGTGTTATTTGGTCAGCTTGACACATGGCTCGTACTTAGTTGGAGAGGATCCCAACATAAAGATTGTCTCAAGGAGCCTTGCCATATTAGATGTTTAGAGTCTAAGATGCGTAGAATACATGGTGTCTGGAACGCATGGGCCAAAAGCATATGGGATACATGGAATCTAGAGCTTTTTATCACTTAGTGTGCTCACATCTTTTGAAGCATTCAGAAAATATTTTTTGTCAGGATTCTCTGTCATACATAATCTTCGTGTCAGGCCTTTAAGCGGCCAATATTTGGAGTATATGGATGCTGCTTTTTCTCTACAAAATTATAATCCTGCAGCCTGGTTTCTTTCGAGTCGAAGGTGGGACGCATGTTCGTTGAGCGCATAGATCTATATTTTTATGCTACTACAAGGAAATAACCTTTGGTTGTATTGAGGGTGGGTCACATGGACAAGTCGTTGTCATGTTATTAAATCTTTATTTAATGCAACATTCGGCTCGATCTCAGAGGATCTTCATGGGACTCCGCACCATCTTTCTGTAAGAATCCCGAAGTGACAATTTCCTCAAAGAATAAGTTTGTGTGAAAAATCTAAGCATTATCATTATCATTAGTGCTGATAACGCAGCCCAAAAATCAAGGCATCGCCACTATCTCCTTTGCCCTATAAATATGGGTTTTTGCGACGAAAGAGAACTTTTTCTCTCTTTTTGAGTTTTCTCTTTTGTCTTTGACTTTTCCTCTGTCTCTTACTCTTTGATCGATCATCATGGCCTCTAGAGCTCCCTCTTCTTTGACGGCTACCAAGGGCAAGGGCCTACCTACTGAGGCCACGGTCTGAAAGATGAAAGGCAAAGGAACGAGGAAGACCCCACTGCCGAGGGCAGCTCCCCTAAGATCCTTTCTGATGTGCAGATGCCCGTCAAAGATAATATTTCGTCTGGGGACGATGACCCCTCCTCCTATAGTGACCCCCTTTGCATGGCTTGTCGCATGGATGAAGAGACATGTATGGCCTATTCTCAAGTTTTGTCACATAAATAAGGATATGTGCAGACTTTCCATATGACATGTCGCATGGGTAAGAGGCCCATCATGCACGGTCCTGTGATACGTAATCCTTGGGTCCATCGTATGTGTGGCAGCCCTACCCTGTAAAGATCTAGTATGCGCCATGTGTTGATGACCCGCATGGCCCTTCATTGTGATGTTTTGTCATACTTTCTAATTGCACTTTTTAGGTTTTACAATGAACTTGCCCGTTACTCGTTCTGGTGATTTGATCCTCAATTTCGAGCGGGTCCCGTTGAGTATGAATTTTACGGATTTGATTGTCTCCCTACAAGTAAAATTAGACAAGGGTTTCCAATATGAGAGGCAAAGGTTGATCGCTGACTAGAGCAATTTTTATCTTCAGAGTCAGATAAATGCAGGAAGAAGTACTGCTGGACAGGATTATGATTTTAAGAATTACTACTTTCTTTTTAGGGATGTGCTGACAACCACTATCTATGACTTGGGAAAGTCAAAGGAGAACTGACCTTCACCTACTGTAGGGCAAGGATGTCAATGCCCTCCTTCGAGCGTCACATGCCTTTGTCAGACTTTTGCGTAGTAATGAGCCAGAGGAAGAAGAACTGGAACTTAACGCTTGAGCAACGAGAGGCCCTTATTAGTAAGCATCCAGCACGGACCAAGTCTGAGCATGGAGGCTTTCTATTGTCATAAGGAGTCACCTTCCTACTCCTCTCTTGGGTTGGCACCCGGTATTGTCAGGAGTGACTTGGGGCCAAATATCGATGCTTATGCTGCGGATACATTCCTCCACCAAGTGGTCAAAAAAGGGGGGTACCCTTCTGGTTAATTACGGACTCTTAGATGGTCCCATTACAGCCCCTCATGGTGTCGGTTGACCCGATGGGTGCTGGAGCACTATGAGCGGGAACTACAAAATGCCAACTTTTTAATGCTGTAAGGGACACCTGTTATGGCCTAAAGATGAATCATTGCCTCTTTATTGCCCAGATAGAGATGTACAACTTTCATACGAGAACTTTCTTCATGCCCGACGTTGAGATAGGGCTTGCTTTGCATGAGATGCATTCGGTATCAAAGCTTCCCAAGGGCAAAGTACCTTATGAGAAATATGCCCCGAGTAATGACAAACTGGAGGACCTTGAAAAGGAGGATCCAGAGCTCATAGTCGTATTCGCGGAGCTACCGTGGCATCATTGTCTCTATCATAAAATGTATAAGAAGGAGAAGACATCCAAGGATATCCCCTATATTATGGTCTGGACGCACAATCTTTTCTCGAAGGAGCCCGAGTCGGACAGGGTTTATGTCCATGGGCTACAATCCCATGAGGCTATCGCGACTTTGACCCAGAAGTATCACGAAGCGTCTATCCCTCGTGACCCATCTATCGAGAGATAAGATTTGAGCTACTTCTTTAAGGATACCTATAAGCTATCGGAGTAAGCACTCCTAGCGGAATACCTGATGATCTGGCTACGCAGCTGTATGTTCGCGGGGGGCTGAGGCTCAATTGAGAGAATTAGTCATAACCTTATTCTCCTGGATGTGCAGCTAGATTTAGGCCACCCTCTGGCGTTACTACCCACGATGGTCTGTTGTATCCACCATGGTCTTCGAAGTTTTGCCTCCAAGGTGATGCACCACAAAGGGATCATAGAGTTCAACATGGTAGAGATACCCTATCACTACCTGATGGGTTGGCTTTTATTGCACCATCGGTCTTTAATATGCCTTGGCACCCAAGAAAGAATATTTGAGGGAGATGCTGCCATTCGCCATTATCAGTGGATGAAGTAGAAGTTCGTGGATGTGCCCTACTGTATGGGGGAGTTTACTTATCTGAATGGTTAGACAACTTTTAGCATTGTCTCCAAATTTAATGAAGTAGAAATGAGTGTTATTCATCAATACAGCGGGACTACTGCTCACCTACTGTCGACAAAACTTTAAAGCTGGCTTCTTGTCATCCGCCCCTCCCACTTGGTATATCAAAATAGGGCTGACATTTATTTTGAGCCCTAGCTACCCAGCCGGTTTGCTCATCAATTTGTGTATAACCAACTCTTGCTAGATACTTCTAGTGCTTCCCTTGGGTATTGTGGCAATCTTCTTGATGGAGCTCGTACGTGGAGCTATTACGTCGTCGTTGGAACACAAGTTGAGTTCGGGGTGCCGACGGCCAACGTCGTGTTGAACATGTTATTGGTCGCAGGGAGTTTTTCTACACAATTAATGCTCCACCAGCTGACTATGATCCTGGGACGTGTTATCTGGGGGGTACTATTTTTGTGACTCCATTTTTGAAAAGTCGACGAATGCCCAATAATGGCAAGAGTGAGGCTCGGCCTTTGCTTGTTAACTCTGACCCGACGACTGAGAAGTGGACTCCTTCTGACGGCCCTCTTGCTCCAAAGCATAAGATGACTGTGGCTTGCCACGCCAGTCATTCCAAGTGAGTACAAGTTGAGGTGGCTCCTGAGGAGGGGCCTATAAGAGAATTTGGTCCTTCTGTGGAGGACATAAGAGAGGAGGTAGGACCCCTTGTGCTGGTGGTTTCTGAACCATACCCCACCATAGATGAGATGGCAGTACCCGTACATCCTCTTAGTTTGATTCTTATGATTCTTCTGTAAGAACATCTTTCTTCTAGTAAGTTTGAAACTTTGCAGACACAGGGGAGAAGGGACCATCCTTGGAGGTCTCCGGCTGCTAGGGTCTCTTATGCAGAGCGGGACGAATAGTTGATATTCTCTCAGCCCGAGGTCGCGACTGAAGAGCCTGTTCCTAAGGATTCAGGCGGACATATCCCCAAGGAGGAGCTGATGGAATCGGATACTCCCCACATCTCGGTGGATGACTTGGATGTTGTCGGGATGGTTCCACAAATATCGTCATCCGTCCCGGGTGTGTTGTTTCATATTTTCTCGCAGGATAAGATATAACGCCTTTAGTCTTTAATTTTTTGGGTAAGGTTGGTCACAGGTTATTTTGGCCCTGCAGACTCTGCTTCTCCTTTTAGGATGGTAAACGTGGCCTCAGAGGAAGATACGAAAAAAGAGGTGCGGGACTTGTTCGAAAGAAGTCTGTCCCCTCCATCTCTACTAGGGGTGGAGAACACCCATTGGAGCCTCCCGTTGAGGCTAGTATAGGGGAAGCCTCTATCGCGACGGATCAACCTGGTACGACGATAACTTTGTCTCCTCCTCAGGATGACATTGGGAAACACAAAGTTATAGCTCCCTCCATTGCTTGGGGTAGCGGTCTTCCCGAGGGATCCGTTCCTGGTCTTACCAGTGTGAATGCCAAGCTTGCCAGTTTTCCTGGCGTGTAGATAATACTTTTAACGGGACAGAGGTTGGCCTCCGTAAAAGCAATTCATCGTCTGGCAACTATAGTTCCACCACCTGACTTGTCAAGTGTTGTCCCCTCGACTTCACATGCTACCAAAATTATTAAATTGCATGTAATCCCTTCATCTTCGATTTCCTTGACGTCGTCCATGAAAGTTGCGGTAATAGCCACTTCTAAGGTTATCCTTGAGGGCTTCTACATATTATTAAGGCAAGGAGTCCAAAATGTACTGGACGAGGGATGCCTTTTGTTTGGTCTAAGTACGGAGACTTGGGCCAGATACATATTTTGAAGACCCTTTCTAGATCTGAGTAGATGGCTGACCTGCTGCTTCAGAAGTTAACTGAAGTCGAACAGCGCTTGAATGAGTTACAACCATGGCAACAAGTTAATGTTACAGTAATAGTGGCTATAGAATATGAACGTGTCCTAGACTCCGTGGAACAAGTGAAGGCTGCTCATGGGAAGACCAAGGCAGGACTTGAGCAAGAACTCAAGAAGCTGGAAATCCAACATACTGAGTTGGACGCAGAAAAGGAGGCTTGCTTTGCTCGAGAAGATATATTTTTTGATACTATTGTTAATATCCAGAAGAATATTACACAACTCCAGACCAGCCGCAAGACCCTTAAGGGTCATGTTCATGAGTCCCGCCAAGAATGAAAGATTATTCGTGCACAATATCTTACCATAGCCCAATCTTCGGCTACCCTTGAAGAGACTGGAGGAGATACACCAGGCTTACATGTACCATACCTACTGCTGTAGCTTAGGAGGCTGAGCGTCAGGTCAAAGCAAAGATTGATGCCAGGATCGCCCATCTTTGAGGATGATTGGAAGAGTTGTACACTAATCAGTAGCATCAATAGTCATTTTTCCCCTTCTTTTTTTTTCTTGATTGAGGCATTAGGAATTCCTAAAATATAGTTTGCTTTTGGATCTCTGTTTGGAAGAAATAAAAGATTTTTTTTAATTGTGTGAACTTTAAGTATTGTACCAGAGGTAATATGGCCATAGCAGAATATCGTAGTCTTACAGGGACGTCCTAGTGGGGGATCTTTAGTGGACTTATTACTTTTTGCGAACTTGAGTGCAAGTAATAGATTCGAAATAAGCCTTGCCAGAGGTGGTATGGGCGTGGAAAATTTTATGGACTTAACACTACTGGCATACACAGAGTTAAGTATGGGTGCTAAGTTTTTAGATGATGATTGATATCAGAGGTAAATATGGACATGATAATAGATAGCCAAGCAGGGAGGTTTTCTCAGAGGTAAGAAGGACATAGCAAACCCTACTGGGGAGGATGTAAGAATGATAGCTCAGGGGTAACATGGATGTGAGCTAATTGATAGTCATACCGAGAGGCTAGGAACGATCCTGGTATTTTTGTGGAAGAAAAAGAAAATAAGCTAGAGGTAATATGGACATGGTCATTTTCTTTGGATGGAGAACATAGGCAGCTCATAGTTCAGAGGTAATATAGACATGAACTGTTTGCTTCCATCTAGGACATCCTACTAGGGGATCTTTGGATGGAGAATCATGACAGTACAAGTAATAAGTTTGAGACAAAATCCTATCTGAGGTAATATGGATGTGGCCATTTTTTTTGGATGGATAACATGGCCAGCTCATAGTTCAGAGGTAATATGGACGTGAACTGTTTGCTTACATCTAGGACATCCCACTTAGGGATCTTTGGATGGAGAATAGATTGACAGTACAAGTAATAAGTTTGAAACGAAACCATATCAGAGGTAATATGGACGTAATAGGTTTTGTAGACCCATTACATCTTGCGCACTTGAGTGCAAGTAAGGAGTTTGAGATAAGCCATGCCAGAGGTAATATGGACGTATAAGATTTTGTGTACTTATCACTGATGGCATACTTAGAGTTAAGTATGGGTGATAAGTTAAGATGACAACCGATATCAGAGGTAATATGGATGTTATAATCAATAGCCAAACCAGAAAGGTTTGCTCAGAGGTAATATGGACATGGCAAACTCGGTTGGGGAGAAATGTTAAGATAGTAGTTCATAAGTAATATGGACGTGAACCAATATCCAAAAAACTCATTGAGGAGTGGTTTGCAGAGTATAGTCTACCCGTGAAAGTAGATAGACCTGAGGGTTACTCCGTTGGGGAGGTTGTTAGGGCGATAGCTCAGAGGTAATATGGACATGGCTAGCGTCTAATGAGACTGGTTTTTGGGTGACCCCTGCGGGAGTGTGCAGGTGGACTTGGGGACTACTCCGCTGGGAAGATTTTGAGGATCCATTATCCTTTGCGTATTCAGGATTCTTGAATAAAGATAATAGCTTGTTGAGGAAGGACAATATCATGCATAAGCACTCGCTGGAGATGAATAACAAAATATGGAAACCCCTTACATCTTTATTATCTTGATAGGGTTATGTAAAAGCCTATCCTTAGATATAGTAATATTTTAGGAACTTTCCATTGATGGGCATCATGGGCAAGTCGCCATTAGGCTTTGCCAGACGGTAGGCGCCGTTGTAGAATACAGATTCTACAACGAATGGATGTGAGACTCATCTCACAGTATTCGTATATTATGCGGATACGTATTTTTATGTTATTTATTGCATTTTGTTTTTTTCTCGAGGAAGCACAAAAATTCTCAAAAATTAAAACTTTACTACCTGACCGGTACACCAATTGTATACTGCACGACAGATATTTGTTTTATTTTTCGAGATATTTTGAGAACTTCTCTATAAATAGTACTTGAGTTCATTTTATTTCTTTCTTTCTCTCTCTCTCTTTTCTCTTCTTTATTTCTCTCTCGAGCTTGAAGCTTGGTCTTGAAACCTGGAGTATGGTTTATGAACCCCTAGTAGTGGTGGACTAGAAGGTTTAGGCTGGGAGCTCAATTTAGGCAAGTATACCTTGCCAATTTTGTAAACTTCTTTTACTTTCTGTCATTTTAATTTCCTCGACATCATGTGACCAGAGCGTCCATCTTACCAAGGCCAAACAAGAGTACATATGCGACTTTAAGACCCATGCGGCCTCGACATCATACGACCAGAGGGTCATTTTGACTAAGGCCAAACGAGAGCTTCTATGTGACTACAACAGTATGCAGCTCTCGACTCATAAGATATTCTATTATAACCGAAGATAACTTCTCTACAATTAGTGTTGACCAAGTTTTCAATTGACCGAGTTATTCACACAATAGCCCCAAGATCTCTTCAAACAGAAAATTTTAACCTAGTCCATTTAGCAGCTTGCCCACAATATGCGGCAACAGTTGCGACCGTATTCTGTTGAAGGAGCATTATGCGGCCACCAAATAGAGGGATATATGGCACCCATTGTCCATCAGAACGATAGCTATAAATAGAAGCAACTGGAATGTTCTAAAGATTGGATTTTTTTGCTTCAGAGAGAGACCGAACCAAAGGACCGGACTGGTTATCTGTGGATTCATACTAAAATCAAGGAGTGAAGTTTCTGCGTCCGGATCATCCGCGGAGTAAAGAGATTTGCTACACTCCTAACCCTCCATCGTCACCCTCCATATCAAAACAAATTTGTACTTTGATTGTCACTTAGGACTCTTCTCTGTACTCTTTAGTTTGTTAATCAAAATTAAGTCCTTTTAGTTCTTCCTTTTGATTTAACTGGCAAACATGATGGCAACTCTATTGGGGAACGAATTCTTCTCTATTGAGAAATTGGTATAGCAATCCAACGTGGCCAAACTTGGCTCAACAAAAAATATGTTGGTAGTTTACTTCGACCAGCAAGCTTTTGAGAAAATTCTCTCTGAAGGAAGTATGAATCCTTCGCCTTGGCAAGCCAAGCCCAAGAATACCCGTAGAACATAGGTAGCAAAGTCCACTGTGCCTCGCCCAACTTCGGAGGAGGCGATCTCCTCCTCTCAATATGTTGCTGAGGAAGTCCAGGTTTATGTGACATCCTCGGCTGGCGCGGGTACTGCTCATCACTTAAAATATGGCAAAGAAAAATACTATGATGTCAGATGTTCTGGGCTGGGGCAGGTCCTTTGCGTCCAAGAAGGAGGTCGCATAATACTGTCAAAGAGTTATCTACTCACAGGCCGTATAACATTGTCCATGCGGCATCAACTCAAAGCTGCAGGCAGACAGCCGCATGTGTCTGACAGCAACAAAACTTCTATTTTCGACCATATCTAACGCGAGACAGATCCTATGCGACCTACTGAGAGTGGCAAAAACCTAAATTTGGACTCTTCTTACTACACGCCTGCGAGTGCAAAATTGAAGATGTCTAGGGCAGTACGAGCTCATCAAGCTTAAGCAACTGCTTATGCGACTCACCTCTAACAGGTATCGCTAACTATTATGCAGACCTCTGACGGAAACTTTTACAAGACTAACCCATGCATCCAACCCACAGGGCCCAACAGGCAGGGTTCGTTACAAAAGTTCTCTACCAATACCTTGGGGCAAGTTCGTGTACGAACCCCAGGTCCGGGAGCAAATGCATCGCTCGCGTGCCCGGGATACTCGGACTCGCAAAGAGGATGAAAAGGTGAAACACCCTTCGCATAATTTGCATGAAGTGATCACTCACAATCACAAAGTGACGAAAACCACTACGGCGTGTGATGTGCCCTCTTCCACGCACAACAACCCCAATATTATCATTAACTGCTACTGCAATAAAGCTGTAGTACTCACAGACAGGCAGTCAGTCTTCCAGCGATTGCACCAGAAAGAACCTACTCGGCAATAACCCAAAGATCAGGTACAAGTATCAGGAGAGGAAGAGTTGCCCTTCGCCCCACGCTACTCAACTGGAAAGATTTCCTCCACCAAGGGAAGAAAGGAGTCAAATACCTCTAGTCCAACACTCTCTACCACTACGTCGCGAAGGAAACTACCCCGATGACTGACAACGACACATGAGAAAGGAGTCTTCCATGGAAACTGCTCAAGGAAGAAGCCTTCAACCCCTGGGGGTAGTTCTTCCTCAAAACCCCTAGGGGTGGCCCAAGCTGGGGGTTGTGTCCACTGGGACATACGCAACAACCCAGTATTCCATAAAGATAGTGAATCTCAAAGGACAGATGCCGAGTTCTCTGGGGGTAAACACCCTCATCAAGAAAATGCACCTTCAAAAGCTGGGGGTAACATTCCATCCGAGTCTGAAGAAGATATAGCACTTTCTGATTTCCCTGAAGACAACGAATCTGATGGCAATTTTCCCAAGATTAGTGCAGCATCTAGAGCTAGGGGTAGCATTTTTTTTGAGTCTGAACACGATGCAATAATGCCTACCTCCCCTGAAGACTGGAACTCCCAAGGAACAGACAATGACAGGCGTGGGGGTTGTCACCGGCGAATAGATAGAGCATCATCTGAAGCTGGGAGTAGCATCACCTTTGAGTTTGAAGATGATGCAACAATGCTCATCTTTTCTAGGGACAGTATGACTTAGGAACCGAAGGCGAAAGGGCTCAGTGATCACCAATGACTAGACGCTCTTGAGGCGATAAAGAAAACCATTAGTGCTATAATGCAGGCTCTGGCCCAGGCAATACTGGAGATCAAAGCAAACATGGTCCTGCCACCTTTATGGCCCGCAGTAACTCTGCAAGTAGAGGATAGCAATCTCATGGTGATCCACGCTGACCCGTCATGCAATAAGGACAGTGATTCCCAAGAACTAGACAATGACATATCTGGGGGTTGTCTCTGACGATAAGACCGAGCAGCATCCAAAGCCGTGGAAAGAATTTTCTCTGAGTCCAAAAATGATACAAAATTACCAGTCTTCCTTGAGGACCGTACGACTCAGGTACCGGAAGCCCCAAAGCCAAAGATGAATTTCTCCTTCAATGATGACGACATTATTAAAATCTTTAACATACTAAGAAAGGAAAACAAACTTCGGCTACCCAACATCAGATGCCCTGAAGAGGCTGACATTATCGATGACCCAAAATATTGCCCCTTTCGTCGGTACATTCATCATCCAACCAGAGACTACTCTATGTTGAAAAGATGTATCCAATAATTGATTGATGCTAACGAGCTCACCCTCGACTTCGAGGATAGGACAGTCATTATGAACATTGTGTTCCTCCAATTAGGTGACTTCCCAGTGACGGAAGCCCAGGCATCCAGGGATGTCGTCAACCTCCCAAGAGATGAGGTCATTACTCAATGACTGGCACAGCAAATAGCACTTTCAACGACTAGGTCAAAACTTAGCCAACTTGGTTATGTATACGTGGTAGTGTTCTTGTGAACAGACCTCATAATTTGGCACAGGCTGAGTCATCAACAGTATTCAATGCAAGAAACGATGAGTTGCCCCAGTTCCATCATTACAGCCAACAACTACTCCATCTTATGTCAAAGATGGGATACGACCTCCAAAAAGTTGAAGGTCTGAACTTTGGTAACGGACGAAGTATTCCTTTACAATCTGACAGTTATTATAACAACACTAGCAGAGGGCTAGGGTATAGAGATACTTGTACGTGCCATGACTCACAAGACGACCGATAAATCCCAACCTAAAGGGGAGGGCCCATTCATTGTGGAAATCGTGTTTCCCAAAAGCACATATCGGCTAGGGAAATACAGTGGCGACTTGCTCATGATGCCTATCAACGGCAAATTCTTGAAAAAAGTACTACGTCTAAACTAGACTTGTACTCCCCTCATCCCTGGCGGGATAACCCAGATGTACAAATCAAATCTTGGTTCTTCATCCCCAGCAAGTGCCCATGTGTAACATTCTCTCATTCTTTATAAATTCTAGTAAAACCCATCATCTATATCCTGGAACCCTGGATACGCAACAGATGACGAGTCCCCAAAAGTCTTCCAGCGGAGTAGTCCTTAAGTCCACTTGCACACTCCCGTAGTGACTACTCAAAAAACTAACCTCGTTAAATACTAGCCATGTTCCCATTACCTCTGAACTATAATCCCACTAATCTCCCGAGCGGAGTAATCCCCTGGTCTATCTTTATGTTTGGGTAGACCACACTCATCAAATTACTCCTCAACGAGTTTTTTGGACATCGATTCATGTCCATGTTACCTCTGAACTATCGTTCTAATATTTCTCCCTGGCTGAGTTTGCCATATCCAAGTGACCTCTGAGCAAACTTCCCGGGTTTTATCACTACCATATTTCTAGAATAGTTATTGTCAATTAACATATGTATTTTAATGTGCTAATATATTGTATGATATATTTATTATACAAATTATTTAGTGTTCTTTAATGCATGGGTTAATGGACTAGACCTAAGAATCCACTAGATAAACCCTTTGACAAATCCATATTTTAAAATTAGCATTTAGTTAAACCCTCAATTATATGACTAAACCTCTTTAATTAATTAGTTCTTCATGACAAGTCATGAAGGACAAAATAGACTCTTTGTATTAGAAACCCTAACCCTAACCCTAACCCTATCCCTATATAATTAGAGGGAGACTCCCTCATGCCTTTCTTTATTAATGAAGAAAACCCTAAGAATTGCCTCCACTTAGAAATCATCGTTCCTTCCTCAAATTTCAGGATTTCTAGCCCTAGAAACCCTCATTTCTTCCCCATCAAGAGAGACCTAGGAGCTTGGACCAAGGAGGCTTGGAGAAGGAGAAGTTACATTGGAAATCCATCTTCCAATAGGTTTAAATTTTGTTTTAATTATTTGTTGGCTATTAGGAGCCCACCCCTTGATCTAGGGATGAGTTTTTAGGGAGATCATGAGACTCTTTTGGTTGCATAATATTTTCTCATGGTGTCACAAGATGTATTTGGATTTTATGATCCTATGATGCATTTTTCCTAATTTTCTGTAGCCCTAATTATAGATATATGTATTTATACATGTTTACATCATATACGTAGAGGTTTAATTTTGATTTGGGGTGTTATGCATGAGTAATCATGCGTATTCCATTTTCAGCACACTAGGTATATGTAGAAATGCTTAATAGAAGGAATACCTATTATATTACTTAGTTTCTTATGCATTGATGTGTATACTTGTTAATATGGATGTATATATATATATATATATAAACATATATGTATTTTGGTATTTTGGATACTATGAGTGATTGCATAGTCGGGTCCCTGAGGTACTGACTGTGCAGTCATGTTCAGTGCAGTGGTATCAGCAATTGGGGGAAATAGGAAGTCGAGTTCACTATGTATGAACTGTGAGTGTGTCAGGGTATCAGTATAAATGTGGAGTGGTTGTGTTAGATATGTGAATTTACCTATATGATTAATGTGTGTTGAGAGAGAGACTGTGAGTGACAGGTAGTGGGAATCGAGTTCACAGTGTATCGGTCTCCTGAGTATCAGAGAGTGTCAGTGAGAAGTATTTTCTTCACTGTGCAGTATAGAGTTCTCTGTGTCAGTGTCAATGTTCAATTTTAATGAGTAAACCATGTGTCAGAGTGCCTACGGGTGAGTGTTGTGTCTCAGTTCATTAATCTGTATGAGTATCGGTAGCAAGCAGTGGTGTATCAATGGTATCAGTCAAGTTTTTCAGGTTTTGGGTATCATGTGCATCTATCCAGTTGTGAGTGACTGTGTGTGTTTAGAGTATCAGTATGTACGAGCAATCAATTTCAGTGAGTAATGTGTTTGTGTCTGTGAGTGATCAAGTGGTTGAATATTAGAGTTTTAGTTTCCAGTGTAGGAAGCCTCTGTGTGTATCTCAGTTAGTGTTTAGTGAGTGACAGTGTTGTGGTATGCAGTAGATAGATTTGTGTATCAGTATAGAGGGTGCACAGTGTTGACACTATGAGTTTAGATACAAGTGTTCATTGGGTCGAGTTCACAATGTATCTGCCTCTTGACTGTCAGTGAGTTTTATGTATTAAGTGTAGAGGAGTTGGCATAGGTGTTGGCATCAGTTGCTTGATTGCCAGTGTTTGGTTTCAGTGTGTTTAGTTCCAATTAGTGAAGAGGGCTTGGTGTGAGGCTCACTGCAGGATCGGGTTCCATCAGATACTATACTGAGCATAATATCAGTAGGTAATAGATTTTAGTTGGTATCAGCAGTGTATACCAGTTGAGGAGTTTCAGCAGTTCAAACTGCAGTAGGACTTGAGCATCAGTGCCCGAGGGTGTCATGCCCCAGTCATAAAATACGTGGGACTAGAAACACGTAAGCAAGCCAGCCGTATGTATATGGAAACTCAAATATATCGATACCATAATACACACGTACGCTGTAATATGAATATAAACTCACAAATGGTATAAATAGTGTCGTAAGTCACAGATATACTAATTTCATCCACACAATAACCCATTGGAAAGAAATAACTAAACTAGAATAATGAGTCTGAATAATCCAAAACTAATAGTTGGGTGGAGACAAATCCACTACCAATGACTATATCAATACTAAAAATGAGGGAGAAAGGTAATCTCCAATATAAATAAGATGATGATATAAAGGTATCAGCAAGCGATCCATCGCTAGAGATAATCAAAGATGCTCAGAAGGTAAGACCTCCTCAGAAGAGATAAGTATTAAGTCCTGATCCGTGCTTCTACGAATAGTCATAAACATCTACACCTGAAAAGGGACCAGGTCCTCGAGGGACGTAACAAGATACATAGAAGCAAGCCAATTTGAATAGAGTAAACATGCATAATATTTGAAAATTGAAAATATATAAGTGCGATGTACAAAATACTCTATATGAATGCAAATAAGGACAACTTTTTAACGTATGGGTAAGGGTAGGCTACTCGATTTAAACCTCATAACTCACACATCCATCAGGGGATATCAGAAATTGACATACCTCGGGGGTAGCGACCAACGCGATACACTCCCGTAGTATGAGCTAGATATTATAGTTTTTACCAGAGTGGTTAAAGATCATACGCCTAATGATTGTCCTCTCATGATACTAGGTGTCAAGTGTGTGTCAACATATCTAATATATAGTAATGACTGAACAAAACTACACATGCAATGAATATACAGATATATAGAAATATAAATAGCATGCAAGGTACTGTAAACAATTTGGCAAGGTATACTTGCCTGGTAAGAAAGCTGCAAAGTGTAATGTCAAGGAGTCAAGCACACGGGATCAGAAGCTACGGCCTCAGAATAAACATCTCCGGATGCTGAAATAAATATTACCAACGTTCCCAGAATAAGCGAGATAGCTAGAAAATACTACCCTTTCGTCCAATTTGGACATAGGGACAAAACGGTAATTTTGGGTCAAAGCGGGGTCCACCTGTGGCCCACTTTGCACCAAGAAGCGTGCCAGGGGTAAAGATCTCTAAAAGGGATAAATTATAGGTTAAACCAATTCTAAACGTTAATACGAACTCAATGGTACGTCCAATTTTTGATTCAGGTGAGCCGATCACAAATTTGCCCAAAATGTCAAACGTAGGGCCCGCAAATAGGCGGCTTTATCAACTATCTTAGAATTACGTGAAACTTGGGTCACAGGACCAACGTGATACCATGAATCCAATAACAAAAGTTTCATCGTGTTCTGATGAGCAAACACTAAATGGTGTGATATTTTGCAAAAGTCGCGATACGAAGATTTTTCGTGGATACGGGATAATTCCGACGCTCACACGCGTTCGAATCAGTTTTGGCGAAAGACCACACGTTTGGGAATACCTTGCGCACATTTTGGTGCACTTGGTACACTATGGGGCGGTCCTGTTTGGCGGAGCGTGCTCTGTATCATAAATTTTAATATTTTAAAAATAGTTTTTTCATGAGTTTTCAACATAATTTATTTATGCATATAACACCAGATAAAATAATGTACTTGACAGAGAATGATCTCGGTTAGGTGGTCTTTCCATAGCAAAAAGAATTTATAGGTTTGGATCCCTGTGGTGGAAGATACGAGCCCTTGAATATGGGTCATCGCAACAGATTTTTAGTGGTTTAAAAATGTGGTTTTTCCTAAAGTTGGCGTCAAATTTCACCTAGGTTTGTGTACTGCACGATGGAAACTAATCTACGAGATTGGAAGAGGAATAGGTCGGGATCATACCGGTGAAGACAGGGTCGAGTTTGGTTGAGCAAGGCGACGAAAATCTACGCGTGAACAGAACTAAGTTGCTGCAGTTTCAGGGGTGCTCGCGCAGGGGACGCGGCGGCGAGCGGCACTAATTTCGGCGACGGCGCGGAGTGCTCCGGGTGGCCCGGTGGTGGCTCTAGGGTTCCGGCGGTGACACTCAGGGATTTAGGTTTAGGGTTAGGGTTTTGGGAAAAAAGAGTTATATAATGTATATATATATAGATCGAGGGAGAGGGAAATGCATACGCGCGAGGGGATGCAGCCGCTGTTGCTGTAGCTTAGGAATCCTTCGCGAGTTTTGGGTATTAGCGGGTCTAGGACTAATGGGTTAGGGTTTTAAGCGGGTTAGAGTAGGAATTAGTTAATGGGTTTTAATCCATTTTTATTTTCTTTTATTTTTCTTTTTTTCTCTAATTCTTTTCTCAATTTCTATTTTATTCTTTCTTTTACTAAAACATATATATATATATATATATATATATATAGAAAATTCTAGAAATTTTATTAGTGCATACAATAAATCTACTCAGCCGTCCAAAGGGTCTCCTACGTAGAAATAATTAAGGTAAAATTATAATTGCTCCATAAATCTCATAAATGCACAAACTCCTAAAAATAAAAATCCCTTAAATTCTATTTCTACAAATGAGCTAATAAATACTATAAATCAATTAATAATTAATTAAATAATTAATACGGTTTATAAAATTAGGGGTTTTATATTCTACCCAACTTATAAAAAATTTATCCTCGAAATTGACACTAACTCATTATCATAATAATCACTATAGCTATCACACTACATAGCTATCTAGTAGTGCTTCCTAAATGTCATGGTCTGTCATTCTAACACTTCTCATTTATTGTCCATACATTATTCTATTTCTAACTCATCTACACTACCGAACTTACAAGAGTTCTACTATTAGTCACAGTCTCTTGAGGCTATTGTCTAGGTTGTAAGACGAATATATTTATTAAGTCGAGAATCTTGGGGTACTTGTCTTGAATCTCACAACCATGATTTTTCTTTTTAACCGTCAAGTATCGTAGTCTAATAATGTCATGCCACCTGACCAATATGTCTGCAAATACTTTGACTACTCTACTACAACGGTCTAGCTGCAACTGTCGCTACTTCGCCAATAATTTGTCATAGTCACCAGTTCATAACAAGTGCCTTCAATTTTTTTCTAGGCTTAGTCTAAGTTTTTGGGCAACAGTTAAGGTCTTGACTAACTTTATAAATCTATGAGGAGTATGAACTAATTCAACAATCCAACTAATTCCTATTAGACTAAGGGATGCTATACATGATTTTTTAAATAATAAGAGGATACAGATATTGCTATAGTGCATATACATAAGGGTTATTATTATTAACTCATCCTTTAGTTATTAATCATTTACGAAACTATTTATATTTTTAACTAACAAAATAAGGGTAAGGTTGAAGTAATTCAAATAATTTATAATGGCACAAAAGGATACGACTATGATAGGAAGAGTTAAGCACGAGATAAGGAACTGATATAGAAGAGAAGATGAGTCACCCAAGGGGACGAGATGGTGATTGGAAAGAAAATACTACTACTGCTACTAGCGTCATCTATTAGCATCGCATATATGCCATCTAGGTAGAATATCAATATATCCTCATAACTTCTAAACTACTATATTTATAATTCTACGTCTACTATGCACCTAAGATCTCGTGTTATAAAGGGGGTCATGAGTATAAAATAACACATATAACTAAGGTCGTACCTGTATCTACGACTTCCTGGTGCCTGCGCTCTCTTATTTGTCATCATGAGTGCTCGGCCTATGGAGTATATCTAGTACTCTCCGTGTATCAAACTTATATTAAGCACGAACATTCGTCTTTCCGAAATAGGAGAAGTCAAAAAACAATAATAAAGAGTTCAAGGAGGAGGTGATAGAATACAAGTACGGAATTCAAAAGGGATTAGAGAATTTGAGAGGGAGTTGCCAAGGCAGTTGTGGATTAAAATCTTATTTTGGTACATTCTTATTCGCATGTTCACATCAGAACAGTTATGTACCCGACATGATATGCTCTGACCAGTTTAGAGGGCAAGTATATTCGTCTAACAAGTCGATTCAACTATATCTCAATCCACATAAAGTAGTAATACAAAGAGCGAACCAAGCGCACTACGGTTGATCAGACCATAATACAAGGGAGGTCAAGATCGTTCTGGTGAAGACGGGGTCGAGTTTGGTTGAGCGAGGAGACGGAAATCTATGCGCGAACAGAACTAAGTTGCTGCAGTTTCTAGGGTGCTCGTGCGGGGGACGCAGCGGCGAGCGACGCGGATTCCGGCTGCGGTGCGACGTACTCCTGGCTGCGCGGCGGTGGCTCTGGGGTTCCGGCGACGACGCTCAGGGATTTAGGTTTAGGGTTAAGGTTAGGGTTTTCGAAAAAAAAGAATTATATAATGTATATATATAGAGATCGGGGGAGAGGGAAATGCATACGCGCGGGGGGGGGGGGGTACAGCTGCTGCTGTTGTAGCTTAGGAATCCTTCGCGGGTTTTGGGTATTAGCGGGTCTAGGACTAATGGGTTAGGGTTTTAAGCGGGTTAGAGTAGAAATTAGCTAATGGGTTTTAATCTATTTTCATTTTCTTTTCATTTTCTTTCTTTCTCTAATTCTTTTCTCAATTTCTTTTTTCATTCTTTCTTTTAATAAACCATATATATATATATATATATACATATAAAAAATTCTATAAATTTTATTAGTGCATACAATAAATCTACTCAGCTGTCCAAAGGGTCTCCTATATGGAAATAATTAAGGTAAAATTATAATTGCTCCATAAATCCCCTAAATGCACAAACACCTAAAAATAAAAATCTCATAAAATCTATTTCTACTAATGCGATAATAAATACTATAAATCAATAAATAATTAATCAAATAATTAATATGGTTTATAAAATTAGGGGTTTTACAGGAGGAAGGAAACTGTGAGTGATTATACAGTATCAGTTTTATTCAAAACTGAACTGTTGTTACTTGGCTACTTCTGAGCTCTGACACTGCCTTATGTGCCATGAGTCATATGACTTATTAGTTATCTATCAATACTAAACTGTGTATCAGTGAGGGGAGAGTGCGCAAAGATATTATTAATGTATATTATGAGTATGTTGTGGGGGACAGTGTACCTTTGAGTTGTGAGAGGAGCAAGGGACAGGGAGTTTGGGTAGAGCAGACCTTGCTGGAGGGTTATCAGCAAGATATTTTGGTACTACGCAACTAGTGTTAAGAGTACCTAGGTTCTCGAGTATTAACTTCTCTTTAAATGTCGGGTTTGATGTATTTACTGTGTAGTATCACCTTTCTCCACTGTGCAGTGAGTTTCAGTAGAGTGTAGATAAGTAAATAGGATACATGGGTTCAATGTGAGGTAAAGGTATGGGATGTGAGTTGATACACTAAGACAAAAGAAATAGTTAGGTTATTGATTTGAGGAGTAGGTTTTGATTGTGGCACCATGTACCAAGTATGGGTATCATTAATATTAGCTAAGGTACTTATATAGCTAAGGTGATACCTAGATAAAATAGGTATAGAGGTGTTATGAGTACACCCTAGTGTTATAACCAAGTATGACAAATAATTAGCTAGTATGAGACTAGTATTGACCCGTAGACCTTAGTATGGCCTAGAATTGAACTAGTCTAACTTACTTTCATTTCTGGACTTGTATTGATATAATATACTATATAGAGGACTAGGTGACTCCAGTTCGGACATCGATCCTCACATCTTCCTCAGGACTACAAGAGAGTACATTCTCTTACAGTTTTTATTTTGTTAATTATTCTATGATTCTAGTTATATAGTATACTTGATTCTGACACTATGGATACACGGGTTAGCATCATAAATACCTGTCATGAAGAATTGCGATTGGAACCCATCGTACTAGCTGAGGATGGAGAAATATTAGCAGATTATGTGATCATACCACACTTTACATGCATCATAGCAGCATATCGTGTGCACCTTTCGGCCTACACACGCATCCGAATCAGTTTTCGCAAAATCCTACACGTTTGGGTATATCGTGCGCACCTTTCGGTGCGCTTGGTACACGACGGGGCGGTCCAGTTTGGCGGAGCACGCTCCGTATCACAAATTTTAATATTTTAAAAATAAGTTTTTCTTAATATTTAACCTAATTTATTTTAGCATATAGACCAAAATTAATCTTTGTTAGGTGGTCTTCACATACCAAAAAGAAAAACTAAATTTGGATCTCTGTGGTGGGAGATACGAGTCTCTGAATATGGGTCATCGCAGCAGATTTTTGCAGCATAAAAGTCATGGTTTTTCCTAAAATTGGCATCAATTTTTACCTAGTTTTGCGCATTGTTCGGAGGAAACTAAATTATGTTATTTAGAGAGGGAAATGTCAGGATCGAACCAGCGAAGGCGAGGTCGAGTTTGGTCGAGCGAGGTGGCAGAAAACAGGGTGAGAATAGGAGTACTCTGTTGACTTTCCTGTCGCTACGTGGGGTATTGACGCGATGTGCGGCCGGCTGTGCTGGCTCCGGCGGTCGGCGCGACGGCGGCTCTGGTGTGTGACAGTCGCGGCTAGGTGTCCGGTCGAGGGGAGTTTGGGTTAGGGTTTAGGAATAGGTTATATATATAGTGAGAGAGAGGGCGAGGGAGAGGGGGCGGAGCGGTGTCTAGCACGGGTCTGGGCCGGGTTCTTTGTGGGGGGGGAGGGGGTAGTACTGTACAGCGGGGGGTTTTAGCCTTAGGGTTTTGCTTTGTTTTTTCTTTTTTTCTTTTTGTTTTCTTTTTTCTTTTTTATATTGTTTTCTTTTTCTTTTCTATTTCTTTTTCTATTTTTTTCTATTATTACTAATAATAATAACATTATTATTTTTATTATTATTACACTTATTATTATTATTAATAATTTATGATTATTATTATACTATTTATTTATTTGTATATATATTTAAGGTATATAAAAAATTCATTTGCAACCAATTAAATTGTACAAAATTATATCACCCCTCTAAAATTATTCCTAAAATAAAATAATAGGTTTTTGTACAATAATTCTAAATAATTAATTATCGAGGTACTTAAATCGCTACGTATATATTATCCAAATAACTACGTAATATTATAAATAAATAAATTAAATAACTAACTAATTAAATAAATAAAATATTTAAAAATATGGGGTTTTACACTTTAACATGCAAGAAGGAGGCATCCGCACGAACGAGGTTCTTCCGCACCCTGCAAGCACATAAATGTACTGGTGGGGAGGCTACTCGCCTGCTCGATAAATCCAAACACGTTATATAGGTTCTGTAACACCCTGTTCCGCTCAAGCGGACTGCCGTCTCAAACGGCAATCGTGCAGCTGTCCCGACCCGCTTTGCCTCAATCAAGAAGCAAAGGATATCCAGACTTGTCCCTACAGGAATCCGGCTTGGACTTTCAGAGGCTCGCTCAGACGTATCGCTCTACCGAGGCGAATCATCGCTAAGGTGGGTGGCTACGGTGAACTTGTCTTTGGTTAGCCAGCACACATAAAACCTGGAATCATATATGCTAGTCGCTAGGTGAATCACCCCCTGCATGCTAATAAATCCAACGCACCTAGCTAAGGGAATAATCCCAACTTGTATTGCTTGCTAGAACATGGAAAAGGAAATACTGCTTATATTCAGATCCTCGCATGCTAAGTCCCTTAAGGGTTTCATCTCTCGGACTACCTACGGGCCCGAGCAACGTCCCTGCTTATGTTCCTTAGAAACGCATGCTTGTCTGCTTGATTATTACCGTGTTTTCATCCAAACCCCGGGAGACTACTACGTAGTCGTTCCGTGCCTGAATGTTCCTGCAAGTATCCGGGACCGTTAGGTCACCAGGCAGCCCCGAACCAGGGGAATGCATCAAGACAAATTAATCACTGTACAGAATCATGATTCAAGCACCTCCTGTAATCGTGCACTACTGTACTACTGTTATACTGTTCTACTATACCACTGTACCACTGTACCACTGTACTCCTATTCTACAGTACTCGAGTATCTAGTGAAGGGAAAACTGACCCTGATCCTGACCTGCATGTCGCGGACAACTCGAAAATGAGGCATAGTTCCACGGACGGTCTCCGGGGCACTAGGGCCGCTCCGATCCGGATGGAACTCCACTGTTTCAGCCAACTGTACTGGATGAGATAGTGTGCAGCACCTATCGTTCTTTTGCTGCATACCATCCGCTCCATGGCTGAACTTACTGTATAGTCTACTGTACTGGACGAGATGGCTTGTGGCACCACTGTACATTGGCTGCAAACCATCTTCGTTTAAGACTAGTGTCCATAATGGCTTTGCCAGCGACCGTGTTCATATAGATAAGTCATCCTCGCTTAGCGGCTATCCGCGTGCGAGTCACTGCATCGCATCAAGAACAACTAAACACCTGAACGATCATGTTAAATGACCCTCGTGTTTGCATATGCTTGCCTCCTGAATGTTTATACATGTCCCTGCTTGAATTAATCATGTTTGCCTTGGACAGGGAAGGAGAAATGGTAAGTTGGTAAGTCTCGCCGTGTTTCCTCAAACATCGCACGGCGCACTGCCCGACACGTTAAGCTATTCAATGTTTGCAAGAAACTGATCCTAAGGCAACTAGAAAGACAACTTAATAGTTGTGCACG
This sequence comes from Iris macrosiphon, assembly GCA_036927795.1. Classification (NCBI taxonomy): domain Eukaryota; kingdom Viridiplantae; phylum Streptophyta; class Magnoliopsida; order Asparagales; family Iridaceae; genus Iris; species Iris macrosiphon. The sequence goes on from JAYESA010000009.1 coordinate 139,644,626, forward strand.
GAACCTGTATTACGTGTTTGGATTTATCGAGCGGGCGAGTAGCTTCCCCACCAGTGCATTCAATGTACTGATAATCCACCAGTTTGATATGCAGGGTGCGGAAGAACCTCGTACGGTACGGACGCCTCCTTCGTACGTGCTAAGGCCAGGAGTTCCCTCTGAAGCCTTGCAACGGTACGTCCGGGACTGAAGCACATATACAAGACATAAGTTGTGAATATCGCTTGACCATCGTCTGTACATTCATTCCACAATTGTAGCCATTTGGCACGCTTTTACTGTTTCAGAGAGAGAGGCTTGAGCGACTTGTAATCTCGGCTATACCCCGCCTGTAATACTTGTTCATATCAATAAAGAGATTACTTTACTTGTTTTAATGCTTCCGCTATATTGTCGACTCAGTGAACCTGTTATCGATCGCCTATGCGTTCATGACTCCGCTGCACTCGGACAATCTGTGCGACTCTGTGGCTTAGAACTCTTGCCGCCAACCAATAAACCGTGGCCTTGCACGGGCGTGGATCACGCTCGTGCGGCATCACGCCCGGATGGGTTAAGCGATCGTTCCGCGGGAGCGCTGGCGAGGGTGATTCCCGCCTAGCGGGAATGGCCAATTTGCCTGCGGGAGATCGGGGCGTGACATGTTGGTATCAGAGCCTGGCTTCTACGCCTTTGGACTTCAATTCGATATCTCTGTTTCGAAAGCTCGTTCGTGGGTTATGTGCGCGCTCTTTCTCAATGCCTCGATGGGATGTTCCAACAATAAGTCTAAATACTTTCAAAATACGTTTTGAATGATATGCTTGCTTGTCTGGTTGTATGCTGCGAGTGGCCTTTGAGCCAACCTGTGCGAACCTTTTGAGAGTATCGCTAGTAGCTTGTCCGATTTTCACTAACCCTAAGTTTGGTTGAATGCATCTATTCGAGGGACGCCTTGAACTAGTGCACCATCCAAGACTTAGGAAAAAGGTGAAACTCGAGTGCTAAGACTTCGCTATCACTAAGCTGGTTGACGTGTTCACGCTAGAGGGTACCTTCGAAAGTGCGCACGATCCAGTCTAAGCGGTATGCTGATTTCGAAGCTTGTGCAAGTGAAGATCCAAATGAATAAGTACAAACGACTTGTCTAGGATTGCCTCAACCCTAGATTACTGCTTGTCCTTAGTAAGTCTCGAGGACGAGACTTTTTCTAAGTTGGGTAGGATGTAATACCCTGTTCCGCTCAAGCGGACTGCCGTCTCAAACGGCAATCGTGCAGCTGTCCCAACCCGCTTTGCCTCAATCAAGAAGCAAAGGATATCCAGACTTGTCCCTACAAGAATCCGGCTTGGACTTTCAGAGGCTCGCTCAGACGTATCGCTCTACCGAGGCGAATCATCGCTAAGGTGGGTGGCTACGGTGAACTTGTCTTTGCTTAGCCAGCACACATAAAACCTGGAATCATATATGCTAGTCGCTAGGTGAATCACCCCCTGCATGCTAATAAATCCAACGCACCTAGCTAAGGGAATAATCCCAACTTGTATTGCTTGCTAGAACATGGAAAAGGAAATACTGCTTATATTCAGACCCTCGCATGCTAAGTCCCTTAACGGTTTCATCTCTCGGACTACCTACGGGCCCGAGCAACGTCCCTGCTTATGTTCCTTAGAAACGCATGCTTGTCTGCTTGATTGTTACCGTATTTTCATCCAAACCCCGGGAGACTACTACGTAGTCGTTCCGTGCCTGAATGTTCCTGCAAGTATCCGGGACCGTTAGGTCACCAGGCAGCCCCGAACCAGGGGAATGCATCAAGACAAGTTAATCACTGTACAGAATCATGATTCAAGCACCTCCTGTAATCGTGCACTACTGTACTACTGTTATACTGTTCTACTGTACCACTGTACCACTGTACTACTGTACTCCTGTTCTACAGTACTCGAGTATCTAGTGAAGGGGAAACTGACCCTGACCCTGACCTGCATGTCGCAGACAACTCGGAAACGAGGCATAGTTCCACGGACCGTCTCCGGGGCACTGGGGCCGCTCCGATCCGGATGGAACTCCTCTGTTTCAGCCAACTGTACTGGACGAGATAGTGTGCAGCAACTACCGTTCTTTCGCTGCATACCATCCGCTCCATGGCTGAACTTACTGTATAGTCTACTGTACTGGACGAGATAGCTTGTGGCACCACTGTACATTGGCTGCAAACCATCTTCGTTTAAGACTAGTGTCCATAATGGCTTTGCCAGCGACCGTGTTCATATAGATAAGTCATCCTCGCTTAGCGGCTATCCGCATGCGAGTCACTGCATCGCATCAAGAACAACTAAACACCTGAACGATCATGTTAAATGACCCTCGTGTTTGCATATGCTTGCCTTCTGAATGTTTATACATGTCCCTGCTTGAATTAATCATGTTTGCCTTGGACAGGGAAGGAGAAATAGTAAGTTGGTAAGTCTCGCCGTGTTTCCTCAAACATCGCACGGCGCACTGCCCGACACGTTAAGCTATTCAATGTTTGCAAGAAACTGATCCTAAGGCAACTAGAAAGACAACTTAATAGTTGTGCACGGAACCTGTATTACGTGTTTGGATTTGTCGAGCTGGCGAGTAGCTTCCCCACCAGTGCATTCAATGTACTGATAATCCACCAGTTTGATATGCAGGGTACGGGAGAACCTCGTGCGGTGCGGACGCCTCCTTCGTACGTGCTAAGGCCAGGAGTTCTCTCTGAAGCCTTGCAACGGTGCGTCCGGGACTGAAGCACATATACAAGACATAAGTTGTGAACATTGCCTGACCATCGCCTGTACATTCATTCCACAGTTGTAGCCATTTGGCACGCTTTTACTATTTCAGAGAGAGAGGCTTGAGCGACTTGTAATCTCGGCTATACGCCGCCTGTAACACTTGTTCATATCAATAAAGAGATTACTTTACTTATTTTAATGCTTCCGCTATATTGTCGACTCAGTGAACCTGTTACCGATCGCCTATGCGTTCATGACTCCGCTGCACTCGGACAATCTGTGCGACTCTGTGGCTTAGAACTCTTGCCGCCAGCCAATAAACCATGGCCTTGCACGGGCGTGGATCACGCTCGTGCGGCATCACGCCCGGATGGGTTAAGCGATCGTTCCGCGGGAGCGCTGGCGAGGGTGATTCCCGCCTAGCGGGAACGGCCGATTTGCCTGCGGAAGATCGGGGCATGACATGTTGGTATCAGAGCCTGGCTTCTACGCCTTTGGACTTCAATTCGATATCTCTGTTTCGAAAGCTCGTTCGTAGGTTATGTGCGCGCTCTCTCTCAATGCCTCGATGGGATATTCCAACAATAAGTCTAAATACTTTCAAAATATATTTTGAATGATATGCTTGCTTGTCTGGTTGTATGCTGCGAGTGGCCTTTGAGCCAACCTGTGCGAACCTTTTGAGAGTATCGCTAGTAGCTTGTCCGATTTTCACTAACCCTAAGTTTGGTTGAATGCATCTATTCGAGGGACGCCTTGAACTAGTGCACCATCCAAGACTTAGGAAAAAGGTAAAACTCGAGTGCTAAGACTTCACTATCACTGAGCTGGTTGACGTGTTCACGCTAGAGGGTACCTTCAAAAGTGCGCACGATCCAGTCTAAGCGGTATGCTGATTTCGAAGCTTGTGCAAGTGAAGATCCAAATGAACAAGTACAAACGACTTGTCTAGGATTGCCTCAACCCTAGATTACTGCTTGTCCTTAGTAAGTCTCGAGGACGAGACTTTTTCTAAGTTGGGTAGGATGTAACACCCTGTTTCGCTCAAGCGGACTACCGTCTCAAACGGCAATCGTGCAGCTGTCCCGACCCGCTTTGCCTCAATCAAGAAGCAAAGGATATCCAGACTTGTCCCTACAGGAATCCGGCTTGGACTTTCAGAGGCTCACTCAGACGTATCGCTCTACCGAGGCGAATCATCGCTAAGGTGGGTGGCTACGGTGAACTTGTCTTTGCTTAGCCAGCACACATAAAACCTGGAATCATATATGCTAGTCACTAGGTGAATCACCCCCTGCATGCTAATAAATCCAATGCACCTAGCTAAGGGAATAATCCCAACTTGTATTGCTTGCTAGAACATGGAAAAGGAAATACTGCTTATATTCAGACCCTCGCATGCTAAGTCCCTTAACGGTTTCATCTCTCGGACTACCTACGGGCCCGAGCAACGTCCCTGCTTATGTTCCTTAGAAACGCATGCTTGTCTGCTTGATTGTTACCGTGTTTTCATCCAAACCCCGGGAGACTACTACGTAGTCGTTCCGTACCTGAATGTTCCTGCAAGTATCCGGGACCGTTAGGTCACTAGGCAGCCCCGAACCAGGGGAATGCATCAAGACAAGTTAATCACTGTACAGAATCATGATTCAAGCACCTCCTGTAATCGTGCACTACTGTACTACTGTTATACTGTTCTACTGTACTACTGTACCACTGTACCACTGTACTCCTGTTCTACAGTACTCGAGTATCTAGTGAAGGAGAAACTGACCCTGACCCTGACCTGCATATCGCGGACAACTCGAAAACGAGGCATAGTTCCACGGACGGTCTCCGGGGCACTGGGGCCGCTCCGATCCGGATGGAACTCCACTGTTTCAGCCAACTGTACTGTACGAGATAGTGTGTAGCACCTACCGTTCTTTCGCAGCATACCATCCGCTCCATGGCTGAACTTACTGTATAGTCTACTGTACTGGACGAGATGGCTTGTGGCACCACTGTACATTGGCTGCAAACCATCTTCGTTTAAGACTAGTGTCCATAATGGCTTTGCCAGCGACCGTGTTCATATAGATAAGTCATCCTCGATTAGCGGCTATCCGCGTGCGAGTCACTGCATCGCATCAAGAATAACTAAATACCTGAACGATCATGTTAAACGACCCTCGTGTTTGCATATGCTTGCCTCCTGAATGTTTATACATGTCCCTGCTTGATTTAATCATGTTTGCCTTGGACAGGGAAGGAGAAATGGTAAGTTGGTAAGTCTCGTCGTGTTTCCTCAAATATCGCACGGCGCACTGCCCGACACGTTAAGCTATTCAATGTTTGCAAGAAACTGATCCTAAGGCAACTAGAAAGACAACTTAATAGTTGTGCACGGAACCTGTATTACGTGTTTGGATTTGTCGAGCGGGCGAGTAGCTTCCCCACCAGTGCATTCAATGTACTGATAATCCACCAGTTTGATATGTAGGGTGCGGGAGAACCTCGTGCGGTGCAGATGCCTCCTTCGTATGTGCTAAGGCCAGGAGTTCCCTCTGAAGCCTTGCAACGGTGCGTCCGGGACTGAAGCACATATACAAGACATAAGTTGTGAACATCGCCTGACCATCGCCTGTACATTCATTCCACAGTTGTAGCCATTTGGCACGCTTTTACTGTTTCAGAGAGAGAGGCTTGAGCGACTTGTAATCTCGGCTATACGCCGCCTGTAACACTTGTTCATATCAATAAAGAGATTACTTTACTTATTTTAATGCTTCCGCTATATTGTCGACTCAGTGAACCTGTTACCGATCGCCTATGCGTTCATGACTCCGCTGCACTCGGACAATCTGTGCGACTCTGTGGCTTAGAACTCTTGCCGCCAGCCAATGAACCATGGCCTTGCACGGGCGTGGATCACGCTCGTGCGGCATCACGCCCGGATGGGTTAAGCGATCGTTCCGCGGGAGCGCTGGCGAGGGTGATTCCCGCCTAGCGGGAACGGCCGATTTTCCTGCGGGAGATCGGGGCGTGACAGGTTCCGTGCACATCTATTTTATTGTCTTTCTAGTTGCCTTAGGAACAACTTTATGGCATATATGAAAAGCCTAACTCGTGTGGCAGTGCGTCGTGTGATATAAAAAAAAATACGACGAGACTTACCAACTTACCATTTGTCCTTTCCTGTCTAAGGCAAACCAAGTTAACTTAAGCACATGCAGCATATATAATGAATTTTAGGGGCAATATTATATGCAAACACAAGTGTTTCAGTGCGAGATTATATTTTAGGTGCACACATTACTCAGATTTATTAGACGTGATGTAAAAGATATTGAAGTATTCCATATATACAACTATTTTATATGCATGATCGTTCAGGTGGTTTCGATTAACTGGATGCGATACAATGACTCGCACGCGGATAGCCGCTAAGCGAGAATGACTTATCTATATTAATAATTATCGTTGGCATAGCCATAAAGGATCGATTAATAGTCTCGGAGTGCAGATGACGAAGGTGCATGTGTTGCTTCCAACATCCCGCCCAGTCAGAGACTATTCGATAGTTCCATCCGAATCAGATCGGCCCAGGTACCCCGGAGACCGCTCGTTGAACGAGATTCGAAGATCACCCTTGATTCTAAGTTATCCGTGACATGCAGTCTTGGTCATCCAAATCCATAACTTGACATGATAATCCATAGTTCTTGTTCTGAAAAAAAATGAGACAATCATATGGCATAATTTATCTTACATAGTCTTCCTAATCAACGAGCATGAGACAATCATATAGCATGATCTGTCTTGCATAGTCTCTTTGATCAACGAGCATTGTTCTTTGAACTGTGATTCTTGTTTGGCTTTGACATGATTCTCTTCAGATGTAAACTTGATATAATTATCATTCAGATGTAAACTTGACATGATTCAAGTTCAGTATTCAACTTTACCTTGATGCATTCCCCTGGTACGGGGACTGTGTTGGCGACCTAACGGTCCCTGATACTTGTAGATTCATTTGCATAGGAGAGCTATTTGATAGTCTTTTGGTTAACTCTGATGTATGCACGATACGCGATAGTGTTTTACTCGATTATGGCCTAATTTTGTATGGCAAACATTAAATTGAGGCAACATTATAAGTTAACATATGAGCAGGCAAGTATCGCATTCATAAGAAAACTTAAGCATTCACGTTAGCTCGGGTCCGAAGGTAAGCCAATAAGTGAAATCGTAAAGGGACTTACCGAGCGACATGATCTAGGGTCATACAGTATAGTAAGTAAAGTAGTGCACTACAAAGAATATAAATATCATTCTACTCGAGGCATAGCGGGTCTAGTTGCACAAGGCAAAGGTCGCATACGAAGGTCTGATTATAAGCAATATTTTATTTCCATGTTCTTACACAAGCAATACTAGTTGGGATTATTTCCTTAGCTAGGTGCGTTGTATTCTTATTAGCATGCAGAGGGTGATTCACCTAGCGACTAGCTTGTATCGTTCCATATTTTAAGTGTGCTGGCTAAGCAAAGACAAGTTCACCGTAGCCACCCACCTTAGCGATAATTTGTCTTGGTAGGGCGATACTACGAGCGAGCCTCTGAAAGCCTAAGCCGGAACTCCTGAGGGGACAAGTTTGTAAATCCTTTGCTCAAACGAGTATTTTTGTTGAAGCAAAGCGGGTCGGAACATTTTACTTTTGCCGTTTGAATCGGCAGTACACTTGAGCGAAACTGGGTGTTACAGTAATTAAGATTGTGATAAACCTAGTTAGTTAAAGTATCAAACCATACTTATATAATTTGTCGTAGTTTATGGATGATGGATAGTCTAGGCTTTACATGATTACACCTTTATTTTCTGTACTTGTTACTCTGTTGCTTATCAGTTCAGGATATGTCTCATTGTAGGTTTACAGTATTTTCTCCTTTATCCTGAGATCATTTACATTCAGTCTTTACTTTCGATATATGTATTGCTTGTGTTGTTGGTTTAAGTTCCTAGATTAGATTTCTTTATGGTACTTGCTATTTGGGGTCTGACTACACTGGTTTTGTATGGCCAGATCCAGTAGTAACATCTAAGGATCTTCCTTAATTTCCTAAGGATAGTGAATACCAGGAGCAGCAGACCAACCGAGCACGTATTTAGCTCATATTTTGGTTTGATCAGTTAGCAAACATGCAATAGCATGATTGACATAGCCTAGAGTTAATTATGTATGACTCAGATTCAGGCTAGTTTATTCATTTTGTGTTTACTAATATCATGATCATCTGTATATTATAGTTTGGGATGCTTTACTATTATATTTCAGCAGATCATATATCTTGTTATTATTCATGTTATTCTTGTGATTTAGACACTAGGGTTTTTTGGACCTAGGTTTGAGTGTTGGTTTGTATTAGTGACCCCTCATGTCTTACAGCTTCACCGTATATGCGGATTACCTGTGTGCTCTAAGTATACGTAGCTAGCCTTGTCAGCCACGCTCTCCAGTTTTCTGGTTCTGGGGCATAACATAGTTTTAGTGTAACCACCCTAAAATTTCTAAATAATAATTAAAATACAAATACTAGGTTTCGGTACACTGATTGTATATGAGGGGAGTCCAATAATAGATAAATAAAATATTAGATAATTTAAAAAAATAAATTAAAAAATACATGAATAATAATAAAAATATATATAAATAATAATAGTTCTCTAGAAAAAGAAATAATAATAATAATAAAAAAACCAACCAACCACTATCCAAAGAAACTAACAAATAGCAGCAGTAGCAACCGAGGTCAACCAACCCTTACCACCCTACGGTGAAACAAAAAACCCAGCCCATGGTTCACCCTATTTCTCGGCTATATATATACGTATAAACCTACACAAATAAAACCCTAACCCTAATCAACGAGCACCTCCAGACCCCCTCGTCCAACCGACCCTGCATCGTTGTCGACTACCCCACTGTGCCGCCCTTTATTGCGGGAACCACCCACCACCGCAGCCGCCGACAAACTCGCGCACGCATAAATCACGTCAAGAACCAAACCCCAGGTACCCATCTTCCCCGCTGAATTTCTTCCTATATACGTGACCAAATTTTGATCCTGTTGTTTAGATTCAACCACAATATGAATACCCTTTAATATCTTCAAGTAGTTTTATTCGAAAAACTCTATTTCTGTTTTAAAATCAACCAAATTTTTGAAAAATCTTTTATATATATATAAAACAGAACAGCCAAAACTGTTCCAAAAACCTATTTTGGAAGACGGTTCTCTCCCAAACGAATTAACCAAAACTTGATTTTCATTTTCTGACACGAAGTCAATATAACTAGGATCGCAACGATTTATTATTTGTATATTTTTTATCATTATTTCTTCATTAAAAACTATGTTTAAAACTAGGAAAAACCTACAAAAATTATTCATAAAAAACTTAGAAAATGCTATACGCAGTATATTTCGATAAACTGAACAACCACATCATGTACCAGTTGCACCGAAAGGAGCGTATGGTATATCCTGACTTGCAAAACTTTACGAAAGTTGATTCAGACGTGTGTGTGTGCCGAAATCAACCCGTATCTGAGAAAAGTTTCCTATATCGATATTTTACAAAATTCTTTATTAGTTGGTACACGCTCGTCGAAATACGACAAAACTTATTCCATCGTTGATTTTAGAGACGTTGGTGATGTTTATTTCAGCATCCAGAGACTTTCATTCAGAGCCTGTAGTTTTCGATCCCTTGTGATTGACGTCAAGATGTCTATATTGCACAGATTGCTTGCCAGGCAAGCATACCTTGCCATTGTGTTGTTTTTTTGCATTCATTATTAACATACATATTTGCTTTTGTTCATTTAATTATTTTATTTTGGTATATAAAACTGCACGTCCAAGAATAAATTGGGTGCAACAACGGTTGCGTCACCTTTGTCACTTATTTAATATTTTGTATGACGACCTAGTGTTACGAGACCACCCCATGATGTTGAGGCATTCTTATGTTTCATTGGCTATGACATATTTGTTATACGAGTGTGACTTTCATGTAGTGATAGGCTGGTCACCTGTACATATGATACGTGTGACGGATAGTAAATAACTACTGATAAAAATATATGCTAGGAGACTTGACAATTAATAGAGGTATCACCATGGCATGGATATGACATGGATAGAGCATAGGGTTGGGAGCATGACAAGTAGGAATATGGGCTCCTTTACACTTTTTCTTTTTGTAACCCATACGCTCCATCAGAGATACATGGTTAGATGACCCTTATATTCTATTATTTACAGGCGACCTTTGATGATCGAAAGACATTACGCTTTTTAGTCCACTGATTCTCCAAGAGAGTCATGCCAATCCCATTTTTAGACATATAACCTATGTTGGAAAGTTGTTCTCAAAAGTGTATTTACGTAGACGGTTATACGACCGTTTGGATGTTATTTTCATTATATTATGGTATATACTTTTTGTATCTTGTTACGTCCCTCTGAGGACCTGGTCCACTTCCAAGTATAGACGAGAAGATTTATCCGTAGTAGTATAGACCCGGGCCTGACGCATCATTCTTAGTTGATGAGGTCTAACCTTCTGAGTACCAGTGATTACTTCATTGCTGATGGATCCTTAGCTGTTATTTCTTTATTGATATTTATTTTATATTGGGATTTTGATCTCCTCTATCATTTTAGTTTTTGATATAGTCGATGGGTAGTAGATTTGTCTCCACCCGACTATTATCCTTTTGATACTTCGTACTTGAGACATTTAGCTATTTATTTGATATTTCTTTACTTGTTCTTGTGGATAAGATATAGATGCCTGTGACTTGTGTTGACAATATATATTCTACTTGTGAATTAATATTCATATTATAGCGTACGTGTGTGTTATTATTTTTCTAACATATTGGAGTTGTCATATACATACGGCTAGCATGCTACGTATTCCTAGTCCTACGTATTTTTGGACAGGAGCGTGACATATTTTTGTGGTAGCCCATACAGATCAATAGTATATTATCTTAGATCAAGAGTATATTGCCTTGGTTACATTACTATACCGTGCATGCCTGCAAATAGGATTAGAAAATATGATCTCATCCACTTATTTAATCATATCCCTTGAGTTCTAATTTTGTATTCTCTTTGACTGCTTGATTTGCATGTACCTTGAATCTGTTCCAATATTCTCTTCCCCCCATGAGATATGTTATTACCCTCGCTATCACAGTAGATAACTTGATAACTCAGGAGGAGTTGTACTGCTAGCCGCGTCTATAGATTTTTCCCTGTAGTGATTTGCGGCAGATAGATTAAGGCTCGACTGTTAGTCTTTCCTATGCCAAACTTTTAAATTATCCTTGGGATGGACTGGCTAAGCAAGTACCATGCTTTCTTTGTCAGCTACGGGGAAGCATTCTCTTTAAGGTACCAGGCCAGCCAGAGCTCGAGTTTGCATGAGGATCCACAAAGGTTCTTAGTGGTTTTTAGATAGCATTGGACGATGTCATTTATCACCCTATCGTTTCAGAGTTTGAGGACGTCTTTCCAGAGGATTTGCCAGGACTACCTCTAGACAGAGATGTAAAATTCTCGATTGAGTTAACCCCAGAAGTAACACCCATAGCGTCACATGTTTACAGATTGACGATGAAGGAGATGGATGAGCTGAAAGCGTAGTTGAAGGAGTTAGAAGAGAAATGCTTCATCCGACCGAGTGCCTCACCCCGGGGAGCCCCGGTATTATTTGTACCCAAGAAGGATGGGTCAGTCTGTATGTTCATTGACTACAGGGCCTTGAATGTTGTGACTATAAAGAAAAAGTATCCTTTGCCACATATTTATAACTTATTTGATCAGCTTAGTGGATCCTAGATGTTCTCGAAGATAGACTTGAGATTAAGATATTACCAGGTGAACGTGCGAAATCAGAATATTTCGAAGATGGCATTCAGGACGAGATATCGACACTACGAGTTTTTGGTTATCCTATTTGGATTGACCAATGCTCCAGCTATCTTTATGGACTTGATGAATAGAGTCTTCCATCAATATTTGGACCAGTTCATGGTTGCCTTTATAGATGACATTCTTGTCTATTCGAAGAGCCATGAGGAGCATAAGAAGCATCTACGGATTATCTTAGAGATATTAAGGAGAGAGCGGTTGTACGCAAAGCTCAGCAAATGCATGTTCTTCTTGGATAAGGTCTCTTTCCTTGGGCATGTCGTTACTGGAGATGGTATTTCAGTAGATCCAGAGAAAATCTCGGCAGTTGAGACATGGCCCATTCCTAAGTCGGCATCGAAGGTGAGTAGTTTCCTTGGACCTGCGAGATTATCGTCAGTTCATAAAAAACTTCTCTAGGATAGCAGAGCATATAACTCTATTGACATGCAAGGACCGAGAGTTCATATGGACGGATGAATGTTAAGCCGCTTTTGAGGAGTTGAAGAAGCGACTAACCACGACACTAGTGTTGACAATTCCATCAGGATCAGCAGGCTATGTGACCTATATCGATGCGTCAAAAAAAGGCTTAGGATTCGTATTGATGCAGCATAGCAAGGTGATTACATATGCATCTAGACAGTTGAGAGTACATGAGAAGAATTATCTGACTCATGACTTAGAGCTTATAGCCGTTATTTTTGCCTTAAATCTATAGAGACATTACTTATATGGGGAACAAGAGAAGATCTATACTAACCACAAGAGCATCAAGTATGTCTTCTTGCAGAAGAAGCTGAATATGAGGCAATGCCGGTGGCTTCAGTTGATGAAGGACTTCAAGATAGAGTTGCATTGTCATCTAGGCAAGGCTAACGTGGTAGCTGATAGGGACTTCAAGATAGAGTTGCATTAAGCCGAAAGCCCATGGTATTATTCTTGACAACACAGAGGGAGTTACTGGAGGACTTGCAAGAGCTTGGCATCTAGGTTGTATTACCCAAATCAGATAGGACACTAGCAAACTTGCAAGTGCAGTCATCGCTAGTAAAGATGATCAGGGCAGCTTTGCCTACGGATTCTAGATTCAGGAGGTTGAAAGAGATGACAGAGGATAGAGAGCAAATGGGACTGCGCATTCATGATGATGGGATATTAGGATATGGTAATCGCCTATATGTTCCCAATGGAGATCTTCGATAGGAGCTGGTGGCAAAGGCTTATAGTTTGATATATTTTATTTATCCTGTAGGCACTAAGATGTACCGCGACTTGCTACAGCACTTTTGGTGGCATGGGATAAAAAGTGAGATAGCTCACTTTGTGGCCAAATGTCAAGTATGCCAGCAGGTCAAGGCTGAACATCAGAGGACAACAGGGATACTGTAACCACTTTTGATTCCTTAGTGAAAGTGGAAGCACATCACTATGGACTTTATCACAAATTTTTTGAAGAGTCCAAGTGGGCAAGATATTGTTTGGGTGATCGAAGATCGACATACAAAGTCCGCTTATTTCTTGCCCTTCCGAGTTGGCTAGTCTACAGAAGCTTTGGTTGACTTATACATGAGGCAGATCGTGAGATTACACAATATTCCGGTTAGCATTGTGTCAAATAGGGACTCGTATTTCATAACTCACTTTTATAGGAGCATGCAGGAGAGTCTTGGGACTCGTCTGAAGTCCAGTACGTCTTATCATCTATAAACATATGGGCAGTCGGAGCATACTATTCAGATATTGGAGGATATATTAAGAGAATGCATGCTGGACTTCGAAAGATCATGGGAGGACCATCTATATCTTGTGATGTTTTTCTACAATAATTTCTATCAAGCAAGCATCATGAAGGCTTCGTTTGAAGCTTTGTATGGAAGAAAATACAGGTCTCCCGTGTGTTGAAGCGACGTAGGAGAACGTCAGATCTTGGGGCCAGAGTTGGTTGTCAGCACTGTGGAGAAGGTGAAGAGTATACAGGGAGTTTTGCAAGCAGCGCAAGACAAACATAAGCAGGGGACAAATCTTCATCATCGTCCTTTGGAGTTCAAAGAAGGTGATCATGTCTTTTTGAGGACATCGCCAACTAGAGGCACTATTCGTTTCGGGGGACGCAGTAAATTGAGTCCAAGGTATATTTGACTGTTTGATGTGTTGTAGTGAGTTGGAGAAGTTATGTATCGACTGGCACTTCTACTTTTGCTTGAGCTAGTGCATGATGTATTCTATATGTCACAACTCAGGCGATATATAGAAGATAGCAGTCATGTTCTCGATCACTCAGAGATCACCATTGGGCCGAGCTTGTCATTGTAGAAGCATAAAAAAATTGGATCCATGTGTTCAGCAACCATACGGCCCACGGAAATTTTTAGCTGGAATTGGACCGTATGATCACCATGTGGCACAATTAGGCGATAACCATGCGGACCAAATGATCGAAGGTAGTTTTGGCCGCAGATGGATCTGACATAACGCTCCGACAACAAGATTACATCAGACACAAAATCCTGACAGAGAAGAATTTTCTGAATGTCTCAAAAGATGTGAACTCACTAAAAGACAAAAGTCTCTGAAAGTGTGCAGTACTTCTTGTACAACACGACAAAAGAATCCCATGGGTCTCTGGCACATGCGTCCCAGACTCCATGCGTCCCATGCGACCCTAACCCATGTGTCCCAGACTCTATGTGTCCTATGCGGCTCAGGCCCATGCATCCCAGACTCCATGCATCCCAATGCGTCTCCGACCCCATACGTCTCAGACTTTAAGCATCCCATGCGGCTCTGGCCCATGCATTCCAGACTCCATGCATCCCATGCAGATCTGGCCCATACGTCCCAGACCCTATGCGGTCTCTGCGATTCTTGGCTTCGTATGCCCCAGATTTCCAAATAAACCAAATTGTGTTATTGTAACAAGGTGATCCTCTCCAACCAAGTGGCAGACCATGTGTCCAATTGACCAAGCAGCGCCCACAAAGGACAAGAAACCATCCAGATATTCAGCAAAAAAAATCTTAACAAATATCCACATGACAGCTGAAGCCCAGATTCTCATGCACTATTATACTAATTAATATATACTAACTGGACTAGCTGATACCATACACTAATGCATCTAATAACTATCTAAATCAAAAATCTACTACACTAGCAACTGATATCTACTACTAACACTATACTAACTTAGTTATATACTAACTTGACTTAAATTCTAACTGATACTAACATGTATACTAATATACACTAACTGAAACACACTAACTGTTAACACCATATCTGAAACTCAATTAATTAACCTTACTAACACAATGATACTCATGATGGCTAATACTCACCCTCTCTCTACATAATTGATACTCACAACCAAGTTATCACTGCAACTCAAGTTGCTCCAGGCCTACATCTATGCAGTAAATGCTAACTCAAACACAGGCATACAAGTACTCAAACTATCTAAATTTCTCATTGTTCAGCCTTGCCTCACCTGTAGGTTGCTACCAAGCTTTTTTTCACCTGTGCATGCTACCACATGTGATCCCTTACAACTGAAACATAGATATTGACTGATACTTAAGGTATCAGCTTATGCACTCCAATATCACCTAATATATTATACTGATACAAAAAAACTGATACCCACATATTAGTGGCTTGTATTTACACACAGGGTATTCCCTACCCTCTATCAACAACATGGTATAGTCCAGATCTCCCTCTATTACTTGTATTGTTGCCACTGCCCAAGTCTAAATTATATAGTGGATTCAAAATTTACCTATTGGGAGATCGATTCCCAATAAAATACTTTATGGACATAATTAGGACATAATCTCTTAGTCAATTCCATCCCCTTTAGGTGCTTCTTGCAATCCAAGCTCTAATACTTCTTAGATGATGAAATTGAGAGAGAATGAGTGTGAATTTAGTTGAATTTAGTGGAGGAATGAGTCAATTTGGGGAAGAACACAATTGCGGATCTAAATAAATGAATTAATGAGAGAAGAGAGACTGAGAATCCCTCAAAAGTGGTTGGCCCCCTATTTTCTCCTTCCCAAGTGATGTACAATGTCTAATACACCCCAACTAGCTAGTCATGATATTTAATTAGGGAGGGCTATATTAAGAAGCTTTTAATTCTACATGAAACTAATCTAATCTCCTCAATTAATTAAGGGAATGGTCCTAGTCTAATGCTGGGATCAATTGTGTCATGACAACTAATGGGTCCACTAATGAAAAGTCTAAATAAACATAGACTAGTCTACTAATCAATAATTAAATAGCACAACTTAATATAATTAATTAGTAGAACATATATAAATATTTAATTACTAAATAATAATATATTAAATGATAAGGATACCCTCATCTAGAAATATGGTAGTGACACTGTACCTGTTAAAAATATATTATTTGTTATTATAATAAAATATGTTATCATATTTTTATTAAAATAATAAATATTCAATAGAGTACATACCAGATGATAAAAATATTATGGGAATCGAGCAACCATACCACTTTCCATCCTTCGACTTAGCCGTCATGGCCTTCTCCGACATTTTCTTGTACCTGGGATCGTCAAATCTCACCCTCATCGCAGTCCACTGGTCAGGTGTGATCCAACCCTGGATCGGATTTCCTAAGCAAACATGATCTATTTGATCGTTGATCGCATCATGAATCAGCTTGGCGGCGATGGTAGGAAAGTGCTTATCGATTTTCTCATCCCGGTGTGGTGGATAAAAATAGGTTTTCTACAATAAATAAAATAGAGAGTTATATAATATGCATAAATGCTTTTTGATATTAAAAGCCAATATATTTTTACCTTGAAGTGGGCAAACTAGAATGTCTTCCTATCTTCAAAAGCATCTGAGTAAATAATCCAAGCCCCACTGTAGTTCTGCCTCAGAAATACCCCTAGTGCTGTCTGTACCGCCGATGGACAATATCTATACAATGATAATTCAATTGATAAATATATAGATATAATCATTTGGAAAAATCTTTAACTAATTAACTTACTTCGTAGGCCCGTCGGACCAAATCTCTATCCTCATCTCGTTCGGAGGCGTGCATAGAGGATCGCTCTGATACGCAGACAAAATTGGCTCGATCTTCTTTATCCTCTCCTCTTTCTCCATATTATCGTCAGCCGGAGGAACGTTGGACGAGGGAGTAGTCTGAGGCCTAGAACTACTCGTCTCAGGAGTACTGCCATTTACTATCAACGAAGTCAGAGATGTGACTGGTAGGTACACTAGAGTAATCGAAGACGAGGATCAAGAACCAGTTGCTAGTACCGGAGGAGCCCTCCATCTACCTACGGAGCCTCTCCCTCGAGACTGACCGACTATAATTTGTGTAATCCTGCCATGACATGATAATAACATATAATGCTAAAACAAATACACAGATTTATATAACATACGATCCACGTCGTTCTATCATATCTGACTTAATCAAATGCTAAAATAGAATAATATTATAAGACAAAACATAATCAAATGCTATGTAAGATAACCATAAGTCTAATCCCGAAAGATTATACATCCTGAAAGATAATACATCCATAAAGTCTAGGTGATCAATAAGTCTAGATAATACATCCACGAAGTCTAAAAAGATAATAACCATAAGTCTATCATTTTATTTTCAATCCTCTTCTAAAAATTTATCTTCTTTATTTTTCTCGTCTTTCTCTTCCTCTTTCTTATATTCTTTATTTTTATCTACTTTATCTTTCTCTTCGGATAATTCTACCTCTTCTACACGATTAGACATATAATGATAAACTTTCGTGGAGTCCACATCTACAGTATTAGTTACAATAGTTAGCTCATCCTCCTGATAAGCTATTTTGTTAACATTAAAGATATTTCTAGCTTTTATCTTGCATATTGCCTACCAGTCCGACCTCGTTGTTCCCTGTTTAGGATAAGTTGTGAAGTATACGAGTTGAGCCTGACTTGATAGGACAAATGGTTTATAGACTTGATATCAATGTCGGTACTTTATATCCACAATTCAATGCTTGTCTATTTTTCAACCTTGATCTTAGAACGGATCAAACCAATCACACCTGAATAACATGATCTTAGCAGGCTTTGTTCCATAATTATATGTCAACTCCACAATCTCTCATAAGATGCCATAAAAATTATTGCTTGGATCGATATCTTTGTAGCTCGAAGATCTGACACACAAACAACTATTTTTCGTAGAATCGAGATCCAAAAAGTTGTGTCTTATCGGGGCTTTTCTTGACTTCAAACTAAATCAATTCAAGCAGTATCTTAGCCAGATTTTGACGACTTAAATTATTCCCTTAGCTAGAGTTCTAATAGGCTCATTCTTAAGTGTTGTGTGTGAACGATCGACTTATATACCAAGGAAACGATATTAAGTTCAACGTTATGTTAATTTTTGTGCAAGTGCGTATACACAAAAAGATTCTTATATATGCACTCAACCAAGAAGAAATATAAAGTATCATTTCTTATTCTACTTCTTCATCTATTATATATGGTCTCATCGACCACACCTCATTATTAAATGCGCTAAAAAACTACAAAATATAACCCTATTAGTGTAACAATATTAGCGTATACTATTACATTAATATAACTTAAATATTGACGTATTAATTACTTACCCCTCTAGCTTCTCTACTTCATCCTCGTCACAGTTGAGTAATATATACAACTAAGCAGCCCTTTGCTCATCGTCATTCATATATCTCTTCTTCATTTTGCCCGAAGGCTTACCGAAAGTATTGAATACTTTTAGTATTACATCATTAGATTCCTGATATCCGTCATCATTTTTTAGAGCTCTTGTTCTATTAGTAGCAACATGCATCTTGAAATACATCGAGCAAAAATTTATAATCTCCTAAAGAACGTAGGCTTCACAAATAGAACCCTCGACATGTGCCTTATTTTTTATATTTCTCTTTAGGTGGTTCAGTTGATGTTTGAACGGGTACATCCACCGATAACATATAGGCCCACCAACATATTCCTCATAGGAAAAATAAATTGGCAAATGCTCCATGGAGTCGAAGAATCTAGGAGGGAACACTCTTTCAAGCTTGTACAGTATTACTACAATGTCCTTCTCTTGCTTTTCTAGACGATTGACGAGCAACTTGGTAGAACAACGATCTCTAAAGAATATGCTAAGCTCTGTTAATGGCTCCCAAACTACTTGCGGTAAGAAATCTCGAAATGCAATCAAAATTAAACTCACCATGAATATTTGACAGTCATGGCTCTTCATACCCATCAGCTTTTTCTCCTTTGGGTCGACGCATCTTCTCATATTCGATATGTATATGTCTGAATATTTTAGGTCCTGAATCCATCTACAAAGTCTTCCTTTATCCTCCTTGTCGAGTGAAAAAATTTGACACATATCCATATTGAAATTTTAGGTCCTGAATCTACCTACAAAATCTTCCTTTATACCTGAATCCACTCTAGGTATTTTTGTATCAAGTGGATATCACATACCATAGTACACAATATCACATTGATACTCTCTTGTATCTTGATACTAGGATACATTTTCAAATACCCATGACACTAACTTGAAACTCATTCTCTAGGTCATTCATAGGTAAAAACATGGTTATTTGAGTCAAACTATGTCAAAACTACCTAATTTTGGTTCCAAGTTGATAACTGGATTGGCTTATATAGCTAAACTACTCAATACTAGGTTTATCAAGTCATTCTAGGTCAATACCTTGTTATACTAGGTTTCTAAGTTATACTAGTTAATATAAACTATACTAGCTAATATATTATATTATGTATCATATACTTAATATAGATTATATATAATAAATACCTTATAATATCTTAGCCTAATACCTATTACCTAGCTATATACTAACACATCACAATAATACTTTAACCAAATATCCATATCTTCCTAAATTTTTTATCAAACTACTATATAGCATAGTAACAATCAAATAGAGAATTTATATCAAAATGGACACACATGAACACCTATATCTATATACTACCCAAATTCCTAATTATGCAACCAAAATTTTGAATTATGAAATAAAATTTCTATATTAACTAGTGTGCGTGTCCATATGTGTACGTGTCCATGTGTGTGTCATGTGTGTCATGGATTGTGTCCTATGTGTGTGTGTCCATGTGTTTGTGTACATGTGTCAGGGTTAGGGTTGTGTCCTGTATATGTGTGTCCATGTGTCCTGTGTGTATCCGTGTGTCCTGGTTGTATCCTAGTTGCGTGTGTGTGTCCTGGTTGTGTCCGAGTTAGGGTTAGGGTTTACTGAGCGGAGGAAGGGACGAGGAGCGCCTGAGGGAGGGGTCAACAGAGGAGGACCACATCGGAGGAGAGAAGCCGCATCGTAGGGGGAGGAGTTGCGTCTGGGGGTCGTGGGGAGAAGAGGGCCGAAGTCGAGGGGTCAACGGGGTGGGTAGGTCGCCGGGGAGGGTGGGGGGTCGTCGGGGAGGGTGGGTCGCCGGGGGCTCGGAGGCGGACGGCAGGAACGAGGGAGGAGGAGCAAAAAATAAAATTTTTGGGGAAGAAAATAAAAAGTTGAACCAACCAGCTGAATCCTATATGAAGTAATTTAGCGACGTTTATACATGACGTCCCTAAACGTCGCAAAAAATTTAATATACTATGACATAATGTGTGGAGTTGGTAAACATCACCATTATTAAAAATATAGCAATGTTTACCGACTAGTCGACGACGACATATTTCATAATACTAAAGGTAGTTGCTAAACACCGTTAAATGTCACTGATAGCGACTTATTGCAACGTCATTTAGAAGCATCGCTAATTTTACTAAACTTATGTCTTTCAGAGTCTCTAAATTCATCACTGATTTGACTTATTTTAGTAGTATTTCCATGCCATGAATCAGTTTATTTTCTTTATCAAGTATTATATTGACTAATACATATTTTATAGCCTTTGCCATGTATTATAACTGTTATT
Organism: Iris macrosiphon; assembly: GCA_036927795.1. NCBI lineage: Eukaryota > Viridiplantae > Streptophyta > Magnoliopsida > Asparagales > Iridaceae > Iris > Iris macrosiphon. Next base: position 139,665,341 of record JAYESA010000009.1, read on the forward strand.
AGGGTTGTACCCATTCTATCCTGACTTGGTAAAATTTTTAGGTGATTATGATGTTGATGAGATCCCTACTCATTAAGGACCATATGTTGGTGATATAGCGGAGCTTGATCTTGTCCTTCAGGAGGATCAGGGAAAGTTCGCCACACAAATACGGGTTTTGACTGAGTAGTTTAGTTTAGTTCTAGTCGATTTTACTTTATTCTACCAGGTTTATTCCAGTGACCATCTGAGTTATAGTAGATTATTTCTTTAAATTAATTATTGAGAAAATTATTTTATTTCTTGTTCATGACTTAGTTTATGGATAATATATGAATCGTATACTTATTGTGGACCATTACTTATCATAGACAGCATACTACCGTTGATGCTGCAGCGTAGGCTAGGCTTGGCCACGTACTCGTATCACAAAAGTGGGAGCGAGTCATGACAAGTTTTTATGATGGCACATGCAGGTCCAATTTCATATAAGGTTGCGAACTCATGGTTAGTACTTCAACTTAGTAGTATTAGTTGTGAGCCTGCGAATAGAATTAAAGATAAGATTTAGAATAACTTTAGGAAGTTATATCATCCACAAATAGGATTCCCAACCCTAAGAGTCTTCTATCCTTTTGTCTCTCATATGCATCTTGATTAATTCCGTCCAGGATATCTTTGATATGTTTGCATCTACTGTTCTAACCATGACCCGTACCTTTCGGTTAGCAATGGTTGTCTAAGTATTGTGCATATTAGTTAGTTAATGTTAGACCATAGTAGTTTGTCTCCTTATTGGTTTCCTCTATCTAAAGAATGCCACCCAAGACTAGAGCACACGATACCAAAGAAAATGGTGTTCAACCCAGCACATACAAAATATAATAAAATAGTGACATTTTTAGCGACGTCGTCAGTTGTCGCTAATTTTAAAGAATTTAGCGACTCCATAAATAATTGTCGTTGTACGTCACTGTTTGTGATGAATAGTGACTAATAGCGAGTGTACTTGGGTTTCTTGAAAGAATAGTCGATATATATTTTTTAACGTTGGTAAACATCGTAAAAGTTTTTGATTTAGCGACATTTAGCGACTTTTTTATCGACTTTGTTAATTTTTAATTAGCGACAATTATAAATGTAAGAAGTCGTCGCTAGAAAATTTTTAATGGCAATGTTTAGCGACGTTTAAGAAGTCACTAATATTTTTTATTAGTAGCAACGTTTAGCGACTATATAAACGTCGCTAATAACGACATTTAGCAACGCCTGGATCAGACACCGCTAATTTATTTTTAATATAGCGGTCGGGTTTTTCTTTCCCCCATTCTCACTCAAAAAATTCCCAAAAAAATTTCTTTTCCCCAATCCCTCGCCGACGACCACCACTATCACGACCCGCACCAGGTGTAAAGGCACGAGTACTTGAACAACACCCAGCTTACATCGTAACAATGATGTAGAATATTGTCTAGGTCAACAATATTATCTAACATCTCATACAATATATATATGGTACCTACCATGCTATTTCAACTCCAAATTAAGGACAATATAATATATGATAAAGGAAAATCAATACCCAATCACAAAAAAACTAAAGGAAGATAATAGCACGATATGGAATTAGAAGAAACAAATACAGAGTTACCATACATCACAAGTCCATGTCTATTAGTTTAATCTCAACTCAAAGATCTCAAATATAGTATATGTCAAAAAGTCTAGCTAAGATCAAATACAACATCATAATGAATGATCTAAAACTCTCCAACTGGTGGTACAATATTAAGAGGCTTTATGGTACAATCTCAACGGCCTCGTCATCCTGTAGCCTGTAGTAGGTGGGACACATCTGCTCTAACCAATCATCTAGAAATATATTCATTTAGGATTAGAGCGAAGTACAATTCAATTGCAGTTCTAATTTAATTGATAATGACTATAAACAGAAATAGAGAATGTATTACTAGACGAGAAATAATGAACAATATCATACTATGGAACAAAGAGACAGATAATCTAGAGCAATATGGTATAAACTAATCAAAATAAAATAGAATAAAAGCAATGGACCGGAATATAGAGAAGAACTATAACTACACTAAGTGTTTGAAATACTAGTTAGATATATGATCGACTTGGGTTATCAAGATCTACTAACATGATCAATAACACAATCATATGATCAGTATGATTGGCCATTGTATATAAGGAATTCAATCATTTAAGATTGGTTGTTGTTTACAGAGTAACACAATCATACGTGAGGTGTATGATTGGCTGTTGTCTATATGATGTAATACAATGATTAAAGTTTTGATCACATATCTATCTAGCACTTTTTCTGCTCCCAACCAATACTCATGAATCTGATCACGAACATGAATATAATATGAGTACACGAAAAACATGAATGTACACGAATAAACACGGGCATAAGGAATACCCGATGCATACTATAAAGTACATATGAAGGAGTATCCAAAGTACACAGTAATAGGATGACATCTCCTGACAGGATCCATATAGTACCAGTCCGTCTAACCACTATGTCAGAATTAAGTAAAACATTTATAAATACTTATATTATAGTAATTATCAAATAATAAAAACTATCAGAGAATGTACTCGACTGTGGTCCAGAGCAATGAATGTCAAATTATGTCCATAATGGTGCCTCATAAACCTAAATATGAAATATCAAGTCACAATAGTGTTTGGAAACATAAATAAGTTAAACTAACTAATTCTCTAGGTCTTAAGTCTTTTCTAGGTCAAACTAGTCATTACTCTGCTAATCCAAGCTATATTAGCTAATAATAGATAATACTTATTATAAAAGTTATTGAGTATGGGGTATTGAGTTAATTATGAATATCTTAAGTACCTGTGGTACTAAATGTCAAGTGATACCTAGATACCAAGTGCATATATAACTACATGTATAGGATTACTTAAATAAGTTAAGTGGTAAATAGTTTAATATAGATAATACACATTATAAAAGTACAATAACTAGGTTTATGTTACAAGATAGATAAATTTAAGTTAAGTGGTAAATAGTTTCACATAGATAATACTTATTATAAAAGTAGAATAACTAGGAACGCTTGTCCTCACCTCCGAAGTCAAGTGTCCATGTGATCCATTCTCTAAAAAAAATTACTTCTGTAAGCCCTTTTAGGCTATTATAGTTCTACCAAAAATCTAGTAGACTTTTGGAATTCTAGTCTAACTCTAATTGTCTCAAAAGGCTTGCAGAAGTAAATTTCTTTTTTAGGTAATGGCTGACTATAAAACTCCCTAATTTTAAATATTATATTTATTGAATTTATTTATATTATCTCTTAGTTAATTAGAAAATATATTTTATTAAAATAATTACCTAGATAAATACTCATTTAGAATTTTTGCACAAAACTATTATTATATTTTTTTTGGAATCCTTGTTAAAGGGTAATAGATTTTAGAATTTAATTTTGGTGTACAAATATTTTTTTATATCTCATATATATATGTAAATAATATATAGTTATTAAATATAATAATAATAATAATAATAATAATAATAATAGAAATACAAATAGTAATAGTAATAATAATAATAATAATAATAGAAATAGTAATAATAATAATAATAGTAATAATAATAATAATAATAAGTAATACTAATACTAATATTATTACTAATAATAATAATAATATTAGTAATAATGATAGTAATAATAATAGTTAATAATAAAAGAAAAGAAATAAAAGAAAAGAAAAGAAAAAGATATTAACTAAACCCCCTAAACTAACCTATTACTAAACCTACCCCTAATCCTATTCCCACAGACCCTCACCCGCAGGAAACCATCTCTCTTTCCCCCCTCCCTTATATATATATATATATATATATATATATATATATATATATATATATATAAATCAAAACCAAACCCAAACCCTAACCCTGCGCCGCTGACCAGACCCCAGACCGATCGCCGGCGACCCCCAGCACCGTCCGGCGATGCCGTGCCGTGGCCCCGCGCCGCCGCATCCCGTCGGGACAGCTGCACACGTACGCGCACGCATGCAGCAGCACCCTTACGTCCTCCCATCTTCAAGGTGACGTATCTTCTCCATCTTTGATTCTTTTTATGAGTGGTTTATCCGTGTACATTCATAACCAAACCCTCTAGAATTTTTATTCAAGCGAAACGAGTTTTCGTGCCCTAGATTGGTGAAAAAATTGACCGAAAGTTGGCCGAAAAACTAACCAAAAATAATCCATAATTTAAACCCAAACCCCCATGTTCACACCCAATTTGCCACCAACCTGTTTAATATTTTTAAAAACTAATTGAAGGGATTTCTTCTCAATATAACCAAAAAGAATTTGTTTTTTAGTTTTTATTAATTTGTTATATTTGTTAAATTATTCGGCCTCTAAAACGACCAAAAACTTGATAATTTAAAACTGAAATTTTGTGATATGGAGTGCGCCCCACCAAACGGGACTGCCTCGTCGTGTACTAATTGTACCGAAAGGAGCATATGGTATATCCTGACGTGTGGGCTTTTAAGAAAGTTGATTCGGATGTGTGTGAGCGTCGAAATCAACCCGTATCCATAAAAAGTCCCTATATCACGACTTTTGCAAACTACTACCCCATTTTGTGTATGCTTGTCAGAATACGACAAAACTTGTGCCATTGGATTCATGGTATTACGCTGGTCGTGTGACCCAAGTTTTATACGATTTTGAGACAGTTGACCAAACTGCCTATTCGCGGGCCCCACGGGTTAACTTTTAGGACGAATTTTTGATCGGCTCACCGGAATCCAAAATTAGATATATCGTTAAGTTTGTATGAACGTTTAAAAAAATTTGACCTATAATTTGTCCCATTTAGAGACCTTTATCTTTGGCACGTATTTCGATGCAAAGTGGGCCACAAGTAGACCCCGCTTTGACCCTAAATTACCGTTTTACCCATGTGTCCAAATTGGACGAAAGGGTCATGTTTTCTAGCTATCTCGCTTATTCTAGAAATATTGGTAATGTTTATTTCAGCATCTGGATACGTTCATTCTGATGCTATAGTTTCTGATCCCTCGTGCTTGACGTCTGGACGCTTATACTTCACAGCTTTCTTGCCATGCAAGATACCTTACCAAATTGCTTATAGTACATTGCATGCTTATTATATTTTTAAATATTTATTATATATGTATTTTTTTTAGTTATAATTATATATTAAATATGTTGACACACACTTGACACATAGTATCATGGGAGGGGAGGACAATTAGTAGGCGTATGGGCTATATCCACTCTGGTAAACCGTAGTAACTAGCACATACTATGGTAGTTGTGTCACGTTGGTCGCTACCCTCGAGGTATGTCGATTTATGGTATCGCGCTGGTCGCTAACCATGAGGTATGACGGCTTTTGATGTTCATGGACGTGTGTGTGAGTTATGAGATAGATAGATTAGCCTACCCATGCCCATACGTCAAAAAATTGTCCTCATTATGCATTTTTATATAGATTGTCTAGTACAGCGTACTTATATACTTTCTGTCTATTATGCATATTTTACTGTATTAAATTGGCATACTTCTATGTATCTTGTTATGTCCCTCTGAGGACCTGGTCCCTTTCCAGGTGTGGATGATCTTGACTATTCGCAGGAGCACGGATCATGACTTGCTACTTATCTCTCTTTCGAGGAGGTCTTCTCTTTGAGCCTCGTTGATCATTAGATGTACTTAATTGGTTTCTCTTATATTCTAGTTTGGTAGTGGATTTGTCTCAATCCAACTACTTGTTCTTATCAAGCATCTTATACTTGATTCAGTTATATAGTTGATTGGCTATTCATTTCTATTTGATTCTGTGGATGAGATCTAGTTATGCCCTGTGACTTATGACATAAATCTATACCATTTGTGAATTATTATTCATAATACACCGTACGTATGTGTTATGGTTTCCATATATTGGAATTGTCATATACATAAGACTGGCATGCTTACGTATTCCTAGTCCTACATATTTTGGGACTGAGATATAACATATTTTATGGTGGCCCATGTAGGTCGAGAGCATATTGTATCGATTACATTACTATACCGAGCATGCCTGCGCACAGGATTAGAATATAGGATCTCATCCACTTATTTAATCACTGCCTTTGATTTTATTCTGCATTCTTATTTGATAGCTTGTATTGCATATTGCTTGATCCTTTCACAACGTTAATCTTATCTTTTCTTTCGTGCTTGATAGGGGATAGGAAGATGACTTGTACTAGGTATATACACTCTATTGCTCAATAACCCTATTAGTTAAATTATTGTAAGTTTGGTAGCATGCCTCATAACCTAGTATCATATAGTCCTTTTGACCCATTAATAAAGTGTAATTGAATGACACCAACTATAAGCTAGCATAAGACAATAGTGTTTATCCATATTATAGAACTAAGAGGTCCATACCCCCATTTGGTCGACTAGAGACTTAGACAAGAAATTAGTATGGCAACTGTAGAGGCACAACACCGGACAAGTCTTATCTTCTTTGGGAACTTGAATTATTTTCTACCTTCCTTCATCATAATCTAGCGTACTTATATTTTTTTAGACTACCTCCGCTTATGCTGCTATTTTATAGCCTAGTTTTGCAATCTTATTCTTTTATCAAGCTTGTTCATGACATATGTGTTATTGGGGACGCCTACTAATACATTGTCTAAATCAGAATTAGTGTATTACGGTCTGATCAACCATAATGCACTTGGTTCGCTCTTCGCATGACTACTTTATGTGGATTGAGATATAGTTAACTCAGCATGTTAGATGAATATACTTGCCCTTTAGACATGTCCGAGCATATCTTATCGGTTACATAACTGTACTGATATGAGCATGTAAATAGGAAATTACCAAAATAGGATTTCAATCCATAACTGCCCTGACAACTCTCTTTTTAAATTCTTTAATCGCCTTGAACCCCGTACTTGTATTATATCACCTACTCCTTGAATCCTTTATTATTGTTTTTCATCTTCCCCTATTTTAGAAAGACGAACGCTCGTGCTTGGTATAAGTTTGATACATGAAGAGTACTAGATATACCCCATAGGCCAATCACATTACTTTGTGACTATCTTTTGTAATTAAGAGCATATCACATTGGATATATTTGGTGTTAAATTTTTAAGGATATATTGGTATTTTAACTAGATGGCATACCCATGATGCTAATGGATGAAACGAGTAGCAGTAGTATTCTCTTTCCTATCACCATCTCGTCCCCTTGGGTGGCTCATCTTCTCTTCCATATCCATTCCTTATACCATGGTTAATTCTTTCTATCGTAGTTGCATCTTTTTGTGCCATCATGAATTATTTGATTACTTCAACCTCACCCTTATTTTTTAGTTAAAACATAACCGGGTTAGTAATGATTAATAACCAAACGATGAGTTCATGATAACCCTTATGCACTATAACAATATATTTATTCTCTTATTATTATTTTTACTATGAGTAGCCTCATTTGGTCTAACATAAATTAGTTGGATTGTTGAAATAGTTCATACTTCTAATAGTTTTATAAAGTTAGTCAAGACCTTAATTGTTGTCCTAAAACTTAGACTAAGCTTAGGAAAGAGTTGAAGGCACTTGTTACGAACTGATGACTATGACAAATCGCTGGCGAGGTAGCGACAGCTACAGCTAGACCATTACACTAGAGTAGTCAAATTATTTACAGACATACTGGCCAGGTGGCATGGCAGTATTAGACTACGATACTTGATGGTTACAGAAAAAAAATTATGATTATGAGATTCCAAACAAGTATACCAAAATTTTCGACCCAATGAATAAACTCGCCTTATAACCTAGACAATAGCCTCAAAGACTTTGACTACTCATGGAATTCTTGTATGTTGGGTAGTGTAGACGAGTTAGAGGAGAAAAGAATAGAGTATAGACAATAAGGAAGAAAAGTGTTAGGATGCTGACCATAACCTTTTAGGAAGTGCTGCTAGCTGGCAACGAAGTGTTAATAGCTATAGTAATTAATTACGAATATGGGTTAGTGTTAATTTCGCGGACAAATTTTTTATAAGTTTAGTAGAATGTAATATATTTATTTAATTAATTATTGAATTTATTTATACTATTTCTTAGTTAATTAGAAAATATATTTTATTGATTTAATTACCAAGATAAATATTTATTTATAATTTTTGCACAAAACTATTATTATATTATTTTTGGAATCCTTGTTGAAGGGTATTTTTTTTTGGAATCCTTGTTGAAGGGTGATAGATTTTAGAATTTATTTTTGGCGTACAAATATTTTTTTATACCTCATATATATATGTAAATAATATATAGTTATTAAATATAATAATAATAATAATAGAAATAGAAATAGTAATAATGATAATAATAATAATAATAATGATAATAATAGTAATAAAAATAAGTAATACTAATACTAATACTAATACTAATACTAATACTAATACTAATAATAATAATAATAATATTAGTAATAATGATAGTAATAATAATAGTTAAAAATAAAAGAAAAGAAAAGAAAAATATATTAACTAAACCCCCTAAACTAACCTATTACTAAACCTACCCATAATCATATTCCCACAGACCCTCACCCGCAGGAACCCATCTCTCTTTCCCCCATCTCCCTTATATATATATATATATATATATATATATATATATATATATATATATATATATATATATATATATATATGTGTGTGTGTGTGTGTGTGTGTGTGTGTGTGTGTGTGGACGAATCCACTAAAGCGGAAAGGCATGGGGATACAGTTCCAATAAGGTCTAATATGAAGCATCTTATCTCCGTTCTGAACCTTTGCCCTCCTCAAATTACTAATGTGAAGACCTTCATTCAAATCTGCCACCTACTTTGGAAGCTGGAGCTTATCTACTCTCGTACCCTAATCCATGGCGTTTAACCTCTCATATAACATATAAGAAGAAGCGATTTCCCTTGTTGTTTAATTTGTTGCTCGGCCTGCGCCTATAGTGGTGCCAACTCGGTAAGAATTGGCTACTGGACAAGCATCAAACTCGTCCGATGATGCTTGACCAGCGAACCCACGGGGCGGTGCTTGCCTCAGTGGTAAGAAAATCCACCCATGTCTCCTCGAGTGCATAGTCAAATGCCTTTCTCTCTATTACGTGAGATTATGAGTCGGGAGCAGCCTAGTGCGAGAATCTCTCTGAGATCACCAGTTCTGTTCGTTCCACTTCCTACGAGCTTTCTCCCCTTCTTTCGGTTTAGAGAAATAAGAGTTGGCGGATGTTGCCGATCCCTACTTTCTGATGTCTCATCCAATTCTAACTCTAACAATAGAAGAAATGGATCCTCTGACTCAGCTGCCCCTGACACCGTGGTTCGTAGCCACGTGCTCTAATCCTCTGAGCTACAGGTCCCACCCGGTCTCCATTGGATCTGTTCCCAGGAGTACCCTCAAAGAGGAACCTCTCCTCAGCCATTTTGTTTTGGGTTAAGAAGGTGAGCGAAGTGAGTACTCGGGCAAGGAGGTTTTTCAGGGTAGTGTCGGGAAAGTGAAAGTGAAGCAATCATCGATTCGAAGGCTTGGATTAGCGGTTTTTGATTCACCGAGTCGGTTAGGTAACAATCCTCGTCTTATAGCTTAGGAGTAAACAGACTCAGCTTAGTCAGAGATGAACCAAGTAGGGAGAGTCACGATAGAGAGTGGATTGAGGCGTTGTCAAGCCCACTGCCACCTGCATTCTGGGATTGCTGAAAGTGCTAACATAGGATTTCTTTTCAACAGGAAATTGTTTTCATGCTGTCCTTCCCTATTCTATTCTTTTACCTATGCTACTTGATTTGCATGCGCTATCGACTGAAGTCACTTGCCCTACTTCTAATATTTCGTGAGGAGTGCAATAGGATGGTCTCAAGAAAGGAAATACGAAAGGGCAATGGCCTTCCATCCGTAGCAAGATTCGCTCTCAGCTGCCCTTCAAAGGTTTGTGCCCCCCAATCCAGGGATCTTTCGTTCCACTCCACCTATGCACATACTAGATCATCCTGGCAAACACCTTCGAAAACAAAAAAGAGAATGTAAAGTTCCATTCATCTATTGCTTTAGCTTTGATCCTTGATCTTCTTGTTATCTGGCTGGATTTGATGCCCTATGAAAGGAAAGGTCCACAGATGGAAGGTTGGGAAAAGGATAAGGAGAGGCGACCAAAGCAAAGAGAGTGAGAACTAGCTCGACTAAGCTAAGGAGTAATCTATTCTTTCAGTTCAGAATGAGAAGAATAGCTTGCTTCTACGAACTTTTCTGACCCAATCATAATGGCACAACCTGAACTCTGTTCGAAAGCGGCAGATTGTTCAGTTATTAAGCTTGAGATGGGGGGTTAAAAGCTACAGATTGGTGAAGTTCGAAATGGATGGATAAGATTGTGCAGTTCGACATAGGAATGAAAGGAATAGCATAGCACCCCGTACTCTGCTTCCTAGAGGCTAACGAACCTTCTATGACTAGAAGTTCACTAAGGGAGGAATGCAAGTTGAAACTCGTGAGACTAAGGTAATCGTTAGATTGTGCAGTTATAGGGAGTCAGATCGGTGTAGTTATTAAGCGTTAGATTTAGTTCAAGGGCGCAAGATCGTATCGTGAGGAGAACAAAGTGAGGCGACCGTGCTGGGAGCTAATAGAAGGAAGGATCTGACGCAAGTTGGAGCTAAGGATCGACAGAAAGCTCGGGTTTTTCGTTCTTCCTTCGTATCCTAAGGAACTAAGGAGTTAACGATCTCTCGCTTAAGAAGATATCTAGCCAAGCGATTTACCTAATCCAGACACGCCAATAGGTGGGTTTGAGAATAGTAAGTCAGAGTTCCGTTCCATTGAAGGCACCACTTGAACTTGTGCATGCGGATACTAGTAAAGGAGCTTTCTGGGCCAAAAACTGTAGTCTTTCAAGCAGTAGGAGTAAGTAAGAGTAGTGGCATTCTCATCAAAAGGATAAGTAAGTTCGCAATCTAGTGATAAAGTGAAAAAGGGTGCTTTTATCTATACCCTGGTGAGGATATGCATATAATCTTTTAGGTAATAGAGTGCATCAAGATTATAGGTTACAGGCCAGTCCTAATCTATAGGATAGATTCTGGCTTCTCTAGGACTACTAACTAGACTATGCTTTCTCTCCGGGCCTTTGCTAAAAATGTTGGAAGGAAATCTGTGCGAATGCTTTCTGTGGGTATTGCAAAGGTCATCAAATCTAGGGCAAGGGACAAGCAAGGATTCCTCTGCGTCCGCTGCTATTTTATCTGCTGCTATTTGGAAGTAATTGCTGTTGTTTAAGAAGTTCATTTTACGTATATATATATACTTATAATATAAAAAGCTCATCTACATACACCTTCTAATTCTTTTCGGCAATAACCAATGATATTTCCTTTCTGCTCTTAGGGGAAGGGTAGAAGGCGAGCGTTAGTGAGGCGAGAGTAGTTCAGTCTCCGACAAGTGAGGCCAAAGAGCCCCTGGTGTCCTCTTCCTTCTAAACTAGCTACTCTCGCTTGACTCTTCTAGTGAGCAAGCAAACAGGTTACGGAACAAGAGAAGGTCCGAACCGACTGATATTGAAGAATAAGCGAATGAGTTATGGTTAGGGGTGTAGCGAGCATGCGAGCGGCGGAAGGAAGCACGGTATAGCTGGTAGGGTAGGTTAACCCAGGCCATTCAGACTCGAATCATTCTGGATGCTAAGTCAGTGAGGCGAACGAAGTGAGGTATTTAGCGGTTAACTGCGGGTAAGAAAAAAGATCCCCATGCACAGAAGGAGCTCTTTTATCAATAGTAGAAGATCGTACAGAGATATAAGGATTAGAAGTCGCTAGCCTAAGACTGAAACAAAGTCTATAGAACCCATAGGCTAGGCCCAATAGACTCCATTAGTGAAGGTGAAGTATAGTAGACTCCATTAGTGGAAGTATGGCATTGCTTGTTTGAGAATCTGCTCTTAGCCTTTCCTTCTTTTTCGATGATATAGAATAAGCGGCACATGAAGGCACTATTATAGACTCGGTTGTTACAGATACATCAGCAGATTTTGGTACCACTTATGCCACAGCTAACACTACAGTTGATGCCAATTCTTCTGAGGTTCTTTCTGGAGCTTACTAAAGGAGGCCTTACCTTGAAAGCTTGGTCCCGGTTAATTGAGTTTGGAACCCTGAACAAACTGCCGGTGATAAGCCGGAGGAAGCTGTGAAGTGAGTAAGCCCGTAAGGAGAGCAAAGTGAGCCTAGGAAGGTGAGCAAGCGGAGCTAAAAGGATAGCTTCAGTAAGGAAAGAAAGCATTCAGTCCATATCGACAATTATGTGCGGCTAACCCACTCGCTTTTCCTGAAGATGACCCATCCCATGGTCTTTGGTATAAAAATGAGCAGATAAATGGGCCTTGACCTTGGAAATAATGACAATATCATCCACATAGACCAAAAGAACAACCATGCCCTGAGTCCGGAGGTAAATAAAGAGAGAAGAGTCAGCTGCGCTCTGAGTAAAACCAATCTACTGAACGACCTGACTGAACTTGTCAAACCAAGCTCGAGGAGATGAGGCCATAAATAAATTTTCGGAGATGACACACAAGAGACTCCCCCGCACTCTTATACCCGGGGGGTTGCTGCATATAGACAGTCTCGGTCAGATCACCATTAAGAAAGGCATTCTTAATATCTAGCTGATGCAATGGACAATGACGATGTACAGCGAGGGAGAGTCAAACTCGAACAGTATTGAGTTTGGCAACCGGCGAGAAGGTCTCCTCATAATCAAATGTCGTACTGCTGAGTAAATCCACGAGCTACAAGACGGGTCTTCAATCGCTCAACAGAGCCATCGGGATTATGCTTGATAGTGAAGACCTATTGACAACTCACACGAGAGTGGCCTAGAATTTGCTAAGCGCTTCCGTGTCCGCCGTGGGATAGTTGACTTGTCTCCTGTCTCACTGCGAGCTACAGTATTTATGCACTGTGAACGCAGTTTGGTTGCCTTCACTTAGAAGTATGGTGTCACCCGAAAGGCGACACTATTTTGACTGGGAGGGGCTTTCTATCGTGTCGCAGGCGCCTGTGACAATAACTTGTCTAGGCGCTGGAAGCGAAGGCGACCGTAACGGGATCTCAGTGTGTCTCCCTCTTCGATCATTGGTTGTTGAGGCGCTGTTTAAGCCCTACCTTCCCTATATGAAGGGGATGTGGTAGAGTACCTCCATCAGAGGACCAAACATACCAATTTTCGTACAGTGCCGGAGGACGCTCATGAGATCGAGTAGGAAATTTTACTCCTTAAGCGCACAATGTATCACCGACAGATAACGAGTTGGTTAGAGTACTTCAGATGGTATGTCAAAGTTTAAACTGATCCTAAAGTGAACCTCGGGGAGTTCTTTACAGGCCCTGTCGTATGTAAGGATTGGCAGTCCTAGAAGGACACCGATCCTCTCTTCCATCAGTATGGTTTACTTTGGAAGGCATATGACTGGGTGCTACAAAACTACACATTTTAACCGAACATATTAGGTGTAAGTGAGGGACTGCTAGGGAGGGAGAAGGCTTGCAGTGAGCTATCCTTGGCCGGTAGGGGTTATCTAGTGCCTATGGTGGAAGAGAGATCACTGACTATAAGACTGGAGGCACGTCTGAGGAAAACTACCCCGAACCATCTCCAACAGGTCTTTGCGTGCACATCCATCCCCCTTTGCAACTTTCTCAAAATCATCACTCTTCCTTATATAAGTCGCAGCCCTCCTTCCAGCACCTTGTAACAATCTTCTTTTGTGTTGAAGTAGAATAGAAAGAAGCCATATATATATATATATATATATATATATATATATATATATATATATCAAAACCAAACCCAAACCCTAACCCTGGCGCCGTTGACCAGACCCCCGACCGATCGTCTGCGACCCCGCTGCCCCGCACCGTCGCAGCCCGCCGGGACCGCGGCCATCCGCCATCTTCAAGGTGACGTATCTTCCCCATCTTTAATTTTTTGTGAGCTATTTGTCCTTATACTTTCATAACCTAACCCCCTAGGATTTTTATTCAAGCGGGACGAGTTTTCGTGCCCTAGATTGGTCAAAAAATTGACCGGAAGTTGGCCGAAAAACTGACCAAAAATAGTCCAGAATTTCAACCCAAACCCCCATGTTCTAACCCAATTTTCCACCAACCTGTTTAATATTTTCAAAAACTAATTAAAGGATTTTCTTCTAAATATAACCGAGAAGTTTTTGTTCTTTTAGTTTTTATTAATTTGTTATATTTGTTAAATTATTCGGCCTCCAAAATGACCAAAAATTTGATAATTTAAAACTGAAATTTTATGATACGGAGTGCGCCCCACCAAACGAGACCGTCTCGTCGCATACCAATTGCACCAAAAGGTGCATATAGTATATCCTGACATGTGGGCTTTCACGAAAGTTGATTCGAACGTGTGTGCGTATCGGAATTAACCTGTATCCGTAAAAAGTCCACGTATCGTAACTTTTGTAAACTACCACCCCATTTTGTGTACACTCGTCAGAATGCGACAAAACTTGCACCATTAGACTCATGGTATCACGTTGGTCCTGTGACCCAAGTTTCACGCAATTCTAAGACAGTTGACCAAACAGCCTATTCGCGGGCCCCACAGGTTGACTTTAAGGATGAATTTGTGATCGGCTCACCGGAATCCAAAAAAGGATGTACTGTTGAGTTCATATTGATGTTTAGAATTTTTTTGACCTATAATTATTCCCATTTAGAAATCGTTATCTCTGGCACGCATTTCGGTGCTAAGTGGGCCACAGGTGGACCCCGCTTTGACCGAAAATTACCGTTTTGCTCCTATATCCAAATTGAACGAAAGGATCATAATTTTTAGATATCTCCCTTATTTTGGGAACGTTGGTGATGTTTATTTCAGCATCCGAAGACGTTCATTATGATGCCATAGTTTATGATCCCTCGTGCTTGACGTCTAGACGCTTACACTTCGCAGCTTTATTGTCAGGCAAGATACCTTGCCAAATTGCTTATAGTACAGTGTATGCTTATCATATGTTTATATATTTATTATATATGTATTTCTTTCAGTCATAATTATATATTAAATATGTTGACATACACTTGACACATAGTATCGTGGGAGGGGAGGACAATCAGTAGGCGTATGGGCTATATCCACTCTGGTAAACTGTAGTAACTAGCACGTACTATGGTAGTTGTGTCACGCTGGTCGCTACCCTCAAGGTATGTCGATTTATGGTATCGCACTGGTCGTTAACCATGAGGTATGACAGCTTCTGATGTTCATAGACGTGTGTGTGAGTTATAAGATAAATAGAGTAGCCTACCCATGCCCATACGTCGAAAAGTTGTCCTCATTATGCATTTTTATATAGATTGTCTAGTACAGCGTACTTATATATTTTCTGTCTATTATGCATATTTTACTGTATTCAATTGGCATGCTTCTATGTATCTTGTTACGTCCCTCTGAGGACCTGGTCCCTTTTCAGGTGTAGATGATCTTGACTATTCGCAGGAGCACAGATCAGAACTTTCTACTTATCTCTCTTTCGAGGAGGTCTTCTCTTCGATCCTCATTGATCATTAGATGTACTTATTTGGTTTCTCTTATATTCTAGTTTGGTAGTGGATTTGTCTCCACCCAACTACTTGTTCTTATCAAGCATTTTGTACCTGATTCAGTTATATAGTTGATTGGCTATTCATTTTTATTTGATTCTGTGGATGAGATATAGTTATGCCTTGTGACTTATGACATAAATCTATACCACTTATGAATTATTATTCATAATATAGTGTGCGTATATGTTATGGTTTCTATATATTGGAGTTGCCATATAAATACGGCTGGCATGCTTACGTATTTCTAGTCCTACATATTTTGGGACTAGGGCATGACACTAACATTGAATACGTGATATCACACATATCCTTTATTAGTGTTCACATATATATCCATCTTTGCATCCATTTCGATAATATACTTGAACGATGTCTATTCATCTTTGCAGAAGTATCTAAAAATGGATCTAAATTAATACATATGTCATCATCCATAGGCGAAAGGCTGACGATGATACATGATTCAATGGCTGATACTTGTACGAGGCTGTTATCTACCATGGATTCATACAACCATCAACTAGCAATATTAGAGCAGATATGTCCTCCTGGTGTGCCTTTATCGACACTGACTCCATTGAAGCCATTGCCTTCTTCATCGACATCGGTATCGATATCACAAAAGTAGTATGAGTTGCTCTTATCCCTTGTGCGTGTTGGTGCTCATCCTCTTCCAGGTCTGCAATTGTCCTTGTATGATAGTTTACTGGTTGTTTATGTTTTGACCAATAATATTGGGTCATTTATGAATATTATACATTTATTGAGGCTTTCAGACTTAATTTCTTGCATTCAGTTGTGTGGATATTTATTATATTCTCTACGACAGAATTTTTTTGAGACTCAGTTTATAATTTCATTGTGTCATTTTCTTTAAATTTTACTTTATTATTCATATTAAATGTATGTAAATTTACCGGTATTGAGTATTCCATCGAATGGGTCGACGAACCAAGAGAATTTAACAGAGGGTTGCTCTGGTTCTATTTAGATAAATTGTGAATTCATAAACTACAGGAAGAATGGTTTGAAAACCATTTTATATTCAATATTTTATTTTTTATTAGAAATTTAGCGACGTTTGGTGATTATTAGCGATGTTTAGCGACGTTTATATACGTCACTAAATACGTCTCTAACTATATCATAACGTCGCTAATTATGTCGCTAAAGTCACTAAATTGCTGATATTGTAGTATTTACCAGGTCAGCAAAACGTTGCTAAATGTGTTAAAAATGTAGCTAAATAAAAAAATAGTAGCGACATTTAGTGACACACAACACCTCTCTAATATAGCTACGTTACGTCGCTAAACGTCGCTAATATGAAAAATATTAGCGACGCCGATAAGTCGCTAGAAAATATCGCTATAGCAATGTTTTACGACGTTTTACCTGTCAGCGACTAACTTAAACGTGACTTCAATGAAACGTCGCTAATTATGTGCTAATTTTTTGGCGACATTTTTATTCCATTTAGCGACATTTTCAGACGTCGCTAATTTGACTTATTCTGGTAGTGGCATCTCAGGAGGTCTCATCAGCTGCCCCTCCAGTAAATCTAACTATCATGACCAGCACCCAAAATTTTGGCATGAGTCATGGGCACGTCCAGCCTACGCCAAAGTGTCGACGGTAGAATGTTGTACAATAGCCACAAGTATATTCTACAACTCACACATAATATCTAAATCAACATGACTAATACTCAATCATAAGCACTAAGATAAATGAAGGCACAAAGAGATAATAAAGAAATAATAGTCTCAAAATTTGGGTCCAAAGAGTCTACAAAATAAATACTAAAGATCAAAATAATAATATCAAAAATATGTCTAATAATCCCGGAGACAAATCTGGTCAAAATCAACTAATTAAAACAACTACTTTGAACTAAACTACTCAGTCGCAGCTGATGTCTGTGCTGCTCTCCCCCATCCTCCAGAAGGGCAAGATCATGCTCAGCTATGTCGCCAACATACGGTCCATAATGAGTGGAGATCTTATCCTCATTGTAGTCACCTAAAATGTTTACCCAGTCAGGATAGAACAAGTACAATCCATTCCATGCAGTTCCACATATATGATAGAAACTATAAAAAGCAGTGAATAGCCATAGAATACATGATAAAATAAGTAACTAAAAATATGACATCGGAAAGTAAAGTGGAATAGGTAAAATGAACAATATGGTACACGACAATAAGTAAAGCATGGTACAAAAAAACATATCCAACTAAGTGTGCACGTCTTTCGATATGTGATCGGCTGGGGTAACTACACCACACGGTCTACTTTAGGATTTTTCTCAAAGATACATGAAGTGAACAATTGGCTATCCTCATGGTCTAAAGGCAATATAAAGTACGAAATAAAATAGCAGCACAATCTACTGGTCTTATCATATATCTACTTGGTACTTCTCCGCCCCAACTATTATACATGAATCCCACAATCATAACATATGGTCGTAAGCATAAGGAATACTACTAGCATGGAGGTCAAAATTACTTGGCAATATGGAAAACAATATATGTCAGAAAATATGGATTCACATCATGCTAATTGTGTAACGAACGTATCAAAAATCAAGTATACTATAACTAATCATGCAAGAATATATTGTGCATCGTTATCTTCAGAGCTTGCAGTAAACTCCTAGGGATGATACTGAGTGATGAGATTGGATCTATGTGTATTCGGCTTACTTTGATTGAACCAACATAATTAGTGTAATACAATGGCCTGTCATGATGGTTGTCCTTCAGTCGCATATCATCTTGTGTGAAGGTGATATTAGAAATCTTCTCCATCACACTGTGGCAGTGAGGACATGCCACTAATTCTTCTCATAGAGTTTTGAGTTGAGCTAGACATGATTCTACATGGATCATTGCTTCATTCAAGGCATCACGAGTCTTCTTCGACAAACGAAGCAACTCGAAGATGGAAAGTCAGGCTGGAGTATTGGTAAGCTGTGCCAATATGTCAAAATTATATGGTTTTTTAAGTCCCTGGGGTGGGTTCTTCTTCAGGGATTTGTCAAACCGAACCGCTTTCCGCTTCCTTTTCTTTGTCGTTGTAGGCTTTAATGGACCAGGTTCTACAGCTATTGGAGCATCAGGAGGAGTAGGAGGTGCATCCTCTTGATTAGGTTCATAAGTCTTGAGATACTCTTTTCCAAACCTAATTTCGGCCATAACTTTTTTAGGTAATGGAGAAAGAAGGACCATGTGACAAATTTTTGCCTCCTCTTTGTACGACTTCTTTTAGTCTTGTTGGGACAATTTTGTGTGCCGCCATCTTTGTATCCCAATCCACAAAGGGACTTGCCAGGACAACTTTGGAGTTGTAATGGAATGTGGCATCCTTTATAAAAGTTCAGACCTTCTACCTTCTGGATATCATATCCCATCTTTTTCATAAATCGGGTAGATTATTGGCTGCAATAATAAAACTAAGGCCTCTCATCATCAGGTACTGATGATGGGATAGCTAGTGAGGAAGGGTGAGAAGACTTGCAAATAACAAACTCGTCCTCTTTATTACGGCTTGTACTAAAGATGTAATGTGCCCTGTAAAACGTAACACTACCTAAGGCATGACTTGCTCTTTCGGTCCTTTTTTTTTTGGGTTTAGAACTTGAAGATGCTACTTCTTGTTCAAAATCTGGTAACTAGTCTGGATAAATCCACATAACCTCTCCCCATTGTGTGGTGAGGGGGGCACCAATCCTTCAGCTTGAATACGGGCTTGTAGAAGATTAACAATCTCTATTATAGCTTTAGGTGTACCATCTGGGACTTCCTGTGCTGGAAATTTATTGAATTGTAAAGACACTAAGTTAGCACTGACTGTCTTCTCATCATTGTGGAGAATGATCGCCTTGGAGTCAATCAGCTATTATATCTTCCTTTTCAAAATGTAGCACACTTTTGTGGGGTGGTGCACGTATCAGGGATACAGACAATATTTTGGATCATCTATTTTGCCAGCCTCATCTGGCCATTTAATATCATGCAACTGCAACTTGTTGCTTTTCGTCAACAATCAAAAATATTGATGATGTCATTTTCATCAAAAGAGTAGTCCTCCTTGGGTTTTAAAGATTTTGGAGGCTTCTGTGCTGGGGCAGAGGTAGGCCGCTTGGATAAATTGATGGCAAGAGCTTTCTTTCCTTTGTTATTACGAGTTTTATTATTGTTTTTGTTGTTGAAAGGGCACTTACCCTTATCTTCTGTGCCAGGTATCTTGAGCCCCGATAAATTTGGGTCAACTTTTTTTAATCTTGTTCAGCCATATCGACATTTATAATGAATGAAGTCTAATCTTTAAATCGGGCAGTGACAACCAAGAATTTCAATCCCGATAACCAATTTTTCCTGCATGTATCCATAAAGGCAGTGTTATGAATACCGGAGGGCAACTTTAGAGTTGCTTTCCTGAAGTGCTCTATAAATTCACGAACATAATCTTTTTCTTTTTTCTTGATGTCGATGAGTGAAGACATAGTCATATCTATCCCTACACCATAGAATTGGGAAATAAAGAGGCATCATAGGTCATTGAATGATGATATGCCGTTGTCAGGAAGACTACAAAACCAATCATAAGCAACACCAGCTAAAGCCCCAGTAAATATCTTAGTGAGAAGGGCATTATATCGTAGCAGATGTCTTGTCATCATGTTAAAATAGTTTATATACTGATGAGGTGACGTCTTTCCTTCAAACAGGATCATAGCTTGAGGCTCGTACTTAGGTGGAAGGATAACATATTCCAAGTGGGGTGGATAAGATTGCCTTAGTCCAAGCTTCTGGAGTTTATTCCGGTTATTCATAGCATCAAACTGAGCATGCAATTCACGAATAGCCTCTTGTGTGTCTTTTCTCTGAGGTGGTACCGCCAACTGGAGAGATGTTGGTTAAACTTGTACTTTGTGTAGGTCTACCCCCAGTATTGAGGGGGTTAAGAGTTGGTGCTACTGACTCTTAATTGGGTTTGACATCTGGATTTGTATTACCTAGAGGTAGTGTTACCCCAGGAGATGGCTATATCAGAATAGATGCAGCAACCTGCACAGGTACTGCTGTAGTAGTAGGTTGAGCCATCATTATCTAATGCATATTTTGCATCATAGTAAGTATATCTTTGAATGCAGCTTCCAATGAATTGAGACATTATTCAGTAATTCCTGATGGGGCAGCGTCTTCCACGTTACCAATGGTATATACACTAACCTCTCTATGGACGACAGAAGAGCTAGTGGATTGTATTGTGTAGTTGGATTCTACAATATTTGTTTCAGACTCAGGGGGGATTACTACCCCCAGAGAGGTTAGCTTCAGATTCTGAAGAATGGTCATTCCTCGGGAAAGAAAGTTTTTGTTTTCGAGAATGGATGTTCTGGTATATCTTCAAAGGACTCGACGAGATTGTCGATTCTCTTCTGACTGGGTATCCTTAAAGTACTTCGTCTTGAATGTCTTCTACCCCAGGAAAATCTATGAGGCCATCTATACCGGTGCCAAAACTAGCTCATAATCACTTTCTTGGTTGTTAGTTTGCTTTCTAGATCATTGTCTAGTAGGCAAAGTATAACTCAACTAGTCGAACACGGACCGTTTAGTAGATGATTCAATTGCTTTAGCACAGCAATAGTAGATTACAATTTTGTGGCAATTATAATGATGCTCATTTGGAAGCACCATTGCAGACACAGAGGGTTCCCTCTCTTCACACTTCTGTACAATAATTTTACATAAATCAGAAGGAGAAAAGGAAGTAGAAGAAGAATATAGACTCTGCCTCTTTACATTGTGCGCACATTGTTCGTACGAAGATTTTGAGTGCCCTACGTATAAAGCAAAGCACTTAATTGGACTGCATTCACCTCTAGTATACTTTGTTGAGTCGAAGAGAAAGCGGACACCCTCTGCCTTTGTGCACATAATTTTGTATGTAAGTCTGGCACAGTACGCTCATTATCAACAACTTCAGGATGGAATACGGTCAGTTTTCCATCTGTTGTGCGGTGATCTAGATGTGTGGGAAAGTATTCTTCTTTGCTGAATTCTTCTTTGTACGCAGATAAAAGTAAGGACGTGAAGTCCATGTTTCTTTTGGTGGCATGGTTGTTTAACAACTTTCTTACCACAAGATCTGAATGAGGCAGAAAGTGTGCCTATATTATTTTTTGCATGTAGTGTGGCTTTGACAGCAAAGTCCTTATTGGATTTGATTTGCATGTTGCACTGAACATGCAAGGATTTGGCAGCACGAGGATAAACAATCCCCTTGGCATAGTAGTGATTTTCTCTGCCAAGGATAGATTAGTTCACCACCCCCCCCCCCCCCCCCCCGCGCTTGTTCTTGCAAGAGCTTCGCGATTTGTTCCACTTAGATAGCATATTGGCGTGGCTTAGGGTAGTGTCAATTGAGTCACAGACCGTGGATAGATCAACATAGTCCATAACAAAGTAATCCTCGTTAGCAACAGCCACTACACTTTTTCCTTTGTTTACAATAACTTCGGGATAGGAGGAGCGAGGCTTGGGCAGTAATTTATAATGGATATTCCTCGACTTTCGTGTGGTTGAGGGGCTAGCACTACCCCCAGTGAGCATTTTTTCATAAGCTTGTTGGTCGAACTTTACGACCAAAGTCTTCTGCGTTGTGTCAACCAACGCGATGTCGTGTTGAGCTATTACCTTCTCGTCGGAGGAGAAGGTCGTTCCCAGCAGAGTCGCCATTTTATTTGCCAAGAATAAAAAGTTGAACAAAATTTTTTATTAGAAACATTTTTTAAGAAAAAAGTACAATAAACCCTATACAAGAATCTAAAGTACAATAATTATGGAGAAGTATAGGTTTGGAAATCTGATCTGCGGTCAATAACTTTACTCCTTGGACTACTCGTCACAAAGAAGAAATGCTAGAACACATGATCACTTGAGAACTTGAAGGCAAGAAGGCTTGGCAGCACTAGCATAAGAAGCTTCTCTCTTCTTCTCTCCGTTAGTGTGTTTATGAAGGAAGCCTTCAGGAACGATATATAGGTGTGCTCACACAATTAAACAATCTATACTGTATTTGCTATTGTGCATGCTCATTGAAGGAAATAATATCCCACATTCTGATTAGTGAGTGCACAATTTCTGCCTGCTTGACAACTTTCTTATACGAAGTAAGCCTAGGTCGTGGGGACAACTATTTTTATACATTTCACGAGAAACATGACATGAAAGACACAAAATCATAACCGCTCAATGTCAGTTAGGATCATATACGTACGGTTGAAGAAGTTTAACAGTACTGGTGCACTTTTGTAAAATTTGAAGATAATAGTCAATTTGGCATATTTTGATAGAGTTTTAGCACATTGGCACACTCTGATAAAGTTAGATCAGACTAACATACTTTGATAGAGTTTAGCACACTGGCGTACTTTGCTAGAGTTAGGTCAGACAAGTGCACTCTAATAAAATTTAGCACACTGGCGTACTCTGATAGAGCTAGGTCAAACTAGAATACTTTGATAGAGTTTAGCACACTACACTCTTACAGAGTTAGGTCAACATGTCTACTAAACGACAACCTGGTTCTGTGTGCCAGAGATCTTTTGCATTTAATGACTCTGATCTCCTTATTTTCTATGTCTGTCAACTGTTAGTTCATTGTATTAAGTGAGGGAGAAAACATAAAGTTTGTATGCATGCCTATATTGAGTAGATCAAATGGCACAAGAGTGCGCCTCTGTTCTGCTCTTTAAGGAAGTGTACCATACTATGAAAATTTAAGAAAGTATGCCACTCTTCTTTTAGGCTTATTATGTGAACGAATATGCCACGCTTCCTTTGGATCTAGCATTCTTTGGCGGCATACGTTTTATGCTTTTACATTGTCATTGTCAGCTGTGCATGATGAGGAGAGAGAACTTCAAGCATTTTTATATGCATATATCCTTATGAGCATGTTTCGACCGAGCGATGGCACATAGCACTACGTGGCGTTGCTCTATTTTATAAAAACAAAATATAATGATTATATTGACATAAGCATTGATGTTTATGCGTAACCATCGTCTGCATGAATTACAAAAAGGTGTAGCTTTTAATGCAATACTCTGCATGCCTCTGGGCTGTATGCATATAGGCTACTGCCATATAGTGCCAAAGCTCGATGTCCTTGCCGTATGAACTTCTGTCTGTAATCTAAGAACCAATATCTTTGGTGCATAGGCATTTTTAGCTTCTAGCGTATAACACATAGCTTCTGCATAGAGTACCAAAGTTTACTAACTTCGGCATTATGTGTGCATAGGGTTATGGTATAGTGTTGGCTTTACTGAACCAAACTATTTGTCACGACCCGTACCCAGTTTAGGGGCACGAGTGCGTGGGTACGTCCAGCCTACGCCGCAGCATCGGCGGTAGAACGCTGTCTAGGTCAAATGTTATCTAATCAATCTCACACTAGTATCCAACTCCATAAGGAGACACGGATAACAAAAATAAATGAACAACATACTCAATCACAACTACAGCACGATAAGAAATCGAAGAAAAGAAATGAAGATACAACACAAGTCTAAACTATAAATAATCTAACTCAATATAATCCAAGTCTCATCTACACACCCTGTGGTCCACAGTGTCTGATACCAATCCTCTAGGCATAGTCTGGAAAATATTTTCCAGTCAGGAAGGAGCAAAGTACATCTCTAAATAGCAGTTCTATATTAATAATATAAACTATATAGCAGTTCTAGATGGAAATATACGAGATGCATGTATAGGTACGAGAAATGTACAATAAGAGAAATACTGGAAATACTGTAAGTAAATACAGGAAAAGAAACAATATGTCAATGAGCAAGAAACCTATGACTAAGTGTGTGAGTACTAGCTTAAACATGTGATCGGCTTGGGAACTTGATCAGGCTGGTTACATGTGATTAGCTATGATTCATGTAAGGTCAGGCTAACCGTTGGTTAGCTATGATGCATGTAGAGGTCAGGCTAATCACACGTAACAGCTATGAAGCATGTAAATGGTCAGGCCACACCCGACGTGAGATGTGGGGTGAGCTATGATGCATGTAAAGTTGGATATAATCACATATCTATACTAAAATACTCCCCACCCCCGACTAGTATAGTAGATCCAATCATGGTACGCTATGGCACGGGATTCCCTAGGGAGGTAGCAAATCTCCCCGGGAGTCAGTGTTTGTACATGCACAAGATAACAAGGAAACAAGTCTTGTACAAGCTATACCATGAATAAGGAATAAAATCTCATGACAAAATCCGTGTATACCAATCCGTGTAACCAACGTGTCCAGAGCATGGATATCTACACTAGATACAGTGAACATAGGAGATATCATAAATTAGAAACTAATCAGAGAATGTACTCGCCTTGGGTCCTTAGCTGTCAATACCAATGTCCTGTCCCAGAGTATCGTCTGGAGAATCCGACAGTCCTATAAACATATAATAATATCACTTGTATCAGATGCTACACTAACACACAATAGAAATACCCTGGCCTCAGGGCTATGCCAGGGATGGCTCTAGTCAACTAGGGTCATCTAGTAGGAATACGTATATAATACACATTTACACTCAGGGTATATACCAATAAAAACGTATAAAATATATATAAGTGTCTATTAGTAATTGTACAAAAATACGTATATGTGTATATACACTAATAGATGTATTTAAATATATATTTTTATACCGAAATACATATTTGTATATATATATCAATCAAACATTTAATATATATATAACTAATCGAAGAATGTATACAATGCCACCCTCCTCAAGGTGATCCCAAATGAAAAAGCAGTTAGTTCCAATGGGTCCGGAGCAGTCCAAATAGCTAGAAACTATATAAAGAAGTTCAAGATCGGAGTTCGACACAAAAATCGAGATAAGGATATCAGTCCTCAATACATAGAGAAAACATACGGGGTTAGCTAAGATTAAGATTAACAAGTTTAGCTAATAAGAGAAAAGGGTCGTTTGTTATTAAGGTAACACTTTAGTTTATGAAAATTATTTTGAAATTATTTTGAACAATAATTACAATTAAAAGTTTATTTATCAAATTTAGAATTTACGTAAAAGCCAATATATTTTTATATCTATAGTAAAATCGGTTACTAGTCCAATAAACAAATTTTGAACAAATTTTTATTATTGAAACTATTTCTTAAACAATAATATAAACCAAAAATTAAATTATTATATTTTTACATAATCACAAACCCTTATAATTATTACGCAACTACTAATTACATAAAAACTAACTAATTGCATAAAAACTAACTAATTATATAAAACTAAACTAATTACATATTAATATAACCAAATCCTTATATATAATACATAACTAAATTCACACATAAATAATAAAACTAAATATACATATTACTAACTAATCTAATTATATTAACTAAACTATTATATATAAACTAAACCTATCATATTAACTAAACCATTACTGTAACCTAACTTAACAAAGAATACTGAACAAAGAAGAGGGAAGAGGGAAAAAGAGAAAAGAGGGGCTCACGTAGGGGTTTCCGGCGTCGACGCGGTGGAGGTCCGCCGGGTCACGCGGCAAGGCGTCGGCGGTCGACGACTTCGAGGCGGGATCTGGGATCTCAGGGCGGCAGCGAAGCTCGGCGGTGGTCGGCGGATCTGCTGTGGTCGAAGCTCGGCGGTGGTCGACGTTCGTCTCGGGGCGGCGGCGGTGGAAACTCGAGAGCGGCGGTCGGATCTTCGAGCTCGACGTGGCGGAAGAAGGGGACGGCAGCTCGACTCAGAGGAGGAGGTCTCAGCCGCCGGCGGTAGGTTAGGTCGAAATAGGGTTGGGGTTTCTGTGAACGTGTCAAGGTTTTGGTTCGTGTCCAGAGCTGGACACGATGGATTCGAGGTACTGTGGACGTGTCCGGGTATTGGACACAGGGGTTTGAATATAATGTGGTGTGGGGGTTGTGTCCAGGTGGTGTCGGACACGAAAATCTGGTTGTAATGTTGTAAATCTGGACACATGAAATAAATGGATACGGTAGGACACCCGGGGTCGGACCCGAGGCCAACACGGCTGACACGGTAATGCTGGACACACGGACACGAGCACACAAATCAATGGTGATGGCTTGTTGGCTTGTGGGAATTTGTGAGGGCTAGCTAGGGTTTCTTGGAAATGGTGTGGTGAGAGACTTTAAATAGGGAGAGAGGTTGTGGGATAAAGGGTGAGGATTGGCCCAATTAATGAATGGCCCAGATTATACATGAATGAGTTCTTCATGTGGGAATGAGGGTGTGAATGGGAGATGGCAAACTGGTAAATTTAATAAAAAAAATAATTTAAGAAAATGTTTTAAGAGGCTTCCAAGGCTAACTGATTCCAAATTAGTTACTAATTAAACCCATATTTTAAAACCCTAGAAAGTATGTAATTTATTTATTTACTATCCCAAATGGATATAAAATTATTATGAAAACAACTAGTCCTTCAAATAATTTTATTAAACAATAATTTCTGGATTTCAAACCAATAAATATTCGAAGCTAGAGTAATATATATACATATTATTTATCTATTTATTTTATAATAAATCGACATTTAGAAAAATAATTTTTTTTTTATAAAAGATTTTAAATCACCTTCTAAAATGAAACATTGTTCAAAATCTAATGCTAAAATTCAAGGAGAAAATATTTTATAAACTTGATATTTAAAATAATTTAAAAATCTAATTATTTCAGAAATTTGGAAATCGGAGGTTACAAGTCTATCCACCTTAGAAAAATTTCGTCCTCGAAATTTAAGGTTCTCAATAATTGCCTTTACTCATCATATTATTTCTAACAAAATTTAAATTTCAAACCAAATAATCATGAAGTAATCCCATATTGTTATTTCACAACCTTTCAAAATTCTATAACATCATATTGCTGAAAATCTTCAAGTTTAAAATCAAATTCAAATTTTTATCATAATCTCCTCCAAAATTTTTAAGTTCGTATCTAAATACTCCAGGATTTTAATATCCAATCCTCCAATTGAAATCCAATCAATGCATATTTATAAAAATCGTATCCCAAAATTTAAATTTTAAACACTAATCCATCAATCATCTTACTCCTCTAACTCAAATTCAATTGATGCTTATTCAATCTAAATTCTCATCCCGAGAATTAAATTCGACACTATTCCATTAACGATTTTATTTCCTGATTTTCTTTTTCCTCAAATAGTCAACGATGCGATACTTTCAGAATCTTCAATGCAACATTTATAATATAAAATTTCTAATTTCTATCTTGCAATCAAGTAGATAAAATGATAATTTTCCAATTTTTTTTTAAATTTTTAATAACCAATTTAATCATATCAAGACCTTCCTAAAATCATTAAATCCTCAATTTTGCCCTGTGAATTCCTTAACTCTCTATTTAAGTTAATGTTTATCCTCGAATTTCAATCATACCTCGATTTTCGTACAATCAATGATCCATCAACTCTGTTATAACAACCCCTAAATTCTTTATTTAATTTAATGCTTATTCACAAATTTAATCATCTTGTCCCTTTTTGTCGGTCATAACCTTGTCATAGATCTTTGCTATGGTCAAAACCCTAATGATCATGGTTTAAGAAAACTCTACCTACAGCCATGCAATCTAAGAAAATATATAGGTCATGTGTCTTCTGTCATGGTACTGCAGTCTCTGTCAGGGTGTACTACCAATTTTTATTCTAACAAGAAATCATGCATACAACTACAGTACTAGGAAAATCAATCAATCGAAAGACGGAAAAAGGAACATTAGGAGGGAAGGAAGAACCTACTAACATATTACTTGTAGTATCTGCTATCTCTAACAAACACTTAACTCTAGCACATTCACTAACTAATTCCTATTCCTGTACACTGGTACCCATCTCAACTAATCATTAATCCACAAGATCCATGAATATATCTGTATTGCACACACCTGTCTATTAATGCCAAAATCGGATGCCAAGAATCTCTAATATAACCATGATTCAATAATGCATCCAAGTTGATACCTCTATCTCTTTAGTACCATACCCTCTGTCAGTTCCCGTTCCTACTACTATTGTTCATACTAGTCGTTCTTATCACTCAATTATACGTCAAGTGCAACACCATACTAAATACTGCTCTTTCCAATACAACTTTAGATGGACACCCAAGTCATTCTGCGGTGCCATCTCAATCATTCTCAAGTCACCAGATCCTTACACATGTATATCATCTACTCATATGTTAATATTCATATTTCTCATCTACCATAAATTTAATCCTCAAAAAAATCATCAAGGTTTAACTTCTCGAACAACTTTAAAATAAAATGCATATACCTCCTCAAAGTCAGATACTCAACATCGAAATAAAATTTAATCACTTCTAAAATCTTTGTAGCCTTAACCATGTTTATTGAATTCATATTTGAAATCGTCAAAAAAATTTTTTTTTTTTTTTTTTACATAATCTCAACTCCTCAATTATTCTTAAAATAAAATTTTATTTCCACTTTTTAATTTATAAATCCATAAATATATATATCAGTGCTTACGGTCTCTGATATTCAAGGTGCACTCAATGCATCTAGTGTTTATAACTGTGTACTAAAATTGTACTGCCTGAATCACTAGCACTATTACCTCCAATGATCAAAGTTATCATCACCTGTATTTTCTTTCATGATTTTAATTTATGTCAACTGGTATATCATCTAATTATCATCCCACAGAGTGCTTACTGTTATTAACGTTATTCTCGACTAATCCTCGATATAGAATCATTAGTACCCTTGGTATGATATCGCAAGCTTCATTATTGTATCATCTCCTCAAACTTATTAGAACTCATGATTAGCTGTACCTTTTATAACACTCATATTTCTTATTCTCATGGGCAAGTATATGGTTCCTCATCTCGATTATTGTGTAGGTATTTCCCTGTAATCTTTTATAGCCTGTTAAACTAATCCGTAATACGCTTCACCATTTCCATTACCAATTCCGATATTTCTCTACTCATGATACCTCATTATAACTCCTCATGCATATAAATTTCTTTACCTTTAACACGCCCGATATCAATTATCAGATTGAACGTTATGCTCCATTAATCCTTAACATAATTTCTTGATACCTAATTGTTTACATAGATCACTCAATTACATAATCATGATTATCCAGGACGGGTAATTGGCTCTGATACTAACTCTGAGAACTATCACTGATACTCTATACTCTCCTTCTACTCTCAGTCTCTAATGACACTTATCCCAAAACCATTGTTACAAGGTACTATGCTAAGGGCTAACTCTAGTTTAAAGCCTACTGCTCACATATCCAACTAGAAAACACTTATAACTCACTAGCTTCACTCAGTCAATACTAACACTCAAGACACAGCCATAATTACAAGTCACTAATTATCATACTTAACAAGGAATCCTCAAAGAACAAAAGCTCAAAGGAACTGGATTGAGGACTGAAGGTGTTTTTACTGCTAGCAACCAAAAGGACGATGGAATAAAGTCTTGTATAACAGAAACAGATAAGCGTTGAGATGATAGTTTAAGAATAAATTTAAGACACAACCTGATAATCATACACGTCGGTCAGAAATCATGACGCTGAGAATCCTCGCCATGCCAGTAAGCATAGGTGCGATAAACGACAGGTTCCTTAACTAAAGTACGCAACCTTACAGTCATGTCATATAGAATCTTCGCTAACCGGTACGGCTGCGGTAACTCTAGGTTCCATAACCCAAGCAGACGTTTCACCTTTCTCACTGTTCTCATCCATATATGTCATCAGATGATATCGTAAAAATTTAGTCCGTAAAATTCATCTCGGCATGAAATCAACTCTACAATGAAACCAAAATTCTAATTTTAATAATTGATCAACAATAATCAAATTCAATATCAATGAGTGAGGACGGACGGAAACAAGGCAAAGGATTTAAAATTAGAAATTTTAATAAGATTCTCAAGGGGTCGTCCCAGGAATCTCTCAAGAATTTGTGATTGAGTATCCTCTCTCATCCTAGTATCCTATGTCCTATATTCAATAGCAGGCACGTAGTAGTACAACTATGATGTCACACTACCACGATATCGCACAACTTGCGAAGTCAGACCTACATGGGCCACCACTAAAAACGTGTCACGACCCGCACCCGGTTTAGGGGCACGAGTGCGTGGGTACGTCCAGCCTACGCCGCAGCATCGACGGTAGAACGCTGTCTAGGTCAAATGTTATCTAATCAATCTCACACTAGTATCCAACTCCATAAGGAGACACGGATAACAAAAATAAATGAACAACATACTCAATCACAACTACAACACGATAAGAAATCGAAAAAAAGAAATGAAGATACAACACAAGTCTAAACTGTAAATAATCTAACTCAACATAATCCAAGTCTCAGCTACTCACCCTGTGGTCCACCAGTGTCTGATACCAGTCCTCTAGGCATAGTCTGGAAAATATTTTCCAGTCAGGAAGGAGCAAAGTACATCTCTAAATAGCAGTTCTATATTAATGATATAAACTATGTAGCAGTTCTAGATGGAAATATACGAGATACATGTATAGGTACGAGAAATGTACAATAAGAGAAATACTGGAAATACTATAAGTAAATGCAGGAAAAGAAACAATATGTCAATGAGCAAGAAACCTATGACTAAGTGTGTGAGTACTAGTTTAAACATGTGATCGGCTTGGGAACTTGATCAGGCTGGTTATATGTGATTAGCTATGATTCATGTAAGGTCAGGCTAACCGTTGGTTAGCTATGATGCATGTAGAGGTCAGGCTAATCACACGTAACAGCTATGAAGCATGTAAATGGTCAGGCCGCACCCGACGTGAGATGTGGGGTGAGCTATGATGCATGTAAAGTTGGGTATGATCACATATCTATACTAAAATACTCTCCACCCCCGACTGGTATAGTAGATCCAATCATGGTACGCTATGGCACGGGATTCCCTAGGGAGGTAGCAAATCTCCCCGGGAGTCAGTGTCTGTACATGCACAAGATAACAAGGAAATAAGTCTTGTATAAGCTACACCATGAATAAGGAATAATATCTCATGACGAGATCCGTGTATACCAATCCGTGTAACCAACGTGTCCAGAGCATGGATATCTACACTAGATACAGTGAACATAGGAGATATTATAAATTAGAAACTAATCAGAGAATGTACTCGCCTTGCGTCCTTAGCTGTCAATACCAATGTCCTGTCCCAGAGTATCGTCTGGAGAATCCGACAGTCCTATAAACATATAATAATATCACTTGTATCAGATGCTACACTAACACACAATAGAAATACCCTGGCCTCAGGGCTATGCCAGGCATGGCTCTAGTCAACTAGGGTCATCTAGTAGGAATACGTATATAATACACATTTATACTCAGGGTATATACTAATAAAAACGTATAAAATATATATAAGTGTCTATTAGTAATTGTACAAAAATACGTATATGTGTATATACACTAATAGATGTATATAAATATATATTTTTATACCGAAATACATATTTGTATATATATATCAATCAAACATTTAATATATATATAACTAATCGAAGAATGTATACAATGCCACCCTCCTCAAGGTGATCCCAAATGAAAAAGCAGTTAGTTCCAATGGGTCCAGAGCAGTCCAAATAGCTAGAAACTATATAAAGAAGTTCAAGATCGAAGTTCGGCACGAAAATCGAGATAAGGATACAAGTCCTCAATACATAGAGAAAACATACGGGGTTAGCTAAGATTAAGATTAACAAGTTTAGCTAATAAGAGAAAAGGGTCGTTTGTTATTAAGGTAACACTTTAGTTTATGAAAATTATTTTGAAATTATTTTGAATAATAATTACAATTAAAAGTTTATTTATCAAATTTAGAATTTACGTAAAAGCCAATATATTTTTATATCTATAGTAAAATCGGTTACTAGTCCAATAAACAAATTTTGAACAAATTTTTATTATTAAAACTATTTCTTAAACAATAATATAAACCAAAAATTAAATTATTATATTTTTACATAATCACAAACCCTTATAATTATTACGCAACTACTAATTACATAAAAACTAACTAATTGCATAAAAACTAACTAATTATATAAAACTAAACTAATTACATATTAATATAACCAAATCCTTATATATAATACATAACTAAATTCACACATAAACAATAAAACTAAATATACATATTACTAACTAATCTAATTATATTAACTAAACTATTATATATAAACTAAACCTATCATATTAACTAAACCATTACTGTAACCTAACTTAACAAAGAATAATGAAAAAAGAAGAGGGAAGAGGGAAAAAGAGAAAAGAGGGGCTCACGTAGGGGTTTCCGGCGTCGACGCGGTGGAGGTCCGCCGGGTCACGCGGCAAGGCGTCGGCGGTCGACGACTTCGAGGCGGGATCTGGGAGCTCAGGGCGGCAGCGAAGCTCGGCTGCGGTCGACGGATCTGCTGTGGTCGAAGCTCGGCGGTGGTCGACGTTCGTCTCGGGGCAGCGGCGGTGGAAACTCGAGAGCGGCGGTCAAATCTTCGAGCTCGATGCGGCGGAAGGAGGGGACGGCAGCTCGACTCAGAGAAGGTGGTCTCAGCCGCCGGCGGTAGGTTAGGTCGAAATAGGGTTAGGGTTTCTGTGAACATGTTAGGGTTTTGGTTCGTGTCCGGAGCTGGACACGATGGATTCGAGGTACTGTGGACGTGTCCGGGTGTTGGACACAGGGGTTTGAATGTAATGTGGTGTGGGGGTTGTGTCCAGGTGGTGTCGGACACGAAAATCTGGTTGTAATGTTGTAAATCTGGACACATAAAATGAATGGATACGGTAGGACACCCGGGGTCGGACCCGAGGCCAACACGGCTGACACGGTAATGCTGGACACACGGACACGAGCACATAAATCAATGGTGATGGCTTGTTGGCTTGTGGGAATTTGTGAGGGCTAGCTAGGGTTTCTTGGGAATGGTGTGGTGAGAGACTTTAAATAGGGAGAGAGGTTGTGGGATAAAGGGTCAGGATTGGTCCAATTAATGAATGGCCCAGATTATACATGAATGAGTTCTTTATGTGGGAATGAGGGTGTGAATGGGAGATGGCAAACTGGTAAATTTAATAAAAAAAAAACAATTTAAGAAAATGTTTTAAGAGGCTTCCAAGGCTAACTGATTCCAAATTAGTTACTAATTAAACCCATATTTTAAAATCCTAGAAAGTATGTAATTTATTTATTTACTATCCCAAATGGATATAAAATTATTATGAAAACAACTAGTCCTTCAAATAATTTTATTAAACAATAATTTCATGATTTCAAACCAATAAATATTCGAAGCTAGAGTAATATATATACATATTATTTATCTATTTATTTTATAATAAATCGACATTTAGAAAAATAATTTTTTTTTATAAAAGATTTTAAATCACCTTCTAAAATCAAACATTGTTCAAAATCTAATGCTAAAATTCAAGGAGAAAATATTTTATAAACTTGATATTTAAAATAATTTAAAAATCAAATTATTTCAGAAATTTGGAAATCGGAGGTTACACTATTGAAAAGTAGATCCTGTGTATAGCCACCATACGAATGGACCTAGATTTTTTATGTTTTTACGACCCCCTTCAAAGTTTCAAAACTTAGACAAGTTTTAAATACTTTGAAAGGATAATAAAAGAAGAAATCAACTCTACGCATGAAGAACTTTGGTGCATATACTGCTGATTGGTCTGTCTGCGCATAGGACGTAGGCGCATTAAGTCTCTTCTGCTAGGTTGATAAACTTTGTGATCCCCCTCGTCCTTCGTGAACACAAAAATATTTTAAAATTTTGATGCGACGCTAGTGCATGTATAAGAGAATCAAGGCATCGGTTAGGCGCACAACCGTCATATATCACATATATGATGGCATCGCATACGTGTGAACGTGATGTTTGCACATAATTTATCGCCTTTAATACACATACGAACTGCCACTGATGACACATAGGAATGGGCTTGTCACTACCATATTTCTAGAATAGGGCTTTATTGCCAATTGTCATACTTATTTTATTATGTTAATATAATGTATGATATATTTTTGTTTGGTGTTCTTTAATGCATGGGTTAATAGACTAGACCCAAGAATCCACTAGATAAACCCTTTAACAAATCCCTATTTTAAATTAGCATCTAGTTTAAACCACTCAATGTGTGACTAAACCCCTTTAATTAATTAGTTCTTCATGACAAGTCATGAAGGGCAAAATAGACTCTTTGCATTAGAAGCCCTAACCCTAACCCTAGTCCTATATAATTAAAGGGAGCATCCCTCAAGCCTCTCTTTATTCATGAAGAAAATACTAAGAATAGCCTCCACTTAGAAATCATCTTTCCTTCCTCAAATTTCAGGATTTTTAACCCTAGAAACCCTCATTTCTTCTCAATCAAGAGAAACCTAGGAGCTTGGACCAAGGAAGCTTGGAGAAAGAGAAGCTACATCGGAAATCCTTCTCCCAATAGGTGAGAATCCGGAAAACCTTAATTAAATTCTGTTTTAATTATTTATTTGGCCATTAGGAGCCCACCAATTGAATTAAGAATGACTCTTTTGGTTGCATGAGGATTTTCCATGGAGTCATAGGTGATTTTGGGGTTTTGTAATCAAATGATGCATTTTTCCCAAATTTTCGTAAGTCCTAATTATAGGGATATGTATTCTTGCATGTTTGCATCATATACGTAGAGGTTTGGTTTTGATTTAGGGTTTTAAGCATGGGTATTCATGAGTATCATGTGAATCCCATTTTTCAGCACACTAAGTATTTTATTTCCAGTACTTCATTATTCTAGTATTGCTATTGCCAGTATTCATATCTATCTTGTATTTCTTTACACTGTGTTATAATTTTTGTCAATATATATGGAACTGCTGTTAGTGCTTGTACTTCGTTCCAATCATGACTGGATATTTTTTCAGAGGATCTTGAGAACTTATGTCCTACACACTATAGACCAGGTATAGATACAGACTACACACCAGAGATCTTAGAGGAGTCTATCCCATTAGAGGAGATACTACCTGCTGCTGTTTAGACAGCAATTTATTTTATGCATTGAGACTTATTTGAGGTTTTTGTTGAGACTTATGTTGGATTTTATTTGAGACTTGTGGAGACTTTATGTTAGACAACTAGACTGTGGTTTATCTTTATTCTGAGACATGGTGATTGACTATATCATTCTTCTTATCTTTTATCATGCCTTTATAGTTATTGTGATTTAGTTTACATTATGAGCTATTGTGAGATGTATATTATCCTCCTTATTGAGTTAATATCATTAACAGGTTGTGAGTTATGTTAGTATTTATTATGACCTAGACAACATTCTACTGCCGATGTTATGGTGTAGGCTAGACATACCCACGACTCATGCCCAAATTTTGGGTGCGGGTCGTGACAGAACACTATCAAATAAACTCCAGTATGCAGACGAGACGAACCACCAGATCATTCTTTGTTGTGGGGCAAGCCACCTTATCACTTGAACACATCCAGGCACACGATATGGTTCTCTCGGAGCATATGGGATAGTAAACATGTTCATGCAAACACATACTTTTTGACTAGCAATTTAGGGTCTCTTTGTTAAGCAGACTTTCGTTTCAAAGACAAGCTAGGTGAGTTCGTACATTAACATGCAAGGCAGGTTCT
Organism: Iris macrosiphon; assembly: GCA_036927795.1. Taxonomy (NCBI): domain Eukaryota; kingdom Viridiplantae; phylum Streptophyta; class Magnoliopsida; order Asparagales; family Iridaceae; genus Iris; species Iris macrosiphon. Next base: position 139,701,911 of record JAYESA010000009.1, read on the forward strand.
ATCATTCTCTTATGAAAATATTGCAAGCAAAAACTCAGATTTATTATTAAGGTGTATAAGAATCAGAGAACGAATTTCTGTCCACTCACCTTGATACATAATTCCGACGCGGAGCAGGGCATTACAGCATATATCTAGTTTGGTATTGTATGGAAAGGTACAATAAAATTTAATTGTGTAAATCAATATGAATGATATTTTGTACATGTCTACTAATAACATCGTCTATATTTTTCACATATAGCAATACGATTATACTAATGGTGAATGGTGCCGAGATCATGTATCGTGGCATCACGATAGCAGACTTGGGTATTGGAGGTTGAGCGACCACCAGGTGGCACTGTTGAAAATATTTGGCTTTTATTATGTTGACAAGATACATTTTCTCCAACATGATAGACACTTAATCTTCAGTTTAGTTGAGCGTTGGTGGCCCGGACAAAATACCTTCCAACTGCCATTAGAAGATATGAGTATTATTCTAGCAGATATGACAAATATTTTAGGTTTACCTATTACAGGCGAACCTATAATATTTGATAAATCAATTTTCGTCGACAATATGATTACGAAGTACCTAGGTGTGGAGGCGCCGCGTAATAAACCTAGTAAAAACTTTGTGACGTTTACATGGCTCCGTCATAACTTTTTTGCATCTATATCGTATTGGTGATCGAGTTATCTCAGTAGAAGAGGATCGGGTAAGTATGATTTTTTTTGCAACTTATGTTATTATTTACGTAATATATTTTTAATTTAGTTTAATGCATATCATTTTTTTATCATTTGTTCAGGTATTTGCCTGCACCAGAGCCCACTTACTAGGTTTATTAAACAAAATATTGTTTCCTGACTCATCAGATTTAGTTGATTTATGTTTTCTACCTTTTTTGGTAGACCTGGCCGCACCTGCGCGTCACGCTTGGGGAGCGTCAGTATTGGCATATTTATATAGTTTTATGATAGATTTTGTACAATTTGAAGATGTGGATGCAACGAAGGTAAATTTAAGTGGTTGTGCGATAATTTGATGACAGATTTTATACAGTTTGTCTCCATAGTTTTTTTTATATGAATTAATTGAATTCTAATTAATATTTCAGCTTCAAAATTTGAATCTAGCATGTGACAATCATCCAGTGAGAGACCCGTTGAGTGCAACAGTAAGATAATTTTTGGATGATATTCAAGCAATTTTGACTCCCCCAAATCCTCTGTTACATATTCCACTGAATTATCCTGAAGGCTTAATTAGTCGACGGCAAGCACGTCCGCGTAGAAAGTATATCAATGTTTGGCATATGAATAGTCTGCCTCAACAAGATAGCAAGGTCCCTCAGCAGGCTGACCAAGGCACTTCCCAGCAGGCTGACCAGACACTTCCCAGTGGGCGGGCGAGTGATGTCACATGCACGTAACCCATAGATGGACTGAAAGGCGGACGAGAGGACGTCACTGCCTGGTGGTGACTATTGGGATTATTACATGTAGATGACCAATTCTATATTTGATGTACCACAGTTTGATACAACTACTCAGTTATTTGTGACTCCAACAGCGCCGGTGCAGACACAGGAGACTAATAAATTTGACCCATGGGCACCATTGCCAGGGGAGAGGCCCGAGGATACAGTAGCAAGAAAGAATATACTTGGTCTTAGGCCAAGGCCTCATAGGTATTATGACGGGATGGCAAGAGGTAGAGAATGAAAATCTTCTACTTCTAGGTTTTATTAGAAATTTATGTATTAGAATTAAAATTACATCAATGAACTTTTGTTAGGAGAAATATTCACATATGTCTCATTATAACATTTTGCAAGTAGTCTAAATAAAATTACATCAATAAACCAACATTAATTCATAGACCCAGACCCAATTTCAAACCCAAATAAAAACAAAATCATTCCCCAACAAAATAAAAACTAAACCCAAATAAACAGAAAATTAGAGGACGAAAAAATTACTAGTTTTTTTTCTTTATTTAGAAAAAAAAAATCTTTACTATTTTCTAAAAAGCCAAATCATTTTTTAGAAAAAAAAATCTTTACTATAAATTTATTTAAATTTTATTTCGTTAGAGTAAATTTTCTTAAACAAAATTCCAAATCTAAACTAAATCAAAAAATCAAAATCAAAAAAATCAAAATCCAAAACTAAACTAAATAGAAAGAAACTAAATAAAAAAAACCAAAATATAACTAATTAAAAAAACTCATTAAACAAATCAAATCAAACCAAATCAACCAAACCAAACCAAACCACCCCAACCAAACCTGCGGGCCCCACTGCCCAAAATCTGCCAACTTAATTGGCTGATTTTGGTGGGACCCACATTTGCCTTTTGATGTCCACATGTCGGCTGTGGTCTGTTCTCCACCAACTGAGTTGACGGACTGTATCTTTATTTTTAATTTAGGTAAACTTATTTCGTTTGCATAAATTTAATATAATTTAATTTTGCTATAGTTAATTTTCTGTTTAATATAACCAAAAACTTAATAATAAAACAAAAACTATATATATATATATATATATATATATAATAATAGTAATAATAATAATAATAATAATAATAATAATAATAATAATAACATAACTAAATACTAAATGTTATAATATACAAAGAAAACAAATATTAAGTATAATAGACTTATCAGAAAATTTACTGTAGCGAAATAATTTTATATTAAATTCATGCAAATGAAACAAGTTTACAAAATTTTGAAAAAAAAATGACAAAGTCCGCCAACAATGTTGGCGAAAAACAGAAATGCTGTACACGTGGCAGAAAAAAAAATTAAAAAATTAAAACCGCTGTAGATGTAGCCAAAACAAAAAAAAAATTAAAATTGGGGTCACAGGCCAATTTTCGCCAACACTGTTGGCTGAAATTGGCCCCCCCCAATTTTAGCCAACTATGTTGGCGAAAATTGGGTGTGTGTGGGGCCTACTTTGTTCGGTTCGATTCGGTTTGTTTGGGATGGGTTTGTTTGGTTGGTTTGTTTTAATTAATTATGTTTTTGTTTTATTTATTTATTTTTGTTTTGTAATTGGATTTAAGAAAATTTGTTTTAACGAAATAAAATTATAATAAATTATTTGGAAAGAAAAATTTAGAAATATTTTTTTCGGAAATTTGTTTGTTTCCAAAGCATAAAAATTTGTATAAATTCCATCTAAAGCATAACAGTTTAAAAAATTACGAAAAAAATATTAATTGGATGTTTATATTTATAAATATTATATTTAAATAAAAAATTTTAATTTATTTGGGAAACAATGTTGGCGGAACCACAAGCCAATTTATATTTAAAGTGGGGCCCACAACACAAGCCAATTTAAATATAATATTTATTTATTTAAATTTTTCTAATTTTTTTTGGGAGGTCGAAACATCCTTTTAAATTCGTGGGCCCCCACACCAAATACAAATTACTTTCGCTACAGTAAATTTTAAATATTCGAAAAAAAAAGATCGAAAGTAAAATTTGGAGGTTGAAACATCATTTTTTTATGATTCTGAAAATTTTCGAAGTCCATAAAACGGTGAAATGGTTTATCCGGTAGTACTTTTCGATACAGTCGTTTTGGCACAAACTGGAGCTTGTTTCGATCTCTCAGTCAAAAGTTATGATACTTTAAAGTTTTAAATTTAAAATTTTTATCTGTAACTTGTACGTCTTGTTTCGGATAAATTTTTTTTCTACACGATTTGTGTTACTCTCGTCGAAAACATACAAATCGACTTATTATTTAACAAAAAACTATTTCAAAACAAGTAGTTATGGCCGCTCGAAGTCTGCTCGACGGCAGACGTAATATTCTTACGGCAGTTTTTTATTATTATTATTATTTTAACGTCTGTTAACGACGAAAAAATTAACGATAAAAATATAATATTTATAGATATAAACATCCAATTGATATTTGTTTTCATAATTTTTTAAACTTTTACACTTTAAATGAAATTTATACAAATTTTTATGCTTTAAAAACAAACAAATTTTCAAAAAAAATATTTCTAAATTTTTCTTTCCAATTAATTTATTATAATTTTATTTCATTAAAATAAATTTTCTTAAATCTAATTACAAAACAAAAATAAATAAATAAAATAAAAACATAACTAATTAAAACAAACCAACCAAACAAATTCATCCCAAACAAACCGAACCAAACTGAAATTGGGGGGGGGGGGCAATTTCAGCCAACAATGTTGGTGGAAATTGGCTTGTGGCCCCACTTTAATAAAAATTTATTTTTTCCGCTACATGTACAGCGGTTTTAATTTTTTTATTTTTTTTCTTCCACGTGTACATCATTTCTGTTTTCCGCCAACACTGTTGACGGATTGTCTTTTTTTTAAATTTTTGTAAACTTGTCTCGTTTGCATGAATTGAATACAAATTTATTTCGCTACAGTAAATTTTCTGTAGACTTATCCAAAGAGAGAGACAGAACCATTCAGTCAACCAAAACCCAAAAGGAAGGAAGAATAGTAGGAGGAAGGAAGAGGCTCACCGAAGGTGATCGTCGACTGCTGCGCCGCGCATCGGACTTAATCCAGCTCCGGGAAGGGTGGAGATCATCCCAGATTTGGGAGATCAGGTACTCAAGTGCCGATCGAGCACAAGAGGAGGACTCCGATCAAGGGGGAGCTGCTACGGATCTGGAGGTGCGTCGGGGAGCTCGAGATGGGGTCACGAGGACTAGAGCAGTCGATGCTCTCGTCGACGACCGGCCAAGAGACGGTCGATGATGTGTTGAGGTAGAAGGACACTGACGACGAGATCGTGCGCCAGATCTGCAGCGCGACGGTGGACACTCGAAGAAGAAGATGGAAGTGAGAGGGACTCGGTTCCAGCGGCTCCAGGTGGCACGGGACGACGCTCGAAGAGGAGTAAGATCTAGTGGCGCTGACGATTCCCGATGAATCGGCGAGAGGAGAAACTCATCTGATGGCGGCAGGGCTTCGTGCGGGAATACGATGGCGGAGGCGGTCGGGGCTGACAGAGGCGGCCGAGCAACCAAGGCTGGAGGTGATGCAGACCTGACCGGCTGTGCAGATCTCGACGGAAGCTCGGCGGAACGCGACTGCTCCGGTGAGGGCTAGTGTTAGGGTTAGATTTATTTCTTATTAATTTGGATCTGGTGTGTCATGTCGGGTGGAGACACAGACACGGTAGAATTTTTGTGTCTGATGGTTGAGGACGTGTCCAGAATTATCGGATACGAGATGGGTTGAATCTCTGTGTATTTGTATGAATGGATACAAAGAAGAAAATTGGACACCCCGGGTCCGAGGCCTGACATGGGCTGACACAAAAATGTATTGGTGGTGGACACGCTGACACAGTTGGACACATAAATGGTAATGGTGGTGGTGGTTTTGTGACTTGGAAAGGAAATTATGGAAATTTTGGGCTAGTGATAAGGGCACTACACATTTACTTGGGGCTAGTCCATTAATATTTTACCAAAAATTATAAGTTTGTCACTCCTAAAAGTTACTTAGGGCTAGTCCATACCAAACTATATAAGTAAAAATAATTTCGATTCTTTTTTTTCACCCTCACATGAAGAAATCTCTCATTCTCCAAGTCCAAAAATCTAAATCTAACTTTGGAATTTGATAGTTGTGGTCCTAAGTGGAAGACAATTTTGCTTTGCTGATTGTCCAACGAATATTCTTCCGGTATGTCTTCAATAACATACGATGAATAAGTTTTGCGATTGTCACAAAAAGATTTAGTTTTATTTGACTATTGTAGAAGCGATGCATGAAATTATCTTCGATGAAAATGTCGGATCATGCAATCTATTAAATATATACTCCGGTCCTTCCGAAGAATATGTCGGTTATTCTGAAGCATGTACGGTACGTAAAACGACAACCATATTTCGATAGTTATCGTGTAAGGACTATATAAAATTAGACAGTCCTATATAAATACATGACTGTCATAATTTCGACAGTTCTATATAAATATAGGACTTGTCATAATTTTGACAGTCCTATATACTAAGTGTACTGTCAAAATAGTCACAGTCCTGAATCTTAAAGACTATAAATTATTTGAACTGACAATTATTTGAAGTTATTAATTTTTAGATTATTTTATATTGGTTATAGGATCAACCTTGTACATATGTTGTGGTACATCCTGCTATTGGGGTTGATGTAGAGGATATATTCTCAACGGATATTCAATTTGCATCCCAGGTAGAAGCATTAGATTGGTTTAGAGAAGTTGAAAGGCGACATAACATAGTCATTGTCATTGCAAGATCCATCAGATCTCGGCCGAGCCAAAAATATGTAGAGCTGGGCTGCGAAAGAGGAGGTCTGTTCAGGGAGCATCATAAAAATTGTGTTGTTGAAAAAAACTTCCTAAGAAAAACGTTGGGACGAGAAAATATGGTTGTCCATTTAAGGTGTTGATTGTAAAAGTAGAAGATGTAAAGTGGATAATCGAAGTTAAGAATGGAAAGACACAATCATCATATTCCAGGGACACTTACGGGTCATGCCTACGTGGCACGGTTGAAGGAGGATGAGAGAAAGTTGGTTGAAGAATTATTTCTTTCCGGAGTTGCACCAAAACAAATTTATTCTGCCGTGCGACAAAAAGAAGATGGGAACAAGTCAACCATGAGGACGATCTATAATAGTTTGGCCAGAGTGAAATGTAATAGTATGAAAGGAAGAATGGCGATGTAGCAAGTATTAAAGTTGCTTGGGGAGCATCACTACGTGGAGTACCATAGAAGACATCCACAAAATGATGAACTCCTTTTATTATTTTAGGCTCATCCTGATTGCACACACTTGGCTCGCTCCTTCGCATACGTGTTGGTCCTTGATTGTACATATAAGACCAACAAGTTCAAGATGCCTCTTTCTCATGTTATTGGGTTTACGTCTACGGAAAAAATATTTTCAGTCGCTTTTTGTTTTATGAAGAGTGAGACAGTAGAGGATTACACTTGGGCGTTGAGGAAACTATAATCTCTTTACACAGGATACAAAGAGCCCTCTTTTTTTGTTACCGACAGAGAATATGGGCTGATAAATGCTATATATATTGTATTTTCTCATGTGCATAGACTACTATGCACTTGACATATAAATCGAAATATCCAAGCTCAATGCAAGAGAAAATTTAAAAATGTGTACGGTAAAATTGACATACTTCGCTTCGAAGAATTCTACAGTGATTGGAGTCTTGTATGACGAGCAAGTACTACAGACAGCTACGACACAGCATGGTACATGTTCCAACAAAAGTGGGAGACGAGTAACCCGGCATGCATATCTTATATCAAAGATACTTGGCTAGAACCACATAAAGAATAATTCGTCTTAGCATGGACGAACATGGTGAAGTATTATAGCACAATAACTACTAACCGGGTCGAAGGATCACACTCAAGTTTAAAAAGATATCTACAGTCATCGGTCGGTAATTTTGTCTCCGTTTGGCAATCGATTCATTTGATGATTATTTCTACAGTGAACGAGATTGTAGCATCATTTGAGATGAGCCTCAATATTGCAAAGCATGAATACAAGCATAACACCTCTTAGATGGTTTAATCCATGTAGTATCTCATAAGGCCTTAGGCTTATTGTTTGAGGAGATTGATAGGTCAAAGTCGGTTGGTTATGATCCTGAGGTTTGCGGTTGTTCATATCGACATTCACTCGGCCTTCCTTGTGCACAGGAGATTAACGAATATCGTCATGAATCTATACATATTCCAATAGATGATGTTGATCAACGTTGGAGACAGCTGTCGATAATGCCAATGGTGGAAGTTTACGATGATTTTTTTTGTTTCCCACAAGTGAAACTACTGCACGCAAGGTGGTATATCGCATCAGAATCGGAGAGAAGATCTATTGAGGTTAAAATCTAAGAAATTAAATTGCAGTCCCGTCAACAACTCGATTGTAAGAGCCATCTGTTGTTCGGACTCCTAAGGGAAGACCACACTCAAGAATGAGTAGAGCAAAAAAAGAAGGAGAATGAGTCAACTAAAAGAGATCCATCCTTTTTTGAACATATTGAACGCAATTTGGACCAAGTTGAGGCAAAGTCGGTTATCGAAAGTGAGGTATTTTCGCAGAAAAAGAGTAAGCTTATTATTCTAAGGGAGAAGAAACAGAAAACGAACGATGCAGTCACGACGGAGGGTTTAGATAACTTCTCTAATTCATATAGTCTATACATTCAAATTTTTTTACGGATTTTCATTTGGTCTATTGTTGATGTTCCTAAGGATGGTTATTATGGATATCATGCACTAGCAAGACAACTAGATGTTTGATAATAAACGAAAGAAATTGAAACTAGGTTTATACGAAACCCTTTATTTGGTTTACAAACAAGAAAAAGAAGTACAATTAATCCTATACGAGGATGTTAAGTACAAAAATTTGATTCTGGGGAAATATTGCTATAGGAGTCTGATCTGCGGTCGATCACTTTATCCTTTGGACCATACGATGACGAAGAAGTGTTGTAGACGACGAAAAAGAAGCTTTAAAGACTGTAGGAGGGATTGAACTATCGTTGCCAAAGCTCTTTATATGTACTCTCTTTTCTCCTCCTTTGACCACCTTCGACCCTTATTTTTCCGACCTTGGACCTCCGTGGACGGAGGTCTCTATTTATAGGGTTTGGTCACTATCAGCGTAAAAACCGAACAGCAGAGAAAGTTGTACCATTTACGCGGCGGTTATGATAACTGCCACCCACGTATGAATGATCTTCTGAATAGGCGTGTGATGCGTGTCCCATTACGAGGTAATGCGTATAACTGCTCTTCGAAGATCACGACATGTAAGCCACGTAGGTAACTGTCCCTCGCGTAGAGAAGGTTAGCACAAAAGCCAAATAACTGTCACCTTGGCGTAGAAGCCAAATAGTTGTTCTGATGGCGTAAAAGCCAAGTAGGCATAGTGGCCGAATAGTTGTCAAGTTGGCGTAGAAGCCAAGTAGTTGTCAAGTTTGATGCTGCACGAATATGTAGCCAGCGTAAGGACAGCCGATTATCCTTCCTTGACCGAGGTCTTGAGCGTATTTTGGACTAAATAGCCTTATCACGCACCTTTGCAAATATGGCCTAAGTTGACGTATTTCGAGGAGATAGCATACGGCGTACTCCTATAGTTGAAAATTGCCAGGTTGGCGTATTTCGAGGAGATAGCATAGGAGGTACTCCTATAGCCGAAAATAGCCTGATGGCATAATGTGCAGAAATGGTGATATGGACGTATTAGCCCTAATTATGGCTCACCCAGTCATAAAAAGTAGAACCAAATCTCATGCATTAAATACAAAGATCTGCCCCCATCTCGCGTATTAATTGCAGAGACGTGCCTCGAGTTCTGTACGAAGAACTGCTTTTGACGTGGCTGTTGGTTTCGTCTCATTCTGAGTGTAAAAGCCCATGTCTGCCTGTGTAGAATAGGCAGCATATTCCTTGAATGCGCAAATGACATCTTATATCAAGGCTTTTTCACTAGACGAAAGTTTGGGGCTCTGTGTAGAATCATCATTACAGCCGTCCTCTCAATAGTCGTGCTGTACTCTTTTTCAGGAGTCAGGTTCACTACTTGATCTGACAGGTTCATTCGAGGAATACGAAGAGTTCCTCGTACAACTTTTTGCTGCATTAAAAGCAGATAGATTTTTACGCTAAAGTGGCAATGTAGCAACCTTTTTACGCTGAAGCAGTCTGAAAATACTGCATACACGGGTTATTCTGGAGCTATATTTTACGCTGAACAGCATTGAAGCTCCACTGTACTCCAATGGCTCTAAAGTCATGTCTTACGCCACCCTGTGCTGGAGCTCTGTTTTATGCGGCTTCCTGCATGTTGAGGTTTTACGCGTATATTTCCTCAGCGTATTTTTCATGTTTCTATACTAGACTATTCAGTTGAAGTAGGATGGAGACAGGTTAGGGAAGGGCTGTACGAGGAGTTGGAGTCTCGTCTACCCTTCTATAGGCAGATACTCGGCGAAGAAATTATTAGAGATTTGTTAGCAAGCATACCTTATACGGAAACAGTTACCGGACCAGACCATTACATGGATGTCCCGCCTGCTGCATACGTATTCTTTAATAGGTATAAGATACCTATTGTAATTATCTCACAAGGCATTAACAATACTTTCTTTCCAATGTGCGCTCCCCCGGCCGAACACGGACTATCCAATCTATGTTCGATAGGGCTTGTCGGACAATACTTGGTCATCCCAAGGTTGAACGGTCATTCTCCTATTCCTCCACCTTCTACGCTTTAGTATAAATATGCACCAGAGGAAGCGATCGCATGGACGACACCCTATACGGATGCAATTGCTGGCTATAAGAAGATGATAAAGATGGAGGATCCAAAAATCTTGCCGAATGACTACTTTGATATTCTAATCGATTGATACATCTTATACTGTATGTTGTGTAATGAGCCATGTATTTTGAACTGTATATTGAACTGTATGTTGTGCAATAAGCCATGTATATTAAATGTATATTGAACTGTATGTTGTGCAATGAAAGAAATAAAAGTTGAACTGTATATTGAACTGTATGTTGTGCAATGAAAGAAATAAAACTAGAACTGTATATTGAACTGTATGTTTTGCAATGAGTCAAAATATGTATAAAACTAGGACTACCAAATTCTGGACAGTCCCACAAGCTAACTGGACTGTCAAAATCTTGACAGTCCTAATTTTAACCCACTGTCTCTGCATATTTATATGTAAAACTAGGACTGTCAGGATTTTGACAGTCCCAAAAGCTATGAGGACTGTCAAAATTTTGACAGTCCCACAAGCTATGAGAAATGTCAAAATTATGACAGTCCTAATTTTAACCCACTAAAATTTTTATATTAAACTAGGACTGTCAGATTTTTGACAGTCCTGTAATAAATTAGGACTGTCAAAATCTTAACAGCCCTAATTTTAACCCACTGTCTCTGCACAGCCCTAATTTTAACCCACTGTCTCTTCACATTTATATGTAAAACTAGGACTGTCAGGATTTTGACAGTCCCAAAAGCTATGAGGACTGTCAAAATTTTGAAAGTCCCACAAGCTATGAGGACTGTCGAAATCTTGACAGCCCTAATTTTAAACCACTGGAAATTTGATATAAAACTAGGATTGTCAAGTCCTGCAATAAATTAGAACTATCAAAAGTTTGACAGTCCCACAAGCTATGAGGACTGTCAAAATTTTGACAGTCCTAATTTTAATCCACTAAAAATTTGATATAAAACTAGGACTGTCAGATTTTTGACAGTCCTGCAATAAATTAGGACTGTCAAAATCTTGACAGCCCTAGTTTTAACCCACAGTCTCTGCACATTTATATGTAAAACTAGGACTGTCAAGATTTTGACAGTCCCAAAAGCTATGAGGACTGTCAAAATCTTGACAGTCCTAAATCTAACCCACTAAAAAATTTATATAAAACTAGGACTGTCTGAATTTTGACAGTCCTACAATCTATGAGGACTGTCAAAATTTTGACAGTCCTAATTTGAACCCACTATCTCTGCAAAATTTTATATAAAACTAGGACTGTCAATTTTTTGACAGTCCTGATAACTTTCAGGACTGTCCAAAATTTGACAATCCAAGTTTTTAGCCACTGCCTCTGCACATTTAACAACTGTATGTAGCAAACTAAAAACACAAATTATAGCAAATTGTAGCAGATTGTAGCAAACTTAAAACATAACCAATTATAGCAAAGTTTTACAAGTCAAAGTTTTCAAACTTAAAAGTTTTACATGTCTCAAAACACAAATTGTAGCAAAGTTTTACAAGTCTTCAAACATGGCCTAAACTTCATGCCGCCTCTTTGTACGTTGCTCTTTATTTTCCAAGAAAGGGAAATTTTTAGCTTGTCGATTTGTTGTAGCTCATCAATGATTGCCATATAATTCTTACCCTGGCAACTTGTGAGGCTTCTTCCCAACTTCTTCACTTTCCTAGCCTATTCATGAGAATTAAAAAAAATTGTTAGGTTGTAAACATTTATATATATCAAACTGAAAGTAAAGAAGTTGGCTCACTATCTTGACCAATGCAGTATACAAGACCGATTAGGCCGGAAGATCTGAAGGTACATACACAATATCGTCTCCATGTTTGAACAAGGTAGGTAGTCTGACACCAGCGTAGTAGGCGAGGTAGTCGTCGCTACATTGCGTCATATTTACTACTACTTGCCGTTCGGTTTCTCTAATAACGTAATTTTGTCACTCGGTGAAGAAGTCCGAGACCTAGTTGAACGCCGTAGGAATATATTTTAGCGATTTTCTACCTCGCGGAGCAGTTATTATTTTCAATGTGCGCTTTGGGACTTTTGTACATAGCCAAACTGACGGATCACTCTATCAGGCATATAAGCCTTCTCGATTTTATAACAACTTATCAGACCGTGATATAAAGCGACTGGTTGCAATGGACGACTAGTCTGTCGTAAATCACGATATGGATCCCAAATAATCTGCAATGCATAAAATTTAGCATAACATCATTTAGCATAACATAATTTAGTCAATTATTACCAAACATTAAAAAATTAGGTCTCAATTCACCTCTTCTATCGTCATATCTTCGAGTACATTCTGCAGGGCGGCCAATGCGTGTGGACATTTGGCATCTTCCTTAGTTGGCTTCCATCTGCACATTCTAGGAAGGTGTTCGTCATACCCTCGGTTCAGTTTAGACCGCTGCAGGGCTGGAAAGTGCTCGTATATCCATGCCTTCATGTAACCAAGTTAAAAAAATATTAGTCCAAAAATTAACAACAAAATTTTTAATTATGTATACAAGTTGATAAAGATATATCTATACATGGAGTAGAGTCTGGCATCCGGATATTATCTTCGAACCGACGTAGGATGCCGCACCAAGCTCGCGGTAAAGGTATGTTAGTATACCGCTTCTCCAAGATATTTCTTCCACCGTGTCTATGTTGTCCAAATTCAGGAGATATTTGGCATGTATGGACGTTCCAAACTTATCCGTAATGCCGACAGCCCCTAAGATGAACTACATATATCCACGGGCCACATTATCGCTATTATCCACTTCGGGGTCCGGATCAGCGAATATCTCCTCCAAATATTTTAAAGGAAGTCCGTACGACTTCTTGAGTTCTCGAAGAGTGGTAAAACTAGTGGCATCAACTCCCAGACACCCTGATACATAATCCACGATATGGTCATAAAAGTTGATGCTCGACTCATCAAAAGTATGATTCATCATGACTCGACCATCAACCCTAAGTCCCAATATATGATGGACGTCATCAAGGGTAATCGTCAACTCCCCGTTTGGTAGATAGAAATTATTGGTTTCTGGATGCCATCTTTCTACAAATGTTGATATCAGTGCATTATCCACCATCGTATATGAGTAGTTACCCAAATATTATAAATCGATGGAAATAATTTTAGCCTTCACATCGTCTCCCAATAATTCAAACCTCCTGTATTGCATTTTTTGCCGTAGTTTATCACCGTTAATATACGAGGACTCTCCTGAAAAGTAAATAATTGGATTAAGTTATACCTCTATATAAAATGTACTTATCTATAAATAATTGGATAAACTTAGAACTTACAACTATATATAAAATTATCATAACGTAATATACTTACCGGATTGTTCCATATTTGGTATGCAATATGGTTCTCGATCGACGGTAACATGGAGCAACCGTTTGGACGAGTCTCGACTGGACTTTCTGGCTGCTGAGAAGGTCCTGAACCATCAGTAGCCCAATTTTCGAGGGTTTATGGGAGACTCTCGATAGGACTATCTGCATGCTGAGAAGGTCGTGAATCATCAGTTGGCCAATTTGGGACATTTGGTATGTCCTCATCGGAGGAGGAAGAAGAACCAGAAGTACTAGGAGGAGCACGTTTCTTTGAACGAGTGACAGTCTTCTTTGTCAGTCGACGTTTCCTAACTTCAGGGCGTGCCTCGGGGTCACGGATAGTGAGGGCTGGTTCAATAGTACGCGAAATATTGCGTTCCTTACGCATCGACGCAGTAGGGCGTCTTCTGATGATATCTTCATCCTCAGTGCCCTTCCGAGGGTCGTGACTATAAGACAAAAAAAGAAAATTATTTTAACATCCTAAATTAATTTAACATTCAGGACTATAGAAATTTCTACAGTCCTATATGTATACATGACTGCAAAAATTTCTACAGTCCTAAATTATTTAGGACTGTAGAAATTTCTACAGTCCTAAATGTATAAAGGACTGTAGAAATATCTACAGTTCCGCAAGATTTTGCTCGATACATTCGACGAATGTTGAAATTATATGCCCTAAAATCGGGTACGAGCATCGAGATAAACGTCCAAACTACATCCTAAACTACATTCAGGACTTGTATGCCCTCATTTTAAGAATGGAAAGATAACCACTCAAAATTTTCGAAATACAATATTTTTTTAAAAAAATTTTGAAATTTTTTCTAAATGCAATAGAACAAGGAGAAGGAAGAATTGTACCTTAATTCTTTCGAGACTTTGGGAGCCATCGACAAGAAGGGGGAGGAGGAAGTGGAGGAGGACAGCTCCGACAAGAAAGGGAGGAGGGGGGAGGGCTCCGGTGGAGGTTTGGAGGGTTTGGGAGGAGGGTTTAAAGTTTAGGCTAGTATGAGTAAACTTTTGGGCTAGTATGAGTAAACTTTATTCCTTAATGGGCTAGCCCCAATCCTAGGCTAGCCCTAAGTAAAGTATGTAGTGCCCTTATCAAAAGCAAGATTTTGTTGGATTGGTTTGGGATATAACAAAGAAGGGTCTACTTATAAAGGAGGTGGGACTAGCTCCGCATTAGCGTGGTACAATTAGTAATAATTAAAAAAAGGGAGGCACTGGTACAATTAGTAATAATTAAAAAAAAGGAGCCACAAAGAACTAGAAAGAAGTTTCTTATAGTTTTCAAGATTAACTAATTATTCAATTAGTTCTAAATAAGTTTTAATCAAGCCCTTAGCCTAAACCAAGGAATATTCCATTATAACCATTTTTATAAATATAAATTCAATGATTAAAACTAAAATATCAAAATTAAATAATTAGTCTTCTCATTGGCTAATAAAATTTATGGCTCAATTATTGCAATGAAACTCCCATATTATATCCTATTATAAATTCAAAAATTTATCATTAATTCAAAATTCTTTTAAACTAGCTTTATATATATATATATATATATATATATATATATATATATATATATATATATATATATATATTGCTCAAGTTTGAGCTTCAAACATTTTTCCAAAACCTATCCTTTCAATATTAAAATATAATACTACGAAAATATTTTCCATAAACTTTATAAATAAATTTAAGAAGGAATCATTTCCTATTCGAGATATAGAAATTAAATAAATATTTAAATATTTTGGAAATTCTAGAAATTGGAGGTTACATGTCTATCCAACTTAGAAAAAAAATTCTCGAAATTTAAGGACGACTATGATAGAAGAAAGATAGGTCAGGTGAAGGATGGTAAGATGAATTTTTTGAAAGATTTTCTATAAGGAGATTTTTAACCGAACAAAAGGAACATGATGAAAAGGAAGAATATGGTTTGAGGTAGGAATAGTTTGGAGGAATCTTGACTCAGTTTTGAATCCTCTAGAAAGTTTCAGGTTTGAAAGTAGGCACGAACCCTAGAAGAAGAATAGTTAAATGGAATGTTTGTATGTTACCCCTTTTAAGGTAACAAATTCAAAGAATACAAGGTTATAACGAAGACATGAAGGTTATAGATAATTGGGTGTTACGATCAATTAAAATAGCTTAGAAAGTTCAAATACATCATTCATGATGCAAACAAGGAGCCTCTAACCATTTCTATATTAAATTCTATGAGGGATCAGAACATACTACAATAGATAAAATCTTCTAGGGTTCTAACTTATTTACTAGAAAATGGAAAGAAACACCAATGACGTATGTCCAAGACATATGTTTAATAGCTAGTCCTGATACTGAAATATCAATTTAGTTCAAAGAAAATTCACTATTTCAAATAGTGAGGTAGAATATAGATAGAATGCTTCAGGATTTGACACAACCTAGATATCATTCTAAAAGTACTGAAGAAAAATGTACTAGACTGATAATAAGTCTTCAATAAGGATGTACTTGATTGAATAGGTGGACGATTAGAAATACTAAATCTTGGCATGATTTGAAAAGAAGAAGGATATATACATAATCTATGATGAGAAAAACTGAAAATAAATCCACAATGTCCAGCAAACGTGAAATATCAAACTTGATAAGCTTGATTGAGTGACTGGATATGTAACTAAAGATAAGGAAAGTTGATATTGAAGATTGCAACTTGTAGCTCCTACGTACTTGTATGGCCTCGATCTCTAGACGATCCTACCATATAAAGGCACAACTAACATATCTTCTATCGATTTTAACCTCATTCTCCTACGTCCTCAATCTAGTGATCAATCAATCATCTCTAAAAGTTTCTAACTCCACAACTTTAATTTTTTAACTCAAATATAATATCCAAACATAAACTTATAATTGTATCAACATTTATCATGGTTTAAATTCAAGCTTCTTTATCTTAACCTCAAATTATACCTCAATTTGTTTTCCTTAAATCATTATGACTAAATGTCAAAGTTATGATCAAAATTTATTTCCTTTATTAGTATGTAACCTCAACATTTTCATCAATCAAAGTGTACCTCAAACTTGTATTCACAAGCTTTATTCTCAATTTTGTACTCTAAAATTTCAATTTTTTTATGTTTTAGTAGCTCTTAGTCATTCGTTGTTCACTCTTACCAATCTTGTTCAATTGTATATTATTATCGTGTAATTTGATACCCTCCAATTCATATAACTTAACTTCTTTAAGTCAGTGTCTTAAGTATATTCCATCATTTAATTACTTTTATCCCTTTAGGAAACTATAACCTCAAAATATTTAAAGTTGGCTCAAAATCAATCAATATTTAATTTAAAGTTGTTACTTTCAAACTCCTCAATCATTATTGAATACTTCCATCAGTCTTAAAATATAACACTTAATATTTTATAATTCATCTAATTCTCATAAAGTTTTAATGTCATTGCTTCGATTAAAATTCCTTATTTTTTCATCAATAATAAATGTTTGCTAAATTAAAGCTTTAACCTCAAAGTATTTATAATCCATCAATCTTTGTTCACCAATTTCTATCTCAATAGGTATCATTATCACACGATAAAATATTCTTCTTTATTCCAAAGACTCGATCATTCCGAAAAGTAAAAAAAAAAGATTCAAAGGAAAATTTGTTTCTTAGATGAAAGTCAAATTAATAGATGTAGGTAGGATAGAGATAACAAGAAGAAAAGATGTATGCAAGGAATAGAAAGCCCCACTCTTGTTCTCATGATCACAAAATCGTTGTCCAACCCTTTTCTTGCATATATCATTAGTCAATAAATTCCTAAATTTCAACCTCTAAGGTGTTCATATTTTGTTTTGATATATGATTCTCTTACTCATTATGACTCTACATTATCGATTATCAACTACAATTTTTTTCGAAAACCTCTATGTAAATTAACGCCTCAATATATTTATAATCCTAAATTTAGTCATCAATTCTCCCACTACCTTATTCTGATTATTTAAAGTTCCATTTCTTGTCAACATAGGATAATTGTCGTCATATGAGTACTTAACTACTTAATCATAATTTTAACATCGTTCTCAATGGATTCTACCATCTCAAATTTGTACATAATTCATCCTTTATTTCTTTTAAAAACCTTCAATACCGTTCATAAAATATTTAAACCATTTTGCTCATACCCACTTGGAAATCACAAATCCTTATTCCATGATCATTCTTAAAATTTCACATTTTGTATTTGATCCAAATCTCATGCACTTTCTTTCAAATTCTTCATCTAAGCTTCAACCTCCAAGATATTTTTAGTCCAAATTTTAGTCATAATACGTCCTTAATTCCGCTATCCTTATCTTTATTATTCTCAAAATTAATTTCTCATAGGATAATTGACTCATTATGAGCATTTTCTAGGAAATACCTAGCTACCTTAGCATCTTTCCTCGATGGCTTACAATTATATAGTATTCCTCCATCACCATTCATCATATTGTTCTCTTAATTTTCATAAACCATAATCATCATTTACGAATTAAAAAAAAATTATTCTTAGTCTGAGTTATGCAATCACTGGTTATGTCTTCAAACTCTTACGTTATTCTTCTCAAACATTTTCATCAATTTTTTTTTCAAACCCCTATATTGTATCCCTATAAAAAAATTATTGTCAATATAACTTTGAATTATTTATCATTATTCATTTATCAAAACATCCCTTTATTCTCAATTTGAATGATTATGAGATCAACTTCTACTCCAAGGTTCTTTCCATAGTCCATAATACTCATCTCGATGTAAGAATTTGCTTTAACAATGATAAGTATTCAAGTTAGGGTGAACAAAAGCAAGTAAAAAATAGATTTAGGCAAGTTCGAAGTAAGATTCTCAAGGATCATCTTATGAATCTATCAAGAAATCGTAATATGTGATTTAGTACATTACTTTTTATAATCCATCAATCATATCATTTTACAGGCTCGCAGCAGTACGACTAATCCTAAATACTACAACGATATCTTACTAATTGCGAAGACGAGACCTACATGGACTACTATAAAAATATGTCACAACCCGCACCCGGATATTCGGGTACGAGTACGTTGGCACATCTAACCTACACCACAGAATCGGCGATAGATTGTCTAAACTTCAATGTGAAATATCTTAATAGTACAAATTCAACTAGTTTCATTTTACATGCTCAATCACATAATGCAAAGAAGATATATAATGTGGCAAGATAATCTAATCAACCAACTAATAGAATAAACTAAAGCATCGTATTAAAAGAAGAAATACTAGCCTAGTTCTCCACAGAGATCACCTCCAGGTCAGCAGTACATCAAGGCTGGTCTCAACTAGCATTAGCCTAAAATCCAAGACAGTGTTGCATAGCATTCCTAAAAATATTATCTAGTCAGGATTGGAGCGAAGCACAAAAACTAATAATAGTTCCATTTAATTGACAAAGACTATAAAACAGTAAAGTAATAAGAATACATGACAGAACAGTAAAATAGAATCATAATGGAAAGATTAGACTGGTATCATATCACAGTAAATAATGAAACATAAGTAACATGTATATAACAGTATCATCAGGTAATAACTGAAATATAGGAGATAAAGTAACTATCTAGTGTTTTGAAATACTATTTCGTTATTTGATCGACTTGGGACAAGGTTAGGCTCTACCTTATATAATTGACTATGCACAATTACAAGTAACAGGGTCAGGCACAACCATATATGGGGAGTTATGCACAAGTATGTAATAGATCAGGCTATACCCTACGTGAAATATTGGGTGAGCTATGCACAAGTATATGGGGTATGATCACATAACCAACTAATACTTTCCCGTCCCCAGACTAATATAATGGATCTGAATCACGACGTCTCCTGACTAGAATTTATATATACTAGTCCGTGTACCATCATGTCAAGAATCAAGTATAACACTACTAATACTGGTATCATTGTAATCATCAAAATAAAAGAAAATGTCAGAGAATGTACTCACCTCAGATTGGTTGGAGTCTACGTGTACGACACGAACGTATCGACACAAAATAGTACAAATGCCACACTTTCCTAGATAATCCCATATGATGTAACAGTCGATCCCAATGAGTCCAGAGCAGTCCAAATAGCTAGAAATGTTATAAAGAAGTCCAGGTTCGAGATTCTACATGAATTTTGGGATGAAGCCATCGGGTCCGCAATGGCCCGCAGGAAGACAAGAAAATGCACAAATTTAATGAGCTAAATAACTACTAAGTTAGCTAAGAGAAAAGATCTATTAAAACCCTTAAGCCCAAATTCTTATTTAAATATAACCAAGCCCATTATATAACCAAGCCGGATCTGGAGGCGTGCCGTGGAGCTAGGGATGGCGTCACGAGAGCCGGACAAGACGATACTCTCATCGACGACCGGCCAAGAAAGGGTTGATGATGGGTTGAGGTAGAGGGACGCTGGCAGCGAGATAGGGTGCCGGATCTGGAGCACGATGGTGGACACTCGAAGAAGAAGATAGAAGTAAGAGGGACTCGGTTCAAGCGACTCCAGGTGGCACGGGATGTAACACCTCATTCTGTTCCAGCGGACTGCCGATTCAAACGGCAAAAGTGAATATCCCGACCCACTTTGCTCAGGCGAGAATACTCGTTTGAGGCAAAGGATATCCAGACTTGTCCCTACAGGATTCCGGCTTAGGCTTTCAGAGGCTCGCTTGACGTATCGCTCTACCGAGATGAATCATCGCTAAGGTGGGTGGCTATGGTAAACTTGTCTTTGCTTAGCCAGCACACATAAAATCTAAAATAATACATGCTAGTCGCTACGTGAATTACCCCTTACAAGCTAATAAGAATCCAACGCACCTAGCTAAGGGAATAATCCTAACTTGTATTGCTTATGCTAGAACATAGAAATGAAATATTTCTTATATATATATTCAGACCCTTGCATGCTACCCTAGAACGTGTTGCTCGGAAAGTCCCCTAACGTTTTTACCCCTCGGCTTACCTTCGGGCCCGAGCTAATATGAATGTTTGCGTTTATACAATTGCATGCTTGTCTGCTTGTATGTTCCTTGTTTTCATCCAAACCCTGAGAGACTACTAAGTAGTCGTTTTGTGCCTGAATGAACCCGCAAGTATCCGGGACCATTAGGTCACCCAGGCAATCTCCGTCCAGGGGAAATGCATCAAGGCAAAGTCATTCACTGAACAAAATGAATCATGCAATACTGCTTGTCGTGTGCTCGTGTTGCCTCAATTGCATGAAGTGTGAACTTTATAATCGTGTTCGATCATGGACAACTTGTGCACAAGGGTATAAGTTCTGCGAACGGTCGCTGGGGCACTGGCACCGAACCGATCCGGGCAGAACTTTGTGTGTAGTCAATCGTGTATGGACTGGATAGCTTACAATGCATCGTGTGTTTATCGTGTGGCTATCGTGTGTTCTCATTGCATGCTATCCTTGTCCTTGACTAGTCCATTATGATATCAAGCCAGTAATCATCGTGTGTATATGGTTTATAGCGCCTCGTGTGTTTATTGTGTGTATATGGCTTACAATGCATCGTGTGTTTATCGTGTATATTTAAACTTGTTGCATGCTTGCTTGTAAAATAAAAGATATAAAAGTCATCCTCGCTTAGCGGCTATCCGCGTGCGAGTTATTGCATCACATCAACTGGACACCTGAACGATCATGATACAACATTGCTCGTGTTTGCATATCCTATGCTTCCTAAATGTTTATACTTGCCCATGCTTGAATTAACAATATTTGCCTTGGACAGGGAAGGTAAAATGGTAAGTTGGTAAGTCTCGCCGTGTTTCCTCTTATGTCACACGGCGCACTGCCACACGAGTTAGGCTATCCAATATTTGCATGAAACTGATCCTAAGACAACTAGAAAGACAATATAATAGTTGGTGCATGGAACATGTATTACGTATTTGGATTTGTCGAACGGGCGAGTAGCTTCCCCACCAGTGCATTCAATGTACTGATAATCCACCAGTTTGTATGCAGGGTGTGGGAGAACCTCGTTCGGTGCGGATGCCTCCTTCGTGTGTGCTAAGGCCAGGAGATCACTCTGAAGACTTGTGGCGCTGCGTCCAAAACAGAAGCACATATATAAGACATAATATTATGAATATTGCCTGAACATCGCCTATACAATCATTCTACAATTGTAGCCACTTGGCACACTTTTACTGTTTCAGAGAGAGGCTTGAGCGACTTGTAATCTTGGCTATACGCCGCCTGTAACACTTATTTATATCAATAAAGAGTTACTTTACTTCAACTTGTGTTATTCAATTCTTCTGCTATATTGTCAACTCAGTGAACCTGTTACCAAATTGCCTATGCGTTTATGATTTAGCTGCCCTCGGATAATCTGTGCGACTCTGTGGCTTAGAACTCTTACCTCCAGCCAATGAACCACGGCCTTGCACGGGCGCTGTTCACGCTCGTGCGGCATCACGCTCGAATGGGTCGAAGCGATCATTCCGCGGGAGAGCTGGCACGGTGATTCTCGCCTAGCGGGAACGGCCAATTTAGCCCATGGGATATCGGGGCATAACATAATGGTATCAGAGACTGGCTTCTACGCCTTTTGACTTTATTTTGATTATCTCAGTTTCGAAAGCTCGTTCGTGGGTATGTGCGCGCTCTATCTCATTGTCCCAAACAGAATATTCTAATAATAAGTCTAAATACTTTCAAAATACGTTTTGAATGATATGATTGCTTGTATGGTATTGTGCTGCGAGTGGCCTTTGTGCCAACCTGAGTGAGAACCCTTGAGATTATCGCTAGTAGCCTGTCCGATTTCACTATCTCTAAGTTTGGTTGAATACATCTGTTCGAGGGACGCCTTCAACTTGTGCACCATCCAAGACTCAAGAAAATGTGAAACTCGAGTACTAAGACTTCGCTATCGCCGAGTTTGTAAAATGCATGTATTAGAGGGGCACTTCGAGTATGTGTACGATCCACATTCGCAATATGCTGATCTTGAATGCTTATGCAAGTGAATATCCAAATGAATAAGTACAACGACTTATGTAGGTTCGCCTCAGCCTTCTATCATTAAATCAAAATTGATTTTAACGTACTGCTTGTCCTCAGTAAGTCTCGAGGATAAGACTTTTTCTGAGTTGGGTAGGATGTAACACCCTATTCCATTCCAATGGACTGCCGATTCAAACGACAAAAGTGAATGTCCCGACCCGCTTTGCTCAGGCAAGAATACTCGTTTGAGTCAAAGGATATCCAGACTTGTCCCTACAGAATTCTGACTTAGGCTTTCAGAGGCTCGCTTGACGTATCGCTCTACCGAGGTGAATCATCGCTAAGGTGGGTGGCTACGGTAAACTTGTCTTTGCTTAGCCAGCACACATAAAATCTGGAATAATACATGCTAGTCGCTAGGTGAATCACCCCTTGCATGCTAATAAGAATCCAACGCACCTAGCTAAGGGAATAATCCCAACTTGTAATGCTTATGCTAGAACATGAAAATGAAGCATTGCTTATATATATGTTCAGACCCTCGCATGCTACCCTAGAACGTGTCGCCCGGGAAGTCCCCTAATGGTTTTACCCCTCGGCTTACCTTTGGGCCTGAGCTAACGTGAATGTTTGCGTTTATACAATTGCACGCTTGTCTGCTTGTATGTTCCTTGTTTTCATCCAAACCACGGGAGATTACTAAGTAGTCGTTCCGTGCCTGAATGAACCCGCAAGTATCCGGGACCGTTAGGTCACCAAGGCAATCTCCTCCCGGGGAAAATGTATCAAGGCAAAGTCATTCACTGAACAAAATAAATCATGCAATACTGCTTGTCGTGTGCTCGTGTTTCCTCAATTGCATGAAGTGTGAACTTAATAATCGTTTTTGATCATGGACAACTTGTGCACAAGGGTATAAGTTCTGTGGACGGTCGCTGGGGCACTGGCACCGATCCGATCCGGGCGGAACTTCGTGTGTAGTCAATCGTGTGCGGACTGGATAGCTTACAATGCATCGTGTATTTATTGTGTGGCCATCGTGTATTCTCATTGCATGCTATCCTTGTCCTTGACTATTCCATTGTGGCATCAAGCCAGTGATCATCGTGTGTATATAGTTTGCAATGCCTCGTGTGTTTATCGTGTGTATATGGCTTGCAATGCATCGTGTGTTTATCGTGTGTATTTAAACCTGTTGCATGCTTGCTTGTACAATAAAAGATAAATAAGTCATCCTCGCTTAGCGGCTATCCGCGTGCGAGTCATTGCATCGCATTAACTGGACACCTGAACGATCATGATACAATATTGCTCATGTTTGCATATGCTATGCCTCCTAAATGTTTATACTTGCCCGTGCTTGAATTAACAATGTTTGCCTTGGACAGGAAAGGTAAAATTATAAGTTGGTAAGTCTTGCCATGTTTTCTCCCATGTTGTACAGCCACACAAGTTAGGGTATTCAATATTTGCATAAAAATGATCCTAAGGCAACTAGAAAGACAATATAATAGTTGGTGCACGAAACCTGTATTACGTGTTTGGATTTGTCGAGCGTGCGAGTAGCTTCCCCACCAGTGCATTCAATGTACTGATAATCCACCAGTTTGTATGCAGGGTGCGGGAGAACCTCGTTCGGTGCGGATGCCTCCTTCGTGCGCGCTAAGGCCAAGAGATCACTCTGAAGCCTTGGGGCGTTGCGTCCGAAACAGAAGCACATATACAAGACATAATATTGTGAACATTGCCTGAACATCGCCTGTACAATCATTCTATAATTGTAGCCACTTGGCACACTTTTACTGTTTCAGAGAGAGGCTTGAGCTACTTATAATCTCGGCTATACGCCACCTGTAACACTTGTTTATATCAATAAAGAGTTGCTTTACTTCAACTTGTGTTATTCAATGCTTCCGCTATATTGTTAACTCAGAGAACATGTTACCAAATCGCCTATGCGTTTATGATTTTGCTCCACTCGGACAATCTGTATGAATCTGTGGCTTAAAACTCTTATCGCCAGCCAATAAACCATGGCCTTGCATGGGCACGGTTCACGCTCGTGCGGTATCTTGCTCGGATGGGTCAAAGCGATCGTTCCGCGGGAGCGCTGGTGCGGCGATTCTCGTCTAGCAGAAATGACCGATTTAGCCCACGGGAGATCGGGGTGTGACATGGGACGGCGCTTGAAGAGGAGTCAGATCTAGTGGCTCTGATGATTCTCGATGACTCGGGGGAGAAGAATCTCATCTGCTGACGGCAGGGCTCCTATCGGGAATGTGATAGCAGAAGCGGTTGGGGCTGACAGAGGCGATCGAGCAACCAAGGCAGAAGGTGATACAAATCTGACCAGAGGTGCAGATCTCGATAGAAGCTTGGCGGAACGTGACGGCTTCGGTGAGGGCTAAGGTTAGATTTGTTTCTTATTAATTTGGATCTGGTGTGTCGTGTCGGATGGAGACACGAACACAAGGTAGGATTTTTGTATCTGATTATTGAGGACGTGTCCGAAGTTATCGGATACGAAATGGGTTGAATCTCTGTGTAATTATATTAATGGATACAAAGAATAAAATTGGACACCCTGGGTCGGACCCGAGGACTGATACGGGCTTAGAAAGAAATGTATTAGTTGCGGACATGCTGACACGGCTAGACACGAACATGATACATAAATGGTAATGGTGGTGGTGGTGTTGTGACTTGGAATAGAAATTATGGGAATTAATTTAAAATTGTTGTATTGGTTTGGGTTATAACAAAGAAGGGTCTCCTTATAAAGGAGGTGGGACTTAAAAAGACGTGGGACTTGCTCCCCATGTCATGAGGGTGGCACAATTAGTAATAGGCTAAATTACAACTTGATACTATCAACTATTCCAAAAGTTCTACTTGGTACCCTCAACTTTGTTAGGTACTAAATTAATACCCTCTTCCAATTTTCCATTTAACGGTGTTAACCTAAGATAAGAAATGTCAAAGCTACCCCCTCCCCATTCTCAACCCCTCCCTCATTCTTCGGCAGTCCCCCACCTGCTTCTCCGGTGAAGGCGGTGCAGAGCGATAACGAGGCAGCAGCAGTGGCCGTCGTGGAGCACCAGCGACAGCGCACAAAGTAGCGATCGCGGCAGCGATCGCAGCAGTAGCGGCATGTGTCAAAGCAACAAAAGTGCGTGACAACGACTGTGGGGGATAAGGGGGGCGGCATGAGGCTACAGCGACGCATGGAGCAGCGGAGCACGGAGCAGTGATATATGGAGCAATGGGGAGCGGCGGCAGCAACGTCGTAGCAACAGCATTGCACGCACGTCGAAGCAGCAGCAATGTGCGACATCTGCTGTGAGGGAGGAGAGGGGGTGGCACCGGCGGCAGTGGCGCACAGATCAGCGGTGTGTGACGACAATACCTACTGGAGGGGAGGGGATTGGGGTGGGGGTGGTATTGCGGTCGACAGAGGGTGGGTTGGGGGGGCAGGGGCGATGTAAGGAGGGGGTTGGGGCAGGAGCTGCGGGAAGGAGGGTTGGGAGTGTAGGGGGGTGTTTAAGGAAAAGATGGGGGGAGGTTGGTCTTTTTTATTTAGTTTAATTTTTTTAACAAAAAAATTAACGGCGAGTGACGGAGGGTAGCAAATTGAAAATATTAGTTGATGGACGGTATTAAGTTAGTACCTATCAAAGTTGAGGGTATCAAGTTGAACATTTGGAATAGTTGAGGGCATCAAGTTGTAATTTAGCCTTAGTAATAATCAAAAGAGGGGGGACAAAGAACTAGGAGGAAGCTTCATGTAGTTTCCAAGATTAACTAATTATTCAATTAGTTCTAATTTTGATTAACTAATTGAATAATTGAATAATTAGTTAATCTCTAAATATGTCCTAAACCAAGGAATATCCCATTGTAACCATATTTAAGAATATAAATCCATTGATTAAAAATAAAAAATCAAAATTAAATAATTAGTCTCCTCATTAGTTACAAAAAGTTATGGCTCAATTATTCCAATGAAACTCCCATATCATATCCTATTATAAATTCAAAAACTTTTCATTAATTCAAAATTCCTTTTAAACTAACTTTTGTATATATATATATATATATAGTCTAGATTTGGAGTTCCGCCAAGAAGTCCTGTCGCCCTCGACCGTTCGATCGAACTGGCGTACACGCGGCCCTAACACGGGCCCCCCGATATATATATATATATATATATATATATATATATATATATATATATATATATATATATATATATATAGTCAACTCAACTATGATCTTCAAACATTTTTCCAAAACCTATCCTTTAAATATTAAAAGACAATACTAAGAAAATATTTTCCATAATCTGCATAAATAAATTTAAGGAGGAATCATTTCTTACTCGAGATATTAAAATTAAATAAAATTTTAAATATTTTGGAAATTCTTAAAATCAGAGGTTACATCAACGGTGGAAGATCTAAAGCCGGAGAATATGGATTCGATCCGGCCGATCACCAGGAGGTCTGGAGTCTGTGACTGGAGCGAGTCGTGGTTGAAGCGGCTCGTCGGATCAGGGATCGATAGCCGATGCCAGATCAGGGTTGTGGTGTGTCACGACCCACATCCGGATATTCGGGCACGAGTATGTGGGTACGTCCAGCCTACGTCACAACATCGACGGTAGAACGCTGTCTGGGTCAACTCCACTAACTAAACATCTCAATAATATACAAGGTACATGTCAATCATCTCAACTCTAAACGAAGGAACAATATAGTATCTGATAAATATAACTATACTCAATCATAATGCAAACTAAGAAAAATAGAGCACGAATGAAATAACGAAGGAAAAGAATCACAATATAACCACATGTCTGAAATAAAATATACATGCCATAAGTCTCAACAAAATCCTAATAAAAGTCTACCAAAATAATCTAAAGCTCCTCAGGCTCGATACTAAGTCCTCCTGCTCTAAATAAATATCCTCTAATAGAACATCGTCCTGCGGTTCATAGTATGTGGGACACTGGTCTATGAGCCAATCATCTGAAAATATATCCAGTCAGGATTGGAGCAAAGTATATACCTCTGAAAGCAGTTTCAAATACATAATCGAGCATATAAAACAGATAATAGAAAAGAATACAAGATAACTAAACAACATAATGAAACAAACTAGAGTCAACAAGTAATATACTGGAAAGAAGAACGTACAATATAATATCTGCAATATAAGGAAAATAACTAAAATCTAACTAATGTGCCATAGAATGCAAGTTAATTATGTGATCGGTTTAGATTGAACACGAATACAAGGTAACTCTATTACAAGTGAGGTATGTAATCGACATGGACACGAATACACTGGGGCTTGATCACATAATCAACTCCTACTCCCCCATCCCCAACCAATACCAATGGATCCAATCACGACACGTTATGAACACGAAAATGGGCATACTGAACACGAGCAGTATGTGTACACAAATATAAGCACACTGAATATGAGCAGTGTGTGAATACGAAGTATACTAAATCAATATCCGATACATACGATAAAATACATATGAAGGAGTACCAGCTGAACACGGTAAGGGATAACATCTCCTGACATGATTCATGTAGGACCAGTCCGTGAAACCACTGTGTCAGAATCAAGTATACAGTTCTAGAACATGAAATATATACACTATTATGAAATAAAACTAACAGAGAAATATACTCGCCTGAAGTCCTAAGCAAGGTGTGTCTCTCGATGCCCAAGCTGGTGTCACATAGTCCTATATATTAAATATCAATATTATTTAGGTGTAATGGATGATAAATGAGTTAAAATACACTAATATAAATTTCTAGGCCATTTTTAGGTCCATTTCTAGCTCACTAGGTCCATGCTAAGTTAATGGATCTCAAATGATCATTAACTAGCTAATACTAGCTATACTAGGTCTTGATTGAGTTTCTGAGTCAATACCTTAGATAATTAGCTATATTAGCTAATAATAGTAAGTATTATATAACTCATATATACTAGTTACTGCTACTACCTATTAACTTAGTATGTAAATACATTACCTAATATCTAGTTTTTTTCATGACCTTGGTGATAAACTGATAACTTAGCTTAACTTACCAATCTATTATATACCTAGTATTTATTATATTACCTAAGCTATATACATTTACCTACCATAACCCAAAACCTATTTAATACTAGGTTCCTAGGCCACAGTTAGCTATATGGTATCCATTGTCATATTTATACTAGTAATACAATACTGAAGGTGAAGAGAGAAGACACGCTGAAGACAGCCTTTCGGACCAGATACGGCCAGTTCGAGTTCATGGTGATGCCATTTGGTTTAACCAATGCACCAGCAGTATTCATGAACCTGATGAACAAGGTGTTCCACCAGTACCTTGACAAGTTCGTAGTGGTGTTCATTGACAATATTCTTATGTATTCCAAGACCCCGGAGGAGCACGAAGAGCACCTGAGGGTAGTCTTAGAGACTCTCAGGAGAGAGAAGTTGTACGAGAAACTCTCAAAGTGTGAATTCTTCCTTGACAAGGTTAAATTTCTTGGGCATGTGGTGTCGAGTGACGGAATCTCGGTTAACCCACAAAAGATCGAGGCAGTGGAGTCGTGGGCTACCCCCAGTTCGGTAGCTGAGATCAGGAGTTTTCTCGGGCTAGCAGGATACTACAGGAGGTTTGTACAAGACTTCTCCAGGATTGCAGCGCCGATGACCAGGCTGACTAGAAAGGATGTGGAGTTTGTCTGGACAGAGGATTGCCATGCCGCATTTGATGAGCTGAAGAAGAGATTGACGACAGCTCCAGTTTTGACGTTGCCAGCAGGGACAGGTGGTTTCACCATCTACAGTGATGCTTCAGGAAAGGGTCTGGGATGTGTTCTTCAGCAGCACGGGAAGGTAATTGCCTATTCTTCAAGGCAGTTACGCCCTCATAAAAAGAACTATCCCACCCACAATTTGGAGTTGGCCGCAGTTATCTTCGCTCTAAAGCTGTAAAAATATTACCTGTACGGAGAGCGTGTGGAGATCTTCACAGACCACAAGAGCTGGAAGTACGTGTTCACACAGAAGGAGCTGAACATGAGGTAGAGGAGGTGGTTGGAGTTAATGAAGGACTTCGACATCTCATTGCAGTTCCACCCAGGGAAGGCCAACGTAGTCGCCGATGCCTTGAGCAGGTATCCGATGGCTATGTACTTGACGACAGATAGACATTTGTTGGCTGATCTGGAAAGCTTGGAGGTTGAGGTGTTAGTTCCCGGTACTGAGATTCAGATATGGGGATTGCAGATACAGTCCGAGCTGATGGACAGGATCAGAGCTGCGCAGTACGATGATGAGGCTCTGAGGAGTATCAGAGCACAGGTTCGAACAGTATTGCCGGACGAATTTACTATCGCAGATGATGGTTCTTTACGGCACGGCACAAGGATATGTGTGCCGAGCGGGGAGCTACGCGAGGAGGTTTTGCAGGAGGCACACCGCTCTCAGTACTCGATGCATCCCGGTGCCAACAAGATGTATCGAGACTTGAGGGAGCATGTATGGTGGTATGGAATGAAGCGCGAGGTAGCACGCTTCGTATCCCGGTGTCTAGTGTGCCAGCAGGTAAAGGCGGACCGGCAGAGGCCAGGTGGTTTGCTTCAACCTTTACTTATCCCAGAGTGGAAATGGGAGCACGTGACCATGGATTTCGTTTCAGGGCTTTCGCGTTCTCCAGGAGGGAAGGACGCGATTTGGGTCATCGTGGACAGGTTGACCAAATCAGCCCACTTCTTACCTTTCAAGGTGGGCACGTCGACAGAGAGGCTAGCAGAGATGTACGTGCGACAGATCGTTAGGCTTCATGGAGTTCTTGTGAGCATCGTCTCGGATCGGGATAGTCATTTCACTTCCCATTTCTGGAGGAGTCTGCAGGCTAGCTTGGGCACTCAGCTCAAGTTCAGTACCTCATACCACCCCTAGACAGACTGGCAGTTTGAAAGGACTATTCAGACTCTCAAGGATATGCTACGCACTTGCGTTTTAGATCTCGGAGGTTCTTGGGAGGATCATCTGCACCTGGTAGAGTTTGCTTACAATAACAGCTACCAGGCCAGCATCGAGATATCACAATTTGAGGCTCTTTATGGACGGAGGTATCGTACACCGTTATCTTGGGACGACGTTGGAGAGAGAGCCTTGCTAGGACCAAAAATGGTCGTGGATGCAGCAGAAAAGGTGAAACTCATCAGAGACAGACTACGAGTGGCGCAGGACAGACAGCGGCATTGGGCCGACAGCCACCGTAGACCCCTTGAGTTTCAGGTATAAATTATTATTTTCTGGCTTGTGTTTATTTGTTTAGACTACGTGTTAAGACTGTTTTGTTTTAGGTTGGCGATCTAGTATTCCTACAGATTTCTTTGACGCGTGGCACGATTCATTTTGGTAGAGGCGGAAAGCTTAGCCCACGCTATATCGGACCCTTCAGTATTCTTGCAAGGGTAGGTGCAGTGGCGTATAGACTAGACTTGCTGCCTGCACTAGAGGGAGTGCATGATGTGTTCCACGTGTCACAGCTGAGGCGGTACGTGGCAGACCCTAGTCACGTACTTGATCACTCGGAGATCGAGGTTGGTCCGACTCTCAGCTACCCTGAGCAGCCCGTAGAGATCTTGGATCGCAGAGAGAAGGTTTTGCGAAACCAGACTATTCCTCTGGTTCGTGTTGCATGGCGACATCACTCTCCAGGGGAGTCGACCTGGGTGAGGGAGGACGAAATGCGTGAGCAATACCCGTATCTCTTCTAGACTTGAGGTATATTTCCTTTTCTGATTTCGTTCTTGTTCTAGTTCAATCCAATTTCGAGGACGAAATTATTTTTTAGGAGGGTAGACTTGTCACTACCATATTTCCAGATTAGGGCATTAGTGTAATTTTTCCCTATTTGATTTAATTATGTATTTAGTTAAATGATGAGTTTTATAAATTAATTATATGTTGTTCTTGATGCTTGTTTAGGTTGAACCCTAGAAACTCATTAGGTCTAACCCTAATGACTAAACCCTAATTTGAAATCCAGTTTCTAGAGAAACCCTAAAATTCCAATTTTAGTTTTAGAAAAATCCTAGAATTGACTAAACCCTAGTTAATTAACTTCTTCATGACTTAACATATAGGATTAACTTAACCCTTGCATTAGGAAACCCTAAACCTAGCCTTTATTATAAAGGGGAGCCTCCCTCAACCATCCTTCATGAAGAAAGAAAGAAAAACCCTAGCCTCCTTTAGAAAACTATTTCCCCCACCCCCCAATTTCGGAATCCAGACCTAGGGATTTCATCTTCCTCCTCCAAAGTAAGGGAAACAAGGAGCTTGGGACAAGAAGCCTTGGGGAAGGAGAACCTTCATTGGGAAATCATCTCCCAATAGGTAAAATCCGATTTTAATCCATTTAAATTCTGTTTTTCTGTTGTTATTGCCCATTAGGAACCCACCTTGATGTTTAGATTTGAATTAGGGTTTTGGTTTGGGTTTTGGTGACCTACGTTGGATTTTTCCCCAAATTTCGTGAACCCTAACCCTAGGGATTTGCATATAGCCTGATTACATCTCATATACGTAGGTTTGAACTCGATTTTAGGGTTTTGATCTGGGGGAATTCACTGTGTGCAGTGATTTGGGAATTTACTGTAGTGTCGGATGTTTAGGTGGGAACTGTGCAGTCGGGTGTATTGTTCAGTGCAGTGTTAGTTATGTGTGTGTAGGATTTTTATGTCTCTGTGTGTAGATAATTGGATTAGTGCAATGAGTTATGTTTTGTATTGGGTTTCCCTTGAGTATCAGTAACTTGTGTGTATCCTGTATGTGTCAACCTGATAGTGAATTCTGTGTGTAGAGTTCCAAGAGTAGGGAGTTTATGTATCAATGTAGTATTGGATTTATGTTTATGTATCAGTAGGCAGTTTTATGTGTACTGTGTTGCCTGTGTGTATCAGTTAGATCCTTGTGTAGACCAGTGTGAATCTGTGAGTGTCTGCTGTGTGTGTGTGCAGATTACTATGTGTGTGGGTGTCAGTATTGCTGTACAGGTGTGAGAGCAGTGTGTTTTAGCTAGTGTACAGTATGTATCCTAGAACTATCTGAGAGTAGGTGTGTAACCTATGTGCCAGTGTATCCAGTATGAGAATCTGGGTGAGTGAGCAGTTGGACTGAGTGTGTATGTGTAGAGTGAGTACCTGTGTATCTCAGTATGTCTAGGCAATAGGAGTATCTATGTGTAGCAGTGTGTGTCTACTGAGGAAGTTCCTAGTGGGTACTGTATGATTTTATCTTTGAACCCAGTATAAATTCTGTGTAGGTGATACCAGTTTGTACAGTGTGGGTTATTAGGTGTTGTGTGTCTCAGTGTATCAGACACTGTGGTTTGACTGTGCAGTGAGCTGTGTTAGGGGGAAAGTTCAGTGAGTCTCCTACCTATGTATTAGATACCTGTGTTTCCTTGTTTATCAGTGTGTTAATGTGCCTGAGAGTGTAAACCAGTGTGTATGTTTCTATGTGTGTGTATGTGCCTGTATGTGTTGGGGTGGGTGTAAATGTTGTGTTGTGAGTAGCAGTGTCTGTCTGTGTATGAACCTATGTAGCTGTGGTTATGGGTAAGGTAAGTAGGGTACTTGAGTTAAGAGATAAAGTTAGTATGGGTAAGGGTCATGGTTCACGTAATACTAGCTATAGCTAAGGTTTTACCCTTATACTTATGAATATGGGTTATATAAACTACTAGTATCTAATATAACTATATTAAGTCTAGTGGTAGCTTAAAAGACTTCGTATAACAAGGTTAACCTAGTATAGCCTGAGCCATGACCTAGAAGCCTCATTTCTTAATTAATTAAACATGTTATTTCCTTAATTCAGTATCTGACATTTATATTCCACAAAAAGGTCATTGTGATCCCACCTTGGACATCGATCCTCACACTTTGCTCAGGACCACAGGCGAGTACATTCTCTGACAGTTTTTGTTTTGTTGATTACTTCTATAAATTGTAGTGTATTATATACTTGATTCTGACACCATGGATACACGGGTTAGCACCCTAGATACCGTCATGAGGAGTCGTGATTGGAATCCATCGTGCTAGCTAGGGATGGGGAACTATTAGTAGATTATGTGATCATATCCAAACTCTACATGCATCATAGCTTACCCCACATCTCACGTCGGGTGCGGCCTGACCATTTATATGCTTTATAACTGTTATATATGATTAGCCTGACCATTACATGCATCATAGCTAACCATATGGTTAGCCTGACCTACAAGAATCATAGCTAATCATATATAACCAGCCTGATCTAATCCCATAATAAACTGATATTTTAAACTGATATTGTTCATTGCATCATAGCTATCACATAATAAACTGATATTTCAAACACTTAGCTAGATGTCTATTCTTTATTTTAGATTCACTTGTTCTAGCATTCACTGTTTATTATTCATTGCTAGATGCTCTATTGCCTATTTTATTTCTTCAGTAATTTACATTTCCAGCATTTATTCTCATCTTGTATTTCTTACACTGTTTATAGTTTTTGTCAACTTAAATGAAACTGCTGTTAGTGTTTGTGCTTCGCTCCAATCCTGACTGGATAACATTTTTCAGAGGACCTGGAGAACTTTTACCCCACCCATTACGGCCCAGGACTAGAGGGAGATGTCACTCCAGTATTCCCAGAGGAGTTGCCCATCCTAGAGGAGATCCTACCTGCCTGTATTTAGAGATTATTTTCCTGTATTATTGTTTTAGAATGAGACTGAGTTGTATTATTTTTGTGACCCTTGAGATCATCTAGACTCAGAACTTTTGTTGTACTTATTTATGTTTGGCTTGTGGTAACTCTTTATTTCCATTCTCATCGTGCCCATTTATTTCATATAGCTTGTGATTTAGTATAATATAGAACTGTGGTTTCATATTATCATTGTCCTCCGTACGGAGTTGAGACTATTGACAGGATATATTATGTTTGTGACCTAGACAACGTTCTACCGCCGATGCTGCGGCGAAGGCTAGACGTACCCATGACTCATGCCCAAATTTCGGGTGCGGGTCGTGACATAAAGTTCTGCAAATTCATCAAACTTAGTGTCTACAAGTCCAAAATGATGATACAAACCCAACGGAATGTCCAGAAGTGGATTCCGATGAGCCGGTCATGAAATCGTCCGTCAAGTAGAACCGTAAGGCCCACGAAACGGTATTTCACAACGTTCTCAGAATTGAACCAAACTTGGGTCACAGTAACAATGTAATGCTATGAATCTAATGGCACAATTTTTGTTACGAAATAACAAGCACACATAAAATTATGACGAGTGTTAGAACAGGCCGATACAGGACTTTTTGACTGATACGCATTAATTTCGGTGTGCACGTACATCCAAATCAACTTCCACAAAATTTTATACGTCCATGTTGACAATACGCACCTTTTAGTACAATTCGCACACGACAAAGTTGCCTCATTTAGCGGGACGCATTCTATTTCGGAAAATTTGGGTTTAGAAAATTAAGTTTTTGGTCAAATTCAACAACGAATAAATTACAGCATACAATAAATTAAAATAAAGTAATTGAAGAGATTAAATCTCGGTTATATTGTCTAATTTACTATTCAAGTAGAATTTAAAAATTTTAACTAGGTTAGAAAAAAATCAGACATAAACATGGGTGATTGGGACAGTTTTTGAACTACAAATTTGGTCATTTTTTCTGTTTTGCATCGTGAATTGCGTCCGACACAGGACACGATACACCAAACTAATTATATAGGGTTCAAAAGATTTATGTGGTCTTCACATAGGATTCTATAGATCGATATTTAAATTACTGTGCAGAGAGATACAAGGGCTAGAAGATGGGTACCTCGTTGTGTGCTGTGCTCGGGATATTGGGCGGCTGCGTGGTGGCTTCTTACGGCGTGCGGTGGCGACTGTCCGGCGGTCGTCGGTGGCTGAGGTTGGTCGGAGTGGTAGAGGAGTTGATGGTGGTGGTGATCAGCTAAGCTAGGAATTATATAGGGGTGTACATGGGGGGTTATAGGGAGCGAAAAAGAGGGGGTCGGGGAGATTTCGGGGAGGGGAATCGAAGGGGGTACGGGGGTTTACAGCAGAAGTTACTGTAGCAGCAGGTATGGGTTTGTGGGTTTTGTGTTATTGGGTTAGTTTAGGATCTGGTTGGTTTAGTTATGTTTGGGTTGGTTCGGTTTAGGTTGGTTTGGGTTGGTTTGGGTTGGGTTTATATAAAATAATACATATATGGTCATTAAAAATAGTTTTTGGTCCCAATAAATTCCAAAAAAATTACACAATATTCTACTATTAGTTATTCACCCAAAAATATAATTTTTACACTATTTCAATAATTAATTTAATATAAAAAAATATAAATCCATGAAGAACATTTATTATAATTAGCTAAAAATTACAGAAAATTCTTCTTTAATCTCAAAAATTCATAATTCTATTATTTAAAATTCTAAAATTAAATTCTAAAAATTTGGATGTTTACAATCTACCCACCTTAAAAGAATTACGTACTCACAATTAAGAAAATAAAACGTAACCGGTCAAGAAAGGTTTTCTCTAGAAGAGATGATGCAGTTGCAAGACATATTTGTTGAAGCACGACACAAACGAAAAGGAACAATGAACAAGAAAAAATTGAGATGAAGGGTGAGGGTTTTCTTCAAGCAGAACACGTAGGGAAGAAATAAAAAAAATTCCCTAGGCAATGAGAGATAAGTAACTCAAGAGTACAGGAGCCTGATTAGAGCGATAATTAGCTACAGCTAATGAAAACTTGGGTACCACTGACATATTACTAATATAGACTAACGAGTTCATGCTAATCATAATACTAGGGATATGCTAGGAAATAGAACTAACTGGCACTATTTCAAATAGTCTGTGCCTCCTCTACTGTCATCGCAAAAGCCTGTCCACGTCCCTATGGTGGTGTCCTCTGTTGTTGCTGGGCCTGCTGGAAGAGTTTTGCCAAGGGTGGCCTCGGCTGATATCCTTCCGGTGTTGCTAAATCTTGTCGGTTAACCATCGGTGTTCCTTGTCGACACTCAGGGCAATCCCTGGCTAGATTCGCAAGTTAAACATAATCCCTATTTGTGTCTATATTTCTTCTCAATATGACCGACCTTGCCATAGTAGTAACAAGTAGGAAGGACTAGTGCTAGTGGTATAAATGCTCTCTGTGATAATTTATCTGTGGTCACTTTGCAGCTTCTTTCTGCTGCGCTCGGTCTGGTACTAGTGCATACGGCCACTTCTGGCGGACTCTCTCCTGATGATGCGTTCCATGCGTCGGACTGCAGCAAGGACGTCCGTATAAGAAGTAGGTACGACAGAGCCAATATATCTCTGTAGCTTAAAGTTTAGTCCGTCAAAGAATTTCTCAGCCTTCTCTTCTTCTGTCGGAATTAGTGTAGGTGCAAATCGGCTCAAACGGATGAACTCCATATTGTACTCTTTCACTGTCATATTATCTTGAGTGAGGCGATTAAACTTGTCCCAAAGTTTTGATCAAGTAATAGATGGAATATACATCTCCTGAAAGAGTCTAGAGAACTCCTCCCAAGTGACTCGGTCTGGTCTGAGCTATCTCTCCTTAGATATCCACCAGTGATGTGCATTGTTCGTCAACTATATTCTGACGACAGTCATCCAATGATCCCTTGGAAGCTCAGCTGCTTCTAATTGGTGTTGAGTGGTTGTTAGCCACTCATGAACTTCAGTGTGCTCCTCCTTGCCTGAAAAGGTACAGGGCTTCAGTTGGCGAAAATCAGTAATAGATTCTATCGATGGCCATCTAACTGGTGGGTTTGCCTGCTCCAATGTGGTAACTATACTATTTCTCAGGTTCTCTGCCTCGTGAAACTGAGCCTCTTGATGTGTAAACTCCCTCACCCAAAATAGGTATTTGTGTATATTTTATATTATTATATTTATTATAGATATTTAATTTATTTAGAGTATTCTCTTAGTTAATTAGAAAATAATTTTTTTCTTTAGTATATTTACTTATATAAATATTCATTTAGAATTATTTTAGGTTATTTTAGATTTTTGGAGATTTTTCTAGAATTTTTGGTAATTAAAACTTAGAAAACATAAATTTCTAGGACTTCTATGATTTACTATACGACCGTACTTGCATGTCGTTCCTACCAAATATTTATTTTAGTTTAAAATATTTAATTATATTCTTTGTAATTTATTTAGAATTTTAAGAAATTTATTTAGATTTTAAAATTATTTAGGATTTATTTGGATATATATAGTCTTAATATTAGATATATGCTAATTTAGTGTTAATAGATATTAATAAAATTTTATAAATTATTTGTATTATCTTTAATTATATTTAAGATTATAAATTATTGAGATAAATTCAAACTCTATTTTAAATTAATTCAAATCCTGAACCTACTAGGAAATCAACTTCATGCATATCCTATCCTTATTTAAATTTATCATAATCATATCCAAATTAACCAATCCTAGTCCTATTTAATTAAGTAGTGTCCACCATTATAAATACCTCATCCTTCATATATTTTTCCCCCAAATTCCTCTCTTTTTTGTCCAAAAAATAGTCAAAATTCGTCATAAATTCAGCCTCATTTTCCACTAGTTATGACGAATTAAAAAGACGATATCTCCTAGCTCCGGAATCCAAACATGCTCCAATTTTTTTTGTTAGACCGATAATGAGGTTAGCTTTCTGATTATATAAATTGTTTTTCTAAATTATGAGTATTAAATTCTGTAAAATTCGTAGAGCACAGCATGTCCGAAAATAGACGTATTTCGATGTTTTCGTGATTTCGGGAGAACCAGGAGTCAGAATCATGAACCGTTTAAAGTTTCAGAAAGCTAATGTCGAGATCATCGACATAAATTTTTCCCAGAATTTAATTCGAATTATTTATATACTGTTAATTCTGTAGAACTTCTAGGTTAGAATTTAACCATCGGTGCACAATACAAAATTTGTATGTGCCATAATTCCCAAACGAATTTGAATTCGGACGAGCCGTAAATTCCAGCATATTTTTTTTGCTGAAATCTACAGGAAATCATGCATGAAAGTTGAGTTTGTGTCGGTTGACTTTTTGGTCAACAGATCGTCTCGATTTGAGTGCCATGAGACTCGAGTTGATAAAATTCAGTTTCTTTGGACAAAATTTAGGAATTAACATAAAAATAAGAATAATAAGATTAAAATAGGATTTTAGAGTAATTATTCCAGAATTAAATAAATTAAAATAAATTATCTTTTGACGTGATAAATTTGTAATACATAGGCTATTTGGACTGTGACTTGGACTCTGATTCATACCAGCAGCAGGACCCCAGGCAAGATACCTTGCCAAATTATTACAGTACTTTTGCATGCTATTTATATTTCTTTATATTTATTGCATTTCTGTTTATTCTTGCATGTGTAGTTTTCTTTCAGTCATTACTATGTATTAGATATGTTGACACACACATGGCACTTAGTATCATAGAGGACAATCATTAGGCGTATGGGCTTTTAACCACTCTGGTAATACCGTAGTCACTAGCACGCACTATGGTGGGTCATGTCTGATGGTCGCTACCCCAGAGGTATGTCGATTGATGGAGTCCGAGGGTCGCTACCACAGAGGTATATCGGCTGATGATGTCCACTGACGAGCGTGAGGTAGTGAGGATTAGATCGAGTAGCCTACCCTTGCCCATACGTCGAAAAGTTGTCCTCATTTGCATTCATATAGATTATCTTGTACAGCGTACTTATTTATTTTCAAACCATATGCATGTTTACTGTATTCAAATTGGCTCGTATTTTCTGTATCTTGTTACGTCCCTCTGAGGACCTGGTCCGCTGCCAGGTGTATCTTTTCTTGAGTATTTGCAAGAGCGCAGATTTGGATGGTTACATGTGATCCGAGGATGTCTTCTCTTCGAGCTGTAATGGATAGTTGGTATTCTTATATTGTGTTGTGGTGTTGTACTCATATTGTATTTGCTCTTATATTCGAGTTGGTAGTGGATTTGTCTCCATCAAACTATCATCCTAGATACTTCTTATTGAGATCTAGTTTCATAGATACTGGTTATTTATTTCTATATAATTTTGGTGGATGAGATTTAGATTTTACCCTATGACTTGTATTACATTTTATACCACTTGTGGATTTTATATTCATATTACAGCGTACGTATGGATTTGGTTTCCATATATTAGAGTTGCCATATCCATGCGGCTGGCATGCTTACGTGTCCTAGTCCTACGTATTTTTGAGACTGGGGCGTGACATGATGAATCTGCTGTTGGGCTTGGATCATTGCATAGAATATTTGGAATATCTGCTGACCATCCATAGGCTTTTCTGGTGAAAAAATGGGCATCGATGGAGTAAGCTGCGACGGTGGTAGAATATTGTCTCGCTAGAACCTTGAGACATGTTGATATACTTGATTGCTTTATTGAGTGGATGGATCTCCACTTAATAGTGTCACTCTATTGTCGTAGGTGATCATAACACCTTATGGTATTCCCGCAGATGTCACGCCCCAGTCCCAAAATATACGGGACCAGACCACGTAGCAATAGCCAGTTGTCACGTCTCCGAGGATATCCTAATTTAATGGATCCTAACGAAGAGTGCTATGCTGTCATAATACTAACATGTCCCATATGGGTCAACAACAGGTAATCTAATCTCATCCACAAATAAAAAGTAAGAATGTACTAATAATAACTACTGGAAGATAAACGCCAGTCTCAAATATCATAGTACAACCAAGAATGTCTGGTGGGGACAAA
The DNA here is from genome assembly GCA_036927795.1 of Iris macrosiphon. Taxonomy (NCBI): domain Eukaryota; kingdom Viridiplantae; phylum Streptophyta; class Magnoliopsida; order Asparagales; family Iridaceae; genus Iris; species Iris macrosiphon. The sequence goes on from JAYESA010000009.1 coordinate 139,742,575, forward strand.
CCCACTACTATGACAAAATAAAATACTGAAATGATAGATAAAAGATAATGACTAGGGCATCGGCTGACTAGATAATGATGCACCCAATCCTAGGCAGGAAGCCTACCATCTGATCACGGGAACTCTGACGGTAATACCTCTAGCTCCTCTGCGGTAGCGAACCTCGTCTCCTGTCCTGGGCCATACACTGTGGAGTAATATGCCTCGTCCAAATCTGAAAAGGTACCAGGTCCTCAGACGGACGTAACAAGATACATAGAAGCATGCCATATATAAATACTAAATAAAGTAAATACAATAAAGGTGTGCTAACCATCTAAGTGAATGCAATATAAGAACAATATTGGTACGTATGAGTAGGTGTAGGTATAACGTTCATACCGCTCCGAAGAATGTGGAAGCTGCATAGAATGTATATAACGTCCAAATCGCTCCGAAGAACGTGGAATCTGCATAGAGTATAAGTCTATATCGCTCCGAAGAACGTGAAATATGCATAAAGGGAGTCATTGGATTCGTGGTTCCTCTGGATACTAAGGATTCCAATGGGTGTATCCCATATGCCTACTAGTTATCCTCCCCGCCCAATATAGATACACAAATTGAATACTCGACATGCATACCACATATCTAAATGCCAGTCTCTATGAATATAAATAACCCTGAATTACGTACTAACCGTGATGCATGTCACACGTACCGATAGCTAGTCGAATACGCGGACCCGCATCCCAATATGAATGTCATCGTAAATACGTGTAAAAGTGTCAGGTCTTGGAAGATATCAATGTATCCTCCTAACTGGGGTGAGTCTACTAGTAACTAGGTCAAGCATACTAAATTATCGACGTATCCGTCGATAGCACCCGAGTCAATCTCGGACGCGCACAGTCATATAAAATAAGGCAACAAGAATCATATAACATATGCATAATTTAATTTAGACAGTAAAAATGGCAAGGTATCTTGCCTGAGTCCTCAAGCTGTGAATGCCAATAGCCTGCTCCTGCGGTGTCTCATGGCTGATCCAATGATCCTAAATACACAAATATAATATAGAATCCATCATCATACACTAAGTAATATATACACTATGTTGCCCTTCGGTACTGACGCATGGATCACGTCGGTCGAATACAGAGTCATGGTGTATGTAGCTAAGATACACACGTGCCCTGTCTTCAGTCACCGTGTATCCCGTGACAGTAAAATACTAAGATCATAAGTCACCAACTAATTATTTTTAGTATAATTAATGGTCCTTATGATCCGTATTAAGCATACTTGTCGATGTCTAGGTTTTATTAATGAATTTTATGTCTCTAACAACAGGTCTTATGATTGAGGAAATGGTTTAGTCATCAAACCAATTCTAAATCTTGTTAATCAACCTACCATAATATAACTAGTTAGGGTTAACTGCGTTTGTGTCCATCACTATAAGTCTCGACACGACGACACAACAATCATATGTGGATACGATACAAGAAGGGAAGAGTCAGGTGTTTACCTAGTCGACAGGACGAGGGTCTCCTTGCTGATGAGTCGACCTCCGGCGAGTGACGGGCTTCGACGTCGGCCGGCGGCAGAATAGCAGCGGCTGCGGCAATACTGCAGTAGTCGCAGCAGCGATAGCGGTGATCTGCAGTGGAGGGGGCGACTGAGGGGGGTGCGGGTGTGACTGACCGGTCGCGGGGGAGGTCGGGGGAGGTCCGGAAGTGGTGTTGGGCGGTGATTGCGGCGGTGGGGCGCTCGGGATAGCGGCTAAGGGAGTCGGGGAGATGGAGTTTCAGTTAATGGCGGAGGGATGGTTGAAGGTGGTGGTGTTATCAGCTGACAGTGGCGTTCTGGCAGTGTGCATGGCGGTCCGGCGGCAAGGTGGCTGTCCGTTGGTAGAGGGAGGGGTAGCTCGGGTGAGAGAGAGGCCGGCTAGGGTTTTGGGGGTAGAGGATGAATAGTAATTTTTAGGGTTTTTAATGCTAGAGTATGTCTATTTATAAGGGGATTTGATGGGCTGGCCTCGGGACTTGGGCCTGTCTGGACCTTGTTAGGGTGGGGTTGGTCCATGTGAAAGAGTGCATGTGGCTTGGTTAAGTTCTGTTTAGGGTGAATTTGGTCTCCAAAAATTAATTAGATTAATAATTAAAAGCGTAAGGCAAAAATTAACGAACATGGCGTAGCTAAGGTTACACCATGGTCAGAGGGGTACATAAAATTATCTCACATAATTCTAATTAAATTAAAATAAATCCTAGTCTCTGGTTTTAATTAAATTTAACCCTAAACTGGTCGAGGGGGTTTACAATCTACCCTCCTTGGAGCATTTCGTCCTTGAAATGAAAACGTACGCATAGTAAGAATTACTGACTGAATTTAAAATGCTAATATGTACCTAGTCCTTCGAAGAGATAAGGGTAACATTGTCGAATATCCTCCTCGCGTTCCTAGGTTGACTCGCCTGGTGCATGATGTCTCCATGCGACGCGGACTAGGGGAATAGTCTGACCTTGCAGTACCTTCTCGCTCATGTCCAGGATCTCGATAGGCTCCTCTTGGTAGGATAAACTCGGGCCGACTGTGATCTCTGAATGGTCAAGTAGATGGCTCGAATCTGGTATGTACCTCCTCAGCTGAGATACATGGAAGACGTCATGGACTCCTTCCAAAGACTGCGGCAAGGCTAACCTGTAAGCAACCTCTCCAACGCGTTCTAACACATCGAATGGTCCGATGTACCTCGGACTCAGCTTTCCTCTGCCTCCGAATCTGATAGTACCTCGAATAGGTGAGATCTTTAGAAATACGTGTTCTCCAACCTGGAACTCTAAGGGTCGTCGATGTGCATTCATCCAATGCTTCTGCCTGTCCTGTGCTGCTCGTAGGTGTCCTTGGATTTTCTTCACCTTCTCCACTATATGAACAACCAACTCTGGCCCAAGGATCTATCTTTCGCCTATATCACTCCAACATACTGGAGAATGGCATTTCCTTCCATACAATGCTTCATAGGGAGCCATCTGGATGCTCCCTTGATAGCTATTGTTGTAGAAAAACTCGACCAAATGCAAATGGTCCTCCCATGATCCTCCGAAGTCAAGCATGCATGCTCTCAACATGTCTTCCAATGTCTGAATAGTGCACTCCGACTGGCCATCTGTTTGTGGGTGATACGATGTGCTAAACTTCAGGCGAGTACCGAGACTCTTTTGTATACTCCGCGAGAAGTAAGATGTGAACCTCGTATCCCTGTCAGACACGATACTAACTGGCACTCCGTGTAGTCGCACAATCTCTCTTATATACATGTCTGCTAAGTCCTCCATCGGTTGCCCAACTCTGAAGGGTAAAAAGTGTGCGGACTTGGTGAGTCTATCCACGATTACCCATACTTTATTGCGACCACTAGGACTCCTCGGAAAGACCGTAACAAAGTCCATAGTGATATGCTCCCATTTCTACTCCTGTATAGGGAGCGGTTGGAGCAATCCTGCAGATCTCTGATGCTCAGCCTTGACTTGCTGACACACCAGGCACTTGGCCACAAAGCGTGCTTTCTTTCTCTTTATTCCATGCCACCAGTAGTACTGTTTCAAGTCTCTGTACATCTTTGTGCCTCCTGGATGGATGGAGTAGGTTGAACTGTGTGCTTCTGTCATCAATTCTTGCCGAAGCTCTCTATTTGGAACATAGAGGCAATCTCTACATCTCAAAGTTCTATCTTCATGTATACGCAGTCCTGTCTAGATTCCAGCCTCTGTCCTCTGTCTAAGCCTCTGGAATCTGGCGTCTATAGACAAAGCAGCCTTGATCCTCTCCACTAATGTCGATTGCAACTGAAAACTCGACAATTGTCCGTCTACTTCGAGCATAACGACTTCTATACCCATCTGCTCTAGATCTTTAACATATGTTGTTGGGTAGTCAAGAAGAATGCCATAGTCTTCTGCTCAATGCGTCAGCTACTACGTTGGCCTTTTCCGGATGGTACTGTAGCTCAATCTCGAAGTCTGTCATCACCTCGAGCCAACGTCTCTGTCTCTGGTTCAGGTCCTTCTGAGTGTAGACGTATTTTAGGCTTTTGTGATCAGTGAATATCTCTACTCTTTCTCCATATAGGTAGTGCCTCCAAATCTTCAAAGCAAAAATCACTGCGGCAAGCTCCAAGTCGTGGGTGGGATAGTTCTTCTCATGGGTCCTCAACTGTCTAGAAGCATAGGCTATAGCCTTTCCATGCTGCATTAAGACACATCCTAATCCTTTCCCGGATGCATCACTATAGATCACGAATCCTCCGGGTCCAGAAGGTATGGTCAAGATAGGTATCGTAGTCAAACGCTTCTTCAGCTCATCGAATGCCTTTTGACACTCCTCTGTCCAGGTGAACTCTTGCTCCTTACAGGTCAGGCGGGTCATCGGCTCTGCAATCTCTACGAAGTTCTCCACGAACCTCCGGTAATATCCGGCAAGTCCTAGGAAACTCCCCACCTCTGAGACATTGGTAGGTGTTGGCCATGTCTCTATTGATGAAATCTTTGCCGGATCTACTGAAATACCTTCTCTCGAGATGACGTGTCCAAGAAAAGAGATACGATCTAGAAGAAACTCGCACTTGCTCAACTTGGCATAAAGTCTTTCTCTCCTCAGTGTCTCTAACACTAGTCTCAATTGCTCTTTGTGCTCCTCGTGGCTCTTTGAATACACCAAGATCTCGTCGATGAAGACTACCATGAACCGACCTAAGTATTGGTGGAATACTCTGTTCATCAAGTTCATAAATATAGCAGGCACATTCGTCAGTCCAAAAGGCATTACTAAGAACTCGTAGTGACCATAACGGGTCCTGAATGCTGTCTTTTGAATGTCTTCTCTTTGCACCTTCACTTGATGATAACCCGACCACAAGTCGATCTTTGTGAACACCACTGCTCCTGTCAACTGGTCGAACAAATCATCAATCCGCGGCAGGGGGTACTTGTTCTTGATGGTCAAAATTTTAAGGGCTCTGTAATCAATGCACATACATACTGTTCTATCTTTCTTAGGTAAAAACAACACTGGTGCTCCCCAGGGTGATGCACTAGGACGGATAAACCCCTTGCTCTACAACTCCTCTAATTGTAGCTTCAGCTCATCTAACTCTTTTTTTGCTAATCGGTATACATTAGAAGATACAGATGCTGCTCGAGCATTAGCTCAATAGTAAACTGCATATCTCTATCTGGCGGTAAGCCTGGAAATTCTTCAGGAAAAATATTCTCAAATTCTGCAACTATTGGTGGGGGTACCATCTCCATAGCCATGTAAGTTCCAACTGTTTGTCCTACTCCTTGCTCGACGGTCCCTCTCATATACTCGAACTTCGGTTGATCTGGCGGTCTAAAGGTGATGCTACCTTTCCGATAATTTAGTACCGCATTATACTAGCTTAACCAGTCCATGCCTAGCACAACATCAAAGTACGGTATAGGAAGTACCAGGAATCGGGCTCTCATCTCTCTACCACATACAACTACCGAACAAGTTTAAATAGTGCTGCTAACCGGCACGATACCTCCTCCGGTAAGAATCTTCCAACTCTTAGGTAAAGGGGAAGTAGCTACTCTATGCATTGCTACGAATCTACTAGATATAAAGGATAACGTAGCACCAGAATCAAACAGTGCAGTTGCAGGTAATGATGCAACTAAAATAGTACGTGTGATAGCTTCCCCTTCTGTTTCCTCTTCAGTAGCTGCTAACGCAAAGGCCTGTCCCTGTCTCTGTCCTTCGGTCTGCTATCGGGCTCGATCGAACTGGGTCTGCTGTGGGGCCAAGGGTGGTCCCTTCTAAAATCCTCCAGGTGCTTGTGGATGCAATCCTCCTGGCGGGGGTAGTATCCTCGGAACTGGTGCTGCTGGCCTCTGTCCGGTCTGTGGTGTTATGTCTCTGTGCTGTAGGCAGTCTCAAGCATGGTGCTGGCTCGCTCCACAAATCATGCATGTTCCCCGTCTCTTTCGGTAGTCATTCTAGATGTGTCCTACCTTACCACAGTAGTGGTAATTCAGAAGCTCCTTCTTCTGCTACGGTGCTACCCTCTGTTGTGTCTGTATTCTGGGACGACGGATCAGTCCTCCTGCTCCGGGCTTGGCTCTGGCTGGTAGGGTCGGGCTGGAACGTCTAGCTCCTCTGACGATGGCCTCCTAGATCCTCGCCTTTGCAAGAACCTCATCATAAGAGACCGTTGCCTGTGCGGTGGTATACCTCTGTAGCTCGAAAGTAAGGCCGTGATGGAATCTCTGGGCCTTCTCTAACTCGTTAGGTATCAGGACGGCACCAAATCTGCTAAGACGGCTGAACTCTGCATCGTATGCGTCAACAGTCATGTTCCCTTATTCTAGATGTAGAAACTTGGAGTATAGGGCATTTCTGACTTTGGCCGAAAAATACTTCGCAATGAAGTACTCTATGAACTGTTCCCAAGTCTGGTTCTTGCCTACACTGCGCTTAATAGAATCCCACCAGTAATGGGTGTTGCCTTTTAGTTGGGCCCTCACTGCGGTCATCCAAAGGTCTGGATGCATTTGTGAAGCCTCTAGTAGCATCTCCGTGTTGGCAACCCAATCGAAGATCTGTTCTGCAGTCTCATTGCCCGAGAAAGTATTCGGTCCCATCTGTTGGAACCATCTTACGGTGCCACCTGTCTGGGCTGGTGCAGGTGCTGGCAGTGGTGTTATGACAGGTGTCCTCTCTATTATTGCCATCAAACTCTGCCTCAATATCTCAGTCTGATGCCACTGTGCTTGCATCATAGTCTGAAGGAACTGTAGCATCTGTGGCTGCCCGTCTAGTTGTAGCATCTGAGGAGGATAAGGTAGAGGTGGTGGTAATGGGACCTCTGGATGTGCGGTGGGTGTCTCCTCAGATGTTGGCCTCTCGGTCTGTGGCATCGGTGTAGCTCCTGAAGTCTGTCCCTCAAAGTGCTATATGGGGATCGTCTGTGAAGTCTGTCCCTCGGGCTGCTGGGTAGGATCGCCCTGAGAAGTCTTGTGCCAATGTATCAGCGGAGCCTGTGACGGTGGTTGCCCTTGGGGTACCTCATCTCCTTGGGTGGTGTTGCTTGGCACCGCGGCACTGGGTGCTCCTCGTCCACTACGCAAATTCATCTTGCTGCAAAAGATAGGACTTCATTAAAAAAGTACGGAATCAAGCAAACAGGATACAGATATTTAGAAGTAATATGAAGGAAATTCAAAGACGAAATCAAAGTGGATGAGACCTAGAAATTTCTATCCTTTTGCAGGCTCGCTAGGCATGTTACCATACCACAAGCGAAAAAGTCGACCTGTATGGGCCACCACAAAAACCATGTCACACCCCAGTCCCAAAATACACGGGACTAGGACACGTGGCAATAGTCAGCTGTCACGTCTCCGAGGATATCCTAATTTAATGGATCCTAACTAGGAGTGCTACACTGTCCTAATACTAACATGTCCCATATGGGTCAACAACAGGTAATCAAATCTCATCCACAAATAAATAGCAAGAATGTACTAATAATAACTACTGGAAGATAAACGTCAGTCTCAAATATTATAGTACAACCAAGAATGTCTAGTGGGGACAAACCCACTACTATAACAAAATAAAATACTGAAATGATAGATAAAAGATAATGACTAGGGCATCGGCTGACTAGATAAGGATGCACCCAATCCTAGGCAAGAAGCCTACCAACTGATCATAGGAACTCTGACGGTAATACCTCTAGCTCCTCTGCAGTAGCGAACCTCGTCTCCTGTCCTGGGCCGTACACTATGGCGTAATATGCCTCGTCCAAATATGGAAAGGTATCAGGTCCTCAGAGGGACGTAACAAGATACATAGAAGCATGTCATATATAAATACTGAATAAAGTAAATACAATAAAGGTGTGCTAACCATCTAAGTGAATGCAATGTGAGAACAACATTGATACATATGAGTAGGTATAGGTATAACGTCCATACCGCTCCGAAGAATGTGGAAGCTGCATAGCATGTATATAACGTCCATATTGCTCTAAAGAACGTGGAATCTGCATAGAGTATAACGCCCATATCACTCCGAAGAACGTGGAATCTGTATAAAGGGAGTCATTGGATCCGTGGTTCCTCTGGATACTACGGATTCCAATGGGTGTATCTCATACGCCTACTAGTTGTCCTCCCCGCCCAATATAGATACACAAATTGAATACTCGACGTGCGTACCATGTATCTAAATGCTAGTCTCTATGAATATAAATAACCCTGAATTACGTACTAAATGTGATGCATGTCACACGTACCGATAGCTAGTCGAATACGCGGACCCGCATCCCAATATGAATGTCATAGTGAATACGTGTAAAAGTATTATGTCTTGGAAGATATCAACGTATCCTCCTAACTGGGGTGAGTCTACTAGTGACTAGGTCAAGCATACTAAATCATCGACGTATCCGACGATAGCACCCGAGTCAATCTCGGACGCACACAGTCATATGAAATAAGGCAACAAGAATCATATAACATATGCATAATTTAATTTAGACAGTAAAAATAGAAAGGTATCTTGCCTGAGTCCTCAAGCTGTGAATGCCAATTGCCTGCTCCTGCGGTGTTTCCTGGCTGATCCAATGATCCTAAACACACAAATATAATATAGAATCCATCATCATACACTAAGTAATATATACACTACGTTGCCCTTCGGTACGGATGCAAGGATCACATCAGTCGAATAAAGAATCGCGGTGCATGTAGCTAAGATACACACGTGCCCTGTCTTCAGTCACCGTGTATTCCGTGACAGTAAAATACTAAGGTCATAAGTCACCAACTAATTATGTTTAGTATAATTAATGGTCCTTATCATCCATATTAAGCATACTTGTCGATGTCCAAGTTTTATTGATGAATTTTATGTCTCTAACAATATGTCTTATGATTAAGGAAATGGTTTAGTCATCAAACCAATTCTAAATCTTGTTAAAGAACCTACCATCATATACCTAGTTAGGGTTAACTGCGTTTATGTCCATCACTACAAGTCTCGACACGACGACACAACGATCATATGTGGATACGATACAAGAAGGGAAGTGTCAGGTGTTTACCTAGTCGATAGGACGAGGGTCTCCTTGCTGACGAGTCGTCCTCCGGCAAGTAGCGGGCTCCGGCGTCGGCCGGCGGCAGAACAGCAGCGGCTGCGGCAGCACTACAGTAGTCGCAGTAGCGACAGCGGTGATCTGCAGCGGCAGGGGCGACTGAGGGCGGTGCGGGGGTGACTGACCGGTCGCGGGGGAGGTCGGGGTAGGTCCGAAAGTGGTGGTGGGCAATGATTGCGGCAGTGGGGTGCTCGGGACAGCGGCTGAGGGATTCGGATAGATGGAGTTTCAGTTAATGGCGGAGGGATGGTTGAAGGTGGTGGTATTGTCGGCTGACAATGGCGGTCCAACGGTGTGCAGGGCGGTCCGGCGGCAAGGTGGTTGGCGGTTGGTAGAGGGAGGGGTAGCTCGGGTGAGAGAGGGGTCGACTAGGGTGTTGGGGGTGGAGGATGAATAGTAATTTTGAGGGTTTTTAATGCTAGAGTATGTATATTTATAAGGGGATTTGATAGGCTGGCCTCGGGACTTGGTCCTGTCTAAACCTTGTTGGGGTGGGGCTGGTGTTTAGGATAATAAACGGAAAAGATTTGATAATATGGAAAACGAGGTCTTGTACGAAGTGAAGCTTTTGACGTGGCAGACTGTTTGCCTTCACTGAGCATAAGAAGCTCATATCTGCCTGTGTAAAACTGGGCAGCGTATTCCCTTATATGCGTAAGAGTAGTTTACGCAAAGGGGATGTCACTAGACGACGGTTCGGTAATATTTAATCAAATCTCCTGCATTAAATACGGAGATCCGCCATTATCCTGCACATTAAATACAGAGGCGTGTTTTGAAGGTCTGCCACCCTTCTGTGCATCAAGTGCAAAGACGTGCCTTGGGCATCTGTCAGTATTCGGCGCTTTAAACGCAGAGACGTGCCTCGAAAAACTGTCACCGCTCTGCACATTAAATACAGAGACGTGCCTCGAGCCCTGTACAAAGTGCAGCTTTTGATGTGGCAGGCTGTTTGTCTTCTGCGGAGCATAAACAGCTCACATCTGCCTGTGTAAAACTAGGCAGCGTATGTGTAAAAGTGGTTTACGCAAAGAAAATAACAGTAAATGACAGCCTGGGTTGCAGTGCCGCGCCATCATTATACCCGTCGCCTGGGGAGTCGTTCAGTACTCTTTGTCAGGAGTCCAGACGTCAGGTTTATTGCATGATCTGACAGGTTCATTTTCAAGAATACGAAGCGTTCCTCGTACACTTCAATGCTGCATTAAAAGCGGATGAGTTTTACGCCATAGAGGCGATGAAGCACCCTGTTTACAGTGAAGCAGCCTGGATATACTGCATTACGCGGATGATCCTTGAGCCTAATTTTTATGCTGTGCTCAGCAAAAAAAGCTGTATTGTACGTTTGATGGCTCTGAGGTCCTCTGTTTACGTTGCCCTGTATCAACATGTTGCGTATAGCTATCCAGCGTATTTTTTATGCTTCTACAAGACCCTCTTCAAAGCTTTTAAATTCCTCGTAATTTAAAATGCTTTGAATGAAGCATGAACCGTTTCTCGTAACTCGAAACACTCTGAGTGGAGCCTAAAATGGTCAAGCCTGACACGTTCTTTCATGGCTGACTTTATGGCGGAGTTATTGGGGATCGGTGAGATCTCTTTCGCCTATAAAAAGGCTGACGAGTTTTCCTGTTCTTCCTATACTTCCTTCACCACACAGAGATGATGGCCGGAGTTCGTCGAGTCGACTTGAGGAAGAAGGAGATCATGCTCTTCCAGCATGTAAGTAGCCAAAAAAGATGGCATCTTCGAGCAAATATCCTCTGCAACGATGGATCATGGAAGGATATCATAGCCTCCTTTGCTCGGGATAATCAGCAACTTTATATGGTGGTTCTCCGGGAGAGAAGAAGGGTCATTTTTGACCAGGCAGCTTGCAAGTGGTGCCTTCTTCCATTACCTCCGTGGACGAGAGCAGATAGACTAGCTCTGTCCAGGATTGAGTTGGGTGAAATATCTCAACTCAATCTGTTACCGCGATGTCTGTAGGAAAGCATATTTACCCTGCTTTTCTTCTGTTGGAGGATGGGTCTATGCCCAATTTTGTATCCTCCCGCCGTTGATCATGTGTCAGTCATTTGCGGTCAACGACTGGCTGCTAGAGAAGATGGACGAAGAATGCCGTCCGTTCGAGAACCTGAACAGATTTTGTGCGCAATCTTCAGACGACGATGAGGAAGCCCTTTGTAGACGGGATTTCCCTCATGTAATCATGAAAATGAAGAAAACCCTTGTAGACTGGATTTCCCTCATGTAATCATGCTTTTAATTTTAATAAAATTGTCTTTCTTCTTTGCATATGATCATTTTGCCATACTTTGCTGTGAAGTCTGAATATGTGTAGCTTCGACACGTCTGATTTTTTACGCTGACTCTGTATAGAAAGAGTGCTAGGTCATGTCTTGTCTTTTATGCACAACTAAGGATGCGCAGAAAGCCGCTTTAGCAGTCGAGTGTTCGAACTGTCCAGCTGTTAGGAACCGCATAGAATTCTGAACTATTTTTTTCTTCTGATAAACAGAATTTTTGTTCAGACCATCGTTTTCAAGAGTGATTTCTCAAAAATCCCTTAGAACAGGGCGATAAATGGCTGTTAAACTGAGTCACCATCTTGAATTTGTAGAAGAAATATTTAGACTGGAGTCTGGAGGAACTTCCAATCGACCCATGAAGAAGAGTAATTTTCAATATTGAACTCTGTATGCTTTGGGTACTTGGGGTATCTTGAGGTCAAGAAGGAGTATCTTCTGTGTGAACCCTTGTAATTGACCGCCTTGAGAATTTGTTCAGATGTACTATACTCTGGCCTGCGCATTTTTCAGATATACGAAAAGTCGTAGACCGTGAAATCATAAGTTCGTAGCCTCTGAGCGTAAAAAGCCACCGAGCGTGAGATCATAGATTCGTAGCTGTTGAGCGTGAAGTCGTAGGTTCGTAGCCTCTCGAGCATAAAAGCTACCGAGCACAAAGGCATCCGGGCGTAAAACCATAGACTAGTAGCCTGTGAGCGTAAAAAACTGTAGATCCGTAGCCGTCGAGCGAAGAAAGATCCTTAGCATAAAAACTGTGGATTCGTAGCTTCTGAAAAGAAAATCTTCCTAGCATGAAGTTTGTGGATCTGTTGCCTCTGAGCGTAAACTAAACGCCACCGAGCGTGAGATCATAGATTTGTAGCTGCTGAGCGTGAAGTCGTAGGTTCGTAGCCTCTCGAGCATAAAAGCTACCGAGCACAAAGGCATCCGGGCGTAGAACTATAGACTAGTAGCCTGTGAGCGTAAAAATCGTAGATCCTTAGCCATCGAGCGTAGAAAGCTCCTTAGCGTAAAAACCACAAGTCTTCTTTGCACGAAAACTTTTCGAATTCTGTTGACTGTCCGCCTTCTCTGAGTAAATAGGCTGACGTAGTCCCCAATCATAACCAAATATTAAATTTGAGATTTGGTTCAAGATTCGAGGAGTCCATCCGAACTCTATATATACCCCAAGTTTTTGAGAGAAAAACTTTTCATCCGTCTTCTACGAAAGAAAGCCTTCGACTGTTCGAGTTCTTCTCCGTTTCTTCTCCGAGATTTCAAAGTTTATAGTAATGGCCTCGAAACAATCCTCCTCCACTAAGGGAAAGAAGGTTGATTCTTCTTCTCGTTCTTCTGCTTAAGTGAAAGCGTCTTTGGTCGGGCAAGGCGAACTTCGTTCTAAGCTAAGTATTCCGCCGACGAGCAGTACACCCGGCCTTAAAGGTAGAGCTTTTGTGACAAAAAATGAACGACTGAAAATCCTTCGCACACGTTGTACGTGACCGCGCTAGGTCGTCTTCTGTACTGATAGCCTCTTTGAGGAAGATGATGCACAGAGACGTTTCATATTTTACGCCCACATTTCTAATGTGTCAGCGCAAAAACTCTATATTTTCGCAGTCTAGCGTAAAAGGTTTGACTGTCGAAAGTTGGCGTATAAAATTTGAGTGTTAAACTTCTGGATGAAGATTCTGGCGTAATACCTCAACTTTATCAGTCTGGCATAAAGCACAGACTGTATACTGCCAGCCTTGAACTTTTACGCTTTTAGGAAATGGATTCCAGCGTAATGGTCAAGTTTTTACGGTCTTGGCATAAAGCACAGACCGTTGATTTGTGGCGTATGCTGCAAGATCTGTAACGTCTAGTTATAAGAACTGATGTATTTTTCTTGTACTCTTATAGTTAACTTGCATGTGTCTCCGCTAGCTGATGTGATGGGTTCTGCCGTCGGGATGCTGTATTCCAACTATCTGGAGGACCTGTCACACGTGACATTTCCTATCTCTGGGCCCCAGTATCCCGAAGGAAGGGAAATTTTGATATCGGCTCAGGGCGAGCGAATGCTGCTGAGCATGATCAACGGGGAGCCTCTGACGTACATAGACGGGGACTAATACATAAAGTCGGCTTTCCTCTTCGGGAACATGATTGACAAGCAATCCCAAACGAAGCCCAAGAAGGAACTCTGGGTTTTCCCTACCGGGAGCTTGGTTTTGTATCTGCCCAAGATGCCGAGAGACTATCCCATCTCGGCTTTCTTTTATGCTACGCATCCCAGGAAGATATCGTGGACGCTGACTCCCGATCTTCGCGGCAGGCCAGGGAAGATCTTTCATCTGAAAGGAGCTGATCAGGGGTCGTTTGTCAGCCGGCCTACCGGCAATGTGACGATGTTCAGGGGACTGTACCCGGGCAGTGTCCCGAGTGAAGATAGCTTAGTGATCCAGTCGGTCCAATTACCGACTTTCTGCAATGATTTTATGGGGCACGGGGGAGTATACCCTAAGGTGAACCCTCGGTGCGGTGGGTGGATCACCCCTTCAAACCTTCGATGGGCTCGCTTAGTAGATTGGGCCCTGAAGCATTTTCAGACCGAGTTAGAGAGCATTGGTCTGTTTGCAGCTGTGAGTGCTACTAGTGTTGGGTTACCTCCTAACCCCAACCTATTTCTGGCACTGATGGAGCGATATATTTCGCTCACCGGGACTTTTGCCACTCCACTGGGGGAGTTGGGATTGGCCCTCCATGAGATGGCAGAGATCTCGAGACTGCCAATAGGGAATACTCCATATGAGGAGTATATTCCCACGAACCGGGAGCTGGGGGATGCAGACTCTCGGGTAGTGGAGGTGTATCAGGAGATGATGTGCCATTACCTCGCTTGCACCACTTTTTATGACGAGCCCTCAGATTTGGCTCACATCAACAAATAGACGTCCTACCTCTTATTTCACCGGTCCAGGACTGCTAAGCCGGAGAAGGTATTAGAGGGCAAGGATCAGCCTGTGAATCTTTTGAGCATGCTTAATGCTCAGGTAGTCGACGATCTCATGGTAGACGCTGGGGCTCCGGATTTGATCCTCGACGAAAGGATAGGACAGTATCCTGTAGGCACTAAGGCCTATAGTTATTTGAGGTGCTGCCGCAGGCCTCTGTCCAGGGAAGCTCAACTGGCTGGCTTCCTCTCCATATGGATGCGCCGAGTGGTCGTACCTAGCGTCGCATCTGCGGACCGCATTCACCGCAATACGCTATGGCTTATAGTGTGACTGGTATTTGGTGTAAGACTGGGCTTGCTCCCTGCCATGGTATGCCGTATACAAGCTGGCCTGAGGGCCATGACTGACGGGCTGCTCGTCGATGAAACCCGACGTGATAGCTTTCCCAGGGTAGAATTACCATACCTGTATCTGATGGGATGGTTAATTCTTCATAACCCCAGGGTTATGTCTTTCGGCTTCGATAGTAATTCGGGGGCTAATTTCTTGTTGAACTACCATAAATCTTCCTAGAATGTGGCCACGGTTCTAGACTGTCGACGGGTGCTGGGCTTCAGTCACAGTTCGAAGCTTTTCTGCACTGTCCCCTCTGTACATCGCAATCAATCGGGGATTAGGCTTGAGGATTCTGGTAGAGAGAAAACTAATCTTTCTCCTGAAGCTTTTAATTGGTTGGTCTGCATTAGACCTTCCCATCTACTGTACAGGAGTGAAGACCATTGCTTCTTGGAGCCCTACCTGCCTAGTCGGTTTGCCAGGCAGTTTGGGTATGATCAGTTGCACATGGGCAACGCTATCACCAGCTTCTGGTCCAGGGGTAGACTCATTGATGGAGCGAGAGGATGGCGATACTTCCTCATGGGTTACACTGGAGCAATTTTTACTGTGCCGGTAATTACACTCTCCACGGAGTTGCGCATCCTGCACTCGTATGCCCAGTTTTATGTGGCAACGAACACCTTCCATCGCAATTTTGATATGCATAAAAGTTTTAGGGTGCCCTCTTCCAAGTCTGGGGGAAGAGTCGAAGTCTCCTCGGTTTCTTCTGACGAGGGTGAGGAGTCCGTTACTCCAGATGAGCCTCTGTTGGCGGTATCAAGGGGTGAAGTACCTCTGCCTGTAAGCCCTTTGGTGATTTCTGGGAAGCGAAGGGCTCCTACTCCGAAGGAGACTTCCCCTCGCAAGAGGAAGAAGAAGATGGTTAATCGTCCCCTCCAGATTCCTGGTATTGAGGCTCCTAGAAGTGAGCCTGCATCTCCCCATGTTGGGGATGATTCTTTGATTGGAGGTTCCTCGCCTTTTAGAGAGGGACCCTCTAATATTCTGGCTGGTGGTGTCAGAGAATCTCTGCTGGAGGCTGCCGTCGCTGCTACTGCTTCAGGTAGTGGAACGAGGTCGCCTTTGGGGCTGAGTATACCTTTATGCGGATCGGCATCGGGAGGGACTCTTGCCGTGTCTGCCAGTGCACCCAGCAAGATTCCAGCCGATTAGCCTTGGTTGGAATTTGACGAGGACCTGGAAGAGCATTCACCAGTGCTCCTTAGAGCACCCCCTTCTCCAGGTATGATAGCTTGCCTAGCATTATTAAGGAATGATTTAGCTGTACGGGCCGCAGATGCGATATATATGTCGTCGGCCATGGGTAAATATCGTCTTCATGCCTTTTTCTATTAGAAAAGTTAACATTATGCTAATCTTAACTTCCTTTCGTCCTATTTTCAGGGGAAGACCTCTTCGGGGAGGGCAATGTAGATGCGCCCTTCGGCTCTGTGTCAGGTCCTTGCGGCGACACGAAGGTGGCTGATTTTGAAGAGGAAGCATCTTCGGGTGTCGGCTCGCCTGTCGATGAGATTCTGATATTTCAAGAGGGGGACGAGCCTGTCATTGCGACAATGCCTCCTTCGAGTATGCTGGTATCTTCGTCCGGTGTTGGCGCTTCTTCTTTCGTCGCACCACCTATTAAGGCGACGGTCGTGGCGACGTCGTCTGCGACTGTACTTGGAGGGGGACTCGCCGATATCGAGGCCACTCCCGGCGTCCATTCGGATTAGCTGCGCTGATCGAATAGTACACTGGCATTTTCTACGCCCCTTTGAAAATGTTAATATCAATGGTGTTGGCGAAGAATCTGAGCTTTGCGTCGCTGAAGAGGTCCTCCCGGTCCGCGATAGTGCCGATCCGAGAATTCGACGACACTGGGCTAGCTGAAACGCTGGAGGAGATATTTAATGGTTTGGAGCAACCCATTAACGAATACTTGCAACTAGCTCGAGAAAATATTGAGGATCTGGTCCAAGCTAGGTACGACTCCATGACTGTGCGGCTTGCCCAACAGATGGCAGGTGTAAATAAATCCATCCAGACACATCAGCAGGAGATGGATGAAGGAAAAGCCGTCCTGGAGGAGGCCATTGCTCTTCAAACGAAGTGCCAGGCCGAGCACGAAGGGAATGTAGCGAGGGTCCTCAGGCTAGAAACGAAACTCGCTCAGGCAAAGGAGTGGGCTTCTCAGTCGTTGGAAGCTCTAGCTGTAGCGGATAGCCGATTGGGCGTAGCACAACAGAACTTGGCGCGTGAAGAAGTCGCTCGTACTGGTTTTCTTTGGGCTAGAGCCGAACTGTCCCTCATGAGCAATAATGAGGCACGACTGGAGCGGGCTCGCGCTGATGTCTTGGGTTCCAGGACTGAGAGGATGACCGCACTGGCGCAGCGGCTTCGCGACCTGACTGCTCCTCCTCAATGATGTACTTTTGCTTTTGCTTTTGCTTTTCAATGTACTTTTGCTCCTTTTTGGGAATAATAAAGAGGCTTTCATCTGACTTTGTGGACCTATCATTTCGGAATATAAATGACATGTTTGGGTGGAATTGATATCAGAGGTAGTATGGACGTGATATACTCTCGGTAAATTCTAGTAGGATATATCTATTCAGAGGTAATATGAACATGATAGAATATGATCCGACTAGTTTTGCTTTGGAAGTAGTTTTGTTAGAATGAGGTTTTTGCCATATTCCACTTGAGCAGAGGAGGTTAAGCATAGTACCTTTTCAGAAATTTGCCATTGATAGGAGCCATTAACAGGTTTCTATTAGGCTGGGCTAACCTGTAAGCGCCGTTTGAGAACGTCATCTCGATCACATAAGGGCCTTCCCATTTGGGCTGGAATTTGTCTTTACTTCTGTGAGTAAGAATCATCGGCCTTCTCATACCAAAGACTAGCTCGCCGACTTTGAACACCCTTTCCTTCAATTTTTGATTAAAAGCCCTCGAAATGCGTGCTTGGTAGAGCGCGATGCGCTGTTGAGCTTGGAGGCATTTCTCGTCTAATCCTTCTAGCTCTTGAAGCCTTAACAGGTCATTCTTTTCTTGAGTCAACTTATTAGCCACGGCTATCCTGAGTGATAAAATTTGGATCTCGATGGGGAGAACTGCTTCGCTCCCATAAACTAATAAGAATGGGGTACAACCTGTTGGTGCCCGTAGCGTTGTGTGGTATGCCCAGAGATATTCTCCTACCTTCTCATTCCAATCCCTTTTGTTCGAAGAGACGAACTTCTTCAAGAGCTTGATAATGGTTTTGTTGAAAGCTTCCGCCAAACCATTAGCAGCAGGATTATGTGCCGTAGAGGCGATATTCTGTATCCGATTGCAAAATCGATAAAACGCTTGGCTGATAAATTAAGGCCCATTGTCATGGATTATCCTTCGGGGTATCCCGAAGTGATAAATGACATGATGCTTGATGAAGCTGATCACATTAGATGTCTTCACCTCAGCAAGAGGGATCGCTTCCGCCCATTTGGAGAAATAATCCGTGATGGCCAGTATGAACTGGTGACCTCTGGAAGAAGACGGGTGAATAGGACCAATGATATCCATACCCCATGCTTTGAAAGGCCAGGACGCAACCATAGGATGTAGATGTTCGGGAGGTTGATGGATAAAGTCTGCATGGACCTGACAGGCTCTGCATTGCCTTGCATACTTTATTGCATCTATGATTATAGTAGGCCAGTAATAGCCCATTCTCCTGATGCGATCCTGTAGCTTTGGACCTGGTTGATGCGCTCCGCATACACCGTCGTGGGCTTCACGGATAATCTGCTGTGCTTCATCACCAGAGATACATCGTAATAATAGTCCGTCATAAGACCAGCGATATAGACATTGTGACCGTCAAAATAGAAGCGTAATGAACTTCTTTTGACGGATACTGCTTTTTTAGGATCTTCTGGCAAGATTTTGTATGCTAAGAAATCTATAAAGGGACTTCTCCAGTCTCTCCTGGGAGGATCTGTGTCCACCGCGTAGCTGTGTTCTATGTGAAAGTTATTTTTCACACAGAATAAATCTCGGTTAAGAAGGATTACCGAATTCTGCCTTCTTATAGCTAGACTGGCTAGGGCATCAGCTTCCAGATTCTGAGATCGAGGTACATGCTCTAGGAAGAATCCTTTGAATGTCATGGCTATCTCGACCGTTGCTCGGTGGTAGGGGATAAGGTCTGGATTCCGGACTTCATATATTCCTCTGACTTGATTGACGATCAGCAGAGAATCGCCGATAGCTTCCAGAGATTCGACGCCCAATTCTTTAGCGACTTGGAGGCCGATTAGTAGAGCGTTGTACTCCGCCACATTGTTGGAACAGGGTTCGCTAAGAGAATATGCTCGGTAGATGACGAGCTTATCAGGAGTGACCAGAACAATTCCTACTCCCGAAACCACATTTCCCTGGGACCAGTCCTGGAGGCACCATCGAAGAACAGTTGCCATGCATCACTTTTCATTGCGGAATTATATTCTGCAACTTCGTCGGGAATGTCCTCGTACAGCTTGGAGGCCTCCGGGATCGGATGAGCAGCTAGGAAGTCAGCTAATGCTTGGCCCTTGACGGATTTTTGGGGGACGTACACCTTGTCATACGGTGTTAGTAACATCGCCCATGTTGCGAGTCGGGAATTAAGAACACTTGGCTTGTTCATCAGCACCCGAAGAGGATTGATCCTGGAGATGATATGAATGGTTTGGCCCGTGACATAGTATCGCATCTTCTGGATAGCGAACATCAGAGCCAAGCATTCTTTCTCCACTGGATTATACCAGTGTTCGGCTCCGACCATCATCCTGCTGAGGTAGTAGATAGCCTGCTCGTGACCCATCTTATTCTTTTGTGCGAGAAGAGCTCCCAGAGAATGATCCATCGCTCAAACATACAGCACTAATGGTCTTCCTATGACAGGAGGCACCAGAACTGGCGGACTAGTGAGGTAGCGCTTGATATCACCGAACGCTTGCTGACAGGCTTCGTCCCATACGAAGGATACACCTTTTCTTCATGAGACGAGAAAATGGCTGACATCTTCCAGAGAGGTTGGATATGAATCTCCGGATATAAGCCAGACGACCTTGAAATCCCCTGAGTTCCCTCAGATTGTGGGGCGGTCGCATTTCTAAGATGGCCTTGACTTTATCAGGGTCCACTTGAATGCCTTTGGCGGTTATGACAAATCCCAGAAATTTGCCACTAGATACCCCCAGAAAGGACTTTGTAGGATTCATTTTGAGTTGATGTTGGCGCATTAAGTCAAATACTGTCTTCAAGTCTTGGATGTGATTATCCTTGAGGCGGCTTTTGACAGCTACATCGTCCACGTAATACTCTACTGTCTCTCATAAATGCTCGTGGAATATGTTACTCATAGCACGTTGGTACGTAGCCCCGACATTCTACAATCCGAAGGGCATGACCGTATAGTAATATACCCCAACGGCGTCCGGAAGGCAGTGTGCTTCTCGTCTTCAGGATGCATCTTGATTTGATTGTATCCTTAAAATCCGTCCATGAAAGACATACGTTCAAAACCGCATGTATTGTCAATCATGACGTCTATGATGGGAAGAGAAAACTCATCCTTGGGGCAGGCTGCGTTCAGATCTCGGTAATGGATGCAGACTCATACTTTCCTATTTTTCTTCATGACCAGGACAACATTGGCGACCCAGTCGGGATGTTGTTCTTCACGGATGAAGCTGCAGGCTATTAACTTCTTGATTTCAGCTTCAATGGCGTCCATCATATCCAGGCAGAACCGACATTGGTGCTGCTTCACAGGCTTCAAATCGGATAATATATTGAGCTTATGCGTAGCCACCTTTGGATCAAGGCCTGGCATGTCCTCATAATTCCACGCAAAGATGTCAATATATTCTTTTATCAGCTGGATAACTTCTTCCCTTTCTGCTTCGGAAAGATTGTTACTGATAAATATCGGCTTTGGCGAAAGTTCATCCCCAACGTCAATCTGGATAACTTTGTCTTCAGTGGGAGGTTCTCTCTGCTCGAAGCAGAACTCTCATTGTGTATCTATTTGCTGAGCCCAAGCGTCATTCTCAAACGGTTTGAATTCTTGTTTGTCTGATTCGAAGGAATCCGTCACCACCATATTTGCTGATAATGTTCGCTCGAGAGCATGAGATGAGTCGTAGGGTGCTGAGCCGTTTTGAGATGAGGGAAAGATATCCTCGTTTGACTCAGGAGTTGCGAGGGAGGTGGAATACCCTAACCCGAAACGAGTTCGTTGATAGTAGGGATCGCCGTACAGCGACATTCGTCTGCCTTTCCCGTAGTTGACACCCGGTTCCAGCTTCAAGTTATAACCCATATTTTGTATGATCTTCAGAGCTTTCGGGCTGTATCTGTGAACCTGCATTTTACCGGCATCATCGTCGGAAGAATCCTCTTGAACAGTCGGTTCATTGTGAATGAGGCCTAAGACTATTGAATGCTGACTGCTGCAAGTAGGCGGGACAATGAAGATAGCATCCTCATGCGGTCCATATATCGTGGTGACATTGGATGATGACGCCACTTCCCATATATACGGATGATAAAAATCTATAGCTTCCTAGAATTTTTGCGCTATAGGTTCTGTATCGTCGTAGGGAGAGGATTCCTGATTTAGAATTTGGGCGTCAGTATACTGGAAAAGAGGATGTTTATTATCATCTGAAACTCTATTTTCGGTTGCATTTACATCACTCGGCTGCCTGTTGTGCCGGAGGTTGATGACCAAGGGTGAAGGATTTTGGTTCAAAGTGACCACTAGAGGATCACCCCATTTTCCTGATCTGGTCTCGTTCAGGTGGATAGCCATAGGCTCTATGGCTTTTGGACTAGTAGTCCGTCCTTTCACCTTGATTGACAGAGGTTGCTTGGCAGAAGGTTGCTCTGGCTCCCGGTGGGATTCTTTCTCTGCTTCGGTTGACACCTCTTTCGTGCAGTCTTGAGAGTACAATACGACATCAGAGTAGTAGGATTCTACTCCTTTGAACGGGTTCAGGTCAGCAATCTCCGTTTGTACTGTTCCTCGGGCGTCTACATATTTGAAGCATTGGTGTAGAGTTGAAGGAACGATGTTGTGGTCGTAGATCCAAGGTCTACCCAGCAGAATGTTGTAGGATACCTCTAAATCGATGACGTAACATGTAGCCACCGATCTGAGGTTGCCAATCTGGATCCTCAGGCAAATTTTCCCCAACGGCTTACTTCTTCCGGCTTTGAAATCCACGATCGTAGTGGTGGTGTAAGCCAATTCGCTGGTAGGAATCTTCAGTGGTCTGAGCAGACTATGAGGAATAATGCTGATCGATGATCCCGGATCTATGTAAATCTGGTCGACCTCCATGGAACTGATATACCCGGTATAATAGAAGGGTCTGTCATGCCTGTTATGTTTTAACAGCATGTCATCTTGAGTGAAAGTGATGTTTGGGACCACCTCCATCACATTGTGGCAATGAGGACACGCCATGGGTTCTTCGTCAGGGGACTTGAGATGGGTCAAGTATGCTTTCGCCTGCATTAATGCTTCACTCAGGGCTTGACGAGTGTCCTTAGAGAGCCTGAGTAGCTCAAAGATGGACAGCCTGGCTGGTGTATTAGCTAGTTGGGCCTGGATGTCAAAGTTGTATGGCTTCTCTAAACTTTTGTTTTGAATGTTTTTCACAGGTTTATCGAAGCGCAATTCTTTTTGCTTCCCTTTGTCTACCGAAGTTGGTCTTGAAGGATCGGCCTCTGGTACGACGGATTCTGGTTCTGAAGGCTTGGCAGCTGAAGCGTCTGCCGATGCATCTTCCTGGCTGGCTCCATAGTCCTGGAGGTAGGCTTTCCCTGAGCGGGTTCCAGTAGCCAAGACCTCATCTTCTGATGCCGAATGTACCGTAATCATGTGACACGGTTTATGCTTTGAGTTCTTTTTAGACTTAGCCTTAGCAGCTTGAGTCTCTTTCTCGATCTCTGGCACCTGATCTGGATGAACCCACATAGTCTCGCCTTGCTGGGTAGTTAGTGGTAGAAGGTCATGATTTGGACCTTTAGCTGGAGGGAGATTAACGATGTTCATCGTCGTCCGAGAAATAGGCGTAACACCGTCCAGAATTTCTTGGGGAGGCAGATAGCCAAATTACAGGGAGATCATGTTGGCCGTGACCGTCTTCTCGCTGTTGCGCAGAGTGATGGCCTTAGCATCGATCAACTCCTGGATCTTCCTTTTTAGTATATAACCCGCCTTTGTGGGGTGGTGTATGTACCTATGGAAGATGTAGTACTTGGGGTTGTTGGTACTGCCGGCCTCATTGGGCCGTCTCACTTCAGGAAGGGTAATCTTGTCACTTTTGATGAGACATTCGAATATGCTCGGAATATCGTCGTCGTCGAAAGAGTACACTTCGATGGGCCTGGAAGTCCCAAGTTTCGTTTGCGTGGTAGCCACCATCTTTTGCCTGGACGTGTTGATCGCCAGAGCTTCTTTCCCCTTGGTACCACGAGGATGGTCGATGTTGGAGGATGACCTCTTTCCTTTATCAGAGGCCAAGATCATGATGCCATTATCGCACGCCTTCTGACTATTGTCCTCCGCGGCTACCGTTGAGATGATAAACGAGGGCCAATCACGGAACTGATATGGTCCCATGAACACCAAGATCACGGGGAGAAGGTTCTTCCTGCAGATGTCCACCAATGCCGAGTCTGGGACTCCTGGAGGCATTTGCAGATTGGCTTGACAAAAACGTTCGATGAAAGTGCGAACATTCTCTTTTTCCTTCTGCTTGACTTCGATAAGAGAAGACATGGACATGTCCATCCCTCCTTCGTAGAATCGCATGAAGAATAATGCCTTGAAGTCTTCAAAGGAAGTAATCCAGTTATCCGCCAGACTTCGGTACCACTGGTAAGCTACTTCCGAGAGACAGCCCTTGAACACCCGAGTGAGAAGGGCGTCGTTCCCTTGTAACAATACTGTCATCATGCGGAAGTAGTTCATGTATTGACTCGGTGATATTTTCCACTCGAACAAAGCCATAGTCTGTGGTTTGTATCTAGGAGGGAAAGGGACCTCTTCCCAGATAGCTGTGTAAGGTTGGTTGATTCCCAATTTCTTGAGCTGATCTTTGTGCTTCAGGCATCAAATTGGGCTTTCAACTCCCGTACTACCTACATCAGATCTTCAGCCGGTATCGGGACCACGGAGTGATGAGGAGTTGATTGCATCGCGACCCCGGCAGGAGGTAATACATTCTCCGAGTGAGGAAGCGGAAGAACTGCTGACTCCTGATCTAGAGTAGGCTCTTGGATTGCGTTGGATGGTGGTAAGTCCACCCCCACACGTATCTGAGTTGGAGGGACCGACGCTTGAGCCATAGCAGCTGTAAGTTGAGTCAGCGTCATCTGGTGCATGTTCTCCATCATGGATTATATTTCTTTTAGAGATGTCTCTAGTATAGTAATGCGTTGCTCAGCGTTCCCGGACGGGGAAGCTTCCTCGTGGTCATCTCCAATGGCATAAACTCCCATCTCCCTGGGTGTCATTGAAAGATTAGTATAGGTCTCTGTAGAAGTTGACTCTATACTTTCGGCATCTGATTCGGGAGACTGATGACCCCCAGCATCAGAATCAGAAGAGTAAGAAGCCGGTTGTTGCGACCTCGAACGAGTGTTTTGGAACACCCCAGCTTTGGTGTTCCTAAGAAGCATGTTGAATCTCCTTCGGCTCAGAGTTCTAGAGGGATAACGTCTTGAGCCCGACCCTCCTATAGGTATATGTGAAGCCATGTTCACAGATGCATGTGTGGGCTCTTCTTCCTGGAAAGATGGAGAGTAGCTCAACCGGTCGAAAACTGACTGTTTTGCTTCAGAATAATATAATTAATTACAATCTTATGACTATTACAAGAGTGCTCTTTAGGAGGCGTAATAGACATGCTGGAAGATCCCCTCTCCTTGTGTTTCTGGATCAGATAATTACGCAGGTCAGGAGGAGTTACAGAAGAAGAAGATGATGGCTTGTTCCTTCTGTTCACATCAGTGCGGATGTTGGGAACCATAATTTTCCCTGTGCCCCCTGTATACAACAGGTTGGCCATCTGGGCGGCGGATAATCCCCGAGGAGGGTGTCTTCCCGCAAATTGAGCCTTCTTTATGCTGAGTGGCTTCTTATGGCATAATTTGGAGCTCTACTCTGGTTGGCATAAAGCTGTGGATGTCCTCAGTCGGCCATCAACTTCTCGCGTAATTTGGAGGGCGGGCAGATTGTTCCCTTGCTGGCGTAAAGGCCGAGAAGTTGAGTAGTCCGCCGCATGCTTTCCCTTGCATAGATTGCAGGGATCATTTGCTTCCCTGCGGAAGGCAGACGCATTTTTATGCACGGAGCGCGTTTGTGATTCCTGATTTGGCGCTGAGGCATCATCAGAAATTTTGTCTATTCTGCCAGGGACGGAAGACTAAAATTTACGCGCAGAGCACGAAGTAGGCTTCTGGACTAGCGCTGAGGCATTATCCGAAGTTTCGTCTGTTCCGCCAGGGATGGGAGACTAAATTTTACGTGCAAAGCACGGATTATACTTCTGGGTTAGCGCTGAGGCATTGCCAGAAGTTTTGTCGGTCCTGCCAGAGACAGACGACTGAATTTTACGCGCAAGGCGCAGAGTATACTTCTGGGTTAGCGCTGAGGCATTGCCTGAAGTTTTGTCGGTCCTGCCAGAGACAGGCGACTGAATTTTACGCGCAAGGCGCGGAGGGAGCAAAGCTACAACCTCATTGGTCGGAGAGATCGGAGAGTCCACAGGAATGGTAGAGGATGTCTTGGGCATCCAGACCTTGCGCAGCTTCCTGTTGCTTTGGATGGAGAAGGAGTGAGAGCTACCCCCTGTTTGAAGCATGTCTTCATAGGCAGACTGGTCGAACTGGACGACCAATGTCTTCTTCACGGATCCCACGGATACCGCATCGTGTTGAGCAATAGCTTCCTCATCAGAAGAGAAAGATGTCCCCAGCAAAGTCGCCATCTTGTTTAGGATAATAAACGAAAAAGATTTGATAATGTGGAAAATGAGGTCTTGTACGAAGTGCAGCTTTTGACGTGGCAGGCTGTTTGCCTTCACGGAGCATAAGAAGCTCACGTCTGCCTGTGTAAAACTGGCCAGCGTATTCCCTTATATGCGTAAGAGTAGTTTACGCAAAGGGGATGTCACTAGACGATGGTTCGGTGACATTTAATCAAATCTCCTACATTAAATACAGAGATCCGCCATTATCCTGCACATTAAATACAGAGGCATGTTTTGAAGGTCTGCCACCCTTCTGTGCATCAAGTGCAGAGACGTGCCTTGGGTATCTGTCAGTATTCGACACTTTAAATGCAGAGACGTGCCTCGAGAAATTGTCACCGCTCTGCGCATTAAATGCAGAGACGTGCCTCGAGCCCTGTACGAAGGGTAGCTTTTGACGTGGCAGGCTATTTGTCTTCTGCGTAGCGTAAACAGCTCACATATGCCTGTGTAAAACTAGGCAGCATATTCCTTCGTATGTGTAAAAGTGGTTTACGCAAAGGAAATGGCAGTAAATGACAGCCTGGGTTGCAGTACCGTGCCATCATTATACCCGTCGCCTGGGGAGTCCTTCAGTACTCTTTGTCAGGAGTCCAGACGTCAGGTTCATTGCATGATCTGACAGGTTTATTTCGAAGAATACGAAGCGTTCCTCATATACTTTAATGTTGCGTTAAAAGCGGATGAGTTTTACGACATAGAGGCGATGAAGCACCCTGTTTACGCTGAAGCAGCCTCGACATACTGCATTACACGGATGGTCCTTGAGCCTAATTTTTACGCTGTGCTCAGCGAAAAAAGCTGTGTTGCACGTTTGATGGCTCTGAGGTCCTCTTTTTACGCTGCTCTGTATCAATATATTGCGTATAGCTATCCAACATATTTTTCATGCTTCTACAGCTGGTCCATGTGAAAGAGTGCATGTGGCTTGGTTAAGTTTTGTTTAGGGTAAATTTGGTCTCCAAAAATTAATTAGATTAATAATTAAAAGTGCAAGGCAAAAATTAACGAACATGGCATAGCTAAGGTTATACCATGGTTAGAGGGGTACATAAAATTATCTCACATAATTCTAATTAAATTCAAATAAATCCTAGTCTCCAGTTTTAATTAAATTTAACCCTAAACTGGTCGAGGGGGTTTACAACAGAAGTCTCATCGCTGGCTCATAGATCCATTACTATATAAAGTAAACTATGAGAGGCGAATAGAGAAATCAAGGCAGGATGCAAGTCAAGAAATTATTTTGAAGTCAATATAGAGGTCAAGAACAGATCAACAAGTGGATTAGATCCTATAATTTATCCTATCCTAATCGCCGGCTTGCTCGGTTCCTTAGTTGAAATCGAAGTAACATAGTCATATACCTGTTTGGGTCACCACAAAAACCATGTCATGCCCCAGTCCTAAAATACCGAGGGACTAGCTACGTGGCAATGATCAGCAGCACAACTCCAATGGGCAAACCCAATTTAATGGACCCGTTATAGTGTACTTAAGCTGTAATAAATATAAATATAGTCTACTCCATCTTTCACAAAATAATTCTAATCTCATCCACAGAAAGAAGCATAACTAAATATGATAGACTAATCAAGATAATAGATAAAAAGAAATATAGTCTATCAACAAGTCCAAATAAATAGTGTCTCGGGGTACAACCCGATAAAATAAGTTAATACATAAATCCAAGAGTCAAGATATAAAATAACAGAAAGAAGAAATAACTAAGTATGTAACAGAATACTCAGGAGAAATTATCTGGCACAACCTCATCCTCTAGTGCCAGTAATGCTCCAACGTCAGCTCTTATCCTGTATATCTCGGGATAAACCTCATCTGTTATACATGGGGACATAATCCAAATAAAGGTCCTCAGGGGATATAGCAAGGTACAATAAACACTCAAGCCAAATAAAATTCAGTAAATAAAATAGATCCTCAGGGCAAGCTATATAACCAGCTAAGTGAAATACAAATTAAGAGCATCACTAGTACTCAGGCTGAAACCACTACAAGCTCTGTGTCGGGGAGCCGGTAGCAATAATATCACATATTGGGCCAAGCTCTGGAACAGAGACTAAAGCACCACAATAATAAAATATATATGTATGTAATCAGCTTGTAGCCTGTGTGTCTCTCCCCACCAAATCTAATCACACGTCTCATATCCATGACGTCTCATGTCCATAACCCGCAACATTATGACTTCTAGCTAATACACTTAATCATAATAATATCAATATATATGCAGGTCTTATGTCACAAATCCTGTAAACCTATACATAATTACCATGAATAACTCAAGAAAGATTTTATCACATAAATAGTGTTAAGTGTCCTATGGTATGACATATTTGATAAAGTAAGCAAGTAAAAATATATAGTATCGTGGTATCAACTCTCTAAGTGACGTTACATGACTCCGCGTACGACGTCGACACCCGAATCTTATTCGAATGCTAAGCAACGTCTAATGGTCCTAGGTTAAACAGGTATAACACATAAGTATATAGAAATAATATAAGCAAATAATAGCACATAAACTTCTGCAAGTTGGCAAGGTACACTTACCTGTGTTCTGAGCTCCGTCAGTTTTTCTAATATAAGTGAAACCTCCAGGTACACCTCCGGATGCTGAAACAAATATTATTATTATTCTCAGAATACTTGACATAACTAGGATTGACTACCCATAAGTCCAATTTGGATACAAGAACATAATTGACAGTTTCTGGTCAAAGCGGGGTACACATGTAGCCCACTTCGTACTGAAAAATCTGCCAGAGACAAAGTTTTCCAAATTCATTAAACTTAGTGTCTACGAGTCCAGAACGATGATACGAACCCAACAGAAGGTCTATAACTGCATTTCGATGAGCCGGTCACAAAATTGTCCCTCAAGTGGAACTAAGGGGCCCACGAAATGGTGTTTCGTCAACGTTCTCAAAATTGAACCTAACTTGGGTCACAAGACCAGCGTAACGCTGCGAATCCGATGGCCCAAGTTTGTTGCGAAATGACAAGCACACACGAAATTATGACGTGTCAGAACAGGCCGATATGGGACTTTTTAACGGTTGTGGGTTGATTTCGGTGTGCATGCACATCCAATCAACTTCCGTAAAATCTCATACGTCCGCGTTGACGATATACTCCTTTTGGTGTAATTTGTACACGACGAAGTCGCCTCATTTAGCAAAACGTACCCTGTTTCAGGAAAATTCACGTTTAGAAAATCAATTTTTGGCCAAATTCAACAGCGAATAAATCACAACATACAACAAACTAAAATAAATTAATTGAAGAGATTAAATCTCGGTTATGTTGCCTAAATTATTGTTCAAGTAGAATTTGAAAATATTAACTAGGTTGAAAGAAAATCAGCAATGAACATGGGTGATTGGGATTATTTCTTAACTATAAATTTAGTCTTTTTTTTTGGTTTTGTATCGTAAATTGTGTCCGACATATGACATGATACACCGAACTAATTATACATGGTTCAAGAAGATCATGTGGTCTTCGCATTGGATTTGACATATCGATATTTGAATAACTGTGCAGAGAGATACGGGGGCTAGAAGATGGGTACCTCACTGTGTGTTGTGCTCGGGATGTTGGGCGGCTGTGCGGTGGCTTCTTGCGGCGTACAGCAGCGACTGTCCAGCGGTTGTCGACGGCTGAGGTTGGTCGGGGTGGTAGAGGAGTTAATGGTGGTGGTGGTCGGCTAGGCTAAGGATTATATAGGGGTGTACATGGGGGTTTACAGGGAGCGGAAGTGAGGGGGCCGGGGAGGTTTCGGGGAGGGGAATCGAAGGGGGTGCGGGGGTTTACAACAGCGGTTACTGTAGCAACGGCTCTGAGTTTGTGGGTTTTGGGTTATCGGGTTAGTTTAGGATCCAGTTGGTTTAGTTATGTTTGGGTTGGTTCGATTTAGGTTGGTTTTGGTTAGTTTGGGTTGGGTTTATATAAAATAATGCATATATGGTCATTAAAAATAGTTTTGAGTTCCAATAAATTCTAGAAAAATTATACAATATTCTATTATTAGTTATAACCTAAAAATATAATTTTTGCATTATTTTTAATAATTAATTTAATACACAAAAATATAAATCAATAAAGAATATTTATTATAATTAGCTAAAAATTACAGAAAAATCTTCCTTAATCTCAAAAATTGATAATTCCAATATTTAAAATTCTAAAATTAAATTCTAAAAATTTGGGTGTTTACACATCCCAAGATCCTCCAAAATCCAAAACAGAGGTGCGTAGCATGTCTTCAAGAGTCTGGACAGTTCTCTCCGACTGCTCGTCTGTTTGAGGGTGATATGTGGTACTGAACTTGAGCTGAGTCCCCATGCTAGCCTCAAACTCCTCCAGAAGTGGAACGTGAAGTGACTTTCCAGATCCGAGACTATGCTCACTGGAACTTCATACAATCTGACTATCAGATACACGTACATCTCCGTGAGCTTCTTTATAAACGTACCCACTTTGAATGGCAGAAAGTGGGATAATTTGGTCAACCTGTATACGATGACCCAAATCGTATCTTTACCTTCTGGAGAATGCGGAAGCCCTAAAATAAAGTCCATCGTCACATGTTTCTATTTCCACTCTGAAATTGTTAAAGACTGAAGCAATCCACCTGGTCTCTGTCTCTCCGTCTTTACCTACTGGCATACCAAGTATCTGGATACGAAGCTAGCCACTTTCTGCTTCATACCATACCACCAAATATGCTCTCTCATATCCCTATACATCTTGTTGGCACCTAGATGCATAGAGTACTGAGATCGATGTACCTCCTGAAGAATCTTCTCGCACAATGTTCCACTCGGCATACACAATCTGGTACCGCGCCATAATGATCCATCATTTACAATACTGAAGTCCTCTGCCAATCCTATCCGGACTTGTGCTCTGATGCTCCTCGGAGGCTCATCCCCGAACTGTGCGACCCTGATCCGGTCCATCAACTCTGACTTTACCTGAAGTCCCCATATTTGTGCTACAACTTCAGGAACTAATACCTCAATACCCAAGCCATCAATATCGGCCAATAAATGTTTGTCCCTCGTCTAATACAAAGCAACTGGATACCAGCTTAAGGCTACGTTGGCCTTCCCTGGATGATACTATAAATTAATGTCGAAGTCCTTTATCAACTCCAACCACCGTCGCTGCCTCATGTTGAGTTCTTTTTGTGTAAACACATACTTCAAGCTCTTGTGATCTGTAAATACCTCTACCCGCTCTCCATACAAGTAGTGCTTCTATAGTTTAAGAGCAAAAATAACTGCTGCCAACTCCAAGTCTTGGGTAGGGTAATTTTCTTATGCGGGTATAATTTTTTGGAAGCATAGGCAATCACCTTCCTGTTCTGCTGCAACATACAACCCAAACCCTTACCCGATGTATCACTATATATAGAAAATCCTCCTATTCCTGATGGCAATATCAATATTGGAGCTATAGTCAACCTCTTCTTTAGCTCCTCAAAAGCAGACTGACAATCCTTAGTCCAGACGAACTCCACGTCCTTCCTGGTTAGTCTAGTCATCGGCTCTACAATCCTGAATAAATCTTCGATAATAGCCAACCAGTCCAAGAAAACTCCTGATCTCCGCTACTGAACTCTGGGTAGACCATGACTCAACTGCTAAAATCTTCTTCGGGTCTACTGAGATCCCGTCTCCTGTAATCACATGCCTAAGGAATTCAACCTTATCAAGGAAGAACTCATACTTCAAAAGCATGCCATATAGCTTCTCATTCCTGAGGGTCTCCAGAACTATCCTCAGGTGCTTCTTATGCTCCTTCGGGGTCTTCCAATAAATTAATATATCATCAATGAATACTACCATAAACTGATTTAAGTACAGATGAAATACCTTATATCAGGTTTATGAATACCGTCCGGGATTGGTCAACCCAAACGACATCACCAAGAACTCAAACTGCCCTTACCGAGTTCTGAAAGTTGTCTTCGGGATATCTTCCTTTTTCACTTTTACCTTGTGGTATCCCGACCTCAAGTCTACCGACCTCAAGTCTATCTTTGAGAATACCTTCGCTCCGCTCAACTGATCAAATAAATCGTTAATCCGCGACAACGGGTATTTATTCTTGATAGTGAGGTTGTTGAGTGCCCTCTAGTCGATACACATGCATACCGACCCATTCTTCTTTGGTATAAATAATATCGGGGTACCCTACGATGATAAACTGGAGCAGATAAAACCATTGTCCTGTAACTCATCCACCTACTTCGTTAACTTTGCTAGTTCGCTATTGTTCATCCTATAGACGTGCTATAATATTATCTTTGCGCCTGGCACCAAGTCTATAGAGGACTCCACATTCTTGTCTGGTGGCCACCCCGACAACTCCTCAAGAAAGACGTCTATATACTCTACAATCAATGAATGTGGCAACTCCTGCTCTTCTACCAAAGCTCCACATAAGTCTCATTCGCTCTGCTCTGCTGCTCCTCTGACGAACTCAAACTTTGGCTCTTTTGGTATCTAGAACAAAACTCTGCCTTCTCGACAATCGATACTAGCATGATGCCTACTCAACCAATCCATCCCGAGTACTATATCGTAGCTCGGAAGTGGAATTATGAGTAGACATACGCTCAACTCTCGGCCTTCCAAAGAAACTCTCTGGTCTTCCAAACATCTCTGAACAGGATAATTCCAACCCGGTCGTGATCTTGCAAGTCCTCGCCAACGGTTCAGTCTCAAGATGATATTTCAGAGAAAAATATACAGATACAAAACTATATGAAGCACTGAATCAAATAAACTATGAGCTGGAAAAAAATTAAGATAAACTGAACCTGAGATAACATCACCGACTGGCTTCTCCTCCTCGACGATCAAAATAAAAGATCGGTCCTGTCGCTGGAAACCTCTCTACTGGTGCTGGTGCTGAGCGAACTGCTGCTGCTATGGTGGTAGGGAAGGTCCTCTCTATTGTTTTGCTGGTGGTCTTGTGGGTGCTCTCTGGTCCTGAGCTCCGTCCTGAGCTGGACGAGCTGGAACTTTAGAAAAAGCCCTCAACTGATGGTCTCCTGATCAGCAGAATAAGCACTGGCCCAATTTTATCCTGCATACATCCTATCAATGCCCTTGCTTCTTACAGAATATACAAGGAATAGATGGCCTCTGGATATGGTATATCTGTTGTATCGGCGCTCTAGTTGGTCCATGATACTACTGCCTCGACTACTGGAAATGCCTCTGGTGCTGCTGCTGAAAATGAGGCCGCTTTATTGGACCCGTATTAGTATTGGACCCTCCTATGTCTGTTGACCTCTTAAAGCCAAGCTCTAGATCATCCTCTGCCCTCTGTGCCTGCCTCAGAATCTCCTCAAAAGTAGCGGTGGGATCTCCATTTGTATGTGATTTGATCTTCCTGTTCAGGCCCTTTCTGAACTTTCTGGCTCTTCCTCTGGGGTTCTTCCCCTCCACAAAGTGGCCTAATTTGTAATACTCTGACTCATACTCATCCACCGTCATACCTCCCAGAATGAGGTACTGAAATTGGCTCTCTAGAGATGTTAGAGCCACATCTGGAAAGAACTTTTCCTTGAAGAGCTATTTGAAAGCTTTCCAAGTAAGTCCTGGTGCTGAGATCCTGGGGTCCGTCCTGAACCAAGTCAATGCAATGTCGAACTTCATGCTCCCTACGGCCTCTATCTACAACCTCTCTCGAATCTGCGCCAGCCACAGGTTTTGCTCAATGTCTTCTATCCAATCATCAGCATAAATGACCCCTTTAGTGCCTTTAAAGTCCTTCGGTCCCATCCTCCTGATATCTATTATAGTTCCCGGCCTCGGTTACTGCGGGATAAACTGAGGTGGTACCGTTTGTGGCTGGACTAATATGACTCTCTCGACTGCTGTGAGCGTAATCTGGTGTGCATTCTCAATGCCCTTCCTCATAACCTCTGATTGGCGTTGCTGCACCTCCATCATCTGCTTAAAGAGAAAAAATATGTGTCTGATCGATTACAGAGGGTGGGGTGGAAGATCCCCTGAAACTGTCGGTGCTGCCCTCTGTACTAGATGTGGAGCACCTCCAAAAGTAGCTGCAGAAATGCCTACCTGGATCGGTGAAAGGGACCTCTGGTATATAGCTACTGGAATAACGTCTGATGGTGGTGCCCTCATAGGCGACGAAGTGAACGACCTCGTTGATATTGCGATAGATTGAAGATAGATTGAACAAAAGAATCATTATTAAGTAAGATACGATATCATCAATGAAGGACATATTTTATTCAAAGTAAAGAAATCATTCTAATAGAGAAGGAAAGCAAAACTGATATTGAAAGTATTTCCTAGTTGTGATTGAGTATACTTGCAGTCTAAATCCTATTTCCTAAAGCAGGCTCGTAGCAGTACTCTAGGTGAGCACTACTACGATATCGCTTTAATTATGACTCAAGACCTGTATGGACCACCACTAAAAATAAGTCACGACCCGCATACAGATATTCGGGCACGAGAATGTGGATACGTCCAGCCTATGTCGTAGCATCGACGGTAGAACGTTGTCTGGGTCAACTCTACTAACTAAATAACTCAATAATATACAAGATACCTGTCAATTATCTCAACTCCAAATGGAGGAACAATATGGTATCTGATAAATGTAACTATACTCAATCATAATGCAAACTAAGGAAGTTAGAGCATGAATAGAATAACAAAGAAAAAGAATCACAATACAACCATAAGTCTGAAATAAAATATACATGCCATAAGTCTCAATAAAAGACTAATACAAGTCCACCAAAATAATCTAAACCTCCTCAGGCTCTGGTACTAAGTCCTCCTGCTCTAAATGAATATCCTCTAATAGAACGTCATCCTATGGTTCATAGTATGTGGGACACTGGTCTACGAGCCAATCATCTAAAAAATATATCCAGTTAGGATTGGAGCGAAGTACATACCTCTGAAAGAAGTTTTAAAAACATAATCGAGCATATAAAAAAGATAATAGAAAAGAATACAAGATAACTAAACAACAGAATAAAATAAACTAGAGTGAACAGGTAATATACTGGAAAGAAGAACATACAATAGAATATCTGCAATATAAGGGAAATAACAAAAACCTAACTAATGTGCCATGAAATACAAGTTCATTATGTGATCGGTTTAGGTTGAACACAAATATAATAAGGTAAGTCAATTACAAGTGAGGTATGTAATCGATATATACACGAATACACTAGGGTTTGATCACATAATCAACTCCTAATCCCCAATCCCCAATCCCCAACCAATACCAACGGATCCAGCCATGACACATTACGAACACGAATATGGGCAAACTGAACACGAGCAGTGTGTGTACACGAATATAAGTACACTAAATACGAGCAGTGTGTGAACACGAAGTACACTAAATTAATACCTAATACACACGATGAAATACATATGAAGGAGTATCCGCTGAACACGGTAAGGGATAACATCTCCTTATATAATTCATCTAGTACCAGTCCATGAAACCATTGTGTCAGAATTAAGTATACAATTCTAGAATATGAGATATATATATGATTATGAAATAAAAAATAACAGAGAAATATATTCGCCTGAGGTCATGAGCAAGGTGTCTCTCGATGCCCAAGCTGGTGTCACACAGTCCTATATATTAAATATCAATGTCATTTATGTGTAATGGATGATAAATGAGTTAAAATATACTAATATGATTTTTTAGGCCATTTCTAGGTCACTAGATCTATGCTAAGTTAATGGGTCTCAAATGATCATTAACTAGCTAATACTAGCCATACTAGGTCTTAATTGAGTTTCTAAGTCAATACCTTAGATAATTATCTATATTAGCTAATAATAGTAAGTATTATATATAACACATATATACTAGTTACTGCTACTACCTATTAACTTAGTATGTAAATACATTACCTAATATCTAGTTATCTTCATGACCTTGGTGATAAACTGATAACTTAGCTTAACTTACCAATCCATTATATACCTAGTATTATATTGCCTTAGCTATATACATATACCTACCACAACCCAAAACCTATCTAACAATAGGTTCCTAGGCCACAGTCAGCTATAAGGTATCCACTGTCATATTTATACTAGTAATACCTTGGTCTATTTACTAACTCTAGTTCATACCTTGGTATCTATATCATGATACCTTGGTATCTCAACCTGACATACACTCTAGGCACTTGTACAAATACTACCCTTAAACATTCACTTGCCTTCACTGCTCTTGCTTGCTGTTGCAACTGCTCTTGCTGCTAATTGCTCTTGCTGCTACTGCTTGCATTTGCTAATGCTGCTACAGTTGCTGCTGTTGCACACTATATTGCTAGTTGCTGCTATTGCTGCTACTGCATATTATATTGCTAGCAGTTGCAGTTGCTTGCAGATACTGCATTGCTACTAATGCTTGCGACTACTTTGCTGTACTTGCTGCTGATGCAGTTGCTGCTGATGTAGTATAGTGCTAGTTGCTGCAGTTGTTGTTGTTGCACACTACATTGCTAGGTGCTACAGTTGCTTACCGACCACCACTCTCCAAAGCAACTGCCAACACCACTCACTCACACACACCACACAAACACATCCAATATTGCACTACACCTAGACACACACAAATATATATATATATATATATATATATATATATATATATATATATATATATATATATATATATATATACACTCACCCACACACATAGGTTGAGGCGTTTAAACAAATACCTATAGCGCATCACTTGGATATCCTTGATACTCAGCCATTCAAATGCCAAAGTCTCCATTATCCGCAATTAATCATTCCTACTACTCATATATATATAATTACAACTATTAGAAATTATTAC
Organism: Iris macrosiphon; assembly: GCA_036927795.1. NCBI lineage: Eukaryota > Viridiplantae > Streptophyta > Magnoliopsida > Asparagales > Iridaceae > Iris > Iris macrosiphon. The sequence continues at coordinate 139,779,338 of JAYESA010000009.1, forward strand.
CACATATAATAAAGAGAATTCATGTAAATCACTCAAAATTGGTCCCGTATCACACTGTATCGTAAAATATTATGATACGGCCTATACGTATCCATTTGTGGACACATATCAAGTCTCATAACCCCGATCTAAGTCTAATTAGATCTAATTAACCTTATGATACACAATTGATGTGTCAAATTCATAATTCCTCTAACATATACATAAATTACCTCATAGATCTCACATTACAAAGCCAAATAGCCTAGAACTTATTCCTATAGGTAGTCTTATGACATGGGGTCATTCGTAATGGTTAAATGCATGATTAAGAAGATACAATGAGAGAGAAATTTAGAAATTACCAATTGGGAGATATATTTCCAATAAAAATACAATTGGATACGATTCAGACACGGTCTCTAGCTCAAAAGCTTCTCCTTATTGTGCTCCTTTCTTCTCCAAGCTTCAAGTCTCCAAGAATGATGAATTGAGAAGGAATTGGTGGTGAATTGTATGAAAATTCAATGGAAAGAAATTTAAAAAATTGGGGATCTAGAAATTGGACACAAAATAAAATACAAATGAGGGGAGAGAGAGAGAGGAGAACCCCCTTCTTCATGTGGCTGGCCTCTTCCCCCTTCCCCAAGCAACATCAAATGTCTAAATATTGTATTATGAGGAAAAATTATGAGTATATTTGGAAGTCTCTAATTAATTGTAATTACACTAATGCTTCTTAATTAATTAATGGAATGATTAATAGGACTTGGGTCAAAGTTGGGCTCACTATTTGTCATGATAATTTAAATAGGTCCATAAGTGACAAGTCTAATTATTGTCTAGTCTCTCAAATTAATTAATTAATTACAATAAGTCTCTAAATAAATAACTAATGCTAGTCATAACAATCATAGCTCAACTTAATTAAATAAATATACAATCATCACACAATATTTAATATTATATTTCTAAAAAATAAATACACATGCCAAATTACCAAACTACCCCTAGTTGAAAAAGTGAGGGTGATATGATACCTGGAGTCGGTGGCTCAAGACACGGCCGAACCTGATCTGGAAGCATACGGTCGGACACGAAAGATGGTACCGGCGACTGACAAGTTTGAAAGCTTCCGATGAGAGTTCGAACATCCAGGAGGAGACTCGTCCGAACAAAAATTGCACGCTTGAGGTAGAGCTAGACACTGGTGAGGTTCGAGATTCGATTACACCTTGCTAGATCAGAAATGCCACCGAGTTCAGCGGCGTGGAACACGGCTTGGACACGCATTGGTGAAGACGTCATCTCGGTGTTGTGACGCTGCCGTCGGAAGCTCGACGGAGATCAAGGTTCGACGAAAGCTATGATGGAGACGAACTCAAGTATCGGACGGCTCTAGAAACTCGATGGACATGGGAAATATCATTCTATGGTTGTATCGTCAGTACCGCATCCTCGAGGTCAGACCCAGGGACACAAGGGTTCTTGTATGGGTGTTTTTGTGGTTCTGGATGGATGTGGAATATGTCGGAAATTGTGTCCAAATACAAAGAATGTAGTGGAAATGTAATAAACTGGAAGGACATAGAAAATTTATCGAACATGCCTGGGGTCGGACCCAGAAGATGGACATGATCTGGATATTTCTTGGATTTGGACACAGATTATTTGATGGACACATAATTTAGATCAATGGCAGGACACAGGAATGTGGGCTGGACACAGGTTTCTTTGTGAACAGGACACGTGAAAGAAAATAGGTTTGGTTGGAATAGGGTTTGGGTTGAAATAGAATAAAAATAACTTGGTAAAATAGCACTATTTATAGGGTTGGACTTGGTCCAAGATCACATGGGTTTAGAATTCTCTAGAAATAGTTAGTTATAACTCACCACCTTAATTGCATATGCTAATTATTCTAGGCTCGCTAATTAGCTAGGTTCATTCCTAACTAATTTTAGAAATATCTTGAAATATTTTGTTATAACCATCTCAACTAATCAAATGGATAATTTGTTTAATCTAGAATGTTCTCCTAATGAACATATGTAGCACAAATAAATAATTCTGATTGGGCTTGTTAGCATGTGTTGGCTGAGTTTTTTGAATCGATAGAATAATAATAGGTATCATTTGGAATATGGGTTTGGGAGCAGTATGGGATGACTAGATCAATATATATCATGCTCTAAGAAAATAAAATTAGAATTAACTAAGTCTTTTGACTCGATCTAAGGTCTGGACCATAAGTAAAATTTGGGCTTCTCTCTCGTTATTAAAATATTCTAAATAATGATTCCTTAACCTATTCTTCTAAATATTTTTAAATAATACTCTTCTATATAAATCTAAATACAATAATAAAATTTATTTCTAAAATTTATATTATGAATATCTTTAACTAATTTCTAATAAAACTAATTAGAGAACTATATAACTTGGAAAACTCGAATATCGAAATTTGGTGGTTACAACTTCTTGAGCAACTTGATAATAGTCTTGTTGAAATCTTCAGCTATTCCATTAGCAGCAAGATTGTATGTTGTCGAAGTTATGTTTTGGATTTGGCTTTTGTCGCAGAATCGATAGAATACATAACTCACAAATTGTGGACCATTGTCATTGATATCCTTCGAGGAAGCCAAAAACGATAGATGATGCTTGATGAAACTGATCATGTTGGATGTCTTCACTTCGATGAGAGGTATAGCTTTTGTCCATTTAGAGAATTAATCGGTTATAGAAAGGATGAACCGATGAACCCTGGGTGAGGGAGGGCTAATTTTCCCAATGATGTCCATATACCATACTTAAAATGGCCAAGACGCAGTCATCAAATATATGAATTTTGAAGGTTGATGAATGATGTCGACATGGATTTGTCAAGCCCTGTACTTTCTTGCATATTATATGGCATCCGCTACCATATTTGGCAAATAATAACTCATACGTCTGCGACAATCCTGTTACTTAGAATCTGGCTGATGTGCACCACAAATATTATCATTGGATTCACGTTGCTCTTGCTTTACTTCTGTATCTAATAAACACCGTAGCAGAAATACATCATACGAGCGGCGATATAATATTTTAGTTGCCATATGGTAATAAAATTAAAGAGTGCCTCTTAATAGAAGTAGCTTCCTTTGGATCATCTAGAAAAATTCCATAGACAACATAGTCTATGAATAAGAATCTACTATCTTAAGCATAAATGTTCATCACTGTTGCATTGTTATAATGAACATACAAATTATTTATAGCACAAAATAACTTCCGACCAATCACTATGATTGAATGCTGCATTTTGACTAGAATAACAGGGAAGCCGTAAGACCGACTAGCACATTTGCTTCGGTATTCTGTAATTGAGGCACGTGATCTATGAAGAAACATAGAAAGTTTAGGATATAAATCATAGCCTGGAAGTATAAAATAAGATCTTTATACTGGACCTCATTCTCTACTTAGACTTGACTAATTATTAGCTTAGAATCATCGTAAGCCTCTAAGTAGTCTACCCCCAGTTGTTTAGCTAATTGGAGTCCGATGAGAAGAGCATTGTACTCTTCCATATTATAGGAACAAGGTTCCATCCGAGAGTTTGCAAGATAGACAACAAGTTTATCGAGCAAACAAGAACTACCCCCACTCTTGTCATAATGTTGCCTTTGGGTCCTATTCTCGAAGCACCATTAAAGAACATTCTCCAAATTGAATCTTTCATCATTGTGTTTGAATCTAACACTTCGTCCGAAATGTCATCATAGATTTTTTAAAGTTTTCAGAACTGGATGAGCTGCCAGAAATATAGTTAATGCTTGGTCTTTAACTGCCTTCTATGGGATGAACACCATATCGTACAAAGAAACCAATATAACCCATGTAGCTAGGCGAGAGTTAAGCACATATAGCTTAGTCATAAGTACTCTGAAAGGATTAACTCTGAAGTTAACATAGATAGTCTATCTAGTCATATAATGGCGCATCTTCTCGATAGTAAATACCAAATTGAGATACATTTTCCACGAGATTTTACATGTGCTCAGCCACAACCATCATTCGACAGAGATAATAGATATCTTATTCATAACCTTCATCATTCTTTTGGGCTAACAACACACCAAGATAATGGTCCATTGAATAAACGCATAATAAGAAGGGTTTTTCAATAACTGAAGTAAACAGCACTAAAGGGTTTGTGAGGTATTTCTTGATATCATTGAATGCACACTGACAATCTTCATTCTAGACATAAGAGACTTTTTTATTCATAAGATGGGTGAACGGTTGACACCGTCCAAAGATGTTTGAAATAAACCTCCTGATATATGCCATTTGTCACGTCCTAGTACCAAAAACGGAGACAGATATGGCCAGCTCCTCCGTACAAGGTATATAATATCGTATGACGTTCATGGCTATAACTAGACAAGGGGATGCATACAACAAGCAAGTCACTTAGGGTCACACAACACATCTATTATCTCAATCAGTCAAGCAATAACAGTAAATATAGGACATATATGACAATGAAGTAATGTGTCCCAAAGTCCTTCCACGATATTCTCGAAACCAGTTGTACAAAATAAGAAAACTGGCAGAGTCTCAAAAGTATATGACCATGAACAGCTGTAGTCTAATTAATTATAATCATATAAAGAAAACTAAATGTCCAAATCTTAAGACTAACAAGTGTCGGTGGCTAAACGTCTAAAATAAGTAAAGTGTGCAATAACAAATAGGGGAGAAGAAAACCACTTGTTTCCTTCAACGGTCATCCGTCTGGTGCGCACCATTGTTCAGAGGAACTATGCTTGATCCTCGGACACTGGTTCTAAACCTGGCCATGCAAAACCAGTGGGATTAGACCCCAAAAAGCAAGTACCACAAGGAAGCACGAATGAAGAAATAAAACCAGGTTATAATATATATATATATATATATATATAGTTGTGTCTCGTAGCTTCGGTTCATAGCGTATCATGCTACAATAATCTATCCCTACAACCAAACAAGGATAAGGATTAGACCATCGCACCATGATAGTCCATGTCCCTAGACTATTTGATAGTAGATACAATACACAAACAAGCTCAGTTACATAATTGACCAGTCATTTATACGGCTTACTAGATGGAGTCCGGGTTATCCCAGAGATATTATGCATATAAGAATCCTCAGATCGAACCAGGTACTAGCAGGGTTAGCCGAGCTATAAATTGCCGCATAGCACATAGTATTGCATACCGGTCCCTCGTAAGACCATCGTGCTAAGATCACATAGAACACATAGTATAATATAATAATCGGATATTATCATCCCCAAATGAGGATTTAAACAGTATCCATGGGGACTAGCATGCATACCCCAATTTAGATGATTGGAGGTGGCTAGTTTGGCACGATCTCGAGATTCTATTCCCTCCCAATGCTCTATAAGTTTAGTTGCCAAGTTAACCATATTGTTAATTGGAATCACATGGCGTGGTCATATGGTATTCTCCTTATATGACGTACCACAATACGACCATGCTAGATACGAATCCACTTTGTCACTTGATAGTCCAACTTGGATTCACCCCAAAATGATGCAACAATCAACATATCCTAGCCACGCTTGGTCATTGACTAACCCTTATGCCCATGTTATAGATTAAGTCATATCACATGTCATGTAGCATATAAGTATACCACAGTGTAAACATATAATATAATTACGTAGGAACACTTAGCACGTAGGAACACATAACACGTTATAAGTGTATCAGCACGGATACAAGTAGTCAGGTCATGATGCATAGATGAGTCTAATAATCTTGTGCTTATTAAAGTCACACATACAAACCATAAAGTCCAACGAAACATTCAAACAAAACTAGTCCATTAAAACATGTGCAAGGGGTCACATGCGCGTAGAATGATCAAGGCCACATGAGGGTCAACTGCCGTATAGAATTAGTTGTCGCATAGGTCTAGGCCATATAGGATCAGTTGCCGCATATGAAATAATGCCGCATAGGTAAGTCAAAGTTCACTCTTTGGTTTAACTGCAGAAACGATAGGTAATAAATGTGTGTCAGAAAAATGACTGACATGACTGATGTGACAAGCCATAAAGTGTGTCAAAGGAAAAAAAATCATAGAGTTTCGTGCAAGGGCAAAACAGAGTTATGCTTCCAAAAAAGACTCGGTTGCATAGCCTGTCTTGACGAATGGTCTGTCCTGCCTCATAGGTGTCTCTTGGACTTAGCAAATTTCTCATTCATTCAGCTAATAAACACAAGAATTCCTTTTTAGAACACATGTATATTAGTCAGTCATGCGTCCCAAAAGAGATGAACGTATGTTGGTATGTGTCAAAGAGTTCAGGGAGCAAAGCATCTTCATGCCGTATAGCTCTCTCTGCAGCATATGGTGCTGGCTGCATGAAATTTTCATCGTTCCAAATAGCAGGTTCAGCCTTGGCGAAAGCTCTAAAACCAAAAATAATTATTTCCTTTATAAAACTACTTTTTAACTCCGAATTGAGTAAACCAAAAGCCAAAACCCTCGAAATAAAGTACTCTTTCCTTCCAAAAATTATTTTTTGAAAATATTATATTTTAGTAGATCAAAACCACCAAAAACTTAAGGAACCCATGAAATCCTAAGTTACAAAAGTAGATCTACACAAATCTATCTGTCAAAATCGAAACTCCAAGTACTAAAAGTGTTTAGAATCATCATGAGCATATAATAGACTAATAAAATGCAAGAAAAAGCAAGAATCAAAAATCAAAGGACTTTTCCTTATGGTGTAAGGTGTACTTGCCAAATGAAGAAAGAAGAGAAAATGGAGAAAATGAGGGAAGAGAGAGAAAGATGTTGAGTTTTATTGTTAAGGTTTGAGGTTTAGACCATGGGCTCAACTCATGTATGAACCAACCCAATAATTAAACCATGGGTCAATTTTGAACCAAAGGATGGGTCTAATCTCCATGACATACAACCTAATTACCATGCAAGCAACAAATAATATAAGCATAGAAACTAATATGCTCCAAATACATATATCAAAAACGGGGAGTGACATCTCTACCCACCTTAGAAAAATTATGTCCTCAAAATTCAAATCCATGGCTAGCAAGAGAAATCAGAACAAGCACTATGCTAACTACAAGCATATCTACACATGCAATCAAATTCAAGCATATAAAAAAAAGAAGTGTCACATAGTATGGGTAAATAAATTGCGAGATTCGAGATACAAAGGCATAAGAACGAATATACCTTCCGTGTCGAATATGTGTGGATACTGATTCCGAATATCGTCCTCATTCCCCCATGTCGACTCTCCCAAAGGTTGATGACCCTAAGCAATCCAGACAAGATGAATGGTCCGATTCTTGAGCACCTTCTCCCTTTGGTCCAAAATGGATACGGGTTGCTTCTCGTAAGACAAGTCGGTACCAACGACTATATCAGAATGGTCAAGGATATGACTTAGATCCGGGATATACCTACATAATTGAGACATATAAAATACATCGTGCACCTCACGTAGTGAAGGCGAAAGAGCAAGACGATAAGCAATAAAGACAACCCTCTAGAGAATATCGAACGGACCAACGTATCATGGACAAATCGTCCCGTGAACCCTGAATCTAAAGACTTCACGGGTTGGCAAATTTTGTAAGAACACGTGGTCACCGACATAAAAATTTAAAGGCCTACGATGTTGATCTTCCCAATGCCGATGCCTATCTTGCGTGACCCAAAGTCGCTTTCTGATTTGTTTGATATCTTCTACTATTTGTATGATCATCTTTGGGCCTAACATCTTTCGTACATCTATATCATCCCATGCCAATGGTGATCTACACTTTCTTCCATATAACGTATCGAATGGTGCCATCTGGATACTTGCTTGATAACTGTTGTTGTATAAGAACTCAACGAGATAAAGATGATCTTTCCAAGACCCTCTAAAGTCTAAAGAACAAGCTCCTAACATATCTTCAAGGGTCTGGATGGTTCTCTCTTATTGTCCGTTAGTTTGTGGATGGTAAGCGGTACTGAATCTCAACTTGGTACCCAAACTCTGGTGCAAACTCTTCTAAAAATATGAAGTAAACGAGTGTCTCGATCAGATTCAATACTCACTAGAATACCGTATTTTCTCACTATCTGTCATATGTACATCTCTGCTAAATGCTTTGTGGATTGCCCTACTCGGAAGGGAAGAAAATAAGCTACTTTAGTGAGACGATCCACTATTACCCAAAATATATCACGACCAATCGAGGATCTAGGTAAACTGGTCACAAAGTCTATCGTAATATATTTTCACTTCCACTCCGGGATATGAAGCGGATATAATAATCCTGCCGGTCTTTGTTGGTCAGCCTTTACTTGTTGACATACCAAACATTAAGAAACAAATCGTGCTATTTCCTTCTTTATCCCGTTCTACCAAAAATATTGGTTGATGTCCTGATACATCTTGGTACCTCCTGGATGGATTGAATACTGAGAACTGTGCGTCTCGGTCATTATTTCTTGCCGGATATCTCTACTTGGTACTCAGAAACGGTTTCCAAACCTAAGAGTTCTATCTTCATAAACCGTCAACTCTTTCCGGAGACTAGGCTCACATTCCACCCGAAGCTTTTGAACTTTCGGATCCTCTGCTTGAGCTGCCTTAATTCTCTCTATAATGGTATATTGTACCTGTAAAGTAGCCAATACTCCTACGTCTTACGAGAGTACTATATCGATCCCCATTTTTCAAAGATCTTCTAAGATGTGCCGCTGTGATGTCAACATAAATGTACTATCTCTCCTGCTAAGAGCATCTGCAACCATATTTGCCTTGCCAGGATGGTACTGAAGTTCCACATCATAGTCCTTTATCAATTCTAGCCACCTCATATGTCTCAGGTTCAAGTCTTTCTGGGTGAATACATACTTTAAGCACTTGTGATCCATAAATATCTCCACCCGATCACCATACAAGTAATGCCTCTACAGCTTAAATGCAAATACTACCGTCGCCAACTCCAAATCGTGAGTCGAATAATTCTTCTCATGATCTTAGAGTTACCACGATGCATAAGCTATCACCCTTCCATGCTGCATCAATACACACCTGAGTCATTTGCCGGATGCATCATAATACATTATAAACCCCCCAGAACCAACTAAAAGCATGAGAATCGAAGCTGAAATCAATCTCTTCTTTAATTTTTCAAATAATGTTTAGCACTTTTTTGACTAGTCGAACTTAGCCTTCTTGCACGTTAATCGATTCAGCGGTGCTGAATCCATACAAAGTCTGCTATGAACCTTCTGTAGTATCCTGCCAATCCCAGAAAACTATGCACTTTTGCTACTGTCTTAGATACTGGCCAACTCTCTACTGCCTCAATATTCTTCGGATCTACTGCTACTCCCGCTCCAAAGATGATGTGATCCAAGAATGATATATGAACCAACCAAAACTCACACTTACTGAGCTTTGCGTATAACTGGTATTCCCTCAAAATATGCAAGACCTTTCGAAGATGCTCTTTGTGCTCCTCTTCGCTACTGGAATAAACTAGAATATAGTCTATGAAAAACACCATAAATTAATCTATATATGGCATGAAAATACGGTTCATCAAATCCATAAATATCGCTGGAGCATTAGTCAGTCCGAATGGCATAACTACGAATTCTTAATGCCCAAATTATGACCTAAATGATGTCTTGGGTATATCTTGCTCCCGAACTCTTACTTGATGATACCCTGATCAACGATCGATCTTGGAGAAAACCTTGGCTTTACTCAGATGATCAAATAAATTATCCTTCCTTAGTTATAGATACTTGTTCTTCACTGTCATCGCGTTTAACTGTCTGTAGTCGATACATAATCGTGACAACCCATTTTTTTTCTTTACTTGAACAACTAGCACTCCCCAAGGTGATTTACTGGCTCGAATAAACTTCTTTGACTTTAGTTCTTCTATATGTTGGTACAGTATGTCTTGCTCTGATGGTGCCATCTGGTAAATTCTACAAGATATTGGTCCTGCTCCAAGAATGAACTCTATACAAAACTCAACATATCTTACTAGGGGTAACCCTGGTAGTTCTTCTAAGAAGACGTCTAAGTACTCATTAACTATCTCGGAAAGTTGTTATTCTACTAACACTGTCGCTGCGATTCTCTTTTCATGCTGATCTCCTATAGAACTTTCAAAGACAAAGTTTTCCGTATCTGGGATACTAAATAATATCCTACCCTTATGGCAATCTATTATTGCATGGTTGTCTCTCAGCTAGTCCATGTCTAAGATAATGTCAAAGTTATCCATAAGAAATTTGATCAACCGTGCTGGTAGTAAACGCCCGTACACTATGATCGGACATGCTACACATATTCTACTAACTCCTACGAGCCTATTACCAGTGAATATATTCAACCTCTCTGGCAATGCCTCGAATTCCAATCCAATGCGTATCGTGGATCGTGCAAATACAAATGAAAGAGATACGCCTGAATCAAATAATGCTACAGTAAAAAAATATGTGACAGAAATGTTATCAGCCACCACATAACCCGATGCTAAAGCTTCCTCCAAAGACAAGGTAAAAGCCTGCCCTGGCCCTCTTGGCCTCTGCATCATTGGACAATTGAAAATTCGATAATCTGGACTGGCATACCTCATACACAACCCATTAGCTGCCCTACATACTTTTCTAGTGTGGCCTCCCTAACCATAATTAGTATATCCCACCAGGGCTCCCTAGCGTTGTTGTTGTTATTACTGTTGCCTTGGGTGTTATCAAGCCAGTGCTGGCACCGTCGAAACTGTCGTCCTTCTTAGCACTGAATCATGATTGTGAACACCAGGTAATGGTACTGACATCCGAGGTACTCCTCTACCTCCTCCACCACTCTGAGCATGAGACCTCTTTTGGCCTCCTATCATTGCTGATAACCTCTGCATGGTAAGCTCGTTCCTTCGAGCTTCTATCAGTACTTCTTCATAAGTCTGGTAGTCCTGCCCCTTTACCTGTTATAGAATCTCCAGATGAAGTCCTTACTGGAACCTCATTGCTCTATCCGAATATGTTGCCACCATAGTCGGAGAGAATCTACTGTCACTACCACATCCTAAAATAGGAATATTTTTTTCCTTTTATTTATTATAAGTATTATGTTAATATATATTACATTATATGTATATTATATAGTGTTCTTTAATGTATGAGTTAGTGAACTAGACCTAGAAACCCACTAGTAGAACCTTTGACCAAATTATAGGATTATGAATTTTAATTAGTATTTTTAGGATTAGTTATTTGGGGATTATATTTATTACTGAGATTTTATTTGATTATTGTACCTTACTGTTGCTTCGATATTTGGAGCGCTATACTAGCTTTTGTCTTCCAACAAATTTTACACCATTGTCCTAGACGTGCCAGTCTTCTATTCTGACCTTTGTGTAACTCATAAATATGCCCTCTTGTACTTTATTTTAGTCGCACAATATTTGTCGCAGACGTTTATTTTTAATTTCAAATAAATCTAACTTTGTATCTTTGTGCGTTCCAATCAAAATTGGAGACACAATCTCGATCCATTTTGTGCAACCCAAATTATGATAATATTCTATTCTGAGTCTTCTACGTCCATGACACTTGTGTCCTACCTAATTTTAACCCCATGCACTTCCAATTAATTTGAGAACATCATTTACATTAATTTTAATTAAATTGGTGTAAGGACCCAACTAAACCCAAAACTAGATCCAACACCAAACCAAACCCCCATTCACACCTTCAAGACTCATACTAAACATCACATACCCTTTTTATCCATTATATCACACCAAACATGGTATTTTCCCTCATTTAATCCAAATTCCTATTATTGTGTAATTTTCTAATTGTTGGAGACTTTTATGCAAAAGTGCATTGAGATGTCCACATCCCATTGGACCCAACACATAAAGAAACCCCCTCTTCTTTGACCGGTCCAACTCTCTCTCTCTCTCTCCTCTTTTTGTTTGTATACTCCCCTTCATGTTAAATCTTGGCCCTTCATTCAAAAATAAAATACCATCCTCACCACACACACCCTCCTATATAATCCCTAATCCTCACCCTTTTCCCAAAAAGTCATCATCCATCCCAATGAACACATGGCCGACCCTAATCTCTAGGCTAGCATCACCATCTTCTCTCTCCTACATGCAAACTCTACCTTTCCATTATTTTTACCATCTTTAACCTATATCAAACCAAAACCCTAAAACTTATCATAACCAACACCATCATCCCTCTGGCCGTCGACTTCGCCGGAGTAGATGACCCACTCACCGCCGTTCTCCTTGACTTCTCCACTGCCAGACTTCCCATCTCTTCCCCAGACATCCTCGATGAGTTCATCATCTTCCTCAGGCCACCTTCCTGCCGGAGCTGCCTGAGCCTTCGTCCTGACTCGACCCATGACAGTCCGTCGACCTCCTCCATCCTCGACTGATCTCCTTCGCCGGAGCCAACAACATCAAACCATCGCCGGACAGCGTCGACCCCGACCTCCTCCTCCTCCGTCATCTTTTCCCTGAGCAACTCCACCGTCCCTATCATAATTAACACCATCTTCGATCCTGACCACTGACTTCACAGCACCACCAACAGCGATTACACTCTGCCGCACCACCACAGCCATCAACCCCAACTCGCCATAGTCCTCCATCCCCGTTATCCTCCTCCATCGCCACCAGTATTATCATGTCATGCCCCAATCCCAAAATATATAGGACTAGGAACACATAAGCATGCCAGCCTTATATATATGGAGACTCCAATATATAGAAACCATAACACATACGTACGCTGTATTATGAACAATAATCCACAAGTGGTATATAATTATCACAAGTCAAAGGACATAACTAAATCTCATCCACAGAAATCATAAAGAAATAAATGAATAACCAATCAACTATATAACTGAATCTCAATATGAAGTATCGAAGGATGATAGTCGGGTGGAAACAAATTCAATATCAAACTAGAATATAAAAGTAAATAATATAAGAACATCATCTAATGATTAGAGAGGCTCGAAGAGAAGACCTACTTGAAATATAAGTAGCAAGTCCAGATCTGCGCTCCTACTAATAGTCATGAGCATCTACACCTGGAAAGGGACCGGGTCCTCAGAGGGACATAACAAGATACATAGAAGCATGCCAATAAAGTACTGAAAATAAACATCCAATGGGTTGCCTAACCATCTATGTGAATGCAGTTTGAGAACAACTTTCTAATAAGTGGGCTATCTGGCCATAAATAGGATTGGCATAATTCTCTCGAAGATTCAAGGGCCTACAAAGCATGTCATCTTTTGAACTCCAGAGGCCGCCAGGTGATATATAGGGGTCATCATGACCGCGCATCTCTGGCAGAGCATACGGGTTACATAAAGAAAGTACAAAGGAGCCCAAATGCCTTACTTGTTGTTCTTTCCACCCCATGCTCTAAGCATGTCATATCCATGACACGATAATACCTCTAATAACTACCAAGTCGTCTAGCATATAATTTCTAACAGTAGTTATTCCCTATCGTACGTCCTATACGTACAGGAGGCTACCCTGTCACGCAAGTCTGTGTCCTACATGAGACTCACACTCGTGTAATAGATGTATCACAGCCAATAAAACCTAATGATGCCTCCAATCATGTGGTGGTCTCGTAAAACTAGGTCAACATGCACGTACATAATAAAAATAAAATACGACGTCACCGTCGTTGGACCCAAGTTATTCTTGGACGCACAGTTTATATAGCAGTTAAAATATATGAACTAAATAGACATAAATAAAATACATGCATCATATGAATTATAAATCATAGTACAATGGCAATGTATAATTGCCTGGCAAGAAAGCTGCGTTGTGCCAATAACCTGCTCTTGGAGTCTCGCAAAACAATCTAATGGTCCTATATACATATAATATAATACAACACAGCATCAGCCATTATACTACCACATATACAACCATAATTACACTGAACTCAGAGGGTACGCTAGGGGTGACACTGGTCAACTAGCAGGGTCAAATATCCATCTAACTACGCGGGTGTCATGTCTTCAATGCTATATTAAATCAGACACTCAAACTAACACATGTCTAGCCAGTATGTCGGTGTACACAAGATAGACAATTCTCTAATATTTAGGTCACAAAGTCATATGTAAATATGCGGGAAAATCCATAGTATCCTAGGGTCGTACAGTATAAATACATATATAGTAGGATTTGATTATATATATCTATATCCATATATTTATATATTTATCAACTAATATTATATGCATACGCACACACACGTATGAGCACACTAGTCCTTGGGTTTATCGACACGGTCTAAAATCAACCAACTAACTAAACTGTCATGAAGAAACATGCTAACATAATGTTATTCACATAAGCACACATAAAATAAAAGAAGAGGGACAGGTTCGAACCTGCATGGACACGAGGATCGAGGGTGACTGATGTAGGTCATCTTCAGCGAGGTGAGACGGGTTGACGATGACGACGATGATGGTGACGATGTTGTTGATGATGATTATGATGATGATGATGATGATGATGGAGGTGATGATGGTGATGATGATGAAGGGGATGATGATGATGATGATAGTGGTGATGAACAAGGATGGCCGAAGGAGAGCTCATGCGATGAGGAAGAGAGAGCAGGAAGGAGAGGTGGTGGTGCTCTGCGGTCTGGAGAGAACTCAGGTGGGTCAAAGGACTGCGGTCAGGCGGAGATGAAGTCATGGGGAGAACAAAGACAGGACTGGAGGCTGTTGTGGCTGTTCTGGCGGTGGATAGCCGGAGAAAGACTCAGTGGGAGATCGTGGTGGTCGTGTTAATGGTGGAGGTGCCTGTCGTGGTTCAGGCGGAGGTCAGCGGTGTTCAGCGAGGTTGAGTCAGGGACGAGGGTGGTCCGGCTGCTCGGGAGGATGAAGGAAGTCGGGGGTCATACAGGTGGTGGTGAGTGGCAGAGATCTCAGGCGATCGGGGAATGGTAGCAGCGGGGATGGCACTACCAGTCGTGGGAAGACGATGGTGATAATGGTGGTATTGGTGGCGTTAATGGCGGTGGTGTTGGCCTCTATTGTTGTCTGACAAGGCAGAAGGATGGAGAGGTCGACGCTGGCGAGCGGCGGAGAGGGAGTCATGGTGGTAGATGGCGGCTGATAGGGCGAAGTAGAATGTTGGGATGAGACTGCTGCACTGCTCGGCTGTTGTCTGGCGTACTTAGGCGGTCGGGGTCGGAGACTGTTGTTTAGTCGGGGTCCGGCGGGATGTGTTGGTGAAGGAAGGCGGTTGATTGTTAATGGTGGAGAGGAGATGGTTCAGGCAATCGGTAGGAAGAAGGTGGCCACGGTTGTTGTAATGCCCTGCTCCGCGTCGGTATTTTGTATCAGGTGAGTGGGCAGAACTTCATTCTCTGATTCTTGCACGCCTTAATAATAATCTGAGTTTTTGCTTACAATGTTTTCATAAGAGAATGATAGAACCTGCCTTGCATGTTAATGAACAAACTCACCTAGCTTGTCTTTGAAATAAACAAGTCTGCTAACGAGAATCCTGAAATGCTTGTCTAGAGTGCATGAACATGTTCACTATCGTCTAGGCTTCGAGAGAAGCATATTGTGCCTGAATGTGTTCAAGTGATAAGTCAGATTGCCCCGCAACAACGATAACTGTTCTAATGGTTCGTCTTGTCTGCATACTAGAGTTTATTTGATAGTGTTCTATGCATTCGTATCGGTCGGACAATGGCTATTGGTGGAGAGCTGAACTGCATATGTCATGGCCGCTACAGAGATAGTGGAAAGCAACCATGAGTCACAGCTGCCATTAGCATCAGATGAATGAGTCATTGGTATGTTGTACAACCAGCTGCCGATCCTGAGATACTCGGGGACCGCCTTATATATAGCTAAGTCATTATGTTGGATTGGACAAATGGACTGCCCCTAAGATTGTGCATGTGTGTCTAGCTATGCATTTGACCCTCGAGTCTCACGAGACACGCTGTGCACACCCAGAAACAGAATGAACGACTTGCTTGTTTGCATATTCAATATGAAACTCTATTTTAAAAGATGTTTCCAAAATAATATAATATGAATCCGTTCTTCTGCTGTATGAAATGAACATAGGTAAAACTAGAAAGATCACTAGTAATGTAATATTTTATAACATGATTACTTAGTGTTGGTTTTAGTGAATGCTTATTTCTGTTCAGTTATTTTATCTCACTAGTACTTATAAAAGTGCTGACCCACCAACAGTTTACTTGCTTGCAGGTACTGGATCGTCCGAGGGAGCGATAGGCGTGCCACAGTCCCTAAGACCCGGAATCCTGGTTTCGATTGTTGCCCCGAGATGCTATCGTATAAGGGGGCATAATGTATGGAACGAATGAATGCCTTTGCATAAAGGAACCCAAGTCCCTCGATTGTCCCGAATACTCAGTTAGCTAAATGCATTGCATTGCAACAATTTCCCTTTCTGCTGCTTACTCGATTGATGCAATGATAGCCAACTATCAACTTAAATGATTGGCCTTGTGCGGGCGCAACCCCAGGCCCATACGGCATCACGTCCCCGATACACTCGCGCAGGCCACATCCATCCCCTTCCTCACACCCATGGGACGGGTACGGTGGTTCGCGTCTGGTGCGCCAAGGCACCATGATTCATACTCGGTTCGATAATCCGGCCATACGGGGGAGAGGCAAGGCAGAACAGTGGCCCGGGCGGGTCTGGGGCATGACAGAATGGTATCAGAGCGGAATCGATCTTCTGGCCCAAAATTCGTTGCTATGACTCTGAGATATTATCGATATGGTATTACAATAGAGTGTTCCATACAATAAGTCCATAGATATTCTCAAAGTGCAAATATTTTCTGAACTTGAATTGCTTGATTGTTTCGATTGAGTACGGCGAGGGATGGCACTATCGTTGCTCAGAATTTTGAGAAGTTTAACCTTGAAGTTTCGATGACGAACCTTTTTGTTGGTTGGTAAGTATGTAATGCCCCGCTCCGCGTCGGCATTATGTATCAGGTGAGTGGACAGAACTTCATTCTCTGGTTCTTGCACGCCTTAATAATAATATGAGTTTTTGCTTGCAATATTTTCATAAGAGAATGATAGAACCTGCCTTGCATGTTAATTAACGAACTCACCTAGCTTATCTTTGAAATGAACAAGTCTGCTAACGAGAATCCTGAAACGCTTGTCTGGAGTGCATAAACATGTTCACTATGGTCTATGCTTCGAGAGAACCATATTATACCTGAATGTGTTCAAGTGATAAGTCGGATTGCCCCACAACACCGCAGAAGAAGCAAGTCAAACTAACGGGAGTCCCACTTTCCGATAACTGTTCTAATGGTTTGTCTCGTCTGAATATTAGAGTTTATTTGATAGTGTTCTATGTATTCGCATCAGTCAGACAATGGCTATTGGTGGAGAGCTGAACTGCATATGTCACGGCTGCTACAAAGATAGTAGAAAGCAACCATGAGTCACAGCTGCCATTAGCATCAGATGAATGAGTCATTGGTATGCTGTACAACCAGTTGCCGATCCTGAGATTCTCGGGGACCGCCCTACATGTATCTAAGTCATTGTGTTGGCTTGGATAGATAGAATGCCCCTAAGATTGTGCATGTGTGTCTAGCTACGCATGTGACCCTCGAGTCTCACGAGACACGCTGCGCACACCCTAAAACCGAACGAACGGCTTGCTTGCATATTCAATATAAAACTCTATTTTAAAAGATGTTTCCAAAACAATGTAATATGACTTCGTTCTTCTTCGGCATGAAACGAACATAGGTAAAACTAGAAAGATCACTAGTAATGTAATATTTTATAACATGATTACTTAGTGTTGGTTTTAGTGAATGCTTATTTTTGTTCAGTTATTTTATCTTACCAGTACTTATAAAAGTGCTGACCCACCAACAGTTTACTTGCTTGCAGGTACTGGATCGTTCGAGGGAGCGATAGGCATGCCACAGTCCCTAAGACCCAAAATCTTGGTTTTGATTGTTGCCCCAAGATGCTATCGTATAAGGGGGCATAATGTATGGAACGAACGAATGCCTTTGCAAAAAGGAACCCAAGTCCTTGATTGTCCCGAATACTCAGTTGACTAAATGCATTGCATTGCAACAATGTCCCTTTCCGCTGCTTACTCGATTGATGCGATGATAGCCAACTATCAACTTAAAAGATTGGCCTTGTGCGGGCGCAACCCCAGGTCCGCACGACATTACGTCCCTGATACACTCGTGCGGGCCACATCCATCCCCTTTCTTGCACCCTCAGGACGGGCGCGGTGGTTCACGTCCGGCGCGCCGAGGCACGGTGATTCGTGCCCGGTTCGATAATCCGGCCATACGGGGGCGAGGCAAAGCGGAGCGGCAGCCCGGGCAGGTCCGAGGTATGATAGTTGGGAAGTCGGGAAGGAGACGTTGGATGGGTGGTGGACATGGCTATTCTGGCGGGATGAGGCTTGGGGGAGATGATGAATAGTAGAGGAGGAGTTGGGATTCGGCTAGGTTAGGTTATTTGTGATGGGAATGACAAAATTAGGGGAAATTATATTTATATCTAGGAAATAGGGTTTGGGTGTTGACCTAGGTAGTTGGGCCTGGTCAATATCCTCCTTGGGATGGGCTTGGCTTCTTCATGTAAATGTTTGGAGGGCTAGGATGCATGGTTTCAAAATGGAGGGCCAAGGTTTAAGGAGAGTTTATGTTGAGTGTTACACACTCCAAATTCATGGAGAAAAATTATATGACCAATCAATAAAGAAAAATGGGGTTTCTACATATGTTTGGTCCAATGGGATATGGACACCTCAATGTACTTTTGCATAAAAGTCCCTAACAATTAGAAAATTATACAAAGTTGGGTTTTGGATTAATTTAATTAATATTAATATAATAGGTGTTCTAAAATTTAGTTAGAAGTAAATGGGGATAAAATTAAGTGGGACACAATTATCGTAGACGTAGAGGACTCAGGATAGAATATTATCATAATTTGGGTTACACAAAATGGGTCAAGATTGTGTCCCTAATTTTGATTGGAACGCACAAGGATACAAAGTTGAATTTATTTAGAATTAAGAATAAACGTCTGTGATGAATATTATGCGACTAAAATGTAGAACAAGAGAGTATATTTATAAGTTACACAAAGGTCAGAATTGAAGACGGGTACGTCTAGGACAAGGGGTAAAATTTATTGGAGAATACAAGCTAGTGTAGCGCTCCCAATATCGAAGAAATGGTAAGGTGCACTAAGTGATATAAATATTGTAAAATTATCTAAAATATAGTGTTTTATTTCTAATTAGATTTAAACTAGCCCTAGTCTCTCTATCTAAGCTAAATAGGCCTAATTTTGGTCAAGGGAGTTTACAATCTACCAAACTTGAAATAATTGTGTCCTCGAAATTAAAATAAGACATAATTCTCTCTATCTAATCTTACTTGATCATAATCTAAAAGAAATTTACCTCAAGTTAAAAATGCGACTTCTACCCAACTTAAAATTTACCGATCTATCATATAGGCTATACATTTAAGAAAAAATATATCCTTAATTATTTAATCGTGTTATTCAATCCTCAAAGTTTTAACACCAAATATATCACATATGATATGCCCTTAATTACGAAAAATAGTCATCAAGTAATGTAATCGGCCTATGGGGTATATCTAGTACTCTCAGTGTATCAAACTTATACCAAGCACGAGCATTCATCTTTCCAAAATAGGGGAAGATGGAGAACAATAATAAAGAATCCAAGTAAGAGATGATAGAATACAAGTACAGGGTTTAAGACGATTAAAGAATTCAAAAGGGAGTTGTCAAGGCAGTTGTGGATTAAAATCTTATTTTGGTAAATTCTTATTCACATGCTCATATCAGTACAGTTATGTACCTGATATGGTATGCTCAAACATGTCAAGAGGGCAAGTATATTTGTTTAACCAGCTGAGTCAACTATATATCTCAATCCATATAAGGTAGTCATGCCAAAAGTGAACCAAATGCACTAAGGTTGATCAGACCATAATATACTAATTCTGATTAGACAATGTATTAGTGGGGTCATGAACAAGCTCGATAAAAGAATAAGCGTACAAAATTAGGCTATAATAGCAGAATAAGTCGAGGTAGTTCAGAATATATAAGTACGCTGGATTATGATAAAAGAAGTTACAAAATAATTCAAGTTCTCCAAGAAGACGAGACTCGTCCGGTGTTATGCCTCTACAGTCTCCATACTAACTCCTTGTCTCAGTCTCTAATCGACCAAATGGAGGTATGGGCCTCTAAGTTCTATAGTCTGGATAACCACTATCTTCTTATGCAAGTCTGTAGTTGGTATCATTCTATTATACTTCATTAATGGGTCAAAAGGACAATGTGATACTAGGTTGTGAGGCATACTACCCAACTTAAAAGAATAAACTAATATTGTAACTACCTTGTGGGGATAAAGTAGAAACTCTTGTTAGGGTATACGAAAAAAAGATCTTGGTACTTATTAGGATATCCTATTGTATTATATAGGTAATGGTCATCTTAAGTCTCAATTATAGTGTTTATAAAATAAAGTGTTAATATTAAGAATGGAAAAGTTACTAGCTCTTAAGTGAAAGAGGACATAACCTATATCAATATATGGGTACAAATTATATAATTTAAAACTAAAGAATAATCATCAAATCATAATCTAAAAGAAGAACTCAAACCATCAAGCTCTAACTACTAAGCACATAATTTCAAAATTCAAGATTTACAACTATAACCTAGCAACCTATATATCCTTAACATAAAAGAATATCACTTGGCCTACAATCAGAAGGGTTAAGTGGCACGAATTAAAAGATGAAGAAAAGAAAAACATAATTAGTCATCGCACAAATAGCGAGCTTTAAGGTTTCAGAGGAACAAGATATAAAATTAAAATAGGGAGACTCTTGATAATATCATAATTTTCTAAGGGGAATATGGTATGCTAATCTCTGTGTCCGAGGTATGATCAAAGAAACTATTATATTCATTCCTCTTGGCTTCCTAATATAAATATCAAGACAATAAGCTAAATTTATAGTTCTTTAATACTATCTTACTATGAAAGTTAGGTTTAGTCCTAATATTCAACCTTGGATTTCTATTGGTTCCTCGATACTATGGTCAAACAATATGGTCAAATTTCTAACTAGCCCTAGTAGTGTCTATACTACTCTCAAGTCATTCATAAATATATCAATGGTTAATAGTCAATTAATCTATAGGTAAGGGATGCTAGGGTTCATTAGGTATTCTAAACTTAGTGATGTGTCAATATTCTAATTGTATTCTTAGTAGGAATGTTATCCTAATTATCCTCATAACAACAAGGATTCTTATATTCTAGCAGAAGGCTATACTCAAAAAACTATTAGGAAAGCACATGAATCAAGCATGATACAATTATTTAAATAGAACAGATTGGAAAAAAGGTGAGTCATAGTCAAATATGGATGAGATCATATACTCTAATCCTATTTGCAGGCTTGCTCGGTACAGTAACGTAATCGAGACAATATGCTCTCGACCTGCATGGGCCACCATTAAAATATTTCATGCCCCAGTCCCAAAATATGTAGGACTAGGAACACGTAAGCATGCCAGTTGTATGTATATGGAGACTATAATGTATGGAAACCATAACACATACGTATGATATATTATGAACAATAATCCACAAGTGGTATATAATTATCACAAGTCAAAAGGCATAACTAAATCTCATCCACAGAAATCATAAAAAAATAAATGAATAACCAATCAACTATATAACTGAATCTCAATATGAAGTATCAAAGGATGATAGTCAGGTAAAAATAAATCCACTACCAAACTAGAATATAAAAGTAAACAATATAAGAACATCATCTAATGATTAGAGAGGCTCGAAGAGAAGACCTCCTCAAAATATAAGTAGCAAGTCCGGATCCGCGCTCCTGCTAATAGTCATGAGCATCTACACCTGAAAAGGGACCAGGTCCTCAGAGGGACATAACAAGATACATAAAAGCATGCCAATAAAGTACTGAAAATAAATATCCAATGGGTCGCCTAACCATCTATGTGAATGCAGTTTGAGAACAACTTTTTAACAAGTGGGCTATCTGGCCATAAATGGGATTGACATAATTCTCTCGGAGATTCAGGGGCCTATAAAGTATATCATCTTTTGAACGCCAGAGGCCGCCAGGTAATATATAGGGGTCATCATGACCGCGCATCTCCGATAGAGCGTACGGGTTACACAAGGAAAGTACAAAAGATCCCAAATGCCTTACTTGTTGTTCTCTCCATCCCATGCTTTAAGCATGTCATATCCATGACACAATAATACCTCTAATAACTGCCAAGTCATCTAGCATGCAATTTCTAACAGCAGTTATTCCTAATCGCATATCCCATACATACAGGAGGTCACCCTGTCACGTAAGTCCGTATCCTACATGAGACTCACACTCGTGTAACAGAGGTATCACGAACAATGAACCTAATGATGCCTCCAATCATGTTATGGTCTCATAAAACTAGGTCAACATGCATGTACATAATAAACATAGAATACGACGTCACCGTCGTTGCACGCAAGTTATTCTTGGACGCTCAGTTTATATAGTAGTTAAAATATATGAACTAAATAGACAAAAATAAAATACATGCATCATATGAAATATAAATCACAGTATAATGGCAAGGTATACTTGCCGGGCAAGAAAGTTGCGTAGTGCCAATAACCTGCTCCTGGAGTCTCACAGAACAATCCAATGGTCCTATATACATATAATATAATACAATACAGCATCAGCCATTATACTAACACATACACAACCATAATTACACTGAACTCAGAGGGTACGTTAGGGGTGACTCTGGTCAACTAGCAGGGTCAAATGTGTGTCTAACTACACAGGTATCCTGTCTTCAATGCTATATCAAATCAGACACTCAAAGTAACACATGTCTAGCCAGTATGTCGGTGTACACAAGGCAGATAATTCTCTAATATTCAGGTCACAAAGTCATATACAAATATGCGAGAAAATCCACAGTATCCTAGGGTCGTACAGTATAAATACATATATAGTCATAATTAGTTTTAGCATTTGATTACATATAGCTATATCCGTATATTTATATATTTATCAAATAATATTATATGCATATGCACACACACGTACGAGCACACTAGTCCTTGGGTTCGCCGACACAGTCTGAAATCAACCAACTAACTAAACTGTAATGAAAAAACATGCTAACCTAATGTTATTCACACAAGCACACATAAAATAAAAGAAGAGGGACATGTTCAAACCTACACGTTAGCGTGCACGGGCATGAGGATCGAGGGTGACTGCTGCAGGTCATCTTCAGCAAGGTGAGACAGGTTGACAATGACGACGATGATGATGATGATAATAATGATGATGATAATGATGATGATGGAGGTGATGATGGTGATGATGATGAAAGGGATGATGATGATGTTGGTGCTAATGAACAGGGATGGCCAGAGGAGAGCTCAGGCAAGGAGGAGGAGAGAGAAGGGAGGAGAGGTGGTGGTGCTCTGCGGTCAGGGAAGAACTCATGTGGGTCGAGGGACTGCAGTCAGGCAAAGATAAAGTCATGGGGAGAACAAGGATGGGACTGGAGGCTACTGCGGCTATTCCGACGGTGGATGGCCGGAGGAAGACTCGATGGAAGGTCGTGGTGGTCGTATTAATGGTGGCGGTGACTGTCGTGGTTCAGGCGGAGGTCAGCAGTGTTCAGCGAGGTCGAGTCGGGGACGAGGGTGGTCCGGCTGCTCGGGAGGGTAAAGGAATTTCGGGGTCGTCATGTGGTAGCAAGTGGCAGAGATCTCAGGCGATCGGAGAATTGTAGCAGCAGGGATGGCACTGTCGGTAGTGGGAAGACGATGGTATTGGTGGTTTTAATGGTGGTGGTGTTAGCCGCTGTTGTGGTCCGGCGAGGCCAGAGGATAGAGAGGTCGATGCTGGTAAGCAGCGGAGAGGGCGTCGTGGTGGTGGATGGTGGCTAACAGAGCGGAGGAGAACGTGGTGACGAGACTGCTATACTGCTCGGTTGTTGTCCGGCGTGCTCAGGCGGTCGGGTTGGGGACTGTTGTTCAGTCAGGGTCCGACGGGATGTGTTGGTGAAGAGAGGCAGTTGAGTGTTAATGGTGGAGAGGAGATAGTCCAGGCGATCGGCGGGAAGGAGGTGTCCGCGGTTGGGATGTCGAAAAGGAAACGGTGGATGGGTGGTAGACCCGGCTGCTCCGACGGGATGAGGCTTCGGGGAGATGATGAATAGTAGAGGGGGAGTTGGGATTCGGCTAGGTTAGGTTCTTTGTGATGGGAATAAAAAATTAAGGAAAATTATATTTATATGTGGGAAATAGGGTTTGGGTGTTGACCTAGGTATTGGGCCTGGTCAACATTCTCCTTGGGATGGGCTTGGCTTCTTCATGTAGATGTTTGGAGGGCTAGGATTGCATGGTTTCAAAATAGAGGGCCAAGGTTTAAGGAGAGTTAATGTTAAGTGTTACCCAATCCAAATTCATGGAAAAAAAAATATGACCAATCAATAAAGGAAAATAGGGTTTCTACATGTGTTTGGTCCAATAGGGTATGGACACCTCAATGCACTTATGCATAAAAGTCTCTAACAATTAGAAAATTACACAATATTGGATTTTGGATTAATTTAATTAATATTAATATAATAGGTGTTCTAAAATGACATAATTATCATGGACGTAGAGGACTCAGGACAAAATATTATCATAATTTGGGTTGCACAAAATGGGTCAAGATTGTGTCCCCAATTTCGATTGGAACGCACAAGGATACAAAGTTGAATTTATTTAGAATTAAGAATAAACGTCTGCGACAAATATTGTACGACTAAAATATAGCACAAGAGAGTATATTTATAAGTTACACAAAGGTCAGAATGGAAGACGGGTACATCTAGGACAAGGGGGTGAAATTTATTGGAGAATAGAAGCTAGTGTAGCGCTCCAAATATCGAAGCAACGGTAAGGTCCACTAAGTGATAAAATATTATAAAATCATCTAAAACACAGTGTTCTATTTCTAATTGGATTCAAACTAGCCCTAGTCACTCTATCTAAGCTAAGTAGGCCTAATTTTGGTCGAGGGAGTTTACACATCATCACCACTGCTATTAATACAGTCGACACCCTGAGCCACCCGACTCCTTCGACCCATCTTCCCTCTGTTCACGACCGTCTTTCTTCTGAGCATAGCCACCGCCTCCATCGTCCCTGACTTTCTTTATCCCCTCGATACCGCCACCAGTACGACTCCACCACCACGACCTTCCTTCACCCACTGCAGTTATCTCTATCCATCTACCACCTCGTCATCACCACCATTCTGACCCCAACTTCAGTCACCGTCGACACACAGCCACCTCGCCTGAGACTCTCCCCTCCGACAGCCTCGACATCACCATCATCATCATCATCATCATCACCACTATCATCATCATCATCGTTATCATCATCATCATCATCATCATTACCACCTCTCCACGATGAGCAACCCGGCAGCAGTCAACCACCCTCGTCGGAGATGACCCCCAGCAGCCTCCCTCGACCCCGTGCACGCACAGGTTCGTAGCTAGCCTTCTTTTGTGATTTTGTGTGTGCATATGTGAATATTAATTAGGATTAGAAATTGCTTCATGACAGTTTAGTTGACATAAGACCTGTGTTGGTGAACCTAGTAATTCGTATACGTGTGCGTGTATGCGTATAATAATTAGTTTGATATATATATATATAGATATATATATATATATAATCCATAAGAAACTGGTTGCTAGTGCTATATAGGACTATAATATATATATGTAGGTTGTATGGCCATAAGTGTTAATTGTGGGCATCCTGTATTTGCATATGACTATGTGACCTTGAGTATTAGTTAGTTGACTGCCTTGTGTACACCAAAGTACTGGCTTAGACATGTGGTGGTGGTGTTATACGAGATTTAGATCTTTAGACATTTGTTAGTGAGTTGACTGTCTGATTATGCACATCATTTGAGGATATGACACATGTGCATATAGACACACACTTGACCCTGCTAGTGGACTAGTTAGCACCCTTGCACAGTTTTCGAGTGCAGTGTAATTGTGTTTTTATGTGTTCTAGTATAACGACTAATGCTATATTATATTATATTATATTATACTATATTATATTATATTATATATATAGGACCATTGGATCGTCCTGCAAGACTTCGGGAGCAGGATATTGGTATTATCAGCAGAGGACCACAGGCGAGTACATTCTCTGACAGTTTTCATTATGTTGATCATCTCTATGATTCTAGTTGTATAGCGTACTTGATTCTGATACTATGGATACACGGGTTAGCATCATCGAGACCTTTCATGAGGAGTCATGATTGGAATCTATCGTGCTAGCTGGGGACGGGGAAAATTTTAGTAGATTACGTGATCATATTCCACTCTTTATGCATCATAGCTTACCCTATACCTCACGTCGGGTACAGCCTGACCATTATATGCCTTATAGCCTGTTATATATTCTTAGCCTGACTATTGCTTGCATTATAGCTAACCGAATGGTTAGCCTGACCTTACATGAATCATAACTAATCATATGTAACAAGCCTGATTTGTCCCAAGCCGATCACATGATAGACTGATGTTTCACACACTTAGCTAGATATTTATTCCTGTATTTTTAGTTTATTGTACTAGCATGCACTTGTATTTCTGTTCATTGCTAGTTGTACCATTGATGATGATATGTTCTCCAATATTTTTTTATTTCTAGTATTTCCAGTATTCTTATTTCTAGTATTATATCCATCTTGTATTTCTTTACACTGTGTTATAGTTTTTGTCAATATATATGGAACTGCTGTTAGTACTTGTACTTCGTTCCATCCTGACTAGAAATAATTTTCCAGACTACGACTTAGATGACTTATTTCCGGTATACTTGGAGATTTGGATATTATTGTTGCAGGTTAGACTATTTTTGTTGTTTAGACTTGTGTTGTATTTTGTTTATTTTTTCCAATATCTTATCGTGCTTTAGTTCTGTGATTGAGTATTTTCATATTATATTGTGACATTTGTGCCCCCTTATAGAGTTGGATATTCGTGTGAGATTGATTAGATCGTATTGTGACCTAGACAGCGTTCTACCGTCGATGCTGCGACGTAGGCTAGATGTACCCACGTACTCGTGTCCCTATATCGGGTGTGGGTCTTGATACATTTTTTGTGGTAGTCCATACAGGCCAGGCTTCACAAGTTGTGCGATGTCGTGGTAGTGCGACGTCTTAGTTGTACTACTGCGTGCCTTCGATAGGATATGGGACATAGGATACTAGGATGAGAGAGGATACTCAATCACAAATTATTTAAGAGATTCTTTGGATGACCCTTAAGAATCTTATTATAATTTCTAATTTAAATCTTTTTTCTTGTTCCCATCCGTTCTCACTTGTTGTTATTGAATTTGATTCTTATTGATCGGTTATTAAATTTAATTTTTGGTGTCGTTGTTGAGTTTAATTTCATATCGAGATAAACTTTACGGACTAAAATTTACAGTATCATCTGATGACATATGTTGATGAGGACAGTGAGAAAGGTAAAACATTTGCTTTGGTTATGGAGCCTAGAATTTATCGCAGCCATATTAGTTGGCGTATCAGAAACATAGATACCTGACTTCGGATGTATATATCTTTGTTATAAGATTTAGAATTTCTCACAGCTACACTAGTCGGTATAGCGAGGATTCTAGACGACATGATTATAGAGTTGCATACCTAAGTTATGAAAACTATCGTTTATCGCAGCTATGCTCACTGGCGTGACGAGGATTCTGAGTGTCGTAATTTCGGACAGACGTGTATGATTATCATATTGTTTCTTAAATTGGTTCTTAAAGTATCATCTCAATAATTATCTACTTCTATTATTATAGGACTTTGTTCCATAATTTTGCTAGCAGTAGAGATACCTTCAGTCCTTAGTCCAGTTCCTTTTTGAGGTTTATTTCATTTAGGATCCTTGTTAGTGTGATAATTGGTGACTTGCAATTAGGTCTGTGTCTTGAGTATCAGAGTTGACTGTTGTGAGTGTGCCATAGTAGGAGTATCCATCAGTGTATAGGAGAGTATGAGAGAATAGGAATACATTGTGCTAAGTAGTAAGACTTGTGTTACAGATAAAAGTAGGACCTTGATGTGATTAGATATGAGTGTACTGGTATATGACTAGTGATAGATGTATCACCTGATATTAGGGCCAGAGATGGGTTGGAAGAAATAGATGAAAGAGTGTCTAGAATTGTGTGCAGGATGCACAGTGGGTGATGAGTGTCAGTATGATGAGGTAATCCAATGATGAAGCTAGTGTTACTATACCAAGAGTGCTAGTATTTCTATATCAAGAATTAGTTGACCAATATTCTAGTAACACTAAGTACCTCAGGTGATAATATTAGATTGGTGTATCAGTTAATATGGATATAAAATCATTGGAAGTAATAGTGCAAGTAATCCAGGGAGTGCAATATTCAGTACACAGTTAAGGGAGTGCAATATTCAGTAAGATGGTGTATTATGTGTACCTTGAGTGTTAGAGATTGTGAATATACATAGGTATACTTAGATAAATATAGGTAAGAGATGTGTATTAGTATATGATTAGATGATGTGTATGTGTAAGGATCTGTTGGCTTGAGCATGCTTGAGATGGCACTGCAAACTGATTTGGGTATCCATCTAGAGTTATATTAGAGGGAGTAGTACTTAGTGTGCTGTGTTGCACTTGGTGTGGACTTGAGTGATAAGAACAACTAGTATAAGCAATTGCAATAAGTAAGAGAGCTAGCAGTGGGTGTGCTTATAGTAAAAACAGTGGTACCAAAGGGATAGAAGTATCAAACTTTGGATGCATCATTAAACCTATGGTTGTGTTAGAGGTTCTTGGTGTCAGATTTTGGTATCAATAGACATGTAAGTGTAATATGAATGTATCCTTGGATATCTTGTGAACTAGTGATTAGCTGATATGGGTATCAGTGTATAGGGATAGGAATTAGTGAGTGAATGTGCCAGAGTTAAGTATATATTAGAGGTTGAAGATGTCCAGGTGATGTGTTAGAAGATTCTGTTTTGTTCTTTCCTTCCGTTCTTTTTTTGTCTATTTTATTGATTGATTGATTTCTTAGTACCATAGCTTGTATCAATAATTTTCTTGCTAGAATATAGTTAGTAGTACACCCTGTCAGAGACTATAATACCATGACAAAATAGACCATAACCATGCATATTTTCTCTAGATTGCGTGTTGTCTGACTGTAGGTAGAAATTTTTTAGACCTTGATTGTTGGGGGTTTGACCGTAGTGAAGAATTAATGAAGAGGTTATGACTGGACAGAGAGAGACAAGGTGCCTTAAATTTTGAGGATAAACATTAATTTAAATAAAGAGTTAAGAATTTAATATGGCAGAATTGACGATTTTGTTAAATCATTAATTTTTATGAAGATTATGATATGATTGAATTTTTTATTAAAATTTGAGAAATTTAAGAAGATTATAATTATATTTATTTGACTACAAGATACAAATAAAAAAATTTATTTTGAATGTTGTATTTGAATATTTTATAAGTATTACATTGTTTGAGTATTGTGTGGAAAAAGAAATCAAGGAATAGGATCACTAATGGATTAGAGTTTGAATTCAAATTTTTGGGATGAGATTTTAAATTTTATAAATATGCATTGATTGGATTTAAATTAGGGGAATGGATATTAAATTTTTGAGTATTTCGTTATTAATTTAAAATTTTGGAGGAGATTGTGATAAGAATAGAATTTGATTTTAAATTTGAAGATTTTCAGGAATATGATATTTATAGAATTTAAAAAAATTGTGAAATAACAATATTGATTTACTTCATGATTATATGGTTTAATGAATTTAAATTTTAACGGTAAATAAATAAATATAACTATTGAGGATCTTAAATTTTGAGGACGAAATTTTTCTAAGGGGGGTAGACTTGTCACTACCACATCCTAAAATAAGAGTATTTTTGTCTTTTTATTTATTATAAATATTGTGTTAATATATGTTGCATGATATATATATATTATATAGTGTTCTTTAATATATGAGTTAGTGAACTGGACCTAGAAACCCACTAGTAGAACCTCTGACCAAATTATAGTATTATAGATTTTAATTAGTATTTTTAGGATTAATTATTTGGGGATTATGTTTATTACTAAGATTTTATTTGATTATTATACCTTACCGTTGCTTCGATATTTGGAGCGCTACACTAGCTTTTGTCTTCAAACAAATTTCACACCCTTGTCCTAGACGTGCCAGTCTTCTATTTTGACATTTGTGTAACTCATAAATATGCCCTCTTGTGCTTCATTTTAGTCATATAATATTCGTCGCAGACATTTATTTTTAATTTCAAATAAATCCAACTTTGTATCTTTGTGCGTTTTAATCAAAATTAGAGACACAATCTCGACCCATTTTGTGCAACCCAAATTATGATAATATTCTATTCTGGGTCTTCTACGTCCATGATACTTTTGTCCTGCCTAATTTTAATTCCATGTACTTCCAATTAATTTTAGAACACCGTTTACATTAATTTTAATTAAATTGGTGTAAGGACCCAACTAAATCCAAAATTAGACCCAACACCAAACCAAACCCCCATTCACACCCTCAAGACTCATACTAAATACCACACACCCTTTTCATCCATTATATCACACCAAATATGGTGTTTTCCCTCATTTAATCCAAATTCTCACTTTTGTGCAATTTTCTAACTGTTAGGGACTTTATGCAAAAGTGCATTGATGTGTCTACATCCCATTGGACCCAACACATGAAGAAACCCCCTCTTCTTTGACCGGTCCAACTCTCTCTCTCTCCCTTTTTTTTGTACACTCCCCTTCATTTTAAATCCTGGCCCATCATTTAAACATGAAGCACCATCCTCACCACACACACCCTCCTATATAATCCCTCATCCTCACCCTTTTCCCAAAAAGCCATCCCCCAACCGAATAAATACATGGCCGGCCCTAATCCCTAGGCTAGCATCACCATCTTCTCTCTCCGACATGCAAAATCTACCTTCCCATTATTTTTCACCATCTTCAACCTACATCAAACCAAACCCTAAAACTCATCATAACCAACACCATCATCCCTCCGGCCGTCGACTTCGGAGGAGCAGCCGACCCACTCACCGTCGTTCTCTTCGACTTTCCCACTGCCAGACTTCCCATCTCTTCCCCAGCCATCCTCGTTGAGTTCATCATCTTCCTCCGACCACCTTCCCGCCGGAGTCGCCTGAGCATTCGTCTCGACTCGACCCACGACAGTCCGTCGACGTCCTCCATCCTTGACTGATCTTCTTTGCCGGAGCCAACAGCATCCAACCACCGCCGGGCAGCGTCGACCCCGACCTCCTCCTCCTCCGTCATCTTCTCCCTAAGCAACTCCACCGTCACCATCACCATTAACACTATCTTCGATCTCGACCACTGACTTCATAGCACCACCAGCAGCGATTACACTCCGCCGCACCACCACGGCCATCAACCCCGACTCGCCACAGTCCCCCATCCCCGTTCTCCTCCTCTATTGCCACCAGTATCATCATCACCACCGCCATCAACACATTCGACACCCCGAGCCACCCGACTCCCTCGACCCCACTTCCCTCTGTTCACGACCGTCCTCCGCCAAAGCGCAGCCACCGCCTCCATCGTCCCCGACTTCCTTCATCCCCTCGACACAGTCACCAGCACGACTCCACCACTACGACCTTCTTTCGCCCACTACAGTCATCTCTATCCCTCCACCATCTCGTCATTACCACCATTCTGACCCCGACTTCAATCACCATCGACCCACAGCCACCTCGCCTGAGCCTCTCCCTCCCGGCAGCCTCGATATCACCATCATCATCATTGTTATCATCACCATCATCATCATTGTTATCATCACCATCATCATCATTATCATCACCATCATCATCATCATCATTACCACCACTCCACGATGAGCAACCTGGCAGCAGTCGACCACCCTTGCCGAAAATGATCCCCAGCAGCCTCCCTCGACCCCTTGCACGCACAGGTTCGTAGCTAGCCTTATTTTATGATTTTGTGTGTATATGTGAAAATTAATTAGGATTAGAAATTGCTTTATGACAGTTTAGTTGACATAAGACCTATGTTCGTGAACCTAGTAATTTGTATGCTTGTGCGTGTTAGATATATATATATATATATATATATATATATATATATATATATATATATATATATATATATATATTCCATAAGAAACAGGCTGCTAGTGCTATGTAGGACTGTAATATATATATATATATATA
The DNA here is from genome assembly GCA_036927795.1 of Iris macrosiphon. NCBI lineage: Eukaryota > Viridiplantae > Streptophyta > Magnoliopsida > Asparagales > Iridaceae > Iris > Iris macrosiphon. Next base: position 139,811,958 of record JAYESA010000009.1, read on the forward strand.
TATATATATATATATATATATATATATATATATATATATATATATATATATATATATATATATATATATATATATATATATATATATATATATATGTATATGTATGTTGTATGGCCATAATTGTTAATTACGGTATCCCGTATTTGCATATGACTATGTGACCCTGAGTATTAGTGAGTTGACTACCTTCTGTACACCAACGTACTGGCTTAGACATGTGTTGGTGTTACACAGGATTTAGATCTTTAGACATATTTTAGTGAGTTGACTGTCTGATTATGCACATTTGAGGAATAACACCTGTGCGTATAGATACGCACACTTGACCCTTCTAGTGGACTAGTTAGCACCCTTGCGCAGTTTTTGAGTGTAGTGTAATTGTGTTTGTATGTGTGCTAATGTAACGACTGATACTATATTGTATTATATTATATATATATATATATATATATATATATATAGGACCATTAGATCGTCCTGTGAGACTTCAGGAGCAGGATATTGGAATTGCCAGCAAAGGACCACAGGCGAGTATATTCTCTGACAGTTTTTATTACGTTGATCATCTCTATGATTCTAGTTGTATAGCATACTTGATTCTGACACTATGGTTACACGGGTTAGCATCATCGAGACCTGTCACTAGGAGTCGTGATTGGAATCCATCGTGCTAGCTGAGGATGGTAGAAATACTAGTAGATTATGTGATCATACCCTACTATGCATGCATCATAGTTTAACCCACACCTCACGTCGGGTGCAGTCTGACCATTACATGCCTCATAGCCTGTTATATATGATTAGTCTAACTATTGCTCGTATTATAGCTAACCGGATGGTTAGCCTGACCTTACATGAAACATAGCTAATCATATTTAACAAATCTGATCTGTCCCAAGCCAATCACATGATATACTGATATTTCACGCACTTATCTAGATATTTATTCCTGTATTTCCAGTTCATTGTACTAGCATGCACTTGTATTTCTGTTCATTGCTAATTGTACCATTGATGATGATATGTTCTCTAGCATTTCCTTATTTCCAGTATTTTATTATTTCCAGTATTCTTAGTTCTAGTATTGTAGAAGCATGAAATACGCTGGGGAATTATACGCGTAAAACACCCCCCCAATATATGTGAAGCGCGCATAAACCAGAGCTTCAGCGTTGTGGCATAAAAATATGGCTTCAGAACAGCCCGCGTAAAGCAGCACTTCAAGGCTGGTTTGGCGTAAAGAGATTACTATACCCCCCGGCGTAAAATACGTTTGCTTTTAATGCAGCGTAAACTTGTACGAGGAACTCTTCGTATTCCTCGAATGAATCTGTCAAACAAAATAGTGAACCCGACTCCTGATAAAAAGTACTGCACGACGACCGAGAGGACGGCTGTGATGATAATTCTGCACAGAGACCCAAGCTGCCGTTTAGTGACATATCCTTGATACAAGTTGTTTCTTACGCATTCAAGGAATATGCTGCCTATTCTATATATGCAAAGAGGAGTTTTTACGCTCAAGATGAGACAAAATCAGATGCCACGTCAAAAGATATTTCTCGTACCGAGCTCGAGGCATATCTCGGCATTTAATGCACGAGATTGAGGCATATCTCTGCATTAAATGCACGAGATTTGGTTCTATTCTTTAAATTTTGTCACGACTGGGAGAGCTAAAACTTTGACTAATACGCTCACATCACCATCCTTGCTTCTTATGCCAACCAGGCTATTTTCAACTATAGGAGTACGATGTATGCTATCTTCTTGAAATACGCTAACTCAGGCTATATTTGCAAAGTTACGTGATAAGGCTATTTAGCCCAGAATACGCTCAAGACCTCAATCGTGACAGATAATTGGCTATTTTATGCGGGTTGTCTATTATTTCATGTATCCTCAAGTCTTACGCAGAGCTTGGCTTTTACGCCAACAAGACAGCTACTTGGCTTTTACGCCAACAAGACAGCTACTTGGCTTTTACGCCAACAAGACAGTTATTTGGCTTTTATGCCAATCATCTTTATGCGTGGAGCAGTTACCTACGTGGCTTGCATGTCGTAATCTTCAAGAAGCAGTTATACGCGTTACCTTATAATGGGACACGCGTCATACGCAGATTCAGGAGATCATTCAGACGTGGATAGCAGTTATTATAACCGTCGCGTAAAGAGCGTAACTCTCTTCACAGCTTGGCTTCTACACCGACTGGACAGTTACTGTGACTGAGCTCTATAAATAGAGACCTCCTGTCACAGGTGACAGAAAAGAGAAGACAGAGAAAAAAAGAGAGGAGAGCAGAGAGCACAGACAAAGAGTAGCGATTGACGACTTTGGCAACGGAAATCCAATCCCTCCTGCAATCTTTGAATCTTCTTCTTCTTCTTCTACAGCACTTCTTCATCATCGTGTGGTCCAACGGACAAAGTGATCGACCGCAGATCAGACTCCTATAGCAATATTTTCCCAGAATCATTTTTATTGTACTTAACATCCTCGTATAGGATTAATTGTACTCTTTTTCTTGTTTGTAAACAAAGAAAGGGTTTCGTATAAACCTAGTTCGATTTTCTTTCGTTTATCATCAAACAAGTATTATATCCATCTTTTATTTCTTTACACTGTGTTATAGTTTTTGTCAATATATATGGAACTGCTATTAGTGCTTGTAGTTTGCTCCATCTTGACTGAAAATATTTTTCCAGACTGCGACTTAGAGGACTTATTTTTGGCATACATGGAAATTTAGATGTTATTGTTGCAGGTTAGACTATTTTTGTTGTTTAGACTTGTGTTGTATTTCGTTTATTTTCTCCGATATCTTATCGTGCTTTATTTCTGTGATTGAGTTTTTCCATATTATATTATGATATCTATACCCCCAAATGGAGTTGGATATTCGTGTGAGATTGATTAGATAGTATGCGACCTAGACAGCATTCTATCATCGATATTGCGGTGTAGGGTGGACGTACCCATGTACTCGTGCCCCTATATCGGGTGCGGGTCGGGACATCTACTCAGCCTACAAAACTCGACTGCATATTCATCCACTGTTCCACCGGCCTGCTTGAGATCGATAAATCTTTGTTGGAGCTCAACGACTCCAAATTACATGGCCTAGAATCGGGGCCTGAAACTGTCCTAGGAGATAGGATGCCTCAAGCTAACCTCTAGAGCTATATGCCCTCAAGAGAATAAGTTGCCCTCTTTTCAGATTACGCGTGACGCCGTAGGCCGCTTCTGGACTTTTCCTGCTTTACGCGAACCTGGGAAAAACTCCAAATTACGCCAAGATAAGTCGGTCCGCGTAAAGAAGACCCATTTTACGGGAAAATACGCTCCTCAGAAGGATGAGGGATCATATGCTACCCACATCGGGGAACTGTTGTATTCTTATGGCAGAGAGAGAGTTATGGTTCCCAATCTCTACGCCCCTACTGATGTAAAAAGGCATAATAAGCCTTCTTCTTCTTCTATTAATCTCCCTGATTTGCGTGATTTCTTTATCCAGAAATGCAAGGACAGGGGATCTTCTAATATATTTATTACACCCCCTAGGAAGCATTGTTGTAATAGTCATAAAGTTGTAATTAACTATTGATGTTCTAAGGCAAAACGGTCAGTTTTCGACCGGTTGAGATACTCTTTGTCCTTACAGGAAGAAGAACCGAGATTCGCATCAGTAAACATGGCTTCGTACATTCCTAGAGGAAGGTCAAGCTCAAGACGTCATCCCTCTAGAACTCCAAGCCAAAGGAGATTTGACAGGCTCCTTGAGAATATTGAAGCAGGTGTCTTTCGAAATACCCGCTCGAGGTCGCAATAAGCGGCTTCATATTCTTCTGATTCTGACACTGGGGGTCGCCAGCTTTCTAAATTTGATGCTGAAAGTATACTCAATCTCTACAGAGATTTATACTAATCCCTCAGTGGCATCCAGAGAAATGGAAGTTTATGCCATTGGAGATGAACATGAAGAAGCTTCCCCATCTGGAAGTACTGAGCAACGCATCGTTGTATTGGAAGCATCTCTTAAAGAGATGCATACCATGATGGAGAGTATGCACCAAATGATGGTGACCCAACATACAGCTACGGTAGCTCAAGCACCTGTTCCTCTGACTCAACTACGTGTGGGGGTAGACATACCACCATCCAATGCAAGCAAGGAGCCTGTTCCAAATCAAGAATCAGCTGTTCCTCAACCCTTTAACCCGGAGAATGTATTACCTCCTGTTGGGGTTACCATACAACCGATCTCTCACCCCTCTACTGTCCCTTTCCCAAATGAAGATCCGATACAGGCAGTTCAGGAATTGAAAGCCCAATTTGATGCTTTGAAGCATAAGGATCAGCTCAAGAAGTTGGGAATCAATCAGCCATACCCAGCCGTCTGGGATGAGATCCCTTTCCCACCAAAATATAAACCACAGGCTATGGTTTTGTTCGAGGGAAAGACGTCACCAAGCCAGTATATGAATTACTTTAACATGATGACAGTGCTGTTGCAGGGGAATGACGCCCTTCTCACTCGAGTGTTTAAGGGCTGTCTGTCTGGAGTGGCCTACCAATGGTACTATAGTCTAACGGACAACTACATTACTTCTTTCGAAGATTTCAAGACTCAGTTCTTCGCTCGATTATACGAAGGAGGAATGGGCATGTCTATGTCATCGCTCATCGAAGTAAAGCAGAAGGAAAAAGAGAACGTTCGTACTTTTATTGAACGTTTTCGTCAGGCTACTTTGCAGATGCCTCCTGGAGTTCCGGATTCAGCCTTGGTGGACATTTGCTGGAAGAACCTTCTCCCACTGATCTCAGTGTTCACAGGACCATATCAGTTTCATGATTGGCCCTCATTTATCATATCAGCGGTAGCCGCTGAAGATAATCGTCGGAAGGCTCGTCATAATGGAATCATGATCTCTACCTCTGTTATAGGGAAGCGGTCATCCTCCAATAATGACCATACTCGTAGTTACAAAGGAAAGGAAGCTCTGGCCGTCAACACGTCCAGACAAAATACTCCAATGACTACGCAGACGAAACTTGGGACTTCCAGACCTATAGAGGAATATTCTTTTGATGACTACGATATTCCGAGCATATTCGATTGTCTAGTCAAAAGTGGCAAGCTTACTCTTCCAGAGATAAAGCGGCCAAATAAAGTCGGCAGTACAAATAATCCTAAGTACTGCATTTTCCACAGGTACATACATCACCCCAAAAAGGCATGCTATGTACTAAAAAGGAAAATCCAGGAGCTGATCGATGCCAAGGCCATCACTCTGCGTAATAGCTAGAAGACGGTCACTGCCAACATGATCTCTCTCCAATTTGCCAATCTGCCACCTCAAGAAGTCCCGGATGGTGTGGTACCTATTCCACGGGCAATGATGAACAATGTTAATCTCCTTCCGACCAGGGGTCAAAATTAGGACCTAGTGCCCCTAACTACCAAGCGTAGGGAGATCATGTGGGTTCACCCTGATCTGGTATCAAAAATTGAGGAAGAGACTGAAGCTGCTAAAGCTAAGTCTAAGAAGAACTCAAGAAGTAAACCATGCCATATGGTTGGAATATCCCCGGCACCTGAACAAGAGGCTTTGGCAACCGAAACTCGGTCAGGGAAAGCCTACCTCAAGGACTATGGAAGAAACCAGGGGAAAGCAACGGCAGACACTTCAGCTGCCAAACATCCAGAGCCTGAACCTGTTATACTAGAGGAAGGTACGTCTATACCTTTGAAGAATATTCAAAACAAAGGTTTAGAGAGACCTTACAACTTTGACATCCTGGCTTAGTTGGCTAATACTCCGGCCAGACTGTCCATTTTCGAGCTACTTAGGCTATCCAAAGACACTCGTCAAGCCTTGAGTGAAGCGTTAATGCAAGCGGATGTATGCCTAACTCAGCTCAAATCTCCTGATAAAGAGCCTGTGGCATGTCCTCAATGCCATAGTGTGATGGAAGTGGTCCCTAACATCACTTTCACTCAAGAGGACATGTTGTTAAAACATAACAAGCATGACAGGCCTCTTTATTATACCGGATACGTCGGCTCCATAGAAGTAGACCGGATTCACATAGATCCGGGATCGTCGATCAACATTATCCCTCATAGTCTGCTAAGACTATTGAGAATTCCTACAAGTGAATTGGCTTACACTACCACTACAATCGTGGGCTTCAATGCCAGGAAAAGCAGGCCGTTGGGGAAGATTCGTCTGAGGATCCAGATTGGTAATCTTAGATCAGTATCTACATGTTATGTCATTGATTCGAAGGTGTCTTACAACATTTTGTTGGGCAGACCATGGATCTACGATCATAATATTGTTCCTTCAACTCTATATCAATGCTTCAAATATGTAGACTCCCAAGGAACAATGAAAACGGAGTTTACTGATCTCAATCCTTTCAAAGGGGTTGAATCTTACTATTCTGATGCCATGTTGTACACCCAAGACTACGTGAAGGAGGTGTCAGGTAGGACGGAGGAGGAATCCTACCAGGAGCCAGGAGAACCATCTGCTGAGCAACCTTTATCAATCCAGGTGAAAGGGCGGACTACCCATCCAAAAGTCATGGAACCTGTGATTATCCACTTAGGCAAATCCAAATCGGGAGGAGGAAATAATCCCCTAGTAATCAGTCTGAACCAGAAACCTCCACCTTTGGTCATTGACCGTAGGCGCAACAAGCAGTCGGCTGATGTAAATATAGTTGGGAAAGTAGTTTCTGACGATAATAAAGATTCTCTTTTCCAGTATACAGACGCTCAATCTCCTAATTAGGAATCTTCTCCCCATAATGATATAGAACCTATAGCACAAAAATTCTTGGAAGCTATAGACTCCTATCATCCATATGTGTGGAAAGTAGCGTCAACATCCAATGTCATCACGACATATGGGCCGCATAAAGATTCTATCTTTGTTGTTCCACCTACTCGCAATAATCAGCATCCAATAGTCTTCGGTCGCATACGGAATCGACCGATTATACAAGAAGATTCTCACGAGTCTGATGCTGGTAAAATGCAAGTCCACAGATATAGCCCACAGGCTTTCAAGATTATGCAAAGCATGGGTTATGACTTGAAGTTGGAACCAGGCCTCAACTATGGAAAAGGCAGACGAATGCCGTTGCATGGTGATCCCTACTGTCAACGAACCCATTTTGGGTTAGGGTATACCACCTCTCTTGCAACTTCAAACAACTCTGAGTCAAGTAAGGAGACCATTTCCTCTTCTCAAGATGATTCATCGTCCTCCGATTCAGATAATGAACTCGAACGGGCATTATCAGTAAATATGGTGTTGACAAATTTTCTTGAAACAGAGGAACAAGAATCTGAACCATTTGAAAATGAATCCTGGGCACAGCAAATGGATACACAATGGGAACTCCGGTTCGAACAAAAAGAACCACCAACTAAAGATGAAGTTATCCAAGTCAATGTTGGGGATGAATTTTCACCAAAGCCGATATTTATCATTAACAATCTTTCCGAAGAAGAAAAGAAAGAAATGATCCAGCTGATAAAAGAATATATCGATGTCTTTGCTTGGAATTATGAGGATATGCCAGGTCTTGATCCAAAAGTGGCTACCCATAAACTCAACATACTGTCCAATTCAAAGTCAGTAAAGCAACACCAACGCCGGTTCCGCCCGGATATGATGGACGGCATTGAAGTTGAAATTAGGAAACTAATAACCTGTGGGTTCATCCAGGAAGAACAATATCCTGATTGGGTCGCTAATGTTGTCCCGGTTATGAAAAAAAATGGAAAAGTTCGTATTTGCATCGACTTCCGGGATCTAAATGCGGCTTGCCATAAAGATGAGTTTCCTCTTTCCATTACAGACGTCATGATCGATAATACGTACGATTTTGAGCATATGTCTTTCATGGACGAATATTTAGGATACAATAAGATTAAGATGAATCCTGAAGATGAGAAGCATACTGCCTTTCGTACACCACTGGGGGTATATTGCTATACAGTTATGCCTTTTGGATTCAAGAATGTCGGGGCCACATATCAACGAGCTATGAGTAACATATTCCATGAGCATTTACGCAAAACAGTGGAATGTTACGTAGACGATATTACCGTCAAAAGTTGCCTCAAGGATAATCACATCCAAGACTTGAAGACAGTGTTCGAGTTGATGCGCCAACATCAACTCAAAATGAACCCTACAAAGTCCTTTCTTGGTGTATCCAGTGGCAAATTTCTGGGATTTGTCATTACCGCTAAAGGTATTCAAGTTGACCCTGATAAAGTAAAAGCTATCCAGGAAATGCGACCGCCCCGTAATCTGAGAGAACTTAGGGGGTTTCAAGGTCGTCTAGCTTATATCAGGAGATTCATATCCAACCTCTCTGGGAGATTGCAACCTTTTTCTCGCCTGATAAAGAAAGGTGTGTCATTCGTATGGGACGAAGCCTGTCAGCAAGCGTTTAATGACATCAAACGCTATCTTACTAATCCTTCAGTTCTGGTGCCTTCCGTCATAGAAAGACCATTTTTGCTGTATGTTCGAGCAATGGATCATTCTTTAGGGGCACTTCTCGCACAGAAGAACAATGAGGGACACGAACAGGCTATCTATTATCTAAGCAGGATGATGGTCGGAGCTGAACACCGATACAACCCAGTTGAAAAAGAATGCTTGGCCCTAATGTTTTCCATTCAGAAGACGCGATATTACGTGAAGGGCCAAACTATTCATATCATCTCTAGAATCAATCCTCTTCGGGTATTGATGAATAATCCTAGTGTGCTTAATTCCTGACTCTGGACTTGGGCGATGCTATTGACATCGTATGATATGGTGCACGTTCCTCAGAATTCCATGAAAGGTCAAGCCCTGGCTGATTTCTTAGCTACCCATCCAATTTCGGAGACCTCCAAATTATATGAGGACATTCCCGACGAAGTTACAGAATGCAATTCGACAATGGAAGGTGATACATGGCAGCTATTCTTCGATGGCGCTTCCAGATTTGGTCCCAAAGGAAACGTGGTTTCAGGAGTAGGAATTGTCCTAGTGACTCCTGATAAACTCGTCATCTACCGAGCATATTCTCTTAGCGAACCCTGCTCTAATAATGTGGCAGAGTATAATACTCTACTAATTGGGCTTCAAGTCGCAAAAGAATTGGATGTTGAATACCTGGAAGCTTTTGGTGACTCTCAACTGATCGTCAATCAGGTCAGAGGAATATATGAAGTCCGCAATCCATACCTCATTCCTTATCACCAAACAACGATCGAGATAGCCATGTCTTTTAAAGGATTCTTCCTAGAGCACGTCCCTCGATCTCAAAATTTGAAAGCTGATGCTCTGGCCAGTCTAGTTGCAGATCTAGCTATTCCTATAAGAAGGCAGAATTCGGTAATCCTTCTTAACAGAGATTTGTTTTGTGTGAAGAATAACTTTCACATAGAACACAGCTATGCTATAAACACGGTTCCTCCTAAAAAAGATTGGAGAAGTCCCTTTATAGACGTCGTATCATACGAAATCTTACCGAAGGATCCCAAAGAAGCGGTATCTATCAAAAGACGATCATTACGTTTCTATTTTGATGCCTCTTCACAGAGTCTATATCGCCGAACATATGATGGACTATTGTTACGATGTCTCTCTGATGATGATGCAAAGCGGGTGATCCGAGAAGCTCATGACGGGGTATGTGGAGCACATTAACCCGGTCCTAAGTTACAGGATCGTATCAGGAGGATGGGCTACTATTAGCCTACTGTCATGCCCCAGTCCCAAAAGTACATAGGACTAGGAACACGTAAGCAAGCCAGCCGCATGGATATGGCAACTCCAATATATGCAAACCAAAATCCACACGTACGCTGTAATATGAATATCAATCCACAAGTGGTATAAAATATATCACAAGTCACAGGGTATAATCTAAATCTCATCCGCAAAAATCAGATATAAATAATAACCAGCATCTATATAACTAGATCTCAACATAAATATCTAAGGATGATAGTTGGATGGAAACAAATCCACTACCAACTCAAATAGAAAAGTACAACATAACAAATACAATATAGGAATACCAGCTAACGACCATGGCCTCGAAGAGAAGACATCCTCGCAACACAAGTAATCATCCAAATCTGTGCTCCTGCAATTACTCAAGAACAGATACACCTGGCAGAGGACCAGGTCCTCAGAGGGACGTAACAAGATACAAAAAAGCGAGCCAACTTGAATACAGTAAACATGCATATAATTTGAAAATAAATAAGTACGCTATACAAGACAATCTATATGAATGCAAATGAGGATATCTTTTTGACGTATGGGCAAGGGTAGGCTACTCGATCTAATCCTTACAACCTCACGCTCGTCAGTGGACATCATCAGCCGACATACCTCTGGAGTAGCGACCCTCGGACTCCATCAATCGACATACCTCTGGGGTAGCGACCATCGGACATGACCCACCATAGTGTGTACTAGTGACTACGGTGTTACCAGAGTGGTTAAAAGCCCATAAGCCTAATGATTGTCCTCTATGATACTAAGTGCCAGGTGTGTGTCAACATATCTAATACATAGTAATGACTGAAAAAAAACTACACATGCAAGAATAAACAAAAATACAATAAATATACAAAAATATACTAAGCATGCAAAATATTGTAAATAATTTGGCAAGGTATCTTGCCTGGGGTCCTGCTGCTGGTATGAATCAGAGTCCAAGTCACAGTCCAAATAGCCTATGTATTACAAATTTATCACGTCAAAAGATAATTTATTTTAATTTATTTAATTCTGGAATAATTACTCTAAAATCCTATTTTAATCTTATTATTCTGATTTTTATGTTAATTCTTAAATTTTGTCCAAAGAAACTGAATTTTATCAACTCGAGACTCATGGCACGCAAATCGAGGCAATATATTGACCAAAAAGTCAACCGACACAAACTCAACTTTCATGCATGATTTCCTGTACATTTTAGCGTCAAAAATATGCTGGAATTTATGGCTCATCCGAATTCAAATTCGTTTGGGAATTATGGCACATACAAATTTTGTATTGTGCACCGATGGTTAAATTCTAACCTAGAAGTTCTATAGAATTAACAGTATATAAATACTAAGAATTAAATTCTGGGAAAAACATATGTCAATGATCTCGACATTAACTTTCCGAAACTTTAAACGGTTCATGATTCTGATTCCTGGTTCTCCCGGAATCGCAAAAATATTGAAACACGTCTATTTTCGGACATGCTGTACTCTACGAATTTTCCAAAATTTAATACTCATAATTTAGTAAAATAATTTATATAATCAGAAAACTAACCTCAATATCTTTCTAACGCAAGAAACTAGGCCTCGTTTGGAGTCCGAAGCTATGCGCAATGGCTTATGGAAGATGAAGGAACCCTAGATGGCAATTCTCCAAAATCTCTCTCTCTAAAATAATAGGATAATTAGGGTTATAATAATATATATATATAGGGATGTACCTGCGGCTGAATGGATATTTATAGGCTGACACGTGTCAGAATCTGATTGGATGGTTTTTGTTATATTATTTGTTTTTGATTTGCCTTTATCAAAACATTATTTAAGTAATTTTAAATCTAAATAACTCCAAATAAATATTAAAAATAATCATAAAAATCTGAAAAAATTACATAAAATATATTTTGAACCTATAAACCCTAGAAAAATATTTGGGACAATTTTATATTCATAAGTTTACTACTATAATTAGGAGAAGCTCTAAATATTAGTTTATCCATTTAACTAAAAATAAATACTAACATTATTCTAAAAATTCTAAAATAATTCCAAAAAATATATAATAATATTATAAACCCTAGAAAATAACGTGGATCCATTCTATATTCCTGGGCTTGCACAATAAATTCTACAAGTCCTAAAAATTAGTTATTAGTCTAAATAACTCCCAATAAATACTAAAAGTATTCAGAAAATTCCCAGAAAATTCTAGAAAATATATTTGACTATTTAGAACCTAAAATAAAATTTTGGAATATTTTTAGTTAAGTTTGAACATAAAATAAATTCTTCAAAGTCCTAGAAAATTAGTATTACTAGTTTTTAATTAACTAAAAATTATGGAAAAATCTCAATAATCTAAAATAGCCTAAAAATAATTCTAAATAAATATTTATATAAGTAAATATACTAAAAAAATTATTTTCTAATTAAATAAGAGAATACTCTAAATAAATTCAATATCTATAATAAATATAATAATATAAAATATACACAAAATACCTATTTTGGGTGAGGGAGTTTACAATCTACCCAACTTAAAACAATTTCGTCCTCAAAATTAAAATAAGGCATAATTTGTTAAATCCTTCACATTCGTACATAAGGTACGTCAATCGCAATCTCTTCCAAAAATTTGAATAATAAAATCTATTCAAATCTATCGCAATCACTTCAAAATTAAGATAATCATTGTTCAAATCAACATTCAACCTATTGTAATCTCTTCTCACTTTTCCAAATCATCAATATCCAAATTTAAATTGAATCCATATAATATCTTCAAGATTTAAATAACCCATATCAAATTTTACCTCACGATCTCCAACTATCATAATCTCCTCTAGAAGTAATTCGAGTCCAATATTATTCCTATTTTCACTTATAAATTTTTTTTTTGTATTCTTCAACTTTTTAAATTCTATTTACATCCTCAATATTTCAAATAGGTAGTCCAGCCATCAAATTTTAATTCTTAATTTAAATTATTAAATTGAAAAATAATTTAAATGCAGTCCACCAATGTTCAAGTCTGAAATTATATATTTATCCTTCAAATTCAAATTGATGATTTTACCTTCAATACTCAAAAATTTAAATTATGTACTTAAGGTATAAATATTGGGTCCTCAATATCAAGATTTTTAAAATTTATTAATCCTCATCATCTTAGTCATTCTTCTAAAATTCTCAAAATTAAAATGGCTTGAACCTCTCCCAATCTAATCTTATTCGATCACAATCTAAAAGAAATTTATCTCGAGTTGCCAATGCACTGCTATCCAACTTAGAATTTACCCATCTATCACAGAAGGCTATATACTTTAAGAAAAATATTCCTTAATTTATTTACTCATGTCATTCAATCCTCAAAACTTCAACGTCGATTATATCATATGTGATATGTCCTTAATTACGAAAGAATAATCCTCAAGTATGTGATCGGCCTATGGGATATATCTAGTACTCTCTGTGTATCAAACTTATACCAAGCACGAGGTTTCGTCTTTCCGAAATAAGGGAAAACGGAGATCAATAATAAAGAGTTCAAGGGCGAGATAATAGAATAGAAGTATCGGGATCAAGGCATTTAAAGAATTCAAATGGGAATTATTAAAGTAGTTGTGGATTGAAATCCTATTTTGGTAATTCCTATTCACATGCTCATATTAGTACAGTTATGTAGCCGATACGATACGCTCAGACATGACTAGGGCAAGTATATTCGTCTACCAATCACTATATATCTCAATCCACGTAAAGTAGTATTACGAAGGGCGAATCAAGCGCACTAAGGTTAGCTAGACGTTAATACACTAATTCTGAAATATATTAGTAGGCGTCCCCAATAATACATATCTCATGATCAAGCTCGATAAAAGAGTAAGCTTGCAAAACTAGGCTATAATAGCAGCATAAGTCAAGGTAGTGCAGCAAATATATGTACGCTAGATGATGATGAAAGAAGGTACAAATTAATTCAAGTTCACAAAACAAAACAACTAAGCAACAATAATAAAAGACTCCTTGTCTATGTCGCTAGTCGACCAAATGTGGGCAAGGACCTCTAACTTCTATTGTCTGAATAACCACTGTCGTCTTATGCTAGTATACAATTAATGTTGTTCAATCACACTTCAATAATAGGTCAAAAGACTATGTGATACTAGGTTGTGAGGTATACTACCCAACTTAAAACAATAAACTAATATTGTGACAGTCTTAAGGGTACCGTAGAAGCTCCTGTTAAGGTCTTCGAGAAGGGGTCTTGGTACTTGTTAGGGTATCCTCTTATATTACATAGGTCATGGTCGTCTTAACTCTTAGTCATAGTGCAAGTGTCAATAGTAAGAATGGAACAGTTACTGGCCTCAAGGAAAAGGGAATATAACTCGTATTGAGGTGTGGTACAAGTTACGCAATTTAAAACTAAGGGATAAGCACCAGGTCTCAATCTACAAGAATAACTTAACTATCAAGTTCTAACTACTAAGCACACAATTTCAAAATTCAAGATTATAACTATAATCCTAGCAAACTATGTGTCCTTAACAAAGAAATAAATTACTTGGCCTACTATCAGAAGTGTCAGGTGGCACGAGTTGAAAGATAAAGAAAAGAAGAACGTAATTTTGGTTGTCGCACAATTAGCGAACGTTAAGGTCACAGAGAATCAATATGTAAAATAGAGGGGCTCTAGGTAGCATCATGGTTTTCCAAGGGGGAGTGGTATACTAGTTGAATGTTCGAGGTATGATCAAGGGAGAAGTGTTGATTGCATTCCTCTAGGCTTCCTAGGGTGCTGTCTACTAATAACAAGACAATGATATAAGTTTATAGTTCTCCAATACTATCTAACTATGAGGGTTAGGTTCAGTCCTAATATTCACTTTTGGTTTTCTATTGGTTCCTCCATACTAGGTTCAAACATTATGGTAAGCTTCTAACTAACTCTAGTAGTATCTATACTACTCTTAAGTCTTCATAATACATCAAGGGATAATGGTAAAGCAATCTATAGATAAGGAATTCTAGGTTCACTAGATATTCTAAACTTAGTAGTGTGTCTATATCCTCGTTGTAATCTTAATAGGTATGCTACTCTAATTATCATCCTAATAACAGGGGTTCCTATATTCTCAGCAGAAGGCTATACTCAAGGAACTATTAGGGAAGCACATGAATCAAGCAGGATATAATTGTTCAAATAGAACAGATAGGAGAAAGATGAATCATAGTCAATTGTGGATGAGATCCTATACTCTAGTCCTAGGTGCAGGCTTGCTCGGTACAGTAACGTAACCGAGACAATATGCTCTCGACCTGTATGGGCCACCACAAAAACATGTCATGCCCCAGTCCCAAAAGTATATAGGACTAGGAACACATAAGCATGCCAGCCGCATGAATATGGCAACTCCAATATATGGAAACCAAAATCCACACGTACGTTGTAATATGAATATCAATCCATAAGTGGTATAAAATGTATCACAAGTCACAGGGTATAATCTAAATCTCATCTGCAAAAATCAGATATAAATAATAACCAGCATCTATATAACTAGATCTCAACATAAATATCTAAGGATGATAGTTGGATGGAAATAAATCCACTACCAACTCGAATGGAAAAGTATAACACAACAAATACAATATAGGAATACCAGCTAACGACCATGGCCTCGAAGAGAAGACATCATCGCAACACAAGTAATCATCCAAATCTGCGCTCCTGCAATTGCTCAAAAACAGATACACCTGGCAGAGGACCAGGTCCTCAGAGGGACGTAACAAGATACAGAAAAGTGAGCCAACTTGAATACAGTAAACATGCATATAATTTGAAAATAAATAAGTACGCTGTACAAGACAATCTATATGAATGCAAATAAGGATAACTTTTTGACGTATGGGCAAGGGTAGGCTACTCGATCTAATCCTCACAACCTCACGCTCGTCAGTGGACATCATCAGCCGACATACCTCTGGAGTAGCGACCCTCGGACTCCATCAATCGATATACCTCTGGGATAGCGACCATCGGACATGACCCACCATAGTGCGTGCTAGTGACTACGGTGTTACCAGAGTGGTTAAAAGCCCATACGCCTAATGATTGTCCTCTATGATACTAAGTACCATGTGTGTGTCAACATATCTAATACATAGTAATGACTGAAAGAAAACTACACATGCAAGAATAAACAGAAATACAATAAATATACAAAAATATACTAAACATGCAAAATACTGTAAACAATTTGGCAAGGTATCTTGCCTGGGGTCCTGCTGCTGGTATGAATCAGAGTCCAAGTCACAGTCCAAATAGCCTATGTATTACAAATTTATCACGTCAAAAGATAATTTATTTTAATTTATTTAATTCTGGAATAATTACTCTAAAATCCTATTTTAATCTTATTATTCTGATTTTTATGTTAATTCCTAAATTTTGTCCAAAGAAACTGAATTTTATCAACTCGAGACTCATGGCACGCAAATCGAGGCAATATATTGACCAAAAAGTCAACCGACACAAACTCAACTTTCATGCATGATTTCCTGTACATTTCAGCGTCAAAAATATGCTGGAATTTATGGCTCATCGAAATTTAAATTCGTTTGGGAATTATGGCACATACAAATTTTGTATTGTGCACCGATGCTTAAATTCTAACCTAAAAGTTCTATAGAATTAATAGTATATAAATACTTAGAATTAAATTCTGGGAAAAACATATGTCAATTATCTTGACATTAGCTTTCCGAAACTTTAAACGGTTCATGATTCTGATTCCTGGTTCTCCCGAAATTGCGAAAATATTAAAACACGTCTATTTTCAGACATGCTGTGCTCTACGAATTGTCCAGAATTTAATACTCATAATTTTGTAAAATAATTTATATAATAAGAAAACTAACCTCAATATCTTTCTAACGCAAGAAACTAGGCCTTGTTTGGAGTCCGGAGCTATGCGCAATGGCTTATGGAAGATGAAGGAACCCTAGATGGCAATTCTCCAAAATCTCTCTCTCTAAAATAATGAGATAATTAGGATTATAATAATATATATATATAGGGATGTACCTGCGACTGAATGGATATTTATAGGCTAACAAGTGTCAGAATCTGATTGGATGGTTTTTGTTATATTATTTGTTTTTTATTTGCCTTTATCAAAACATTATTTAAGTCATTTTAAATCTAAATAACTCCAAATAAATATTAAAAATAATCATAAAAATCTGGAAAAATTATATAAAATATATTTTGAACCTATAAACCCTAGAAAAATATTTGGGACAATTTTATATTCATAAGTTTACTACTATAATTAGGAGAAGCTCTAAACATTAGTTTATCCATTTAACTAAAAATAAATACAAACATTATTCCAAAAATTCTGAAATAATTCCAAAAAATATATAATAATATTATAAACCCTAGAAAATAACGTGGGTCCATTCTATATTCCTGGGCTTGCACAATAAATTTTACAAGTCCTAAAAATTAGTTATTAGTCTAAATAACTCCCAATAAATACTAAAAGTATTCAGAAAATTTCCAAAAAATTCTAGAAAATATATTTGACTATTTAGAACCTAAAATAAAATTTTGGAATATTTTTAATTAAGTTTGAACATAAAATAAATTCTTTAAAGTTCTAGAAAATTAGTGTTACTAGTTTTTAATTAACTAAAAATTATGGAAAAATCTCAATAATCTAAAATAGCCTAAAAATAATTCTAAATAAATATTTATATAAGTAAATATACTAAAAAATTTATTTTCTAATTAAATAAGAGAATACTCTAAATAAATTCAACATCTATAATAAATATAATAATATAAAATATACACAAAATACCTATTTTGGGTGAGGGAGTTTACACCTACTATGATTGCAGATGCCGTAAAATATGCAAGACAATGCAAAGCTTGTCAGGTTCATGCAGATTTCATACATCAACCTTCTGAGTATTTATATCCTACCATTGCATCATGGCCCTTTGAAGCATGGGGTATGGATATTATTGGTCCTATTCATCCTTCATCCTCTAGAGGACATTGGTTCATATTGGCTATCACCGATTATTTCTCCAAATGGGCTGAGGCGATCCCTCTTGTAGAGGTAAAGACATCCAACGTGATTAGCTTTATCAAGCACCATGTAAGTTATCGCTTTGGGATACCCTGAAGGAAAATTCATAACAACGGACCTCAATTCATTGGCCAAGCGTTTCACCGATTTTGCGATAAGAATCGGATACAAAATATGTCCTCAACGGCATATAATCCTGCTGCTAATGGTTTAGCGGAAGCCTTCAACAAAACTATTATCAAACTCTTGAAGAAGTTTGTTTCTTCGAACAAGAGAGACTGGAACGAAAAGCTGGAGGAATGTCTCTGGGCATACTGCACAACAGTACGAACACCAACGGGTTGTATCCCATTTTCATTGGTTTATGGGTGTGAAGCAGTTCTCCCTATTGAAGTTCAAATTCCATCGCTCAGAATAGCAGTGGCTAATGAGATGACTCAGGAAAATAATGATCGCTTAAGGCTTCAAGAGCTAGAAGGATTAGACGAGAAATGCCTTCAAGCTCAACAGCGCATTGAGTTCTACCAGGCACGCATCTCCAGAGCTTTTAATCAAAAAGTGAAGAAAAGAGTGTTCAAAGTTGGTGAGCTAGTTTTAGCTGTAAAGAGGCAAAGATTATTACCCACAAAAGTAAGGGCAAATTCTAGCCCAAATGGGAGGGCCCTTATGTGATTGAAACGATATTTTCAAACGGCGCTTACAGATTAGCCAAACCTAATAGAGATTTGATAATGGCTCCTATCAACGGTAAATTCCTGAAGAAGTACTACGCTTGATCTCCCTTACATCATGGAGTATGATGAAGATCTCATTCTGACGATACTACATACAAAGATTGGTTGGATCATATTCTATCATGTTCTTATGATCTCTGAATAGATATGTTTAACTAATTTGAAACTTCAAAACCTATCACGTCCATATTATCTCTGATAGTATTTTGTATACAAATTTAGTTGGATCATATTCTATCATGTCCATATAACCTCTGAATAGATATATCCAGCTGAACCCTACCGAAAGTATATCATGTCCATGTTACCTTTGATATCACTTTCATCCTAGCCTATCATTTATATTCTGAAATGATGGGTCCACAAAGTCAGAAAATATATCTTTATTATCTCCGGGAATAGCATATTACAAAAGAAGCAAAAAAGTACATCATTGGGGAGGAGCAGTTAAGTCGCGGATCTGTTTCGCCAAAGCAGCCATCCTCTCATTCCTGGAGTCCAAAATATTAGTGCGAGCCCGTTCCAGCCTTGCCTTATCATTGCTCAAGTGAGATAGTTCGGACAGAGAATCAACAAAACTTGCGTAGATGACACCCACATGTGTCAAGTTCTGTTGAGCTGTATCCTCTTGGCCCCTCAGTACATCACGAACTAGCGATGCTTTGAGAAGCCTCTCCTTGGTTTGAGCAAGTTCAGCTTCCAATTCCTGAACCTTCACTTCGTATCCCTCACATTCGGCGCTGTAATGAGCCAGCTGAGGAATACTTTCCCCCAATACTGCTTGCTCTTTCTCCATCTCTTGCTGTTGTTCCTGGATGGATTTGTTTAAAGTTTCCATCCTTTGAGCAAGTTCAGCAGTTAGGGAGTCATACTCAGCTTGAACCAGGTCATCGATGCTGCCTCGAGATAGTTGCAAATATTTGTTAATAGGTTGTTCCAAACCATTAACTATTTGCTCTAGCGCATTAGCTATTTCAGCGTCACTGAAATTTCTAATATGCGCTATAGTGAGATTGGAGGACATCTTCAGAGCATCAAAGCCTAGGTTCTTCTCCAGCACCATCGATATCAATTCTTTCAAAGTGAGGTAGAATATGCTAGTGTATTGATCTACTAGCATAGCAAAGCTCGAATGGACGCTGGGAATGGCCACAATATCGGTGAATCTCCTTTTCGGAATAACTGTAGAGGATGTCGCCACAGTCATTGCTTCAACAGATGGCGCGACAAAAGAAGAGACACCAACAACGGTTGAAGTTGCTGGCATGCTCGATGAAGTGGGCACAGTCGAGATAATGGGCTCATCCTCCTCTGATGTTATTTGAATTGCTACTAGCGGGATGACATCCAAGAATATTGCGGATGAAAGAGCAGCAGTTTCAAAGTATGCTTCTTCGACGTTGGACACCGCCATTTCATTTGCTGGATCCACAACAAAGTCATAAGTTGTGTCAACCCCGCCCTCCCCAGAGATGTCTTCGCCTGAAAATAAGATAAGAGAAAGTTAAAATCAATTTGATGTTAATTTTCCTGAAAAAGCGTGCAGATAATATTTACCCATGGCCGATGGTATGTATGTTGCGTCTGCAGCCTGTATAGCTAAATCATTCTTTAATGATGCTAAACAAGCTTTCATACCTAGAGATGAGGGTGCACCAAGGGACGCTTGAAGGTAGTCATCCCAGTCGTCACCCAGATCCACTCGAGGTTCATCGGATGGAATTTTGCCTGAGATACTTACAGACGAAGGAGGGGCTAGCCCCATTATTTGTCTTGATAAAGGTATGTTGATTCTTATTATGTTCGGCCTCGAAGGTGATCCAAAAGCACTACCAGTAACGGTGGTAGCGACAGCAATCGCAGACAAAGAATCTCCAGCACTGGCAGCTGGAACTGCGGAGGTCCCTTCTCTAAAAGGTGAAGGACCCCTGATCAAAGAATCATCCCCAACAGGGGAAATAATAGGCTCACTCCTAGAAGAGGCCCCCTTAGTGGAAGTCTTTTTAGGACCTCCGGTAGTCTTCTTCTTCTTGCGGGAGGAAGGCTCTTTCAGAGTGGAAGCCTTTCGTTTATTGGATATGATGAGAGGCTCTGCTGGCGGAGCTACTACGCCTCTCGGTAATATCAACAAGAAATCGTCTGCACCAGTAGTTTCATCACCTTCATCAGAGGAGATGGATGGTATCTCCTCTCTCCCAGTAGACTTATGGGAGGGCATCCTAAAACTTCCATACACGTCAAAATCACGATGGAAGGTATTGGTGGACACATAAAACTGCGCATACGAGTGAAGAATGCGCAGCTCCGTGGACAGAGAAGTCGCGGGTACGGCAAAGGTTGCACTAGTACAACCCATGATGAAGTACCGCCATCCTCTGGCTCTTCGATAAGTCCACCTTTGGACTTGAAATTGGTGATGGGATTCCCCACGTGCAACTGATCATACTCAAATTGCCTGGCGAACGGCTAGGCAGGTAAGGTTCCAAGTTGCACTAGTCCTCACTTCTGTACAGCAAGTGTGATGTTCTATTGCAGACCAACCAGTAAAAGGCTTCAGGGGAAGAATAGTCTTCCCCTGACCCGCATCTTGAAGTTTGGTCCCCTGTTGATTGATATGTACAGGGGGGACAGTGCAGAAGAGCTTCCAACCATGGGCATAATTTAGTGCTAGCCGACAATCTATGACGCTAGTCACATTCCAAGAAGAATTCATGTAATTCAACAGAAAGTTATTCCCCGAACTACTGGCAGATCCGGGGGACATCACTCTGGTGTTGTGAAGGATTAACCATCCCATCAGATATAAGAACGGTAATTCCACTCTGAAAAATCCTTCACGCTGCGTAGTATCGGCCAGCAGCCTATCAGTAATAGCCCTCAGGCCAGCTTATATCCTGCATACCATGGCAGGGAGCAGGCCCAATCTTGCTCCAAACATCGAACGTACCATGGGCCATAAGGTGTTGCGATGAATGTGATCCGCAAACGCGATACCAGGAACCACCCATCGGCGTAACCAGATAGAGAGGAAGCCAGCCAGTTGAGCTTCCCTTGACAGAGGCTTTCGGTAATGCCTCATATAGTTGTAGGCCTTGGTTCCTGCAGGATAACCCCCTATCTCTTCATCGAGAACACTATCTCGAGCCCCAGCATCTTCAATGAGATCATCGACCGTGCTGGCATTAAGCATGCTCAGAAGGTTCAAGGACTTATCTTTGCTATCTATAATCTTGTCATGCTTGGTATTTCTAGCCTGATAGAAGAAGAGATAGGATACCCATTTGTTAATGTGGGCTAAGTCAGAGGGCTCCCCGTAGAAGGTGGTACACGCAAGATAGTGGCTCATCAACTCTTGGTACACTGCCACTACCCGAGGGTTGGTATCCCTCAATTCTCTGTTGGTACGGACGTATTCTTCATAAGAAATGTCTCTCATTGGCAGCTTTGAGATGTCTGCCATCTCATGAAGGGCTAGACCTAACTCACCTATTGGAGTGGCGGAAGTCCCAGTGAGCGAGTTATATCGCTCCATCAAGGCTAAGAACAAGTTGGGGTTGAGAGGCAGCCCAACACTAGTAGCACTAACAACCGCGAACAAGCCAATACTCTCCAGCTGCATCTGGAAGTGCTTCAGGGCCCAGGCAGTTAAACTGGCCCATCGAAGGTTTTGGGGGCTAAGCCACCCACTAGTGCGAGGGTTAACCTTAGGGTAAATCCCCCTTGTCCCATAAACTCATTGCAGAAGTTAGCCATTTGAAATGGCTGGATCAGGGAAGAGTCTTCACTCGGTACGCTGCCCGACAGTAATCCTCTGAAAGGCATGACAGGGCCTGAAGGACTGCTCACAAAGGACCCTCGGTCCAATCCTTTCTTATAAAAGATCTTCCCTGGTCGTCCATGAAGATTAGGGGTCAGAGTCCATACCATCTTTTTGGGATGGGTGGCATGGAAGAATGCCAAGATAGGATAATCTCTCGACATCCTTGGCAGATACATGACCGTGCCCTCAGCAGAAAATACCCAATCTTCCTTTTTGGGCTTTGTCTGGGATTGTTTATCGATAACATCCCCAAATAAGAAACCTGTTTCTTATATTCAGTGTCATCTATGTACGTCAGGGTTTCCCCACTGATCATACTCAGCAACATCCTTTTCCCTTGGGCAGAGATCAGTGTTCCCCTTTCCTGAGGATACTCGCTCCCAGAGATGGGGAAAGTCACATGGAACAAATCCTCCAAATAGTTGGAATTCAGCATTCCAACAGCAGAGCCCATCACTTCAGCCAGAGGAGGGATCTGTAAGTCCACTACAAAAAGTAAAAAATTAAGTTAGTTTTACGCTAGAAGCTACACTCTTGCAGTATACGCCGAAACTTGACAGTCTGAGTTTTACGCCAGACTACAAAAACTTGAGTCTTACGCAGGAGACTATTTCTAGTGTGTAAAATTCAAGGTTGGCAGTATACGCCAAAACCTAATAGTCTAAATTTTTACGCCGGACTGCCAAAATTTAAGTTTTATGCTGGAATTTACATCCAGTGCGTAAAACTCAAAGTTTATAGTATACGCCAAAATTTGACAGTCTGAGCTTTTACGCTAGACTGCAAAAATATGGAGTTTTTTGCTGACACATTAGGAATGTGGGCGTATTTGCACATACACGTACAACGTGTGCGGAGGGTTCTCTATTCATTTCGAAGTCTTTACCTGTGATGCCCGTAGCGCAGCTCGACGGAGGAGCACTTCGTTCAGAACGGGGCTCGCTCAGCCTAATGAGAGTTGCTCGTGCTTGAGCAGAGGAGCGAGATGAGGAAGCGACTTTCTTTCTTTTAGCAGTGGAGGCCTGTTTCGGTGCCATAGCGAATCTGAGTTCTCAAAAAATAGACAAAGAAGAGGAGTTCTCAAAAAGACGAAGGGTTTTGCAAAGACAGATGAAGGGTTTTTCTCTCTCAAGACCTTGGGCTATTTATAGAGTTCAGATAACTCTTCAAATTCTTAACCGAATCCGATCTTATCTGATCAGTTATGATTTGGGACCACGTCCATCTATCATTTGAAAAGGAAGGCGGACAGTCGTGCTACGTAATGGATCCAGATTTTACACGCAGAGCAAGGATCTATATTTTACGCTCAGAAGCTACAAATCTACGATTTTATACTCAGAAGCTACAGATCTATGATTTTACGCTCAGAAGCTTTTACGCTCAGAAGCTACAAATCTACGATTTTACGCTCAGAAGCTACATATCTATGATTTTACGCTCAGAAGCTTTTACGCTCAAAAGCTATAAATCTATGGTTTTATGCTCAAAAGCTACAAATGCTACGGATCTATGACTCTTCGCATATCCTAAGAATTACGCAGGACAGGATACGCGTATATCTTGATAATTTGGGTCTTATACTCGAGAGGGCCAATTACAAAGGTTTATGCAGAAAATGCGCCTTTTTGTTACAAAACAAGGCAAATGCCTGAGACACACAGATATTAGCATTGAAGATGACTCTTCTTCGTAGGCCATTGGATGTTCATTCGAAGTCTAGCCTGAATCCTTTACATCTAAGTTCAAGTATGGCATGTTCGGCGGGCATTTATTGCCATGTCTCAAAAATTCTTCGAGAAGCCATTCTTTTGAAGATGATGATTCTGAACAGCTGTTCTTCACATCTATGAAGGAGAAGTGACGATTCAGAATTTTGTATGACTCCTCATCAAAAATAGCATGACAGTTGGATCTTCAAGACAACTTAATGCTAAATAAGCCTTTTTACGCATCTTCCGTTACGCGTAAAAGTCGGGACATTACCGGATAATCGTTTATCAGAGTCAGCATAAAAAAATTACTCAAACGTGTCGAAGCTGCACATTATCAGACTTTCTCACAGCAAATATGGCAAATCAGCAATGCGTAAAAGAAGACAAGTTTATTAATCATGATTACATATGATAGAAATCAAGTTTACAAAGGATTTTTCATTTTTCATGATTACATATAATGGAAATTCTTTTTTTACAAAGGATTATTCATTAATATTCAAGATCGCGATAGGAATCTATTGTGCCAGGTTCTCATTTGTTGGAGATCGTTTTCTTCTTCTACGGCACTTCATCGGCTTCTTCGGCCGATGAACAAGAAAATGGTTAATGGCTGGAGGATACAGAACTGGGCATGTATTATTCAAACCCCCCCTCCATACGTTATTTGGCGGCCATGCTCAGATTTGTGTTAGGGATTCAGACCCAACACAATACTGGAAGACACGGCCAAGCTGCCCACCTGAGTCAAGCTTCATAGTAGGGGAAAATACAGCTAGCAAGCTATGTGGTCCAATGAGACCCCTCCTCTCTCCTGGACGCATCGCCATATAAAATTGTTGATTATCCCAAGCAAAGGAAGCTATGATATCCTTCCATGATCTATCGTTGCAGAGGATATTTGCTCGAAGATGCCTCTTTTTATGGCTTCTTACATGCTGGAAGAGCATAATCTTCTTCTTCCTCAGGTCAGCCCAATGAATCTCAGCAACCATCTTTGTAGTGAAGGAAGTATGGGAAAAATAGGGTCACTCGCTTGCCTTCATATAGGCAGAAGAGAACATACCAAATCCCAACAAATTTTTAAAATTTGCCGAGAAATCAGCCTCGCAGAACGAGTCAAATTTGACCGTTTCATGCTTCATTCAAAGTATTTCAAATTATGAGGAATTTAAAAACTTTGAAGGGGGTCTTGTAGAAGCATGAAATACGCTGGAGAATTATACACGTAAAATATCCCCCAACATACGTGAAGCACGTATAAAACAGAGCTTCAGCGCTGTGTGGCATAAAAATATGGCTTAAGAACAGCCCGCGTAAAGCCGCACTTCAAGGCTGGTTTGGCGTAAAGAGATTACTATATCCCCCCGGCGTAAAATACGTTTGCTTTTAATGCAGCGTGAACTTGTACGAGGAACTCTTCGTATTCCTCGAATGAATCTGTCAGACAAAACAGTGAACCTGACTCCTGACAAAAAGTACTGCACGATGACCGAGAGGACGACTGTGATGATGATTCTGCACAAAGACCCAAGCTGTCATTTAGTGACATATCCTTGATACAAGTCGTTTCTTACGCATTCAAGGAATACACTGCCTATTCTATATATGCAAAGAGAAATTTTTATGCTCAAGATGAGACAAAATCAGATGCCACGTCAAAAGTTGTTTCTCGTACAGAGCTCGAGGCATATCTCGGCATTTAATGCACGAGATTGAGGCATATTTCTGTATTAAATGCACGAGATTTGGTTCTATTCTTTATAATTTTGTCACGACTGGGAGAGAAAAAACTGTGACTAATACGCTCACATCACCATCCTTGCTTCTTACGCCAACCAGGCTATTTTCAACTATAGGAGTACGCCGTATGCTATCTTCTCGAAATATGCCAACTCAGGCTATATTTGCAAAGGTACGTGGTAAGGCTATTTAGCCCAGAATACGCTCAAGACCTCAATCGTGACAGATAATTGGCTATTTTACGCTGGTTGTCTATTATTTCATGTATCCTCAAGTCTTACGCAGAGCTTGGCTTTTACGCCAATAAGACAGCTACTTGGCTTTTACGCCAACAAGACAGCTACTTGGCTTTTACGCCAACAAGACAGTTATTTGGCTTTTATGCCAACCATCTTTACGCGAGGAGCAGTTACCTACGTGGCTTGCATGCTGTGATCTTCGAGAAACAGTTATACGCGTTACCTTATAATGGGACAAGCATCATACACGGATTCAGGAGATCATTCAGACGTGGGTAGCAGTTATTATAACCGTCGCGTAAAGAGCGCAACTCTCTTCACAGCTTGGCTTCTACGTCGACTGGACAGTTACTGTGACTGAGCTCTATAAATAGAGACCTCCGGTCACAGGTGACAGAAGAGAGAAGACAGAGAAAACACAGAGAAAAAAAAAGAGGAGAGCAGAGAGCACAGACAGAGAGTAGTAATTGACGACTTTGGCAACGAAAATCCAATCCCTCTTGCAATCTTTGAAGCTTCTTCTTCTTCTTCTACAGCACTTCTTCATCATCGTGTGGTCCAAGGGACAAAGTGATCGACCGCAGATCAGACTCCTATAGCAATATTTCCCCAGAATTATTTTTATTGTACTTAGCATCCTCGTATAGGATTAATTGTACTCTTTTTCTTGTTTGTAAACAAAGAAAGGGTTTCGTATAAACCTAGTTCCATTTTCTTTCGTTTATCATCAAACAAGTAGTATATCCATCTTTTATTTCTTTATACTGTGTTATAGTTTTTGTCAATATATATGGAACTGCTGTTAGTGCTTGTACTTCGCTCCATCTTGACTGAAAATATTTTTTTAGACTGCGACTTAGAGGACTTATTTCCGGCATACTTGGAAATTTAGATGTTATTGTTGCAGGTTAGACTATTTTTGTTGTTTAGACTTGTGTTGTATTTCGTTTATTTTCTCTGATATCTTATCGTGCTTTAGTTCTGTGATTGAGTATTTCCATATTATATTGTGATATCTGTGCCCCCATTTGGAGTTGGATATTCGTGTGAGATTAATTAGATAGTATGCGACCTAGACAGCATTCTATCATCGATGCTGCGATGTAGGGTGGACGTACCCACATACTTGTGCCCCTATATCGGGTACAGGTCGTAACATCTACTCAGCCTATAAAACTCAACTGCATATTCATCCACTGTTCCACCGGCCTACTTGAGACCGATAAATCTCTGTTGGAGCTCAACGACTCCAAATTACATGGCCCAGAATCGGGGCCTGAAACTATCCTAGGAGATAGGATGCCTCAAGCTAACCTCTACTTGTAATACCCCGTTCCGCTCAAGCGGACTACCTTCTCAAACGGCAAAAGTGCAACTGTCCCGATCGGCTTTGCCTCAAACAAGAAGCAAAGGATATCCAGACTTGTCCCTATAGAAATCCGGCTTGGACTTTCAGAGGCTCGCTTGACGTATCGCTCTACCAAGGCGAATCATCGCTAAGGTGGGTGGCTACGGTGAACTTGTCTTTGCTTAGCCAACACACATAAAATCTGGAATATTCATGATAGTCGCTAGGTGATTCACCCCCTGTATGCTAATAAATCCAACGCACCTAGCTAAGGGAATAATCCCAACTCATATTGCTTGCTAGAACATGGAAATTAAAATATTGTTTGTATTCAGACCCTCGCATGCTAAGTCCCTAACGGCTTTATCTCTCGGCTTACCTTCGGGTCTGAGCAAACGTGTTTACTTATGTTCCTTAGAAACGCATGCTTGTCTGCTTGTACGTTGCCATATTTTCATCCAAACCCCGGAAGACTACTACGTAGTCATTCCATGCCCAAATGAACCTGCAAGTATCCGGGACCGTTAGGTCACCAAGGCATCCCCAAACCAGGGGCATGCATCAAGGCAAATAAATACTGTACTGTGATCACATCAAGTTTACCTTTGAACGAGGATCCTGTCCAAGCATGTTCATAATGGAAAATATGATATTGATTGTATCGTGATCAATATGAACATGGAATGGATATGGAATGGAATAGATATAGAATGGATATGGAATGGAATGGATATAGAATGGATATGGATAACCCTATGGACCTGCATGTCGCGGACAACTTGGTGCACAAGGTTTTGGAGGTTTCGCGGACGGTCGCCGGGGCACTGGGGCCGATCTGATTCGGACGAAACATATGGATTAGTCAATTGGAATTAAGGATGAAGATGGCATGTGGCGGGGCTCGCTACCTGCGTCGCATAGCATCTTCTATCCCGTGACTATAACTCGTCCTTTATGGCTTTGTCAGCGACAATTGTCATATAGATAAGTCATCCTCGCTTAGTGGCTATCCGCGTGCGAGTCATTGCATAGCATCAATGGATAACTTAACACCTGAACGATCATGT
Source organism: Iris macrosiphon (assembly GCA_036927795.1). Taxonomy (NCBI): domain Eukaryota; kingdom Viridiplantae; phylum Streptophyta; class Magnoliopsida; order Asparagales; family Iridaceae; genus Iris; species Iris macrosiphon. The sequence goes on from JAYESA010000009.1 coordinate 139,840,537, forward strand.
TATAAGAACCCTCGTGTTTGCATTTGCTATGCCTCCTGAATGTTTATACTTACCGTGCTTGAATTAATCATGTTTGCCTTGGACAGGGAAGGAGAAATGGTAAGTTGGTAAGTCTCGCCGTGTTTCCTCAAATATCGCACGACGCACTGCCCGACACGATAAGCTATTCAATGTTTGCATAAAACTGATCCTAAGGCAACTAAAAAGACAACTTAATAGTTGTGCACGAAACCGGTATTACGTGTTTGGATTTGTCGAGCGGGCGAGTAGCTTCCCCACCAGTGCATTCAATGTACTGATAATCCACCAGTTTGTATGCAGGGTGCGGGAGAACCTCGTTCGGTGCGGACGCCTCCAACGTGCGTGCTAAGGCGTAGACATCACTCCGAAGCAACGGTGTGTCCGGAACTGAATCACATATACAAGACATAATGTTGTGAACATAGCCTGAACATCGCCTGAACAAACATTCCACAAATGTAGCCACTTGGCACGCTTTTACTGTTTTCGAGAGAGAGGCTTGAGCGACTTGTAATCTCGGCTATATGCCGCCTGTAACACTTGTTCATATCAATAAAAGAGCTTGCTTTACTTCAACTTGTGTTTCAATGCTTCCGCTATATTTGTCGACTCAGTGAACCTGTTACCGATCGCCTATGCGTTCATAACTCCGCTGCACTCGAACAATCTGTACGACTCTGTGGCTTAGAACTCTTATCGCCAGCCAATGAATCATGGCCTTGCACGGGTGCGGTTCACGCTCGTGCGGCATCACGCCCGGATGGGTTAAGCGATCGTTCCGCGGGAGCGCTGGCGAGGGTGATTCCCGCCTAGCGGGAACGGTCGATTGCCTGCGGGAGATCGGGGCGTGACATGTTGGTATCAGAGCCTGGCTTCTACGCCTTTGGACTTCGATTCGATATCTCTGTTTTGAAAGCTCGTTCGTGGGTTATGTGCACTCTCTCTCTCAATGCCTCGATGGGATGTTCCAACAATAAGTCTAAATACTTTTAAAATACGTTTTGAATGATATGATTGCTTGTTTGGTTGTATGCTGCGAGTGGCCTTTGTACCAACCTGTGCGAACCCTTGAGAGTATCGCTAGTAGCTTGTCCGATTTTCACTAACCCTAAGTTTGGTTGAATGCATCTATTCGAGGGACGCCTTGAACTAGTGCACCATCCAAGACTTAGAAAAGGTGAAACTCGAATGCTGAGACTTCGCTATCACTAAGCTGGTTGACGTGTTCACGCTAGAAGTGCACTTCGAAAGTACGCACGATCCAGTCTAAGCGATATGCTGATTTTGACGCTTGTGCAAGTGAATATCCAAATGAACAAGTGCAATGACTTGTCTAGGATTGCCTCAACCCTAGATTACTGCTTGTCCTCAGTAAGTCTCGAGGATGAGACTTTTTCTGAGTTGGGTAGGATGTAACACCCCGTTCCGCTCAACCGGACTGCCGTCTCAAACGGCAAAAGTGCAACTGTCCCGACCGGCTTTGCCTCAAACAAGAAGCAAAGGATATCCAGACTTGTCCCTACAGGAATCCGGCTTGGACTTTCAGAGGCTCGCTTGACGTATCGCTCTACCAAGGCGAATCATCGCTAAGGTGGGTGGCTACGGTGAACTTGTCTTTGCTTAGCCAACACACATAAAATCTGGAATATTCATGCTAGTCGCTAGGTGATTCACCTCCTGCATGCTAATAAATCCAACGCACCTTGCTAAGGGAATAATCCCAACTCATATTGCTTGCTAGAACATGGAAATTAAAATACTGCTTGTATTCAGACCCTCGTATGCTAAGTCCCTAACAGCTTCATCTCTCGGCTTACCTTCGGGTCCGAGCAAACGTGTTTACTTATGTTCCTTAGAAACGCATGCTTGTCTGCTTGTACGTTGCCATGTTTTCATCCAAACCCCGGGAGACTACTACGTAGTCGTTCCGTGCCCAAATGAACCTGCAAGTATCCGGGACCGTTAGGTTACCAAGGCATCCCCGAACCAGGGGCATGCATCAAGGCAAATAAATACTGTACTGTGATCACATCAAGTTTACCTTTGAACGAGGATCCTGTCCAAGCATGTTCATAATGGAAAATGTGATATTGATTGTATCGTGATCGATATGAACATGGAATAGATATGGAATGGAATGGATATGGAATGGATATGGAATGGAATGGATATAGAATGGATATGGATAACCCTATGGACCTGCATGTCACGGACAACTTGGTGCACAAGGTTTTGGAGGTTTCGCGGACGGTCGCCGGGGCACTGGGGCCGATCTGATCCGGACGAAACATATGGATTAGTCAATTGGAATTGAGTATGAAGATGGCATGTGGCGGGGCTCGCTACCTGCGTCGCATAGCATCTTCTATCCCGTGACTATAACTCGTCCTTTATGGCTTTGCCAGCGATAATTGTCATATAGATAAGTCATCATCGCTTAGCGGCTATCCGCGTGCGAGTCATTGCATAGCATCAATGGATAACTTAACACCTGAACGATCATGTTATAAGAACCCTCGTGTTTGCATTTGCTATGCCTCCTGAATGTTTATACTTACCGTGCTTGAATTAATCATGTTTGCCTTGGACAGGGAAGGAGAAATGGTAAGTTGGTAAGTCTCGCCGTGTTTCCTCAAACATCGCACGGCGCACTGCCCGACACGATAAGCTATTCAATGTTTGCATAAAACTGATCCTAAGGCAACTAGAAAGACAACTTAATAGTTGTGCACAAAACCGGTATTACGTGTTTGGATTTGTCGAGCGGGCGAGTAGCTTCCCCACCAGTGCATTCAATGTACTGATAATCCACCAGTTTGTATGCAGGGTGCGGGAGAACCTCGTTCGGTGCGGACGCCTCCAACGTGCGTGCTAAGGCATGGACATCACTCCGAAGCAACGGTGCGTCCGAAACTGAAGCACATATACAAGACATAATGTTGTGAACATCGCCTGAACAAATATTCTACAAATATAGCAACTTGGCACGCTTTTACTGTTTCCGAGAGAGAGGCTTGAGCGACTTATAATCTCGGCTATACGCCGCCTGTAACACTTGTTCATATCAATAAAAGAGCTTGCTTTACTTCAACTTGTGTTTCAATGCTTCCGCTATATTTGTCGACTCAGTGAACCTGTTACCGATCGGCTATGCGTTCATAACTCCGCTGCACTCGGACAATCTGTGCGACACTGTGGCTTAGAACTCTTACCGCCAGCCAATGAATCATGGCCTTGCACGGGCGTGGTTCACGCTCGTGCGGCATCACGCCCGGATGGGTTAAGCGATCGTTCTGCGGGAGCGCTGGCGAGGGTGATTCCCGCCTAGCGGGAATGGGCGATTACCTGCGGGAGATCAGGGCGTGACACTACTGACGCCCACCAGTCACGGGCAAGGTCCTGAAGCTGCAATTGGACCTAGTCAATTTCTTAAACAGCAGGAACCTTTGCCACCGCCAGAATGACTTCGATGTCTTGGAGCCATACATCTGTCGTAATGGCATCCTCCATGCCGTCAAAGTTTCATGGGTTAAGTCAGCAAAACCTAACCAATACCCCCAAATCAGTCATTCCTCCTCTTTACATGGTCGTCTCCATACCTTGACTCAACAAGACATTCTGCTCTTATTCATGAAACTGCTGATGTTGTTGCGCTGCCATATGATGCTACTGTGTAGCCATTATTCGCTGGAGGATCTTCAGTAATGTCGGGGTGTCAAGTACCAATGGTACTGGGGGTACAAGAATCTCAGGGGCTGGTTGTTCAATATGTCCAACTTCCAGTTCTATCGAGCCACCTTGTTCAACTATTTGCTCTACTAAAATTTGACTCTGAATAGGTGTTCTCCCATTATTGCCCAGGAAAACCCTGTCCTGTCATGCCTGTTGTTCCAACAACTAAAGAAGCCCTAAAGAAAAGGACAAGAAATATCAAGAACAGGACGAGAATGATCAAGGAAATAATTAATTCGATAGTCAAGCAAGGCTTCAAGAAGAACGAATTCATGATTTCTATGTCACATGTTTGATTGAGACTCCTATAATCATAACACCCCACAAGTCTGAAAACACAAACCTGCATGGGCCACTACTAAAACTTTGTCACATCCCAGTAACAAAATACGGAGATGGACATGGCCAGCTCCCCTATACAAGGTATAGAATATTGTACGACGGTTACGGCTGTAACTAGACAAGGAGGCGCATACTACAAGCAAGTCACTTAGGGTCACACAACATATCTATTATCTCAATCAGTCAAGCAAGAACAGTAAACATAAGACATATATGACAAGGAAGTAATGCTTCCCAAATGCCCCCCCCCCCACGATATCCTGGAAACCAGTTGTACAAAATAAGAAAGCTGGCAGAGTATCAAAAGTACATGACCATGATTAGATGTAGTTTGATTAATTATAATCATGTAAAAAAACTAAATATCCAGATCTTACGACTAAAAAGTGCCCGTGGCTAAACGCCCCAAAAAGTAAAGTGTGCAATAACGAGCAGGGGAGAAGAAACCCAATCGTTCCCTTCAACGGCCATCTGCCTGGTGCGCGTTCAGGGGAAGTACGCTTGATCCTCGAATAGTGGCTCTAAACCTGGCCATGCAAAACCAGTGGGGTTAGACCCCAAATAGCAAGTACCACAAGGAAGCACAAATAAAAAATAAAACCATGTTATAAAATGGATATATATATATATATATATATATATATATATATAGTTCTATCTCGTAGCTTCGGTTCATAGCCTATCATGCCACAATAATCTATCCCTACAACTAAACAAGGACAAGAGTTAGACCATCGCACCATGATAGTCCATGTTCTTAGACTATTTGACAACATATATAATACACAAACAAGCTTAGTTACATAATCAGCCAATCATTTATACGACTTACTAGATGGAGTCCGAGTTATCCCAGAGATTTATACATATAGGAATCTTCAGATAGAACTAGGTATTAGCACGGTTAGCCGAGCCATAAATTATCGCATAGCACATAATATTGTGCACCAGTCCCTCGTAAGACCACTGTGCTAAGATCGCATAGAACATATAGTATAGTATAATAATCGGATATTTCTATCCACTAATGAGGACTTGAATAATATCCATGGGGAATAGCCTGCACACCCCAATTCAAATGATTGGAGCTGGCTAGTTTGGCACGATCTCGAGATTTTATTCTCTCCCAATGTTCTATAAGTTTAGTTGCCTAGTTAACCATATTGTTAACTGGAATCACATGACGTGGTCACATGGTATTTTCCTTATATGATGTACCAAAGTACGGCCATGTTATATACGAATCCACTTTGTCACTTGATAGTCCAACTTAGACTTACCCAAGCATGATGCAACAATCAACATATTCTAGCCACGCTTGGTCATTGACTAACCCTTATGTCCATGCTATAGATTGAGTCATATCACATCATATAGTGCATAGGTACGCTGCAGTGTAAACATGTAATATAATCGCATAGGAACACTTAGCACGTAGGAACACATAGCACGTCGTAAGTGTATCAGCACATATACAAGTAGTTGGATCATGACGCATAGATGAGTCTAATACTCTTAATGAAGTCACACATACAAACCATAAAGTCCAACAAAATATTCAAACAAAACCAGTCCAATAAAACGTGTGCAAGGGGCCGCATGCGCTTAGAATGATCAAGGGCGCATATGGGTCAACTACCGCATAGAATCAGTTGTCGAATAGGTCTAGGCCGCATAGGATCAGTTGCCGCATATAAAACATTGTCGCATAGGTAAGTCAAAGTTCACTCTTCAGTTTAAGTGCATAAATGATGGATAATAAATATGTGTCAAAAAAATGACTAACGTGACTGATATGACAAGCCAGAGAGGAAAGGACAAAATTATGTAGTTTTGTGTAAGAAAAAAATAGAGTTATTCTTCCAAAAGAGACTCGGCCGCATAGCCTGTCTGGACGAATGGTTTGTCCTGCCGTATAAATGTCTCTTGGACTTAGCGAATTTTTCATTCATTCAGCGAATAAATATATGAAGTCCTTTTCAGAACACATGTGTATTAGTCAGTCATGCGTCCCAAAAGCGATCGACGCATGCTGGTATGTGTCAAAGAGTTCAGGAAGCATAGCATCTTCATACCGCATAGAACTCTCTGGTGCATATGGTGTTGGCCGCATAAAATCTTCATCGTTCCAAACAGCAGGTTCAGCCATGGCGAAAGCTCCAAAACAAAAAAATTGTTTTCTTCATAAAACTTTATTTTAACTCCAAATTGAGTGAACCAAAAGCTAAATGCTCAAAATAAAGTACTCCATCCATCCCAAAAACTATTTTTCAAAAATACTATATTTTAGTAAATCAAAACCACCAAAAACTCAAGGAACCCATGAAATCCTAAGTTAGAAAAGTAGATCTACACAAATTTACCCATCAAAACCGAAAACTCTAAGTACTAAAAGTGTTTAGAATCATCATGAGCACATAATAGACTAATAAAATTTAAGAAAAAGCAAGAATCAAAAATCAAAGGATCTCTCCATATGGAGCAATGTGTACTTGCTTAATGAATAAAGAAGAGAAAATTGAGAGAATGAGGGAAGAGAGAGAAAGATGTTGGATTTTATAGTTAGGGTTTGAGGTTTAGATGATGGGATCAACTCATGAATGAACCAACCCAACAATTAAACCATGGATCTAATAGAACAAAAGGATGGGTCTAGTCTCCATGACATGCAACCTAATTACCATGCAAGCAATAAATAATATAAGCAGGAAAACTAATATGCTCTAAATACATATATCGGGAACGGGGAGTGACATCTCTACCCACCTTAGAAAAATTTTGTCCTTAAAATTCAAACCCATGGCTAACTAGAGAAATTAGAATAAGCACTACGCTAACTACAAGCATATCTATACATGCAATCAAATTCAAGCATATAAAGAAAATCAGTGTCATATAGCATTGGTAAACAAATTACGAGATTTGAGATAAGAAGGCGTAAGAACGAATATACCTTCCATGTCAAATAAGTGCGAATACCGAGACCGAATATCGTTCTCGTGGTCCCACATTGACTCTTCCAAAGGGTGACGACCCCAAGCAACCCGGATAAGATGAATGGTCTGATTCTTGAGAACCTTCTCCCATCGGTCCAAAATGGATACGAGTTGCTCCTCGTAAGACAAGCCGGTACCAACGACTAGCTCAAAATGGTCGAGGATATGACTCGGATCTAGTACATACCTATGTAATTGAGACACATAAAATATATCGTGCATCTCACGTAGCGAAGGCGGAAGGTCAAGAAGATAATAAACATCATCCACCCGCTCGAGAATATCAAACAGACCGACGTATCTCGGACTAAGCTTCCCATGAACCCCGAATCTAATAACCTCATGGGTTAGAAAAATATGTTAGAACATGTGATCGCTGACATAAAACTCTAAAGGCCTACGATGTTGATCTGCTCAATGTCGATGCCTATCTTGCGCGACCCGAAGTCGCTCTATGATTTGCTTGACAACTTCTACTGTCTGTGTGATCATTTTTAGGCCTAACATCTTTTGCCCACCTATATCATCCTATGCCAATGATGACCTACACTTTCTTCCATATAACACTTTAAATGGTGCCATATGGATACTTGCTTGATAACTATTGTTGTATGAGAACACAACGAGATAAAGGCGATCTTCACAAGACCCTCAAAAATCTAAAGTATAAGCTCGCAACATATATTCAAGGGTCTGGATGGTTCTCTCTGATTGTCCGTCTATTTGTGGATGGTAAGCGGTACTGAATCTCAACTTGGTACCCAAACTCTGTTGTAAACTCTTCAAAAAATATGAAGTAAACCTAGTATCTTGATCGAATACAATACTCATTGGGATGCCTTGCTTTCTCACTATCTGTCGCATGTATATCTCTAATAACTGCTTAGTAGATTTCCCTACTCGAAAGGGAAGAAAATAAGCTACTTTTGTGAGACGATCCACTATTAACTAAAATGCATCACGATCAGTCGGGGATCTAGGTAAACCGGACACAAAGTCCATCGTGATATGTTTCTACTTCCACTCTGGGATAGGAAGCAACTGTAATAATTTTGACGGACTTTGTTGGTCGGCCTTCACTTGTTGACATACCAAACACCAAGAAATGAATTATTTTATTTTTCTCTTCATCCGGTTCTACCAGAAATATTGCTTGATGTCATGATACATCTTGGTACCTTCTGGATGGATTGAATACTGGAAACAGTGTTCCTTGGTCATTACTTCTTTTCGGATATCTCCACTTGGTATATCTCCACTTGGTACACAAAGACGGTTTCCAAACCTAAGAGTTTCATCTTCATGAACCGTCAACTCTTTTCGGAGACCAGACTCATATTCTGCCTGAAGCTTCTGAACTTTCGGATCCTCCTTCTGAGCTACCTTAATTATCTTTATAATGGTAGATTGTACCCGTAAACTAGCCAATACTCCTACGTCTTACGGGAGTACTTTCTTGATCCCCATTTTTCGAAGATCTTCTAAGATGTGCTGTTGCGATGTCAACATAAATGTACTATCTCTCCTGCTAAGAGCATCTGCTACCACATTTGCCTTGCATGGATGGTACTGAAGTTCCATATTATAGTCCTTTATCAATTCTAACCACCTCTTTTGTCTCATGTTCAACTCCTTCTGGGTGAAACATACTTTAAGCTCTTGTGATCCGTAAATATTTTCACCCGATTACCATATAAGTAATGTCTCCACAACTTAAGTGCAAATAATACCGCCACCAAATCTAAATCGTGAGTCGGATAATTTTTTTCGTGATCTTGAAGTTGCCGTAATGTATAAGCTATCACCTTTCTGTGCTGCATCAAAACACACCCAAGTCCTTTGCCTTACGCGTCGTAATATACTATAAACTATCCAGAACCTACTGGAAGTATAGGAATCAGAGATGAAATCAATCACTTCTTCAATTCTTCAAATAATATTTGGCACTCTGTTGACCAGTACAACTTAGCCTCCTTGTGCGTCAATCGAGTCAACGGTGCTGAAATCCTTACAAAGTCTGCCACGAACCTTCTGTAGTATCATGCCATTCCCAGGAAACTACTTAATTCAGCTATTGTCTTAGGAACTGGCCAACGCTCTACAGCCTTAATATTCTTCAGATCTACTACTACTCCTTCTCCTGAGATGATGTGACTAAAGAATGATACGTGATCCAACCAAAACTCATACTTTTTAATCTTTGTGTATAACTGGTATTCCCTCAAAATATGTAAGACCTTTCGAAGATGCTCTTCGTGCTCCTCTTCGCTACTGGAATAGACTAGAATATCGTTTATGAAAACCACCATGAACTGATCTAGATATGGCATAAAAATATGGTTCATCAAATCCATAGATATCGCTGGAGCATTAGTCAGTCCGAATGGCATAACTAGGAATTCGTAATGCCTATATCATGACCTAAATATTGTCTTGGGTATATCGTGCTCCGAAACTCTTACTTGATGATACCCTGATCGAAGATCGATCTTGGAGAAAACCTTGGCTTTACTCAACTGATCAAACAAATCATCGATCCTTGCTAATGGATACTTGTTCTTTACTGTCACCGTGTTCAACTGTCTGTAGTCAATATATAACCATGATGACCTATCCTTTTTCTTTACTAGAACCACTAGCACTCCCCAAGGTAATCCACTCTATATGTTGGTACACTATGTCTAGCTCTGATGGTGCCATCTGGTAAACTTTACAAGATATTAGTCCTGCTCTAGGAATCAACTCTATACAAAACTCAACATCTCTTACTAGGGGTAATCCTTGTACTTCTTCTGTGAAGACGACTAAGTACTCCTTAACTATCTCAAGAAGTTATTCTTCTGCTAATACTGTCGCTGCGATTCTCTCTTCAAGTTGATCTCCTACAGATCTTTCAAAGACAAAGTCTTTCGTGCCTTGGATACTAAATAATACCTTACCCATATGGAAATATATTGTTGCATGACTGTCTCTTAGCCAGTCCATGCCTAAGATAACATCAAAGTTATCCATCAACCGTGCTGGTAGTGAACGCCCACATATTATGACCAGACACACTACACATATTCTACTAACTCCTACGATCCCATTACTAGTGCTTATATTCAACCTCTCTGGCAATGCCTCGAACTCCAATCCAATGCATGTCACGAATCGTGCAGATACAAATGAATGAGATGCACCTGAATCATACAATGCTATAGAAGAAAAATATGTGACAAAAATGTTACCTGCTACCGCGTCACCCGATGCTAAAGCCTCCTCCAAAGAAAAGGTGAAAGCCTGCCCTTGGTCCTGTTGTGCTCCTCATTATTGTCTCCCTTGGTGACGCTTTTGTGGCCTCTGTTGGACCTGCTATGGATTCTGCTATTGCTAGTATATCTCAGCTTGCATTAGTAACGTACATTGAGCTAATGGTCGCACAGCTGTTGCTGTCCCTCTTTGTTGCACTGCTCGTGGTGCTGGCAGTGCTGAAAATTGCTGAACTGGCCCTCCTGGCCTTTACTTTAATGGACAATTGACAATCCGATTATATGGACTGCCACACCTCATAATAACCCATTGGCTGTCCTATATACATCTCTAGTGTGGCCTCCATTTCCACAATAAGTATATCATGCATGTACTCTCTGGCGTTGTTATTGTTGTTGTTACTGTTACCTTGGTTGCTATCGAGCCGGTGCTGTCACCGTCGAAACTGTCATCCTTTTTGGCGTTGAATCATGGATGCGAACGCCAGGTAATGGTGTTGACATCCGAGGTACTCCTCCACCAGTTATAGAATCTCCAGATAAAGTCCTTGCTGTAACCTCATTGCTCTATTCGACTCTGTATCCACCATAGTCGGAGCGAATCTACTCAGCCTACAAAACTCGGCTGGTAAGCTTGTGCCTCCGAGCTACTATCAGTACTTTTTTATAATTTTGGTAGTAGTATCCCTCTACCAGTTGTAGAATCTCCATATAAAGTCCTTGTTGGAATCTCATTGCTCTATCCGACTCTGTAGCCACCATAGTCGGAGCGAATCTACTCAGCCAACAAAACTCGGCTGGATATCCATCCACTGTTCTACCGGCTTGCTTGAGACCGATAAATCTCTGTTGGAGCTCATACTGTGCTACGACTCCAAAGTACTTGGCCCAGAATCGGGTCCTGAAACTATCCCAGGAGATAGGAGGCCTCAATCCAACCTCTAATGATGCCCACCAGTCACGGACAAGTTCCTGAAGCTACAATCGGACCTGGTCAACTTGTTCATCAGCCGAAATCTTCACCGTCGTGAGAATGACTTCGATATCTTCGAGCCATGCATCTGATGTGATGGCGTCCTATGCGCCGTCAAAGTATCTCGGGTTAAGTCAACAAAACCTAATCGACGCCCCCGAATCAGTCATTTCTCCTCTTTCCAGGGCTGTCTGTAAACCCTGACCAATAAGACATTCTGCTCTTGTTGTTGAAACTGCTGATGCTGTTGCAATGCCATCTAATGTTGTTGTGTATCCATCATTACCCGGAGGATCTCCAGTAATGTCGGGGTGTCAAGTACTACTGGTACTGATGGTACTACTGGGGGTATGAGAATCTCAGGGGCTGGTTGCTTAACATGTCCAACTTTCGGTTATACCGTGCCAACTAGTTCAATTGTTAGCTCTACTCAAATTTAACTCTGAACATGTGCTACCTACCGTTGTTGCCCAGGGAAACCCTGTCCTACCATGCCTGCTGCTCTAGCAACTGAAGAATCTCTAAAGAAAAGGACAAAAAACATCAAGAACGGGACGGGAATGATCAAGGAAATAATTGATTCGATAGTCAAGCAAGGCTTCGAGAAGAACGAATTCAAGATTTCAATGGCACATGTTTGATTGAGACTCCTATGATCATAACACCCCATAATTCTAAAAATACAGACATGCATGGGCCACCACTAAAACCTTGTCACGCCCCAGTATAAAAATACGAAGACGAACAAGGCCAGCTCCCCCGTACAAGGTATAAAACGTTGTACGGCGGTCACGGCTGTAACTAGACAAGGGGGTGCATACTACAAGCAAGTCACTTAGGGTCACACAACATATCTATTGTCTCAATCAGTCAAGCAAGAACAGTAAACATATGACAAGGAAGTAAGGCGTCCCAAATATCTTGCCACGATATCCTGAAAACCATCTATACAAAATAAGAAAGCTGACAGAGTATCAAAAGTATATGACCATGATCATCTGCAGTCTGATTAATTACAATCATGTAATGGAAACTAAATGTCCATACCTTACGACTAACAAGTGTCGATGGCTAAATGCACAAAATAAGTAAAGTGTGCAATAACGAGCAGGGGAGAAGAAACCCACTCATTTCCTTCAATGTCCATCTGCCTAGTGCACGTTCAGGGGAAGTACGCTTGATCCTCGGGCGGTGGCTCTAAACCTGGCCATGCAAAACCAGTAGGGTTAGACCCCAAATAGCAAGTAGCACAAGGAAGCACGAATGAAAAATAAAACCAGGTTATAAAATGGAAATATATATAGTTCTATCTCATAGCTTCGGTTCATAGACTATCATGCCACAATAATCTATTCCTACAACCAAACAAGGACAAGGGTTTGACCATCGCACCATGATAGTCCATGTTCCTAGACTGTTTGACAACAGATATAATACACAAACAAGCTCAGTTACATAATCGGCCAATCATTTATACGGCTTACTAGATAAATTCTGGGTTATCCCAGAGATATTATGCATATATGAGTCTTCAGATCGAACTAGGTACTAGCAGGGTTTGCCGAGCCATAAATTACCGTATAGTATATAGTATTGCACACCGGTCCATCATAAGACCACCGTGCTAAGATCGCATAGAACACATAGTATAGTATAATAAATGAATATTGCCATCCAATAATGAGGACTTAAATAATATCCATGGGGACTAGCCTGTACCCCGCAATTCAGATGACTGGAGGTGGCTAGTTAGGCATGATCTCGAGATTCTATTTCCTTCCAATGCTCTACAAGTTTAGTTGCCTAGTTAACCCTATTGTTAACTAGAATTACATGGCATGGTCACATGGTATTCCCCTTATATGACGTATCACAGTATGACCATGCTAGATACGAATCAACTTTGTCACTTGATAGTCCAACTTGGATTCACCCCAATATAATGCAACAATCAACAGATCCTAGCCGCGCTTGGTCATTGACTAACCCTTATGTTAATGTCGTAGATTAAGTCATATCACATGTCACGTAGCGTATAGGTACACCGCAGTATAAACATGTAATATAATCGCATAGCGACACTTAGCATGTAGGAATACATAGCACGTCGTAAGTGTATCAGCACGGATACAAGTAGTCGGGTCATGACGCATAGATAGGTCTAATACTCTTGTGGTCATTAAAGTCACACATACAAACCATAAAGTCCAACAGAATATTAAAGAAAACTAGTCCAATAAAATGTGTGCAAGGGGCCGCATGTGCATATAATGATCAAGTCCGTATGGGGGTCAACTGCCATATAGAATTAGTTGTCATATAGGATCAATTATCGTATATAAGACATTGTCGCGCAGGTAAGTCAAAGTTCACTCTTCGGTTTAAGTGCAGAAATGATGGGTAATAAATATGTGTCAGAAAAGTGACTGACGTGACTGATGTGACAAGCCATAAAGTGTGTCAGAGGAAAGGACAAAATTATAGAGTTTCATACAATGGCAAAATATAGTTATGCGTCCAAAAGAGACTCGGTTGCATAGCCTATCTTGCCGCATGGTCTGTCCTGCCTCATAGGTTTCTCTTAGAGTTAGCAAATTTCTCATTCATTTAGTGAATAAACACAAGAAGTCCTTTTCAGAATACATGTGTATTAGTCAGTCGTGTATCCCAAAAGAGATGGACGCATGCTGGTATGCGTCAAAGAGTTCAGGCCGTATAGCATCTTCATGTCGCTTAGCACTCTCTGCCGCATATGTGGATGTCCACATAAAATCTTCATCATTCCAAACAGTAGGTTCAGCCATGGCGAAAGTTCCAAAACCAAAAATTTATTTTCTTCATAAAAACTTTATTTGAACTCTGAATTGAGTGAACTAAAAGCCAAAATGCTCGGAATAAAGTGTTCCATCCATCCCAAAAACTATTTTTAGAAAATACTATGTTTTAGTAGATCAAAACTACCAAAAACTCAAGAAACCCATGAAACCCTAAGTTAGAAAAGTAGATCTACACAAATCCACCCATCAAAATCGAAAACTCTATGTACTAAAAGTGTTTAGAATCATCATGAGCATATAATAGACTAATAAAATACAAAGAAAAGCAAGAATCAAAAATCAAAGGATTTCTCCATGTGGTGCAAGGTGTACTTGCCTAATGAAGAAAGAAGAGGAAATGGAGAGAATATGGGAAGAGAGAGAGAAAGATGTTGGATTTTATAGTTAGGGTTTAAGTTTTAGACCATGGGCTTAACTCATGAATGAACCAACCAAACAATTAAACCAAGGGTCTAATTAAACCAAAGGATAGGTCTAGTCTCCATGACATGCAACCTAATTACCATGCAAGCAACAAATAATATAAGCAGAAAAACTAATATGCTCCAAATACGTATATCGGGAACGGGAAGTGACACCAATCTACCATGAAGCCCACGAAGCACCTTGAGATTTTTAAGAGGACACATTTCAAGAATAGCCTTGACTTTCTCAGGGTCGAGATGGATACCCTTCGAGGTTAAAAAAAACCCAAGAAACTTTATACTGGAGACTCCTAGGAAGGACTTGGTCGAATTTACCTTGAGTTGATGTACACACATCAGTTTGAATATCATTCTCAAGTCTTGGAGCCCTTTAGACAAATTTTGACTACTATCTCATTCACATAGCATTCTACTATTTTGCGTAAATATTTACAAAACATTATGCTTATAGCTCACTAATATGTCGCACCCACAATTTTAAAACATTAGGGAATCACCGTTTAAAAGTATACCCCTAATGGTATTCAGAATAATGTGTGCTTCTCATCATCCTGGAATATTTTAATTTGGCTGTAGCTTGAGAATCCATCCACAAAGGACATTCAGTCAAAGCCACAAGTGTTATTGATCATCACATCGGTGATTGGAAGAGAGAACTCATCTTTCAGATAAGCTACATTTAGATCACGGTATCTATGCAGACTCAGATCTTTCTATTCTTCTTTACGGCTAGAACAACATTGATGACCCAGTCAGGATGCTATTCTTCACGAATGAAGCCACTTACTATCAGCTTCTTTACTTCTTTTTCAATTGCTTCTATGGTGTTTGGGTGAAATTGTCACTATTGTTGCTTTACTGGCTTAGTATTTGGAAGAATATTGAGTCAGTATATACGATTTGGAGATACCAACCTGGCATGTTTTCGTAACTCCAAGCAAAGACTTCGATGTATTCTCTTATAAGCTGTATAAGAGATTCCCTATCTTCTTCAGAAAGGCTTTTGTTGATGAAGATAGGTTTTGAAGATGACTCATCGCCCAAATTAAATAGAATGACTTCATCCTCAGTTGGTGGTTCACGTTGCTCGAATCACAATTCCCACTGTGATTCTATCTTTTTAGCCCATGGTTCAAATTTAAAAGGCTCGAGTGATTGATCATCGTCATCAACTTGGTCCACTGACGTCATATTGACAAACAATGCTTGTTTGAATATTTCTCTGATGCATGTATCGAAGTCCCAAGTAGAAGATGCAGACGAATGAGAATGGGTCTCAAATTTGACTTCTAAGCACTCAGGAGTTGTTGGAGGAGTGACATAACCTAAACTGCAACGCATGCTGATAGTAGATTTCAGGTTTATTTTTTTGGAGCAAAGTGACGTATTGGCAGACGTCGCTTTGCCAAATTTTAGCCCTTTGTTCCATTTCTAGTCATAGCCCATCTTCTGGATGATGTTCTTGGCTGATGGACTGTAATAATAAAATTATATTTTACCATTATTATGTTGAGTATCATCGATGGGACAGTCTTTGGTATGACCTTCTGCCCTTCTAAAGATGATAGGTTTGTCTCTCTTCTTCCTTGCTGCAACTTTAAAGTAGGAGTCTTCGTAGGGTAGACATAGTACTCCAGCCGAAAAGGTAGATGATACTGGCATATATAGATGTGGCTTTATACTATACTCAAAAGCATATAAAGTATTCAAATACGCGATAATAGACTCATCAGGATAGTTCAAAAGAAATTCTCTATTGAGAAAATATAATATTTCTTCCTCGGGGATGTTATCATCGAGGGAGTCAACATTATGATGCGTGCTTATATACTCTTCCAGCACAACATCGGTCTAAGTTCCGGATGCATATCGGGACATGTCGACCACAAAAGGTTGTTCACCAGGAACATAACTATTGGTGTGTCGAAGGTCGATTACCAGAGGTTCTTTGTTCCTGGTAGTAGCAAGACTAATCACCAACAGATGATTGACTTGCCCTCTAGTGGTTGACTTACGGAGGTTAATCACAAGAGGCTCTACGACATTATGATATGGTATGGAGTGATCTGCTCTTTTGCGGAGGTCTAATACAAGATGTTTTGTAGTGTCTTTGTGGGTGACACAACCCTTTACATGGATCATAAGAGGACCCGTAGTAGCTGAGTCATCTTCAGCTTATGTTTTATTATCGGCTTCGTTACCTTCCTCCTTGTGGTGGTGTTTCCTATATAGCACTGAGTTAGAGTAGTAAGCTTGAATACCCATGAATGGATTGACATCGACAAATTCTATTCTGACAACCCCCTCACTATCTATGTACTTAAAGCATGTGGAGGGTTGAAGGTATAATCATATTCTCATGGATCCATGGATATCCCAACAAGACGTTGTAGGATAATTTACGTCTAAGATATAGTAAGTGACCTCGGTCCTTAGATCGCCTATCTAACATTTGAGGCGAAACTTGCCCAGAGGGTGGTTTCGTCTACCTTGCATTAAAGACAAGGATGGTTATGTTGGTTGTAGACAGCTTATGCAATGGGATCCCGAGGACCTGAAGCAGACTTCGAAGTATGATGCTAAGCGACGAACTCGGATCGATGTGTATACGATCCACCATTATAGCACCAATGTAGCCAGTGTAGTACAAGGGCCTATCATGCCGGTTGTGCTTGAGTAACATATTCTACTGAGAGAATATTTTGTTAGGGATCTTCTCCAACACATTGTGGCAATAGGGACATGCGGTAGGATCTTTAGCAGACGCTTTGATCTGGGCCATGTGGGAGTCTGTCACGATCTGCTCCCACTTTTGGGATACGAGTATGTAGCCAAGTCCAGCTTACATTGCAGCATCGGTGGTAGTACGCTGTCTAGATCTCAATAATAATTATCAAGTCCAAATATGCAATATTTGATCATAAAATAAAATCTTTGCTCATTCACAATAACTATTCAATTTAAAATCCAATAATACATCGAAACGACATTCTGGAACAAACCGGCTAAATATTTATGATCAAAATATAGTCTATCTACAATATATGATTGTCCTCCAAAAGTATCACTATTGTAACTCCTCTTTTCCAATAAAGGGTATTTTCTACAATAACCCCTTTTAGTAAATAATTTATTTATGCATATTAAGTCTATACATATCAGTTATAGTAATTCCAAGTAAATAATACAACACTAATTGTGTTAGTTTATTCCTAAGTATATTAGTGGCCAAATCAGTCCAACTAACCCATTGACAAACACAATTAAAATGTGGCTTAAATCATTAGCTAGACCCATTAGTTATTAGATGACCCAATAAATATTTGGAAACCCAACCCACCTGATTTCGGATCCGACCCACCGTAAAGTCTATACCTATCAGTGACCCATCCCCAACTTGCGGGCCTATTAACAGACCCAAGCCTATTAGGCTCAGCCATTAGGCCTTAAGTCCTAACACTGAATAAAGCCTTGGGTCTGGTCGCAACTTAATCAAACTAAAACAGTTTATGCCAATTAAAACTATTACACTTTTTCTTCCCTGCAGTCAACTTACCTCACCGCTGACCGACTTCACAGACCCATTGTCTCTCGACTATGCTCGGCCTTACCGCACCTTCAGGAAGGATCAGGAGTTTTCCATACCGACTTAACGTCTCTCGAAGCTTTTTGCTCCCCTCCATGTCAATGATCCGCACCAACCACCGCTTCATCCCCAGCGTACGTCGCCAGCGCCTCAACTTCGGTTGATCATCGCCGTCCTCCTCTAACGACCTAACCGTTTCCCTAATCGCCAACCGCTTCAACTACCGCCTCCCATCGCCTATAAGTAGAGGCCAACCCCTCTCATAATTTCCATCTCTCCACCACAGCGAAGCTTTCTCCAATCGATTCCTCTCCACCTCCTTTCACTTTCCTTCACCATAAAGATTAAGCTCGAGGAGACATCCAGCCATGGCAATCGAAAGCTCGACCGACGATCGATCACCTTCACGAGAACCTCTCCACCATTGACGATTCCTTCCTTCTTCATATCTCACCTTCTCGGGTGATCACTGAGCTTTCTGGAAGAGCATAACGAAGTCGCCTCTGCCGATCGACTGTAAGTGAGTTTAGTTAGATTAATCGATTTCAAATTCATTTTTAACTTTCAATTTCAGTTCAAATTGATCTGATCGGTTCGTTTATAGTGGGTCACGATCGACTCGACCAGTATCATCTATTGATCGATCCATAACTGGCTAGCTTGAGTTCTTCCCCGAGAGACGAGTGAGTATCCAAATTCTTAGTCTATAACTTCTTAAAAATCAAATTGACCGCGTTAGAACATTTTTTGTGATCTTTGAAGCTTGGGAATGATTCTTTGAACCTTTATTTTAATTTTGAGCATCGCAATTCTAGAATAAATTCTGAAACCTCTCTACTGTTTGTCGTACGCCATATGTTTGGTTAAATGCAGCAGAGGAGTATCGGCTCTCTGGATTCTTTATATCCGACTCGGGGATATTCTAGCACGACTCTGACCTTTTCAGGTACAGGCCTTGCATTCTTGTTTTCTATTTCCCATACTGTGTCGACACCTATGTCTCTGGTGCACTTGTAAGATTTGTGGAACTAGAGGTCAGTATCTAATTTGACACCTCGCTCGGAGTTCTGTTTAAACACTAAACTTGTGTCAGACATTGACACAGAGTTTGTCACTGTATTCGTGTCCTGCGAGACACCAAGAATTATGACACAAGTTCGTATTGACATAGTATTCGGTCGGTGCACCAAGAACTGTCGGGTAGGATTGATGAGATTGAACAGCCAATGCTGTAGTCAAGGGCGGTAATCTGTTGCAGAGTTCAAATTTGAACTCAGACAACGGTCAGGACTGTGGTCAGTGGGACCGAGTCTATTTTAATGATGCAGGTCCAGTGGTCTAGCCGTTTGGTCTGGGTGAGTCAGGTCGAGCTAGTAAACTGAGTTCTGGACTTGCGTCAAGACTGGGTTCGAATTCAGTATGGGCTAAGCACTGTAGCAGTATATGAAGGACTAGTTAGTAATTAATTAATTTAGTTAGCATTGAACTAATTTGGGATGGTTTAAGAAAAATTAAACAATTAATAATTTCCTAGTAAATGTTAGTGTTAGATTAAATTAATGAATATGGGTTATCATTAAGAATTGGGTTAAGTAACTAATTTATGAAAACTTAGTAATAAATAAAGTTTAGAAATTATAATAAATTATTAAGGTATTTTTGTTTTAAAACACAAATACTAAGGACTTGGATTTACTTGCTTTGGGATCTTCAGGCAAGTACACTTTTCCTCTCCATTTGCAGTATTTTATTTTCATGTTGATTGCATATTTTTATTGTCCATTGTTGATATTGATTGAGTCGAGAGGGTGATACGTCATAGCATGTGGTACACCATTAGTCAGACGATGAGTGACTGCTGACACTTTATGTGCCTTACGTCCAATTAATAATTGACTACTAACATTAATTAGTACCTTACTCGCATGATTGACTGATTTCACTAATTGATGTCTTATTTACATTGATTGACTGCTCGCACTATTAGTGCCTTACCGTATTAGCCCTTACATGCTATGGTCAGTGTCAAATTGTATGTCATTCATTTAGTGTAATGCATAATTGATTTGTTTCATTGGTCACTGCCTATTTTCTGATTATCTCTTATTATTTATATATTGCATCATATTATGAGTGGTTTTGGGTTTTTAGTTACTTTGCTCCATCCTAATTGGATAACCGTGGCGGGTGAGGATGACGATGAGATGTACCTTAACTATTATGGTCCTACTGAGGACATAATGGCAGATACTATGCAGGACCAGGAGGCTCCTTCTGAGACTTATGATTTAACTAGTGTAGATCACTTGTGCCATTGTATGTATTGTGATACTATCGTATTGTGTAGTTAATGATTTTAGTTTTCTTTATCATTCACCGGATTTTTTTTGGACATTCATTGTAAAAGGACATGTAATAATGAAATAGTGAAACTATGGTGATTGTTAGTATCATGGATTCGCTAGTATTGTTGTGATAAGAAAAGATTGATAAAGGTAACTTGGTGAAAATTAATGTTTAAACAGCTCACTATCGCTCTGGACGTGTCTGACTCGTTTGATTATGTTGTAGCGGGACATGACAACTTTCTCTACTGAATGTCCAAGAGCAAGGTTGCAAGTCACCTAAAAATGTTATTCAGTCAGGATTTGAGCAAAGTAAAACAATAACTCTAAACCAATATAGTAAGATATACATGCATACATGAAAAGAAAATAGAACAATTTAAATGTGTATAGCAAGTAAAGTGAACATAACTAAAATGGTAGTAATATGCACTCTACTATGAAGAGACAAAGAACTACACAAGATAACAATAACAATCAAGCTCACATGTACAGTGTTTTAGAATACAAGTTTTCTACATGTGGAAGACTTGGGATATCCGTCAGTCATACGTATAGTGCACAATTGATATTATGCAATCAATGCGTAGGGAGTCTGTAATCAATTCGTTGACCACATGCTTACGTTGTATCCCCCCACCCTACTCGCTCACAAATAAACATGATCACTTTAACATTAACTTTGAACTTTAACATTGAACATTGAAAATTGAACAAAAATATTATGTGAACATGTATGGTAACAAAACAAGTCAAATCTCTCGTGCAAAAATTATTATGAAATATTAACAAGAACAATTACATAAAGATACGAGAGATACGTGGAACGAACAATGAAAAATATGACATGGGCATACATAGTATAAAATATACGCATCAAATGAACTAAAGTTGTACTTGCCTTCGGATGGAATTGAATAACTGATTAAGTATCCAAGCACTCCGCCATTACCCTAAATCTAGAGAATTCAAGATCCTAATAAAATTTATTATTCAATTCAAAATATTGTAAATAATTTTAACTAGATTTCAAAATATAGATTATACCTATGTTGTTTAGTCAATCCCACATGTAGTTAATACTGTATATATTAAATAAATTTAATTAATTGTGCAATTAAAATATGTTGTAGGTCTTTGTATTTAATTTTTGAAAAACTAAATGGATCGTTGTTTCGTGTTCTGCAACTCCCGAAATTGCAAAAATGCCGAAACTTATTCATTTTACGGATACCTGATACTCTAAATATTTATAGAAAATATTCAAATTAAATCAATTAAAATATAGATTTTGGAATCTTATAACGATATGCTTCTAACAAAAAATTTGGAGGTAAAACCGAGTCCAGAGTTAGGAGATATAATTCTTCCAAGTCGTTATGATTGCTAAAAAATGAGGCTAATTTTATGGTAAATTTTGGGCTGTTTTGGACTGCAAAGAGGAGTTTTGTGGAAGGAGGAGAAGACAGATTAGTTTTTTCATAACTTTAGTAGATATATATAATGTGTAGAGAATACTTAATTAGAATATGATTAGGATTAGTTAATTTAGATATAATTATGATTAGTTTAAATAAGGATAGGTTTAAATATTATAGATATGATTCTAATGAGATTAGATGTACTTAGAAATTTACTATTCCTAGAGTTTCTACATAGAAATTGTACCCAAAAAATAAAATTTTCCAATGGTTATCAATTTCTATCCTATGTGACAAAATAAATTTAAAAAATTTAAATGTGGAGTCCACCAAAATATTTCATAATACACAACCATATCTTACTAGGCAAAAAAAAATATATATATATTCCCACACGCGGTATCAACAATAAATTTCTTATTTCTTCCTTCGTCTCTTTCGCTAATATTACTATTCCTTATCAAGATTTTGCTATGGCTTATAGTGATGGACAAGCTTCTTTTGGGATTTAGGTGTTTTTAACTAAAACACATATCTCAGATTTGATTGAAGAAACATGAAAAAATATTAACAGCATTTCAAAAAAAAAAACGGAGTTCAAATTTTTTTTTTTGAAGGAGAAAGGAAGTGGGGCTCAATATAGTGCCACGTATGATCGAAAATTTTATTGAGAGTTTCTACATGTAGGAACTCTCATAATTTTTTTTTATCTTACATCAACGCAAAATAGAATAGAAGTAAAGATAGAAACTATCATTGGGAGATTTTTTTTTCTAAATTGGATTTCTACCATAGAAAAAGGGGAGATAGAAATCCCCATTGGAGATGGCCTAAGGATTTCTAGATTTTTTTAAATGGAGATATGATTTGATTCAAATGTGGTTATAAGATTAGGATAACATTTAGAATCATAATTAGTTAGGATCAATTTATAATTTGAATAGATTAAGTTGTTGTTTAAATTTATTTATATTTATTTTAATTCTTTCTTAACCATTTAAAATCAATATATGTATATAATATCACAATAAATAATTTTCAAGTTTTTATCTTAGATTAAAATAATAATTTGAATCGAAAAACAATAAAATTTTGGAGAGGGGGCTTACAGAGTTGGCGTGTAAGAACTCCTCACTCAATGCATCACGTGTCGCTTTAGAGAGATGAAGTAAGTCAAAGACAAACAATCATGCAGGCATATTAGCAAGCTGTGCTAATATGTTAAAGTTGTAGGGCTTGTCAAGCCCTTGAGGACGATTCTTCTTCAGAAAAATTTTTGTGTCGTCTTAGACTTTCAGTAACGGGAAGTCACCAAAATGAAGAGACACAATGTTTGCAGTGACCTTCTTCTCATCAGAGTGAAGGGTGATAGCCTTAAAGTCTATCGGCTGCTGAATTCTCCACTTCAATATGTAGCAATCCTTTATGGGGTGATGCAAATATCTATGGAATATACAGTACTAGGGTCAATGGTACGACGCCTTTTCTGGTCTTCTGAGTCAGGCAGTTTAAGTATGTTTCTCTTTATCAGTACATGGAATATGTCAACCACATCTTCATCATCAAAGGAGAACGCCACCTTAGGTTTCGGATCATTCGAAGCCTTCTGCTTTGACTAGGAAGTGCCTTTAGTGATGTCAATAGTAAGGGACTCCTTCACTTTATCGTTGTGGTTGTTGTTATTGCTATTTTGTGGATGCTTTCCATTGTCGTCAGAGATGGATAACTTAAACCCAAGTAACTTCAGGTAGTCACCTGACTTTTCAGTTGTGTTAGTGCTTCCAATGAAGGTGGACCAAAGGTCAAATTTGGCTGGCCCTAAGCAGAGTTTTACCGTTGGGAGGAAGTTGTGTCTGCAAGTGTCCATGAGCATGGACTCTGGAACACAAGGAGGTAGCTTCAAAGCGATACGTTTGAAACGTTCAATAAAGTCTTTCACTGGCTTATTCTCTTTCTACTTTGTGGACATAAGGGTTGACATAGTTACGTCCATCCCTCCCTCGTTGAATCTAGCAAGGAACATCCTCTCCAAGTCCTTGAATATCTTTATATAATCATTGGGTAGGCTGCAGAACCAGTCGAAGGCCACACCATGCAAGGTGCTGATTAATATCTTGGTGAGCAGTACATCGTCTCTTGGTATATGCATCATTTGTAAGTCGAAGTACTCCATATGTTGACGGGCGACTTTATTCTGTCAAAAGGGAGTAGTGATTACGGATTATACTTGGACGGGCAGACCATATCGTCCCACTCTGGATGGTAAGATTGTGATACCCCATATTTTGAATCTCATCTTGGTTGTTCATAGAATCGAAGTAAGCATTCAGGGCCCGGATGGCTTCTTAAGTGTTGACTGTTTGTGAAGGAACGACAGTAAAGAAAAGTTGGTAGAGTCCCTTACATCACTGACATAAGACCATTCCTAGCATTTGGAATATTGGTAGGAGGTGCAGCTGACTCCTCATTTTCAACCGGGTCCTGGTTAGCTTGAACCTAAGTTGCTTGTTGTTGTTCAGCCAAGGTAGTTTGCATGTTCAACATTACTTGCTCTATTTATTGCAACATAGTGCTCATACCTTGTACTATAAAACCCCAATTTTAAATTTATAATTATATATTTTTATTTAATTGATGGGTTGTTTTGGTTATTTTCTTCGCTAATTAAGAAATAAAAATCTTTGATTAAATAAGTTATATAAATAATTATTATATTTAGTAATTATAAATATTTTACAAAGATATTTTTTGGTGTAGAACTATTTATTTAAGTTTTATAGATTTTTTTAGAATTTATTTTAAGTATGTATCTATTTTTTGGGTATTACTCATATGTATAATTACAAATGTAATAATAAAGAAAAAAAAACTAATTAAACCTAACCCAAACCCTAATCCTACCCGAACCACCTTTCCTATATATATAAACCTTAAACCTAAAACCTAAAGACCACCTCAAACATTCTGTCACGACCTGCACCTGGTGTAGGGGCACGAGTACGTGGGTACGTCCAGCCTACGCTACAGCATTGGCAGTAAAACGGTGTCTAGGTCAACAATACTATCTAAATATCTCACACAATATATATAATGTACCTGTCAAGATATCTCAACTCCCAAATGAAGGACAATATAATAATATTATAATGGTAATCAATATAAAACTAGAGGAAGATATGGTATGATATAGAATAAAATAAAATAAATACAGAGTCACAATACATAACAAGTCCAATAGTCTAATGACAACTCAATGATCTCAAATATAATAAATGACAAAAGTATCTAACTGACATATACAATATCATAAATAAACTAGCTAAGTCTCATCGACTGCTGGTACTATCTCAATAGGCTCTATGGGTGCTATCTCAACTGGCTCGCCCTCTTATGGCCCGTAGTGCGTAGGACACCAGTCCTATAATGAATCATCTAAAAAATATATCCGGACATGATTGGAGCGAAGTACAACCCAATAGCAGTTCCAATAATTGACATAAACTATGAAACAACAATATTAATAAAAATAAATGATAAAAGTAACTATACTTGTAAATATCACAAGAAGGAGTATCGTGGTAAATAATGGGAATAAATATAGAATAATATGGGGAGAAACATCAATGTAATAAACTAGAAGTAAAAGAAACATAATAATAAAATGTGCCTTGAAATATTAGTAAGATAATGTGATCGACTTGGGCCAAGCACGGTCTATATATAAAAGAGAAGCTAGCGTGACCACATCTGAGTTGCATGATCTGCTAGCTATCACGGGCTACACTAAATCACGGGCTACAAGGTATAATCATATATCCACTAATACTTTTCCAACCCCCGACTAGTACACGGATCCAAATCACGACATGTTATAATAAGTATATCACAATGCACGGTCTATAATATCATACACTATGATCATGGTCTAAATAATCACTAAGATATCACGGTAATCACTGAGTAATCATTAAGCATAACAAGGTGATCCCTGAGTTACCAAAGCAATAATATCTTATGACAAAGATACACATATACCAATCCATGTAACCATCATGTCAGAAATCAAATATCTCAATACTAAATACATGTACATAGAGACTATCAAATAAGAAAAGTATCAGAGAATGTACTCTCCTGTGGTTCTGAGCAAATGGTATAACTCGGTGTCCGAGCTGGTGTCACACACCTGTTGGGAATCGAACACGTCCTGTAAGCGTTCCGATAACATATCTGAGAGTGCCCGCAGCAGAAACTTTAGGCCAACCCACCTGAGATAACCAACCCATGTCTAACGAACACTAAGCACAGATAAAGACAAGTATATGGCAGTGACTACATCACCCGGATAAATCCTAACCTTTATAACTCAGGTAAAATTACAAGATTGACAAAATCAATGTTGAACCCTTTACCCTAATAGATTCAAACCTGTCACGCCCTACACCCGGTGTAAGGCATAAATATGTGAGTACGTCCAGCCTATACCGCAATATCGACGGTAGAACACTATCTAGGTCAACAATACTATCTACAAATATCACACAATATATAAAAGGTACCTGTCATGCTATCTCAACACCAAATGGACGACAAAATGATAATATGGTAATGAAAAACAATACTCAATAACAATAACAAACTAGAGGAAGATAGGGCAAGATATGAAATAGAAGAAAGGAAAATAAGTCATAAATACAACACAAGACGTCAAATAATAATACAATGCCAAAGTCTAACTGACATATACAATCAAGAATAAACTAACTATGCCTCATCAGCAGCTGGAACTAACTCACCGGCTCTACGGGTGATAACTCAACTGGCTCGCCATCCTGTGGCCCGTAGTGCGTATGACACCAGTCCTCTAATGAATTATCTAAAAAATATATCCAGTCAGGATGGGAGCAAAGTACAACCCAAATAGCAGTTCCAATAATTAACAGAAACTAAAATAATAATAGCAATGAACATAAATGATGGAAGTAACTGAAATAGCATGTATCACGAGAAAGAGTATCATGATAAATAATGGCAAGAACTGAGAATAATATAGTGAGGAACACTAATATAATGAACTGGAATAAAATAAATAATATATAAATATTCTTTAAAATATTAGTAGGATAATGTGATCGGCTTGGACCTAACATGGGCTATATATAAAAGGTGAGCTAGCGTGATCACGTGTGAGTGACATGATCTGCTAATTATCATGGGCTATACTAAATCATGAGCCATAAGGTATGATCACATATCCACTAATACTTTCCCAACCCCCGACTAGTACACGGATCCAAATCACGACACGTTATAACACGTATATCATACTGCATGATCTATAATATCATGCACTATGATTACGGTCTATATAATCACTAAGCTATCACGGTAATCACTGAGTAATCAAGAAAACACGACAAGACGATCACTGAGTAACCACGATAATAACATCTCATGACCAAGATACACGTATACTAATCCGTAAAACCATCGTGTCAAGAATCAAATATATTAATACTAGATACATGAAACACAATGACTATCAAATAAGAAAACTATCAGAGAATGTACTCGCCTATGGTCATGAGCAAATGATAAATCTCGGTATCTGAGCTGGTGTCACACACACCTAAATAGGAATATCATTTTACTTGGTGTAATGAAGAGATAAATGAGCTAAATGTACTAGTATATGCTTTCTAGGCCATTTCTAGCTAAACTAGGTTCAACTAGGTCAACTAGTCAATATAAGTCAAGTAAGACCACTAACTAGCTAATACTAGCTTATTTTAGCTATACAAGGTAATTATCTAAGTTTCTAAGTTAATACTAGTTAGTACTAGTAAATACCGTAGTAATATACTTACTTATATTAACTATAAGCTTGGTATAAAAAAACCTTAGCTAACACCTATACTAACTAGTATATCTTGGTATCATGGATACCTAACCATAATTAATACCTTACACTAAAACTATACCTAATAGTCCTACTTCCACTTACTATCTACCTAGACAATAATATCCTCCTCCTCCATCACTAGTACTTGCTTGCACCACTTAACACTAAGTCTCAAAACCTTACTTCACTATCCTCACTCATAACAACTATCCCCCAAATTCACTAACACTAAATACCTCATATATGCATAGAGTTGCACAGTTCCCCACTGATACAGTTGTATCAGTCACATGACTGATACTATCACTCTTCCTGCTTGCAGTGCCAACACACTTTGCTGCTGCTACCATATCTTTTTACTGTTGTAGCATGATACCCGAGCTTCCCTCACAATTGATACCTACAGGCACACTTAGCTCTCTCAATCACAAACACTCTTACTCACCTACTCATCGATACACTAAACACTACCTCATTAAATATATCACTAGCAAGTTATATCTTCATCCATATATATATATATATATATATATATATATACACACACACACAACACACACACACTATGAGTATTAAAATCAAACACTTGGCATGCACATATAGGATACTCCATGATACGTATCCAACAAAGTACCAAATTCCCAAATACTAGACAATACTTATTCTTTTATATCAAATACTCAATATAATAACTAATATAATTTGCTACACTAAGAATTGAAGAGCATTCATACAAAATACCAAAAAATGAGCCATGTATCACACAGTATCATAAAATACCATGATACAGTCTACTCGTATCTAATTATGGACATGTACCTAGTTCCACAACCCCAATCTACGTCTAATTAGATCTAATTGGTCTCATGACACATAATTGATGTATCAATCTCATAATTCTCCCTAATTAGAAATAAATCACCATGTAACTTTTATAATACAAGTCATATGGACCTAATTTTTGATCCTATAGGTAGTCCTAAGCCAATGGATGATTCCTAATTTTTTAAATGCATGAATTAGAGTTTAATTTAAGGGTTGGATTCATAATTTACCTATTGGAATATGAATTCCTAATGAAATGCTCAATGGACACAATTAGGATAAAGTTCCCTGCCAAATCCTTCTCATTCAAGTGCTCCTTACAATCCAAGGTCCAATACTTCGTAGATGATAAAATTGAGAGGGAATAATTATGAATTGGGTTGAATTTAGAGAGGGATGAGTCAATTTAGGAAAGAGAACAATTGGAAATCTAATTGGAATAAACTAATGAAGAGGAGAGAGAATGAAGAAGCCTTTATGTGGTCGGCTCCCTTCCCTTCCTTTCCTAGCAATATCAAATATCCAAGGTGCCCCTCTCTAGCTAATTATGAGGAATAATTAAGAAGGACCATATTAGAAAGGCTCTAAACTAATGCAAATTAAACTAATATCCTTAATTAACTAAGAAAGAGGGTCTAATGGGCTTGGTCTCATGTTGGGCTCAAATAATGTTGTCATGACTAAATAATGGTTACACTAAGATAAGTCCAAATAACATAGGCTAGTCTACTAAAAACTAATTAAATAGCACAAGCATAATTTAAATAAATAGCACAATATAAATAAATATTAATTACTTAATAATAATTATACTAAATGATCAAAAAAAATTTCCATCTAGAAATATGGTAGTGATAAGTCTACCCTCCTTACAAAAAAATTCTCTCAAAATTTAAGGAAGAACTAGCACTACAACAACAATCACAACAAACAAGAAAGAATGATACCTCATGGTTCAAAGAGATAAGGGTATCGCTCACGCATCTCGGCTTCCCTATCCTAGGTAGACTCTCCTAGAGAGTGATACCTCCAAAAGATGCGTACCAAGAAAATCGTCTGGTTCTGCAACACCTTCTCCCTATGATCCAAAATCTCCACTAGCTACTCTGATTAGCTGAGAGTCGGACCCACCTCGATCTCCGAGTGATCCAATACATGACTAGGATATGCCACTTACCGTCTCAGCGATGACACATGGAACACATCATGCACTCCCTCTAATGCAGGCAAAAAGACTAATCTGTAGGCCACTGCACCGACCCTCACCAGAACACTGAAGGTTTTTATGTACCGTGGACTAAGCTTTCTGCCTCCACCAAAGCAAATAATGCCTCGTGTCGAAGAACTCTACAAGAATACCAGATTACCAATCTAGAACAAAATACAACCTTAACACTCAATCTAAAATAAAGAAATTCCAAGCAATACAAACAAAACCTACACCTCAAATTCCAAATGTCTCTGGTGGCTATCGGCCCAATCTCGCTGTCTGTCCTTTGCCACCCGAAGTCTATCCCTGATGATCTTTACCTTCTCAGCTGCATCCACAATTATCTTCGGTCCCTACAAGACTCTCTCACCAATATCATCCCAAGATAGAGGAGTACGATATCTCCGTCCATATAAATCCTCGAATGGTGATATCTTGATACTAGTCTGGTAACTGTTGTTGTAAGCAAACTTTACCAGGAGAAGATAATCCTTCCAAGAGCCTCTAAAATCTAAAACACAAGTGTGAAGCATATCCTAAAGAGTCTGAATAGTCCCTTCCGACTACCCGTTCGTCAGGGGGTTATATGCGGTACTGAACTTGAACTGGGTGCCGAAGCTAGCCTGCAAACTCCTCCAGAAGTGGAATATGAAACAACTATCCCGATCCGAGACTATGCTCATAGGAACTCCATGCAATCTGATAATTTATCGCACATACATCTCCGCTAGATTCTCCATAAATGTACCCTCTTTGAATGGCAAGAAGTGGGCTGATTTGGTCAACCAGTCTACGATGACCCAAATTACGTCTTTACCTTCTGGAGAACGTGGAAGCCCTGTAACAAAATCCATGGTAACATGCTCCCATTTCCACTCTGGAATGGGTAAAGGCTGAAGTAAACCACCTGGCCTCTGCCTCTCTGTCTTTACCTGCTAGCACACTAAATATCTGAATATAAAGTATGCTATCTCCCGTTTCATGCCATACCACCATACATGCTCCCTCAGATCTCTATAAATCTTGTTGGTACCTGGATGTATAAAATACTGCGATCGATGCGCCTCCTGAAGAACCTCCTCGCACAATATCCCACTTAGCACACACAACCTTATACCGTGCCGTAGTGATCCATCCTCAGTAATAGTAAATTCCTCGGATAATCTTATCCAAACCTGTGCTCTAATGCTCCTCAGAGATTCATCCTCTTATTGCGTAACTCGAATCCTGTCCATCAGCTCTGACTGTATCTGCAGTCACATATTTGTTTCTAGGTACCTGGTACTAGCACCTCAATACACAAGCTCTCAAGATCGACCAATAAATATATGTCTTTAGTCAAGAACATAGCCACTGGATATCTGCTCAAGGCATCAGCGACTATGTTGGCGTTCCATGGATGGTACTGCAATGATATGTCGAAGTCCTTCATCAACTCTAACCACCACCGCGGTCTCATATTTAGCTCTTTTTAGGTAAACATGTACTTCAAGCTCTTGTGGTCTGTGAAGATCTCTATACGCTCTTCGTACATATAGTATTTCCATAGCTTTAGAGAAAAATTATCGCTGCCAACTCCAAATCGTCGGTAGAGTATTATTCTCATGGGGACGTAATTGCCTGGAAGCATAGAAAATTACCTCCCCGTTCTGCTGCAAGACACAACCCAAACCCATCCCTTAAGCATCACTATAGATAGTGAATCCACCTGCTCCTGAAGGCAACGTCAAAACTAGAGCTGTCGTCAACCTCTTCTTCAGCTCCTCAAAAGCGGCCAGACTCTCCTCTGTCCTGACAAACTCCACATTCTTTTTGGTTAGCCTAGTCATCAGCTTTGCAATCTTGGAGAAATCATGTATAAACCTCCGCTAATAACCTGCTAGCCTCAAAAAACTCCTAATATCTGCCACTAAACTCAGAGTAGCCCATGACTCTACTTCTGAAATCTGCTTCGGGTCCACTGAGATCCCATAACCAGTAATCATATGCCCAAGGAATTCAACCTTTTTAAGGAAGAACTCATACTTCGAAAGCTTAACATAAAGCTTCTCCTCCCTGAGAGTCTCCAGAACTATCCTCAAATGCTCCTCATACTCCTCCGGGGTCTTCAAATATATCAGAATATCATCAATAAATACCACCATAAAGTTATCCAAATACTGGTGGAACACCTTGTTCATCATATTCATGAATACCGCTGGGACATTGGTCATCCCAAATGGCATCACCATGAACTCAAACTAGCCATACCGAGTCCGAAAAGCTGTCTTCTAAATATCTTCCTTCCCCACTTTCACTTGGTGGTAACCTGACCTCAAGTCTATCTTCGAAAATACCTTCGCTCCGCTCAACTGATCAAAGAGATTATCAATTCTCGACAGTGGATAATTTATTCTTGATAGTAAGATTGTTCAGAGCTTTGTAATCGATATACATGTGTACCGATCCATCCTTCTTTGGTACAAACAATATCGAAGCACCCTATGGTGGTGAACTAGATTGAATGAAGCCTTTGTCCTGCAACTCATCCACCTGCTTCTTCAACTCTACCGATATTGTTGACTCTATAGATGTGCTGAGATATCGGCTCTGTATTTGGCACCAAATCTATAAAGAACTCAACATCTCGGTCTGGCGGCAAACCCGATAACTCCTCCAGAAAAATATCCATGAACTCTGCTATCATCGGATGTAAAAACTACTTCTCTTCCACTATGGCTCCACAGATGGCATCCTCCCTATGCTCCGTTGCTCCTCTGGCAATCTCAAACTCTTGATCTCCTGGAGGTTAAAATAAAACTCTGCCTCCACGATAATCTATACTAGCATGGTGCCTACTCAACCAATCCATCCCGAGTACAATATCGTAGCTCGAAGTGGCATTACGCGTAAGCATGCGTTCAACTTTTGGCCTTCCAGTATAACTCTCTGATCCTTACAAACATTAATGACTAGGATAATGTCTCCCCCAATCGTGATCTTGCAAGTTCTAGCCAAAAGTTCAGACTCTTATCGATGCTTAAGAGCAAAAGATACAGATACAAAAGAATGGGAAGCACCAGAATCAAACAAAGCATAAGATGAAATAGAATCAAGAAGAACTGATATCACGACCTGCACCCGATGTAGGGGCACGAGTAGTAAACATCATCCATCCTATGCCGTAGCATCGACGGTAGAACGCTGTTTGGATAAACTATCTATCTAGCAATGAAGATATAATAATGCTACTAATAAAAATATGAATACTCAATCACTGATCTATAAGATGGAATAATCACATGAATAAGATAAAAGAATAGAAGAGTCACAATACAACTCTCAAGATAAATAATATCCAATGAGTTATATCAAAGAAATACTAATAACAATGCTGGAGACAAATCCAGTACAAAAGAGTCTAACTACTGAGCTACGAGTCCTGGGTCATCTGTCTCAGTCGAGATTAGACCCTCCTGAGCCAAGGTCTTTGGATCTAAGCCTACGACATCCTGAGGCCTGTAGTAAGTGGGGTATCACTCCTTAGTATCATTTGGGAAAAATATATCCAGTCAGAAAAGGAGCAAAGTATATCTTTAACAGTAGTTCTAATAAATGATATAAACTATGTAATAAAAAATAAAGCAAATATACGAGATGCAATATAAAGGTACAAGAGATATGCAATAAAGGAATACTAAAAATAAATACAAGAATGAGCATGATAGGAATGAACAAGAAATACAACTACTAAGTGAGTGAGTACCTGCTTTAACATGTGATCGACTTGAGAACTTGCACAAGGATAATGGCCTAGTTAATCATACCTACGTTGTATGATTAACACTATTCAAGGAACAAGACATGCACAAGTAGGGTATAATCACATATATGTACTACATACTCCCCGCCCCCGACTGGTATAGTATATCCAACCATGGTACGTTATGATACGGGATTCCACAAGAAGGGCACTACTCTTCTCATAAATCAGTGTCTGTATTTATACAAGAAGAACAAGTAAACAAGGCTTGCACAAGATACACTGTAAGGAATAATATCTCATGACGAGATGCGGATATACCAATCCATGTAATTATCGCGTCAAGAAATCAAGGATATATATACTAAATACAAGAGACATAGGCGATATCAAGAATGAGAAACTATCAGAGAATATACTTTCCTGAAATCCGGTGAACAGTATCAAAGATGTTTGGTACGGTGCCTCGAAGACCAAAATATGGAATATTACATCAATACGAGATTTTGGAATAAAAATAAGTTAAACTAGTCAACTTCTAGGTCATAAAGCCATTTCTAAGTCAAAATAGTAAAACTAAGTCAACTCTAGGTCAAACTAGTCAAACTTGGTAAAACTAGCTATTTCTAGGTTGTATGAGTAAATTTCTAGGATATTGTGTCCATACACTATGTAACTAGGCCATACTAGCTATACTAGGATACTAAAAAATTAACAAGATACCGTATCATAAGATACGTAATTTATTAGATATAAAAATATTATTATTATTATATATATATATATATATATATATATATATATATATATATATATATATATACACAAGACAAATATATATATCACTCCTAGCTAAACTAATGCTAATTGGATACCTTGGTTTTGAACCAAAGGCGGTATCACACCACCTAGACACCCATCTTGATACTCATACCCATTACATTGAGGAAAATCCAATACCTTGACATTACCTTGGTAGCACAAGGTAATTCAATATCTAACATATAACTAACTACCATACTCCTCACTATACACTAATATGTATTTAAATTTATAACAATACTATACTAAACTATATATTAACATATCCCTTCGGATATTCAATACCAGTACCAAAGATATCTCAACTCCCATTACCTTGGTGTAACTTCAACAAAATCTAAGAATAATACTAACTAATAATAATTAGTGCTTTTATATATATATATATATATATATATATATATACATATATATATATATATATATATATATATATATATATATATACATATATATATATATATATATATATATATATATATAAGTTAGTTAGCTTTTTTGATAAGCTAGTAAGTTAGCTTACTAACCTAC